>VONZ01000074.1:1240188-1860282 GCA_012976165.1 Labeo catla
AGATCTACAAACGATTAAAAGGGAAACTAAAATCATAGCACAAGAAACTTTACAGTGTGTTCATGTTTGATATTTGTTACTAAACAAATAAATAAAATAGAATGATGTTCTAGGCAGATGATATGCATATAGTAAGTACATGTATATACATTTTATACATTTATATACTGTATGTTGATAGATGGATAGCGAGAGATGTGTATATATACAATAGACAGACAGACAGATAGAAAATATAGTTAAATACATTATAGAATATAGGTGGATGTATGTATGGATAGGTGGAAAAAGATGCAGGATAAATGCAGGATAGATAGATAGATAGATAGATAGATAGATAGATAGATAGATGAATACAGAGAGATGGTTTGATGAATACAGACATAGATAGATAGATAGATTAATGGATGGATGGATGAATATAGAGATAGATAGATGGATGAATACAGAGATAGATGGATTGATGAATACAGACAGATTAGATAGATAGATAGATAGATAGATAGATAGATAGATAGATAGATAGATAGATAGATAGATAGATAGATAGAGATAGGTATAGATACAGTATAGATAGATAGATAGAGATGGTATAGATACAGTATAGATAGATAGATAGATAGATAGATGAATACAGAGATAGATAGATAGATAGATAGATAGATAGATGGATGAATACAGAGATAGATAGATAGATAGATAGATAGATAGATAGATAGATAGATAGATAGATAGATAGATAGATAGATAGATAGATATAGAGATGGGTATAGATAGATAGAGATGGTATAGATAAATTATAGATAGATAGATAGATAGATAGATAGATAGATAGAGATGGTATAGATACAGTATAGATAGATAGATGAATAGAGATAGATAGATAGATAGATAGATAGATAGATAGATAGATAGATAGATAGATAGATAGATATAGAGATGGTATAGATAGATAGAGAGATAGATAGAGATGGTATAGATAAAAGTATAGATAGATAGATGCATAGAGATAGATAGAGATGGGTATAGATAAAAGTATAGATAGATAGATAGATAGAGATGGTATAGATACAGGTATAGATAGATAGATGAATAGAGATAGATAGATAGATAGATAGATAGATAGATAGATAGATGATAGATAGATAGATAGATAGATAGATAGATGAATACAGATAGATAGATAGAGATGGTATAGATAAAGTATAGATAGATAGATGGATGAATACAGAGAGATGGATTGATGAATACAGAGAGAGATAGATAGATTAATGGATGGATGGATGAATATAGAGATAGATAGATGGATGAATACAGAGATAGATGGATTGATGAATACAGACATAGATAGAGTAGATAGATAGATAGATAGATGGAATAGATAGATGAGATGGTATAGATACAGTATAGATAGATAGATGAATAGAGATAGATAGATAGAGATGGGTATAGATAAAGTATAGATAGATAGATAGATAGAGGTGGTATAGATACAGTATAGATATAGATGAATAGAGATAGATAGATAGATAGATAGATAGATAGATGATAGATGAATACAGATAGATAGAGATGGTATAGATAAAATTATAGATAGATAGATGGATGAATACAGAGATGGATTGATGAATACAGAGAGAGATAGATAGATAGATAGATAGATAGATAGATAGATGGATGGATGGATGGATGAATACAGATAGATAGATAGAGATGGTATAGATACAGTATAGATAGATAGATGAATAGAGATAGATGATAGATGAATACATATAGATCGATAGATAGATAGATAGAGATGGTATAGATACAGTATAGATAGATAGATGAAGATAGATAGATAGATAGATAGATAGATAGATAGATGGATGGATGGATTGATGGACGGACCGATGTGTATATAGCTTCTCTAAGTAGGATTGTACTTCACAAAGTACCGTGTGTCCATATAAAAACAATGAATAAAGTCAGTCTCTAAACCTCGAGGGCCCAATTGTTATGCCTGTGGCCACCTGATTTGTCCCAGATCCCTTAGAGGGAACAGAGGGGTGACAGAACGCAGACAGGTGTGACCGCCACAGCCAGCTGTGACCTGAAGGTGCCGTTTGGTCCTGCAGGGCTGACAGTAGCCTGGCAGACCACCAGACAATCAGAACAGGGGCAGACGGAGTGACCCACCACCCCACCTGCAGGAGTCCGCAGAGTCCGCAGGCCACCCGAAGCTTCTGCGTGTCTGGATCCACTCCAGCCACCTGTCAGGTGCACCAGCTGCCTGGCCCCCTTAAGCTGGGTAGTCCATCTGTGCCCAGGTCTGGATTTGATATATTACTCAGTATCATGAGAGATAATGCTGTAATGTCTGTAAATTGTGTTAGCGGTGTCATATTCTTCTTTTGGTGCTATAATAAGTGGCAGCGCAGAGTAAAAGTTACAGATACATGTAGTGCAGCAATGTATGGCAGAGCGTTTATACTGCTTTCTCGATATTTACGCCTCATGTTTACTTCAGTAGAAAGCATAATTTAATGAACATTAAAATACAGTGGTGTTTTGCAGTGAACAAAATGCCAAAACACACATCTGCATACTTGATTAACAATTGGTAGTATAATGTGTGTCTGAGAGAGAGTCAGGTTTTGGCTAAATTATAGGACTTCCTGATAAAAAGGCTTAAAGTTGGCATGAAATGTCATTTACAACTTTCCTTCTCTATTGTGGTGTATGTTGGAGCGAAATGAGGGTATCTATCTATCTGTCTATCTATCTATATTCCTTACCTAACAATTAAAATGCATTCCATATAGTAAAATATTACAAATATTGCAATTACAAATAACACCATAATGGATATTACATCTAACATAAATGTGTAGAAAAAAAAACATTAACATTAACAAGTAGTGAAATGAAATGGCTGAATACAAAAACACAAGATGAGGAATGATCATGTCTTAAATGTTCATTGTTTTGATTAAAGATATATGGTATATTATATACATATTATATAATAAATACTGCAACATTTCATTATTTAACTCAGTTTTGAGTTCATAGGGACTTTAGTAAACACACTTTAAAGAAGAGTTAACCTAAAAATGAAAATGAACTCATCTTCAGGCCATGCAAGCTGATGTTTGTTTTTTTGAACAGATTTTGGCGTATTTTTAAGAAACAAATTACAATATTTTTTACAAGATTTGAAAATTGAATTTATAAAATTTTAATTAATGTTTATATATATTAACTTATCTTAATTTATACAACCTGTAATGTTAAAAATCTATTAACAGTATAAAATATATAAATTAACGTTTAGAACATTTATTAAGTAAGAGATAATGTGCCTCCAGTCAGTTATTGCTGAATAAACCCCAACAGGGGTGATCATGCATCACCCTGACGGAGTTTATCCCACTTATTACATGGCTACTTGCCACATAAATAAATAATTAGACACGAAATATTGATATGAGTTGAAATATTTAACGCAAAGCTTCTGCAAAGCGGAACAGTTCCTAACAAACGGCTGTGAGCCTAGAAGTTCAGACAAGATGGAAATTTAAGGCATAATATAGTCATATCTCTAGTTTTTCACCACATAATTAAAGACGAGGACATTCAATGTTTTTTAAGAAGAAAGCATTTTATATTTTTACCCGTTTATTATCTTAAATCAATTACAATGTATAAAACAATTATTGAACAATTTAGCGACACTTTTAACAATTCTGTCAGGGTTAGATTTACAGTAGAATTAGAGGATAGAAAGTATCATTACTTCAGTATAAAAACAAAAGAAGAACATGGTAGAAACAGAAGTGTGTATATGTAGTTAGTGTGTGTGTATGTGCAAACCCGGATTTGCTCCTCCACTGAGGTTACTTTCCCATACTGCACTGTGATATTGCCCTCCGTCTCTCTCACTAATGGGCTCACGTTGCTGCAGTAATGCCAATTAAAAATTGAGTACAAAGTTTCCCGGAGAGTCTGAAGCTGGCTGAAATAGAGCCAGCAAGTCAAATCAACAATACTGATGAAAGGAACGCTACGCTTCTGTGCTGTGAAGGCACAGCCTCTGTCCTT
The DNA here is from genome assembly GCA_012976165.1 of Labeo catla. Taxonomy (NCBI): domain Eukaryota; kingdom Metazoa; phylum Chordata; class Actinopteri; order Cypriniformes; family Cyprinidae; genus Labeo; species Labeo catla. Next base: position 1,244,272 of record VONZ01000074.1, read on the forward strand.
GCATCTTCATTAAGATGAAATGTAAAATATAAAATCATCATTTAATCTTAATTACTTAATGCAGAAACGGAGTACAAGAGAAGAGCCAAGTATAGTCAGGATATAATTCTTCTCTATACTGTAGATGAAATATATATTAGTCTCAGACATTTGTGCATAATGGCTTTGCTGAGGCCATCCGTTGGCTTCCCGATTCAATACTACAGTATGACACAGACAACAGTCTGACCTCATTACAAGTCGTGATTCAAACACATATTCCAGCTCAACTCCTGCAGTCAGCTGCATCTGCTTTATTAGGTCTGTCTTGTGTCATAGAAGTCATTCACCTGTCGGTAAACCTCTTTTTCCTTTGTAAGTCTCCAGAATGCTCGAAATTATCAGCTTGAGCAAACATTTAGCAAATTATAGAATCTTCCTCTGTGATATTACTATAATAATGGTAACTAATGATTTAAAATACAGTAAGTCAGTGATTAAATTATGATGATTAAAAACAGTAAAAACAGTAATTTTGTGAAATATTATTACATTTCAAAATGGCAGTTTTCTGTTTTAATGCATTTTGAAATGTCATTTATTCTTGTGATGGCAAAGCTGGATTTTCAGCAGCCATTCTTTCAGTGTCACATGATCCATTAGAAATCATTCTTTGCTGATTTGTCGCTAAATTAATATCAGTTATTGCAAACCGTAAAATTATTTTTAAAAAAGGGCAAAAACATTTACGGTAAAATACCGGCAGCTGTTGCTGTGGTTTTACAGACTTGCCTTACATTCACAATAATAAGTACTGGACATGGACATTGAAGAATATATATATATATATATATATTCTTCAATGTCCATGTCCAGTATATATATATATATACACACACACTGCCCTCCAAAAGTTTGGAAACACCCCTGGCAAAGTGTGGTTTTGGACGATATCAGCATAAATCCTTATCATTTTTTGGTGCAAATACATTAAAGTAACTTGACATTATCATTGTAGACCAGCAATAATAATTTTCATTTTGATTACATAATAATGGCAATATATACATGTCAAAGTCAGACATGCCCCTTTGCCAGCTGTGATGTCTGGTTACTGGTTTAAACTTGGTTTTTAAAAGATTTTTGGGTCAGCACACCTTAATAGCTTCAACAGTTGATTCCCAATTAAGTTTAGAATACAATGAATTTAGGCCCAGATTATGCAGAGCTGTAATAGCTGCTAATGGTGGATATTCTGATGAATCAAAAATTTAAGTTTTTTCTATGTATTGATAAAAACTGTTTATGTAATAAAATATGTTTTCATAGTTTGTGTTGTCCCTTATCAGTGCAAAATTATCACAAATTAAAAAGAATTCCAATATTTGGAGGGCAGTGTGTATACATATAAAAGAAAAGAAAAAAAATCAAATATTAAGTGTCATGCAGGGTATTCTGGGAATGTCAGTTTATGGTTTTTCACTGTAAATTATACATTGAATTTTTTTTTGCACTCCCCAAAAAAGTAATTTTAACAGTATTTTAATGTAAAATTGAATTAAATAATATTACAGTTATTTATTGTATATAGTACTGAAACATAACACTGTTTCGTTTAACCAATATTTTTGCTGCTTAATATTTTGGTGGAAACCAGGATTCTTTATTGAAAGTTAAAAAAATAACAGCATTAATTTGAAATCTTTTGTAACAATAAAAATGTTTACTGTCACTTTTGATCGATTTATTGCATGCTTGCTAAATGAAAGTATTAATTTCTTCCTTTTTTAAAATCTTACTTACCTTAAACTTTTCAACGGTGGCGTATCAAAGTTCCCACAAAAATACTACGTGACGCTGTTTTTAGCACTGATTATAATAATAAGAAACTTATCTTGAGCACCAACTCTGCATGTTAAAATTTCATGTGATACTGAAGACTGGAGTAATGGAATAAAGTACATCATAAAATACAAAACTGTTCTTTTTAGTTATAATATTTCACAATAGTACTGTAGTTTTGATGCAACAATGCAGACTTGATTTAAAAAATATTAACAAAAATATTAACAAATCAGTCGTTTTGACTGATGTATGTATATAATATTTATTTATTTTTGCAAAGCTGACTAATTTTCCTCATTGTGGACAGTAGAGAAAATCTGTTCAGTAAATGAAATGAAGCCTAACGTGACAGGACGATCTATTAAGACATAACAGTTGTTGCGATGAGCATCAGGCATGCACATGCATCTGTTCTCCATCCTGTATCTGTAAGTGTATGTGATATTGGATGCAGTTCCAACATAGATTAAAGAGTCCCTTGTGCCACATGGCTGCCAGTACACCATGATGACGAAAAGCACTGCTTCTCGTCTTCTCATACGTCTATATTAACACATCCAGTTTTGTGCCAGCAGATCCGGTGATGAAGAATGTCGCCCCTCATCCTCACTCAACCTAACAGAGCGGATCTCTTTATAAGACACACATCACCTGGCAGCAGGTGCACAATAACCTCCTTATGCTTAAGACTTATTGGAATGCAGAGGAGGATGCAACCTTGGAATAAAATGGAAGGGAGTATCCTAGGGAAGCAGTGACTCAGAGAAATGCAAAAGGGCAAACGTCCCAGCTGCCTCAAGGGGAGACACAGCCAAGCTGATTGTCCGTTCCCACCCTCGGTGGAGGAGGAGCACCGCACACACATTAAGACATCCTTCAGGGCGGTGAGGAGGCTTTATTATTGAAGGAGAGAGGAAGACCTTGGGAGATGGATGTGGCTTTTGAGGGTGGGTGTGTGTGTGTGTGTTAGACGAGGTTGATTGTTAGTCATAGAAGCAAAAGCTTTTTCACTGTCAGTCTGTTCTCAAACAAACAGGAAAATAGCTTGGAATGGTCAATATTAGACAGCGCTTGTGGAGGGTGGTAGATTTAGCCTTATGTGTGTTCAGTCAGCCAGTTTAGTTAAATTCCACTGAGGTGTTGACAGTACCTTTTAATGCTAAAATATATACACTACCTTTTTAAAAGTTTGGGCTCTGGAAGATTTTTGGAAGAAAACAAAAATAATGGCTTCTTTCGACTATTTCCTTTCTTCTGTGTCAGTCTCTGCCATTTTCAAGAGAACTGCGACAAATGTGTGTGATGCTGCTAACGCAGAACCCAGATGCACTGCGCCTTATTTACAAGCAGATAAAGATGCTTCGTAAACATTTCGACAGAGAGAATGACTTGCAATTCTTTGCCAGGCCTTACTTATTTAAACCAGAATATATGCTCTGCATCTGAATGCCAGAAATATCTTAATTTATGTTCAGAAGATTAACAAAGATCTTACAAGTTTGGAACGACTTGAGGCTGAGTAATAATGACAGAATTTTCATTTTTGGGTGAACTACCCCTTTAAATAATAAAAATAGGAAAATAATAGAAAGAAAGTAAAAATATAACCATACTTCAGGAAATAAAATGAAAGTGAGCTAAAGAGGTGAAGGGGAAAATGCTAATACATTTGAGGTCAAACTTTAACATACACCTTGCAGAATCTGCAAAATGTAAATATTTTACCAAAACAAGAGGGTTCATATAAAATGCATGTTATTTTTTATTTACTACTGACCTGAATAAGATATTTCACATAAAAGATGTTTACATTTAGTTCACTAGAGAAAATAATAATAGAATTTATAAAAATGACTGTTTAAACGTTTCCATATGCTTAATTTTTAATACTGTGTTGTTACCTGAATGATCCACAGCTGTTTTTTTCTGTTTTGTGATAGTTGTTCATGTGATAGTTGTGAAAATTGAGTATTTACTGTTGCCCTTTTGCATTATTGATGCACTTTTTCCTATTACATATTCACATATTCCTATACAGCCGCTTTGTCACAATTCTGTATTGTTAAAAGCGGTATATAAATAAAGGTGACTTGACTTGACTTGACTTGACTTCATTGTCTCTTGTCCCTTGCAACTATTACAGAAGGTTCAAACACTCACTGATGCTCCAGATGGAAAAACGATGCATTAAGAGCCGGGGGGTGAAAACTTTTAAATATTGGTAATCAAGATCAAGGTAAATTTAACATATTTTGCCTTCTGGGCTTCTGAAGGGCAGTACTAAATGAAAAAATATATATGTTTAGGCAAAATAAGAAAAATGTACACATCTTCATTCTGTTCAAAAGTTTACACTCCTGGGTCTTAATGGGTCATCATTTTTCTTTCTGGAGCATCAGTGAGCATTTGAACCTTCTGTAATAGTTGAATATGAGTCCCTCAGTTGTCCTCAGTGTGAAAAGATGAATCTCAAAATCATACAGTCATTGTAGGAAAGGGTTTGAATACACAAAATGTTGAAAAACCAAAGAATTTGTGGGACCTGAAGGATTTTTCTGAAGAACAGTGGGCAGTTTAAGTGTCCAGTGTGTATGTAAATTCTTGAACATGGTCACTTTTAGAAATTCAACTATTATTTTCTCTTTTGGACGTAGTTGTAAACGTCTTTTATGCGAAATATCTTTTTCAGGTCAGTACTAAATAAAAAAAGCATGCATTTTGTATGATCCTTCTTATTTTGATAAACTAAATAACTTTTTGCAGATTCTGCAAGGTGTATGTAAACTTTTGACCTCAACTGTATATGAGGTGCTGGGATAGAGGGAGTCAGTCAGATAAACACTGAAAGGGTGGAGTTTCAGAGAAGACAAAGAGTGAAGGACAGAGGAGAGGAAAAGAGGACAGTCTCAGTAAGAGCAGAGTGCTGGCCTGTGTGTGTGTATGTGTGTGTGGATGGTTTCTACTGCAGAAAGCTCAATGAGGGCCTGTACTGCATTAGAAATGAAGAGCTTATTTCCTCCTACAGCTCCATGTTCGAAAGTACTGATCACTCAAAGGAATCCTGACCTTGAATATATCAAACTGTCAGCGTATTTTTACAAACTTTGGTTTGATTTGTTCATACACACTCTCAAAAAAGTACAAAAGCTGTCACTGGGGCAGTACCTTTTCAAAAGGTACACTCTTGTACTATTAAATATTAATATGTGCACTTTAGGTACCAAAATGGACGATTTAGGTACAAATATGTACCTTTTGAAAAGGTACTGCTCCGATGACAGCTTTTCTGTGAGGCAGAAAATAGCTTCATTAACTAACTGTCAACTGCTCATTATAGTAATGTGGGAAATTCCCACAAAAATGTATGAACAAAGTAACTCCAGGAATGATTAAATCCAGCAGTGAATCTCAGGCCCTGCTTATTTCTGTTTTTTTATGCATTTTTAACTTTTGAACTCTCATTTATTTACATTAATGAAACTCATGGGAGCCCTGTATTGGTCATGAGCTTATGTGCACAACATATTCTGCTGCCCCTGAGTGTAGTACTACAAAGTGCATAGAAAAGTAGATACGCCATAGGAAACTAAATCTGCATTAACAAGAACTCTTTTAGTTCATCCTAAAAATTTAGTCCAGCTCTTCTTTGCAAAGCAACTCTAAATCATTAAATGTGCTATTTAGGTTACCAAAAACAAGTTAGACGTTGACACTTGAGACATGAGACATCAAAACATCTTTTTAGTGCTAAGACAGAAAATACTTTTCCTTCAAATCTTCTTGATGAATCTAGACTCAAGGAATTGGACAGAGTGTCTGTGGCCTCTACAGAAGTGACAAATGGTGACAATTAGTTTAGCAAAATTAAAATATATTTCCATAGTCAGAGATTAACATAATCAGTAACATAATAATAACATAACAATAACATAATCATAATCAGACCAGGTTTTATGCTGCTGCTGCCGCCAGTTTTTAGACCACCACCACCACAAGGCCATCTTTATTCATCAAACAAAACTTGGCCTAAATCTTGAGATATTAGATTGGAATTAGTCAATTTTAAATGTACAGTTATTGCATTAAAGGGATAGTTTACCCAAAATTTCTGTCATTAATTACTCACCATCATGTCATTCCAAACTTGTAGGACCTTCGTTCAACTTCAGAACACAAATCAATTTGTCGTGGTACTAGGGCTGTCAAAATGGCTGAAAAACTACATTCGAATTTTGTACTTAATTATTATCAAAATTCAAATTATGAGGCCAAAAGTGGGCGGATCAAGCAAAATATTAGTAATCCACAGTCGTAAAATCTAATAAAATAACACAACTATCTTTGAAAAAAGTGCTTAATATTTAAAATAATTTTTAGAAACCATAAATAATTAATTAAGTTGCTTAAAGGGGTCATCGGATGCCAATTTTCCACAAGTTAATATGATTCTTTAGGGTCTTAATGAAAAGTCTATGATATACTTTGGTTAAAAATTCTCAGTGGTAGTGTAAAACAACACCCTTTTTACCTTGTCAAAATGAGCTCTGCAAAAATCATCCCATTCTGAGGGATTGTTCCTTTAAATGCCAATGAGCTCTGCTCGCCCCACCCCTCTGTTCTCTCTGTGGAGAGAGGAGCCTGTTTACTTTAGCCGCATTTAGCGCATTTAGCCGCAAAACTTGCTAACTTGCACGTTATTAGGAAAGGTGATTGCAGAGATTCATAAAAAAAACTCTTATACTCACTTCTGCTGTAGGTGAAGCTGGATCACAAATGATTTGTGCGAACATAGATGCATTTATGTAGATTGGGAGGTGCAATCTCTTCACAAACAAACGTAATCTACTGCATGTTCAGCGGCTCAGATGTCGGGAGTAAATGACGACCGCTATATTCATTATTACATCCAGCAACACAACACCTCAATCAGAGATATTCTTGCCCAACTTACATCCCTGCTCCAGCATCGAAACAATGGAGGTCAGACTGTTACATCAGATTTAAGGCAGGTCTGAGGTAAGACGCTCATGTCAATCAACTAGGCATCTGAGAACTGCTCGATTTGAAAAAGGGGATATTATTTTTTATAAATTAATTAAAAACCACTGCATGGATTTTTATCATAGGGTAGATGTGTACATACACTGTTAGCACACATCGATGTTCAAACAACGTGTAAAAGTGAACTTTGCATCCGATGACCCCTTTAAAATAATTAGAAACAAAACAGCATCATGTATACATAGTTTAATTCAAAGCAAGGAAAACATGGTAAAACATGAAAAATCACAAAGAGTAATGTTACTTTTTACATTTAAAAACATGAGATGCAGTGGAATGGGGAGAGACCCGTCCCGCAATAAAATTTTGAGACATGTTTTTTTCAAAGTTGAACTTACAGTAATTTTAAATGGCTTTTTAAACGTTCGACTCTCTTGTGCGAGACATGAGTGCAACGGTGATAGATGTCCCTCTAGAAAATGTGCAAAATATGCGTTCTGTGTGAACAGCTTGGTTTCAGTTTTGACATAAACAACATCATTGTTGCATTGATTTTCTCTTTTTCTGCAATATTTTGAATAAACAACGTATCCAGTGGGTTCAACTGGATAGGCTAATAAAACTCAGTGACACCTACCTACATCGTCATCACATCTTGTGCACCACTGATAAAGCTGACACACACCAAAAATTGGAATCCCACGGTTTGCTTTTGAATGTGGATTTTTATTTTAAATTCGACGAATATTCGAAATTCCATTTTTTTTAACAGCTCTACGTGGTATTTTCAATAATGGCGGTGGACTGTCCCGGAAGAGAAGAAAATGTCAAATAATGTTCTTATTTTTGTTTTCTTTGCCCACAAAAAGTCTTTCTGGCCCTTGAACGTGGTAGGACCCTTGCTGTCTATGGAGGGTCAGAAAGCTCTCAGATTTAATAAAAATATCTTAATTTGTGTGAAGATGAACGAAGGTCTTACGAGTTTGAAACAACATAAGGGTGAGTAATTATTGACAGATTTTTAATTTTTGGGTAAACTTTACCTTTAAAACATCAGGCCTAACATAATGCTGGAAGCATGTTTAAGCTGCTGAAACCACATTAAAGCCTTAGACTCATATTGGCAGTATGAACAGCAAAGATCAGCTTTAAAAGGTTGTTTGATAAAAACCCATTACACCGCATGTGTAAGAGGAGGGAATAGCTGAAATGATTACTGAGAGGCTAACAATGTGTGGTTTTAAACACATGATATTCCAGAGTAAACATGGTGTGAGGAAACATACATTCCAGGTGGTGTAATCACAACCCTTCTAACCTTGGCAGACAGTTTTTCTGCAATAATGTATGCCAAAAAAATGTAACTTGAGGTAAGGCAAATATACAAAAAAACAACAATAAATAAAATTTATTCTGATCCTTGTAATCCTGCTATTTTATTGTTGACGCTGGAGTCTAACCAGCTCATTTATTTTTGGCTTGATGAGACAGAGAGAGAATAAAAGAACACAATGTGAGGCGTGAAACGGAGCTGAGCGCATTTATTCAGGCTGATGTGAATCAAGAGTAAAATGGCCTTTATTGGATAGCTTTCATGTAATCCAATAATTGGTTGCATCAGAAGTCATTTTTAAACTGCTGTAAAACCCACTGAATGTGAAATAGAAACTGTGAAATCATCTGAGAACCGAGGTGTCGTCAGCTTACTATGCCGAGCTGTGAATATTTTTATTGTAAAAAGTACTTGTAAAGCCTTTTTTTTATCTTTAAGGAAACAGATCACTTAAGAAAATAATTTTTAATTTAAAGGCTGGCCATATTACAAAGTCAGTACAATTAGTCAGTGGAACAGAAATGAACTTAATCACATTATTAAGCAAGTAATAGTTTAGTGTGTAATGCAAAATAGAACTTTAAAAAATAAACTTAATATCAGGCATTAGCAGATGTTCATTCATTAATTCTACAAGTCCCTTTTTATGTGATAAAAATACTGTAAAAACAGTAATTTTATGAAATATTATTACAATTTAAAACAACTGATTTCTCTTAATATTTTTTAAAATGTAATTTGTTCCTGTGATGGCAAATTATACAGCAGAAATTGCTCCAGCCACATGAAGCTTCAGAAATCATTCTTATATGCTGATTTGCTGCTCAAGAAACGTTTAATTATTGTCCTTTATATATTAACATGATTGTGCTTTATATGTGTGTTGTATCTGTTAATCAGTTTTACAGGATTCTTTAAATATAAAGCTCAAAAGAACAGTGTTTATTTGAAATAGAGCTCTTTTGTAACATTATAAATGTGTTTTGATTTAGTACATCCTTGCTGAATAAAAACATCAATTTCATTAATTCATTAAAAGAAATATGTATAAAAAAAATTTCAGTCGCTTTAAGGCATTTAGGCACATATGAAAAAAATGTTACAAATTATTTAGCAAGCCTGTAACCACCTAAAGCATTGATTTGAAATGATTTTTTTGGCAAATACAGGTAATTTGCCATAGAAATATGTTTTTTGTTTATGACTGTTATAGCACCGGCTGTGGTCTAATCTCCCTAAAACTTTGCAAGCTTGTTTAGAATCACATTGCATGTTTTGTGAGTTTTCGTTTAGGCTTCATGGGCTTTTTTCTATAACAACCCCTTTATAGCTTCTCAAAGGGTAAATTTCAAACATTTGTTTTTTTTTTTTTTTATAAACCAGAGTCCAGTGTTTTTTTTCCAGATTGAGTAAAAAACCTAGGACTAGTTCGCAAAAAAAATATATATATATATATATTTATATATATATATATATATATATTTTTTTTTTAAACATTTCTCACTCATTTAACAAAGAGTTTGATTGACAGAAGTAGTTCTAGAGGCAAAGTTGTTCGGATGAATATTGTGAATGAATATTGTGCGTATATGTAACAAAAAACGCACAATAAGGACCGGGTCTGGTGACCTCTGGTTTACACCTTTGAAAAATGCGATATCACGCCCCATTGGCCAATTTCTTTCAGATTTCTCACAGACCTTTAGGGTCGTGATTCAAACAGGCCCACCGAGTTTTGTTCCAATTGACCATTGTTGTTTGTCTAATAAGTGCTCAAAATTCATCAACCTATGGCAGCCATGTTTTTTGAGATACACAAATGTTTGATTAAGATATCTCATTCTGTTCAAAAGTTATAGTGGTTTTAGTAAAAGCGGCTCTACCCCTTTCGAACGTTTTGACATCCCTTTGCGACGATGGGTTTGTAAGTTCAACTTTTCTTTGATAATTATTGATATTCACTCTCAGGGAATCTTCCTGCACTGGTTTAGATATCTCATTAAGACCATTACGCCGGTAGAATATCCCCATAATGATAGGAAAATCATTGTGTATGTGTGTGTGTATTAAAATTTATTTATTTTTGCTTTTAACAACTACACTGTAAAAAATAAACTCACTAAACGTCATCTCATCTTATATACCCCAAACTATATAAAAATCAGCTCCATCTACGCTGTAAAAAACAAGTTGAGTCAGCTTAAAATAATTTGTTACCCTGCTGCCTTAAAATTTTAAGTTCAGTCAACTAAAATAATTTTAGTCAATTTAAAATGTTAAGTTGTACTAAGTAACAACTTAGTTCAACTCAATTCAACTCAAATATCTAAGTTGTCACTTAGTATAACCAAACATTTCAAGTTGAATAAACTTTTTTTGAGTTGACTGAACTTAAAATTTTCAAGCAGACAGGTTACAAATTATTTTAAGTTGACTCAGCAAATTGTTTTTTACAGTGTAGATGGAGCTGATTTTTATATAGTTCGGGGTATATAACATGAGATGATGTTTAGTGAGTTAAACCTTGGGTAGGTAACAATATCAACTCTCGGTACTTTGCAAAGCTGTTACCACATAAAGAATGTAGGATTGGAGATTTCAGCTTAAGAACATGCCATTTTATATCTGTTGACCACTAATATCAATAGCATGGGGGATAAACTAATGGTCTGTAGCTGTTATCACTGTGGTACTTTGGGCCTGAGGTAGTAAAATATGATTTCATCTATTACATGCAATGCATTTGACAGATGATTTTATCCAAAGAGGCTTAAATCGCATTGAACATATACACTTTATCAAATGATGCACTGCATTTCCTGGGAATCAAACCCATACCAGTGCCATGCCCTACTTTTTGATCTAGCCAGACACCCAGCATGAAGTTGCAACTAAGCAGCTTATTTGATGTCACGATTCCCTACACTGCAATGGAGCAACCATGTATCGAGCACTAAAAAAAGCACTCTGAGTTAAGCTATAAGATGACCTTTACTATTTATTTGTGATCAATCTAGTATCATGCTGATAGTCCATTCTGTCAGTGTATGTTCAATAGCATTAGCTTGAGGGATTGAGCGCATTTGTTCATCCAGCAGAAGGTCTGCTCACAGTGACAAATGAAAGGAACGAGTGCCTGTTACAGGGGGCAGTTTTTCAGCCGCTGGATCATTTGTCCCCTTTGCATGCTGGATGTGAGGTTCCCTGAGGACCCAGACGACACCTCTGAGTTTTGTCCATTTGTAAACCACATTCAGTGAAAAATCCAAAATGTGGAAAATTTCAGTAGTGTAGTATTCATGCTTTTCATTATTAAAAAAAAAGTTAATAATTGTGATGTTCTGTCAGTTTTTTCACTTCCTCTGTGAAAACATAATGCAGTCCAAAACACATGTTTTTAATTTGAACAATGTGGTAAAGTGTAAGTGTTTGATTTACAACCATTCAACATGTTTTTGGTGATGTTGATGATGATCAAGCTTTCTGAGAGTATGAGCTAAACAGTTTCCATTCCTGTATTAATCAACTGGACAGCAGTTATTACCTTGAACAAGAGCTAGTCCATCAAAAATCCAGCCATTAGCCTGTTTTATATATGAGAAAGATGGCGTTAAATCAGAGCCAGATGCAGAAAAAAACTAGAACGATGTTCTGCTCAAAATATATTACACCGGAGATAGTCTATCTAAAATGAGATTGAACTTAAAATGCAGGCCTCCCCTGAAAACAGAATCCACTATGACCAGATATTGACCTTTAAAAATGAAAGCCCAGAGCCAATCTTGAGAGGAGGCTGGAATTCAGATTCAACCATTTGAAGAGCAGTGAGCGAATAATGATGACTATGACATTCAGACCCGCATGGGACTCATTGTGAAGGACATGACTGGGAGAAAAAAAAAAAAAGATACTGCAGGGATGATTGGGACTGGGCTCAAAAAATGGCCAATAGCAATTGCTGCTCCTCCAGACTGTTCACGTCTTTGACCTCTGTCTCGAATTCACCCAAAATTGCAAGGCCAAGGAAACACAGTGCTTTAAATTGTACTGTGAGAGTTTAATAGCGCGGCTAATTAATAATCAGACTTTCTCTAGACAGAAAACTTTGGTCAAGATTTAAGTGACATTTTGTTGAAATGAAGTTTTATTGCCAAAACATTTGTCAGTAAGGGCCGAATCGCATATGTTTCTAATCACATTGTGGCTAACTCATTAATGAAGCATTGAGAGACATTTTTTTAAAGGCTTGGAGACTGAATAACAAACTGATAAGCGCAAATATTATTTTGAGACCTTTTAAAGGCTTATGGTAACTGTTCTCTGAAAGAAAAAAAAACTCTTGTACTAGGGTTCACATAATAGTGTGTAATTATTTATGACTTTTTTTCCTCTTTCCTCACAACATTATTTTTTGGCTCTTAAGTGCTGATGGGTCTGTGAGTGCTGTAATTGTTTCTGCTGTAATTTTGCTGTCAGAACTCAAATCTGTGAGGATTTCATAGACACATAACACGTTTTTTTTTTAGCAGGGCAGCACAAGGGTGAATTAATTTTCTTGTTTACAATGACGACAGACATTCAATTATGAATTCATTTTTATTTATTTACTTCATTTATTATTTATTCATAATGACAGTTATTTATTCATGTTTGTCAACCCCAATGTCCATCTCCTCAGAAGGATTAATAAATGCATATATACGCAGCAGTTGGCATTAAATAGTGGTTAATTTAGTTAAATAATTTGAGTGGCATGATGGGTTGTTGGAAAATAACATTTGATGATGATTTAATCAGCAAGTGTTTTCAGATTGCTTTATGCCACAGATCAGGATCTTGAAATGAAACTGCCCTGGTAACAGTCAGTGTAATTAACCATCTGGATATGCACTTCTTTCATTGACAACCGTTTATAAAAAAATATTTTGATAATTTTGATAAAATAACATTCTTTGAAAATCTTCATATTCGTGCTTAATATTCAGAATTCATATATCCTTTTTGTTTAACCATAATAATGTAAAACTCATAAAACCACATAAAAAATGATTGCAATCAGAATTATCCAAAATAATAATAAATATAGCTGCAAGCAGCGATTACTGAGGTTCAAAAGTTTTAAGGCATTTAAGCACATATGAAAAAAAGACATTATTTAGCAAGCCTGTAACCACCTAAATCAATGATTTAAAAAAGCATTTCTGGCAAATCCAGGTAATTTACCATAGAAGTATTATGTTTTTTAATGTTTATGACTGTTATAGCGCCAGCTGTGGTCCGATCTCCTTAAAACTTTGCATGCTTGTATAAAATCACCTGTTGCATGTGCTCAGCAGGTTTCGTGAAGTTTTTTCTTTTAGGCTTTGTAGGATTTTGGGTAAATGTGGACAGGCCCTTTTTCTAAATGACCCTCTTATAGCTTACCAAAGGTTTAATGTCAACATTTTTTGGATAATTATTTACAGAGAGATTCCAGAGAATTGTACTGCAGTGTTTTTTTTCCAGACTGAACGTAAAACCTAGGACTACTTCGCAAAAGGAGGTGATTTTCTCAATCATTTAACCAAAGATTTGACTGACAGCAGTAGTTCTAGAGGCAAAGTGGTCCTTATAGACACTTGTGACTCTTTGGACCATGACCGTGCACAGCAATTTTCATGTTGATAGGACAAATTGTTGCATAGGTATAGGCATTTTTATGTTGTTTCCCTCTTATAGCGACACCAAGTGACCAAACTCCGTGATTTTTGTCCTGTGACCTCAGACTGAGCTCTTATATAAATGTTCTGAGTTTGGCGAAGATATCTCATTATGTTCAGGAAGTACAGGCATTTTACTAACAGTGGCCCTGCCTTTTTCGAATGTTTTGGCATCCCTTTGCGAGTCGAAATTTCAACTTTTTTTTTATTAGTTATTAATAGTCACTCTCTAGAGAATCTTTCTGCACTGGTTTGATTCCGATCGGGCCAAAAACCTAGGACTATTTAAGTAGTTTTCTGAAATTAGAGTCTGTGACTGACGGTTTAGGAACTGATCATTTTTGTACTTTTGTTCAGTGTAGCGCCCCCGTCAGGTCTATTGGGGCAAGCCTTGGTCACGTTGTTGGCAGTGTGAGTACTACCATCACTCCCAAGTTTCAAGTCTCTGCGACTTACGGTTTGGTCTGGCCGATCAGTTTTTACTTGGAGATTGCTGATCCTTGGCCATTCTAACAATTACAATAGGGTTTCAGCGCTATGCACTTTAACCCCTAATTTTACATTGCCATTGAAAAGTTTGGTATCAGTAGAATCTTTTTTTTTATATAGATATATAGTATATTTTTGAAAGAAGTGTTTTATGCTCACCAGGGCTACATTTGTTTGATCAAAAACACAGTAAACAATAATATTGTAAAATATTATTACAGTTATAAATATTTTTTTATACTAAAGTTTTATTATGTTTAAAAAAAATGCATTTATTCTTGTGATGACAAAGCTGAATTTATCAGCCATTATTCCAGTCTTCAGGGTTGCATTTTTCAGAAATCGTTCTAATATGCTGACCTGATGCTCAAATAACATTTCGTATTATTATCAATGTCAAAAAAAGTTGTGCTGCTTGGTATTGTTCTTTGATGAATAGATTTTATAAAAGACCAGCATTTAGTTATCATAACTCAGTCATGTAGTGCAGTATTCTTTTTTGTTTTCATTGTAAGAAACAGGGCTAATTTAAAAGTTAAAGAAGTTCCAGCAAGTGAACATCTAGGCCGTGTTAGTGCAGAAGGGCTTCGCTCTTGACCAGTGAGAATTAAATTGAGGGAGGACACCATCAATGAAAAATGTTGGTTAGTTGCACTGTTTTCTTGGCCTGATTAACTATGGAAAGTTGCCCTAGCTAGCAACACATTTGAGACTCTTGAATCAACAGCACAAAAAAGGGGAGAAATGGGTTACTTTCATGTCAGGTTTCTTGATTATTCAACATTCTGAAATATCTGAGGGATTTCTTTATATATTTATTTTTTTATAGTTTATTTGATTTGTTCTGTTAAGTTTGGTGTGATGTACGTGATATATAATCGGGAAAGGAGGGAAATGTTACTTTTAAGTACTTGCAGTGTCATAGACACAGAGGTCAGGATTTATATTTTGTTTAATGGCATGATATCTTTTTGCCAGTTTTTGGGAGATTTCAATTGGGACGTTTTACAGTCCTATGCAATTGACTGTAGCTATAAACCTGGAAATCCATGTTTCCAGGGGCATTCCAGGTGAACAGACAGGATAACAAGCATCTGTGGTAAGATGTGGCAAGTCTAACTGGCTGTACTCCAGTTCTCACACATCCACAGCTCTTTGATTTTCACCCCAAGAGAGAAGGCAAGTAGCAAGAAGCTGAAAAAGAGACTTACTTACTCAGTGGACAGCCATTACACAAACAGCACAGTCAATTGGGGTCTAAATGGGAGTTTCATTTACCAGCACCATTGACTTGTGCTGATTGTAAAGCCATTTGTTTGGGCCTCGTTGCTGGAGAATCGTGTTTTTCTGTGGTTGTCTGAGCCATTACACTGCATTAGCGAATAAGCAATTTTGTTCGAGAGCAGAATTATGTGGTTGGAAATATTCTTGCAGCCTGTGTGAGAGGAGAAAAACTATATAAATAAATTTCTGCTTGAAAAAAGTCACAAAAATGCCTAAAAAAGGTTACACATAATAAATAATTGTACTCGTTTTGTAAGAATGTTTGGTTAAGTCATTTACACTGAGATTAGTACATACATAAAAATCAAAAACATCATGATCAGTTTATGAGAGTCATTTATGAGATGCATTACAATATTTTTTGAGACTTTGTGTGTGAAGACATCAGTCAGGAGCTGTGATAGGGGTTTTATTTAGCAGCTACTCTAAGCAGTGTGCGATTTGACACCATGAACAGCAGCAGCGTCCGGTACGGCTGCCTCAGGTGTCTGTCCAAGAGCGCACACGCACCGCAGAAGGAAGTAAGAGGAAGAGAAGGGTGTTGAGACAGGGGACTCTAATTAGTGAGTGTAGAGAGGCAGAGCAGAGAGGCTGAGGCCTGACAGCACGTATAGGCCCCCTGTTTTAATGGCCATCATTTGCCTGACAGCCAGTCAGACTCTTTCACTCTTGTTCTCTCCCACCATTTCAGGTGAAAATGAAATTTTGTTTCACCAACCCTCTTTTCTTTCAGTCGTGCCTTGTTCTGTGGGCTTCTGTGTTTTGCTTAGTTTTTGCTCTGCAATACTAAATGCAGTTCTCCCTTTGAAAATTTAGTATTTTTTACCAAAGATAGTGGATTGTCATTTCAGCAGTTGTGATAATAAAGGTTTTTGCCAATTTCTAGTCAAGGTCCAGATGTTATTCCACTTTCCAAATTTATTCCAAATTCAGCGGTGGCCAATACATGCAAGAAAACATATCAAGAATCATACATTTAGGAAAGGAAATTTAAAAGGAAATTTAAAAAAAAATTTCTTATTGTGTCAGATTGATAAACAGTTATAATAAATTTAGACATGTTATTTAGTACACTAAATACTAAAGTACACTATTTAGAGGTTATTTCTTTCAAAAAACAGCTTCTAATTTTGAATAGGTGTAGAAATTATGAATAGGTGGATAAATAAAAACATTACATTGAACATTACTTTGATATGGAAGCCTGTTTCTGCCACTGAATAAAAAAATACAAATTTGGTTATTGTGGCTTTTTATCTTACAATCCTGACTTTTTTTTCCCTCAAAATTGTGAGATATAAACTTGCAATTGTGAGATATGAACTCACAATTTAGTTTTTTTCCCCCCAGAATTGAGATATAAAATCACAATAGCTAAATTCTAAAGTCAGAATTGTGCAATATAAACTCGCAATTCTGACTTTTTCTCCGAATTGCAGGAAATAAACATAATTTTTTTCTATACAGCAAATGTGAGTTTCATCTAGCAATTCTGACTTTTTTTCTTGCAATTGTTGTGAGATATAAGCTCCCAGTTGTGAGTTTTAAAGTCCAATTTTGAGGGGGAATGTGTTCTCAGAATTGCGAGTTTATATCTCACAATTCTGACGTAATTGCGTGTTATAAAATCAGAATTGTGAGATACAAACTTGCAATTCTGAGAAAAAAAGTCATAGTTGTGACATTTAAACCTGGAATGCTGAGGAAAAAAAGTCTGAATTGTGAGTTTATTTCTCTATTACTTTATAACTTGCAATTGCGAGTTTATATTACATTTCTTAGAAAAAAAGTCAGATATGCAGTTTATATCATGCAATTCCTACATCATTTCTCACAATTGCAAGTTTATATCTCACAATTCTAAGAAAAAAGTCAGATTTGCAGTTTATATCACATTTCTGGTTTTATAACTAACACTTGCAAGTTATTATCTAACAATTTGGAGAAAAAAGTCAGATTTGCAGTTTTTATCACAATTCTGGTTTGTAACTCACAATTGCGAGTTTATATCTCACAATTCTGAGAAAAAAAGTCAGATTTGCAGTTTATAACACAATTCTGACTTTGTAACTAACAATTGTGAGTTTATATCTAACAATTTGGAGAAAAAAAGTCAGATTTGCAGTTTATATAACAATTCTGGCTTTGTAACTCACAATTGTGAGTTTATATCTCACAATTCTGAGAAAAAAAAGTAGGATTTGCAGTTTATATCACAATTCTGGCTTTGTAACTCACAATTGCGAGTTTGTATCTCACAGTTCTGAGAAAAAAGTCAGAATTGCAAGATGTAAACTCAAAAAAGTTAGAAATGTGAGATAAAGTCACAATTACCTTTTGTATTGTTTATTCAGTGGCGGAAACTGGCTTCCATACTTTGCATTAGATTGTAAGATTTAATGCACAAATTTATTTTGACATACAGTATCATACAGAGTTTTTTTTTCCCCAATTTGTTGATATGTCAGTCATTGCAGTTTCAGTCTAGTTGTCAGTCCATAATTGTTGCAGTGTGCAGAGATGTACATTTTCATACCTCAGTTATCAGTTGAATTTGCAGTTGGATTTTGAACTAAATATGAACTAATTAAACAGTTTATGATTTTTGCTGAGGAAGACTTCTTTTGTTATTTGTAAAATTATCACTTTTAACCATCAGTTTTAAAAAAATCCAATATTGATATGCTCACATGCTAAAAAAGACTAGGGTGCCTTTTGTCTGTTATTACAGTATAGTCATTATTGAATATGGCAAAATGAATATTATTCAGTCACCATGAGAAAATAATTTCCAGGAGATTTTTTTCTTCTGTCACTATTCAGCTTTATGCAAAGCTATCTTGATTTTTCGATATTAGTTCTTTTCTTGCTGGCATTGTATTACATCCATTCAATCGAGGCAGGCTTGCATATCTAGAAAAATCCATTATGAATTACAGTTTACAAAAGTCTATTCCTGCATTGTCAGCAAGACTGAACATTCGCTGAAGGCCACCATTTCCCAAAATGATGCAGAGCTGGAAAGTCCCACCGTAAATATTTGATCCATTTAGTTACAGTGAACACGAGGCTGTGTATTCTGGTGATAGTGTAGAACGAAACACCTCGAAATCATTCAAAAGAGGTCAGAAAAATTGTTTCAGATCTGAGGCAATTTACTCTGTTTTGCTTGTTCACTTCTTATGACTCCATATTTATTTGCATTATAAATATTTTTATTTTCTTTCTCTAGGGTTACATTTACAGTGCTCTGCCCTATAGCGTAGCCATTTCTCAAAAACATGTCCCTACATACTCTTATCTGGACATTCTGTGTTACTCTAATATCGCTTTATAATGCCATATGTTTGATTTATGGCAGAAAACACTTAAAATAGCCCTTTCCCAAAGGGTTTTCTTAGAAGATGGAATATGTTGAATATGACCCTGTAAAAAAAGCACATTACAACTGAGTTTAGTTCATTCTTCCTTGAATGACTTGACATTTTGGTGTATCCATAAGGTCATAAAGCATTTTCCCAATATCTGTTCTGGATAGGATTTTCTCCTACAATAAACAAGAAGAGTCCTATTGCATTTCATACATAAAATATAAAGCACATGCTGTGTGTTGGAGACTTTGGAGACCAAGGAAGAAATCAACTTGGAGGGGTTCCAAAGCCATGCTGGTCATCAGAAAAGACACCCGATCGCTTTATTTTCTTGTAAAAGCTCATTAATGCACCTGCAATGTCTTGAGAGGCTTCACAGCCCACGCAGCTCTCAGGATTTTGCCTCAGACATATAATGAATAAAGTACACTATGTGGCCAAAAGCATGTGGACACATCCTTCTAATGAACAGATTTGGCTGTTACGGTAATTTCTTTGAGGACAAATAGTATTGCTACACCATATAAAGTCACTCTAGAGAATTGTTTTTCCAACTTTGTTGTAGCAGTTTGTGAGGGCTTTTCATAGGCCCTTTTTTATTCTATCATAAATCCCTGTGAAGAAAGCAAGGTCCAAATAGAAATGATTTACTGAGTCTGGTGTGGAAGAACTTGACTGGCCTACACAGAGCCCAGATCTGAACCTAACTGGACACCTTCAAATAAATTAATTAGAAGGGGGTGTCAGCATAGTTGTGGCCATATAATGTATCATAAGCAATCGCTGACAATGATCCATGGATGTTTTTTTGACCTGCAAGCATGAAATGTTATTCTTTATAAGGTTTGCCCTGAAAACTTGTTTAGTTGTTCTTCATCTCTACCAAAGCCTTTACCGTAAATAGCCAGAGAGCAGCTGTTTGTTTACCTGACCTGATTCTGATACACACTCTTCACATATTCCATTGTACAACTCCAGCCACGTTCAGCCATGCACAGACATAAGCCATGTTCCCATTTTACACAACTGCACTCAAACTGATAACGCTATTGCTTTAATTAGTATGAAATATATAACATTTACCAACCAAAACAAGGTTCTCCCTGAAGTTTTTTAAAATGAGAGCCATATATTTCCACTGACAGTCAGGCAGATAGTCTGGCCAAATAACAGAAAAATAAGAGCTCATCTTGGGGCCAATTACTGCAATGCAAGTTTCAAGTTTTTTACCAGCTAAAATTATAATGGTATGGCCATAATTGTTAAGAAAAAAAAAAGAGCAAGATAACAATTTCAGAACACTTCAGACGTTTTGCTTTTGTGAATTAAACACCATCTGGACGTTTGTTAAAATGCTCAATTGTCGGACAAACTGGAATCCTTTTACTGCCAAATCATGAATAGTTTCAGTTCAAAGATTTCTACACATCCTTCTTCGTTCATTAATTTTGCACGTATACATGCTGTAATTTAAGCAAACAGCAGCTCTGAAGCAAAGTATGATCAAAGGATCATGGAGGCCCAATGCACAAGCGTAACGGAAGGTCAAAAGGTCAATAAAGGTCTAAACTCAGCTGTAAATATTTAAAATTTGAAATGTCAAATGCTTAGTTTGTATGCAGTTTGTAAGCATTCAGACAGGTTCAAAAGGAAGAAAATGCATGAGATGAGATGGATGGGTAATATTGGATCTCTATTGTACTATATAAAAGTCAGTTACATTTAAGCAAACAGCAGAATCTGATACTAGTGGCAGAAATGAATGAGATTTATAGACTAATGCTTAGAATGATTGGAAACTTTAAGAGTTTACATCAATAAAAAGATGACGCCAGACAAAGATTTAGACTGAAAGTGAACAATCACTAATCAATAACACTAATGATAAGGTGAATAGGCTAAATAAATTCTCCTCAGAACTAATCTACCTCACAAATTCAGTAACAGTTACTCAGACAACATCTCACTGAAACACAGTGTACCAAAGTGATTAAACACCCTTTCAGCAAACAAGCTGCAACTGACGGAGAGAGAAATGACATAAATGATGCCTTCACAGTGCACTTTGAAGGGAGAACAATCATAGGAACCATGTTCTAGTGTCATTCCAAAGAGAAGTGCAAAAAATAACCACTTCAAAGAGTCCTTTGAACGTTTTCGTGGAGTTCACCTGATGGACACTTTGCTCCCAAGATACTTTGATCACAACCTCTCGCTAGGGATCAATCGGTGTAAATCTACACAAGGTTCATCAGCGTAAATTAAACCAGCTGCACCTGCAAACACGCTCTGTAAACAAAAAGCTGTGGAAAGCCTCTCATCTCTGTAGATTTCAAAGTTTTGCATTTACTAGTCATATTATTTACTTAAAGGGATAGTTCATACAAAAATGAAAATTCTGTAATTAATTACTCACCCTCATGTTGTTCCGAACCTGCAAGACTTCTGTTTAACTTCGAAACACAAATTAAGATATTTTTTGATGAAATCTAGGAGCTTTTTGACCCTGCAATGCAGTCACGTTCAAGGCCCAAAAAGATAGTACAGACATCATTAAAGTGGTTCAACTGTAATTTTATGAAGCTATGGGAATACCTTCTGTGCGCAAAGAAAATAAAAATAACGATTTTATTCTACAATTTCTTCTCTTCCGTGTCAGTCTTTAACGTACGTTCATCAAAAATAGCTTAATTTGTGTTCCAAAGATGAATGAATGTCTTAGGGTTTGGAATGACATGAGGGTGAGTAATTAATGACAGAATTTTTGGGTGAACAATCCCTATAAAAATATTAATCCCTGGCTCTTTGTTGTTTTTGGTGGTTATTGTATAATTATATTGTAAATTAGGTGAGTTTTATTTATTTGATGACTGAAAACATATGATGTATACAGTACATTGTTATATACGACCACTTCTGAATATAACACCCAGAGAGACAACAGAAAAAAGAATGTATGAAAGGACAGAATAGTAGTGGGAGACAGAGTGAGAAAGAGGGGGGGGGATCAAGTTTTCAGTTTAACCACAATCCATCTAATCAGGCTATTGGTATTCAGGTCTTCTTTCCAGCTGCAGGCCATCTATTACTGGAATATTGTAACATTTAACGGCCGAGCGGGTCTTGGCTATGGCTACAGGTGCATAATATCAACAGACTCCAGTTGAGCATCCGATCATTATTATTCTCAGTATCAGAACAAACTGCTTTAGAGGTGTTGCTACTAGTACAGTTTACATATTAGTGACTGTTCACGTTTTTCACAGACTTTACTTTTTATTATGTTTTTATATTTATTGTTATTATTCAACATAGGCTCATTGGAAATACGTGCCTCTATATACATTTTTGTAAAAGTGAAAAAACGTACCTATACTGTATGTACAAATCACTGTAGTTTCCAGTTGAAATGAACAATAGAGGGAGTAAAACTCCAACAAATTTTATTTCTTTTCACAAAAAGTATGATTTACAGGTACAGAATTTTGATGAATAAAGCCTAATTTTCACACAATTACTTGCAGAATATTATGTTATGACAAAACAATTTTTACATCCTGCGTGATTTAAAAACTGATACTTTTGAACATTGTCATCACATATGCACCTTCATACGCATGAGATTTCTAATTCAGTAGGTTTGCTCGGTAACTCACGAGATACGGCATTGCACTTGAGTTATGAAGAGCTCCAGTACAAATCCTGTGAAACTACAGTTCGAGAAAACGTCTCAAATCCACATAAGAAAATTAAAATAGCACAGCTGCAACAACAAATGTGTTTTCATATCACTTTTGCATTTATC
Organism: Labeo catla; assembly: GCA_012976165.1. Lineage (NCBI taxonomy): Eukaryota > Metazoa > Chordata > Actinopteri > Cypriniformes > Cyprinidae > Labeo > Labeo catla. The sequence goes on from VONZ01000074.1 coordinate 1,267,078, forward strand.
AACACCATTGGGCAGGTGTAGGGTGCAAAAGATATTTTCAACACAATAGAGCATTAACCTTTAGCGACACTCCCTGGATATTTGAATTTTAAACAGCTGCGATACGTACCTCAAGCACCTCAAGTTAACACGCTGGCTCCGTCCCCAGACCTATATGTCATCTTATATTTTATATAGGTGACTGTTGATAAATAGGATGCAGGGCAACAGCTTCATAAATGCAGTTATGTACTAATATTCAAGATATTGTTGCAAAAAATGTGTTTTGTCTCATATTTATATATTTCACATATCACACAACATCAGATGGGCAGTAAGAGCAATATGGCATGAGGGCTGATTTTGTCCTGATCTATCACAAGCTCAAATGTAACTTTATACAACAATTCAGTAAATAAGAAGACGATATTGTGTTATTTTTAAACACAATATTATATGTTTTTGCTTGATTTTGCAGGGAAAATATATTACCTTGGAACCTACAGTAGAATTGTTGTGCATCTCAGAGCAACACAGCAGTGTTTAGTTTCTGAATGAATCTGCGTTTTGAACGATTCATGTGAACCAATGATTCAAAGGCCCATTTATAAAGAGAGCCATTTACTGAATGAATCAGCGGTTTGAACGAATGGAATGAGTGAATGACTCATAAAGACATTTACCGCCACCTGCTGGCAGATTTAGTTTCTTATTTAAAGTATCATTTCATTAAAAAATATATATATAAATAAATAAAAACATTAAAGGGATTCACTAAAATGTTTTTTTTAATTCTGTCATTGTTTAGTTACCCTCATGTTGTTTCAAACCTTTCTTTTGTGGAACATGAAAGTATTTTGAAGACTGTTGGTAACAAAGATGTTTTGGTTACCAATGACTTTCATTGTATGAACAAAAAATACTGAGATGTTTCTCAAATCATCTTCTTTTATGTTGCGTAGTTTACCATGCAGCCTAAATGTTTATGTGTAATACATTTTATGTTGAATTAAATAAAATATTTCTTTTTAAGGCTAGAATTTGTAATGTCTACTTGATACGTTCTCAGTTGACACAAAAATAGCTTTAAATAACCTTTTGTGGGTATTTTCACAGTCAAATTTATTTTGCGATTAATTAGATTAGAACATCATGTAATTCGATTAAAAATTTTAATCGACTGACTGCCCTAGTCTACATGCATTTTATTCTTTCTCTCTGAATGTTCCTCTTTGAAATTGTAACTAGCATGTTTGCATATTAAATTACTCACAAATGCCTACCAGGAAACAAGAGACAAATTCACAGATTGTTATTATGCATAAATATGCTCATAAACTGCATCATATCCATTAACACACACAACAAACTGTTGCTGCTAAATTCTATTCTGGAAAATGACAATGTGAAATGGTTTTGCAACTGGGAATGAATCTGAACACACGTTTATTTAAGGCTGCTGTGATTAATATTAATTTCATGTTTTTCTCATTCAGATCTTTTAATGACTTTCCAGGCTGTTGTGCTTCCTCTGTTCAGAGAACAGTCCACACCCCACCACCACCACCAGTGTATCAGCGTCTGGATGGAACTATGATAATTAGATAAATGTCAGTCGCAGTAATAATTCCAGCCCTGATACGCACATCAATCTTTGTTTTCCTTCAACCTTCCCTCCAAATATGTCACACATGGTTTGTCATTATAGTGACAGTGTATGCATATTTGTTCTAAGCTGTCTAAAATGATTGTTGATTTCAGTTGTACGTGCATAGATGTGTGATCCTCTTTTTTTCCAGGACATGTCCTGACTGGGTTTTCTAAATTGCCTAAAATGTCTGGGTTTAGGCTTTGTTTTCCTGTTGACATGCTCTGTACAGTCCTTATACATTATAAAATATGTAGTGGGCACAGCCATTTGTAAATTTTATGGGTCTGGCTTCCTTGTCTCATCCGCATCCAGCAGTTTTTAGCTGTACAAAACAGCTCATTTTGCTGCTTGATATTGCAAATTGGTGTGTCTTACCATATTATTCTAATGTATTATCATAATTATGAACACACTGGTTTGTAGACAGTTTTACAGTTTACTGGACGTTGTTATTTTTCTCATTATTTGTCTGTAGCGGCTAATAAACCAGAAAATCTCACCCATAGGCTTTCTTCCATGTTGAAAAATAAGGCGGATAGATAGATCCTACTTTCTCACACTTGCATGTTTATGTACAAAGTCTGCGTGCTATTGGACAAAATACTTTTCAGTCGTTACCTTCAGCAAAAGCTTAACAACACTAGGAATTCAAATCCAAAACCCAGACATTTTAGGCAGTTTAGAAATCCCAGCGAGAACACAAACAGGAAAAGGAAAACTTATGACCCTAATGAAAAATACAGCTCGAAAACGGCTCTAAAAGTATAGTCAATTAATGATGATGATGTAAATAGGTAATCATGTTATCAAGTCTGTTGTAAATGATCTCTTTACCGCAAACGCAATTCCCCATGCTTCATTTCTTTCATGGCAGAGGTCAAAATAAGAAGAAGGAAGTAGTTGCTCATAACATGTTTTGAATGCATGCATCATTAATTTGCACACAAAATGAACATCTTCAGAAGCACGAACCACCAGAGGCTATTAATGACTCATTATCACCTTTGTACTTGTTCAGAATTGCACCACATGGGACTCCAAGGTGTCCCGATCAGGGAGCTGAATGAGATCTAGGTGCGTTCTGGCAGATGGAGCTAGCTGAAGATAAACACCTTCGGGTGTTTGTTCATCAGAAAGCACTCTCGATCACAGCTGCATCACCCACTCTGCAGCTGCATTAGCATGGAGGCCCCCGAGGATGTGTGGACGATCACAGACTCTGAGGGCCTTTTAGAAAGCACTTTGCTTGGATTCAGGTCTGGCTGCTGAGCCAGCAGCTCTCTCGTCTTAAAAAGATCCTACGCCGGTGTGTCCCGAGGAAGCTGCTGCTGGCAGGCTGTAGTGAGGCATTGAAGAGGAAGAAAGACGAGTCATTCTGTTCAGTGCTCAATTTGAAATTCTGCTGTTTATTTATTTATTGTCCCTCCCTGCTTTGATGGGCTGTTTGGGTTGAGTGGTGGGGCAGAAAATTGTCTTTGTGTTCCCATAGGTCTCTGTGAACTGCAAGGCTGCATCTGGTTGGACATTAAAAATAATGTGGGAGAAATTAAAACAGATTGTCCATAATGAATCGGTAATTTTAATATCATGGTGAGCGTACAATCAAAAAATTATAGTCTGGGTTTTCCTATAATGTTCAGCAAAAGCTTAACAACACTAGGAAATCAAATTTCAAAACCCAGACATTTTAGGCAATTTAGAAATCCCAGCAAGAACATGATCAGGAAAAGGAAAACGTATGGTCACCCTAATGAAGAATACACCTCGAAACCAGCTCTAAAAGTAGAGTCAATTAATGATGATGATGTAAATAGGTAATCATGTTAGCAAGTTTGTTGTAAATGATCTCTTCACCGCAAACGCAATTTCCAATGCTTCGTTTCTTTCATGGCAGAGGTCAAAATAAGAAGAAGGAAGTAGACATTAAAAATAATGTGGGAGAAATTAAAACTGATTGTCCATAATGAATCCATAGTTTTAATATTATGGTGACCGTACAATTAAAAAGATTATGGTCTGGGTTTCCCTACAGTGTTGTAACATAGGGTAGCTTGCTCAAAAAATGAAACATAACTTTATAAATATATTTAGAACAGTTGTTGCTCTTACAGTGAATGGCAGTAGGGTCCAATGGGTCAGTAGCTAAGGTTTCAAGCTATTTTACAATTGGGGTAAAGTACAAATTATGTGCATAACCGAAGTTGCTGAAATTTTTACCAGTGTGTCTATGAGTTTGTCAGACATGGAAATTGCATACCATCTTAAGGCGCTGAAAGTTATTAAAACTTGTGAATTTAATAAAAGTAGTAATAATGGATTTGGTAATACAGTGTTTCAGAAATATTAATGCTTAACTTCACAGAGATTTCTGAAAGTAGCCCAAGATAAAAAGCATGGAGTGTGATTGCATGCAATATGGGTCATTATAAAAAGTCTGCACTTTCCATTTAGTTTATATTGTGTTCCTTTGGTTGGAAACTTTTAACAAAAGAGGATTACAATGACAAGCATGAGCACCGTATTAAACTACTCAGTAGACCTGTATGTCTTAATATATAGAGACACTTGTACTTGTACTTGTGTTGAGGTCTAAACTGTGAACTCACTGAGCTCAGTAGATTTCTGATTTTCTATCTGAAAGTACTTCTAAAACCCATCTGACATCTACATTACAAGTCAAAAGTTTTTGAACAGTAAGATGTTTTTAAAGAAGTCTCCTTTGCTCCCCAAGCCTGCATTTATTTGATCCAAAGTAGAGCAAAAACAGTAGGATTTTGAAATATTTTAAATATTTAAAACAACTTTTTTATTTGCATATATTTTAAAATGTAATTTATTCCTGTGATTTTAAAGCTAAAGTTTTAGCATCATCACTCCAGTCACATGATCCTTCAAAAATCATTCTAATATTCTGATTTGCTGCTCAAAAAACATTTATTATTATTTGTTATGTTGAAAATGAATTTTTCAGGTTTCTTTGATAAATATAAAGTACAGAAGAACAGCATTTATCTGAAATAGAAATCTTTTGTAACAAAAAAAAAAAAAAACTGACTCCAAGTTTTTGACTGGTATAGTGTATAATGTTACAAAAGCTTTTTATTTCAGATAAATGCTGATCTTTGGATCTTTATATTCATCAAATGATCAAAAAGTACTCAACTCTTTTAAATATTGATGATGAATATTGCTTCTTGAACTGCAAATTAGAATTTTAGAATGATTTCTGAAGGATCATGTAACACTGAAGATGGGAGTAATGATGCTGAAAATTTTGCTTTGATCACAGGAATAAATTACATTTTAAAATATATTCAAATAGAAAGCAGTTATTTAAAATAGTAAAATATTTCACAATATTACTGTTTTTGCTATTTTTTTTTGGATCAAATAAATGCAGGCTTGGTGAGCAGAAGAGAATTCTTTAAAAACATTAAAAATCTTACTGTTCAAAAACTTTTGACTGGTAGTGTGTTTGAAGACATAAAACAAAAATTACATTTCCACAAGTTTTGCAAGCCAGCCAAACAGCTGCTCTATAGGAGAAATGCCAAAGGCACAGATTGGTCATTTATTCCAAAGGTAGAAAATCTTATTAAAATGTAATCTGTGCTGTCCATTAAGTACATACCTGCCTGTCTCAATGACTGACTCACAGCCATCAGACAAATTGATTCCTTTTCATGTGAAGGAGTGTGTCAGTCGGAGGCAGGCTGACAGCAGACTTCTTTTCTGGCAGTTTGGTGGGTCTGCCATTTCCCAGACTGGGCCTGTCAACCTGAACCACCCACACAGAATTCACTTAATTGCTTTATCACAGCTCTTGTCTGGGGTCAGAAATGGAGTTTCCCCAAGCCAAGATAGGGAATTATTAAACAGAGGGAACACAGAGAGAAAAAAATTCAATTTGTGCCAGCGGATGTCAGAAGCATTTACCTTCTTGTCGACAATTTGTTTTTGCCTATTTAAACTGAGAAATGTTAATAGCAAGCTGAAGAGAGAAAATGCTTTTACCAGGTTTCATGGTTTATTTGTGGTCTTTGTTACATTCTCTAAGGGGCCATTTCACCCAAAATATGGTATGATTTTTTTGCGATTCAGTAGTTGATTTGTGTTTGTATTTATGAGTCATTCAACCATGTTGTTTAAAAACACTGGTTCATACAAGAATGAAATACATAATTGTCTTTGAGTCAGTGAATCATTTACTCAGTCGATTTGTTCAAAAACCTGATTCATTAAGGGACAAAACACCACATGTGTATTCATTACATTAATTATGTTAAAATACTTAGAGTTATCGTACAGGTGCATCTCAATAAATTAGAATGTCGTAGAAAAGTTCATTTATTTCAGTAATTCAACTCATTGTGAAACTCGTGTATTAAATAACTTAAGTGCACACAGACTGAAGTAGTTCAAGTCTTTGGTTCTTTTAATTGTGATGATTTTGGCTCACATTTAACAAAAACCCACCAATTCTCAACAAATTAGAATACTTCATAAGACCAATAAAAAACAAAAAACATTTTTAGTGAATTGTTGGCCTTCTGGAAAGTATGTTCATTTATTGTATATGTACTCAGTATTTGGTAGGGGCTCCTTTTGCTTTAATTACTGCCTCAATTCTGCATGGCATGGAGGTGATCAGTGGAAGCCCAGGTTTCTTTGACAGTGACCTTCAGCTCATCTGCATTGTTTTGTCTCTTGTTTCTCATTTTCCTCTTGACAATACCCCATAGATTCCCTACGGGGTTCAGGTCTGGTGAGTTTGCTGGCCATTCAAGCACACCAACACCATGGTCATTTCACCAACTTTTGGTGCTTTTGGCAGTGCGGGCAGGTGCCAAATCCTGCTGGAAAATGAAATCAGCATCTTTAAAAAGCTGGCCAAACAGAAGGAAGCATGAAGAGCTCTAAAATTTCTTGGTAAACGGGTGCAGTGACTTTGGTTTTCAAAAAACACAGTGGACCAACACCAGCAGATGACATTGCACCCCAAATCATCACAGACTGTGGAAACTTAACACTGGACTTCAAGCAACTTGGGCTATGAGCTTCTCCACCCTTCCTCCAGACTCTAGGACCTTGGTTTCCAAATGAAATACAAAACTGGCTCTCATCTGAAAAGAAGAATTTGGACCACTGGGCAACAGTCCATTTCTTCTTCACCTTAGCCCAGGTAAGACGCCTCTGATGTTGTCTGTGGTTCAGGAGTGGCTTAACAAGAGGAATACGACAACTGTAGACAAATTCCTTGACCCGTCTGTGTGTGGTGGCTCTTGATCCCTTGACCCCAGCCTCAGTCCATTCCTTGTGAAGTTCGCCCAAATTCTTGAATCAATTTTGCTTGACAAGCCTCTCAAGGCTGTGGTTCTCTCGGTTGGTTGTGCATCTTTTCCTTCCACTCAACTTTCTGTTAACATGCTTGGATACAGCACTCTGTGAACAGCCAGCTTCTTTGGCAATGAATGTTTGTGGCTTACTCTCCTTGTGAAGGGTGTCAACGATTGTCTTCTGGACAACTGTCAGATCAGCAGTCTTCCCCATGATTGTTTAGCCTAGTGAACCAAACTGAGAGACAATTTTGAAGGCTCAGGAAACCTTTGCAGGTGTTTTGAGTTGATTAGCTGATTGGCATGTCACCATATTCTAATTTGTTGAGATGAATTGGTGGGTTTTTGTTAAATGTGAGCCAAAATCATCACAATCAAAAGAACCAAAGACTTAAACTACTTCAGTCTGTGTGCACTGAATTTATTTAATACACGAGTTTCACAATTTGAGTTGAATTACTGAAATAAATGAACTTTTCCACGACATTCTAATTTATTGAGATGCACCTGTATTGAGTTTTAGAGTATCAGGATTAAATAACCTCCCTTGAAACATTTTTAAACGAAAAAAGGTCAATTTTTTCCACCATACATTATGCAAACAGAAGTTTGAAGTTGTGCTTCCTCATAGTTGCCAAAGCTTGATAGTACAGACCCTTCAGCAATTTATTCAGTTCTTACCTTCCTGCCAAAGAGGATTTATCAAAAGAGCTGAAAGCAATCCCCAAGAGAGGTTATTAATTGCTGTAAGATAACCAAAATCCCCACTGAGGAGAAGGTGTGACTTTTTAAACGAGACAGACTTGTTTACAGCCCAGGTAATTAAGTGATTATTATCTCAAAGATACGTTTTACCAGCCTTATTGGATTTGCACACGGTTTAGGGAGTATTGACCAGTTCTGTGGTAAAATGTCATGTTAGTTCTAATTAAAAAGAGCCTAGTAGATGCTAGAGAAGAACTCCTCATTAGTAATACTCTCTGGTTTAATCAGAGATGTGTCAGTGGCTCTGAGGGTCTGGTGATGGTCCACACACACACAACAATCCTGAGGCTACATGTGATTCATTTGGCAGCTTCACCAGTCCTCTCCGTATGAGTTACACAGGCCCTGTTTGTGGTCAGTGATGGAAAGTGTGCTAAAATATTATACTTAAGTAAAGGTATTGCAACTTAAGGAATGATTTACTTGAGTACAAGTAAAAGTACTGAAAAATAATGTGACTCAAGTAAGAGGAAATAAGTAGTTTGCAGAAAAACTACTCGTTATTTAGGTATTTTAGTATTATTTTTCTATTTTTACCCAAAATGAAGTGATGTGAAAATTACACTCTCATGTAATGTCTGTTATACATTTGTTTCATATTTTTGTGTGTATTTGTCCTTTCAAATGCAAAAAGGTGGAAGAGGATTGGAACAGCATGCAAGTCTTCGTGACTTGAATATTTAAAATATAATTTTTTGTGCGTGCGCTTTGGATGTGTGTGCAGTATAAAAAACAGCACTCAAGTCGTATTGACTTGAATATTTGAAATAGCATCTTCTTGTGTCTTGAATGGTTTCAAGTCATATTAAAATGCGCACGAAAGAATCAAGATGAACTAAACTCTTCATTTTTATAACAAGTATGATTTCTGACATTAAGTATCTTTTGATTCCCGAGCCAAGCTATGGGCTATCATGTTAACTAAAATACTTTTGGTCCACCAAAAACAAGTCCACCATTGCCATTGTGACAAACTACACTTTTATATGTATCTGATTGACAGAAAAATCATGGTTTATCTGTCAGTAAGATACACTTAAAATGCATGCTTTTATTTCAGTGTTATTGTTAATGTTGAGTTTATTTTTAGCTTCATACAAAGTTTGCTTCGCACATTTAGTTAAATGTGCTTTACCATTCAGCTGAACTATGTGCATTGGACACTTACATTGTTCTTGCTCTGTCCATGCAATAACTGTCCAATGCAATTTACTTAAACTGCTCTGGTAATATAAATAGTATTACCCATTTCAGGAGCTGTCAAAATTACCAGAGCATAGCTCACTTACATTCTCTAAAATATTGAAACATTAATGATATTTATTCAAAACGCCAACGCCAGTGATTGACTGTTAACACACAGTATGGTTTGAATGCCCCGCCCCCAGCTGAACTGGAAGTTTTGCACCCGAATCAGACCTATCTGTTATTCCCTGAAGAGCAGGGCTGAAAAGTGCCCATCAAACGCCAGCTCACACAGTTTGTCCATTGGCACCTCAACAATTTTTGCACTTTGTAATTACTGTAACAAAAGAATTTGTTATTAGTTACTTTCCACCTTTATTTTAATTACACATATGAAGGCCTCCTGTCCAATTTTGGGCCCGTTATCACTTTTCCGTGACGTATTTTAGATTAAAGGATTAGTTCACTACAGAATTGGAATTTCCAAGATGTCATCCAAGATGTCTATGTCTTTCTTTCTTCAGTCGAAAAGAAATTAAGATTTTTGAGGAAAACATGCCATTGATGATTTTTATCCATATATTGGATTCAATGGGGATCAGCAGTTTGAAGGTCCAAATTGCCATTTCAATGCAGTTTCAAAGGTCTCTACATGATTCCAGCCAAGGACGATCTTGCGTGATGTAGACGGAAGTACAGACCCAGTCTTTACACAGCACATGTGCAGAAAGTCAAACGCACTTGACAAAAAAAAGGTAAAACAACGATGTTGGGCAAGAAAATGAGACTAGTTGAGATGAATTTTTCACCACGTGAAGGACTAACCATGTGTGACCTTTCCAGTGTGATTATGAAATGTGTGTAAAGTCATAGACGCAGAACTAGTGCAAGACAGTTAAAAAGTATATAATTTTTTGTTTATTTAATTTAGCAAATGCCTGATTATTTTGCTACATAAGACCCTTATTTCTCGGCTGGGATCGTGTAGAGCCCTTTGAAGCTGCACTGAAGTTGCAGTTTGGACCTTCATCCAGTTGATCCCCATCTTGGAAATCCTGTATCTAATCAATCCGAAGACAACTTCGAAACTCCTTAAGTATTTAGCCAACGTTCTGTGGGTGTGATGTCTGACACGGTGTCCTAACTACACGCGACGCGACAAGCAGTTTGGGTGTCCACACCAGACGCGACAGTTATCACAGGCATTCAGAAGGGCAGAAGTGCACTCCCAACGAAATGGGCAAGTTTATGATCTAATTCATAAAAATTAAACCTTTTTAACATTATATAATGGACCTACTGAGCGACTGATACTGTCTTTGTTATGGAATGCACTTGTTGGTTCACACTGAGTACACAGTTTTAATGTACACCTTTGCTTTCATTTATTTTCAAGATCTGAGGTAAACTTTCTGTTGTTGCTTTCAGTCTGGCTTTATAGGTCACACAAAATGATATTCAAACTCACATTAGACGCATTCAACTTTGAATAAAGCCCATAATCCGTACCTGAGATTATTACTGTCATTGGTTTGTATGTTGTTGTTCCAGCCGCGACGCTGCGGAAATAGAAACCATTTGTAAAATAGAAATTTTTGCTTAAAATAGCTTGCAGTCGCAGCTAGTTAGGTCAAAAATCTCTGATTAAAATGGAAAAGATACCTTTTATCGCATGTAGTTAGGACACGGTGTGAGGCTGAGACTAACTATATGGAGAAAAATCCTGGCATGTTTTCTTCAAAAAACTTAACTTCTTTTCGACTGTAAAAAAAAAAAAAATGAACATCTTGGATGACATGGATGGGAGTGAATAAATTATCAGGACATTTTATTTCAGGAGTGAACTAATCCTTTAATTCAACAGATCTTACATTAGTTCATTTGTACATTGCTTTTATTTTTATGGGATTAATCCCACAAGTGTTGTTGATTGAGCTTCACATGTATTGAACCCAACGTGCTCCTTGAAAGAGGTCTTAATGCTCCTCCAACAAGCTACTTGTTTAGAATTGTACTTTTCAGCTGTCTGAAATAGAGTTTGTTTTAGGTGTAGTGTTGGTGGTTTAGAGCTTTATAAGATGTATAAGCAATTGATAATGCGTTTCACTTTCATACTGAGATTCAGTAACAGTACAATTCTGCCAAACAAACCTGGTCATTAATGATGTATGCTACTGTTCATAAGTTTGGGGTAAGTGGATTATTTTTTAAAGCAATTGATGTATTTATTCAGCATGGATGCATTAAACAATAATTGCTTTGTGTTGTTATGAACATAATTAAACATATAAAGACTTTTTTATCAGATTTTGAGCATTTATTCATCATTTCTCCATGTCTTTATAAGTACATCCAGACTAACAGCTTTCATTTTTTGTTCAGTCCTCTGATAAACAGTCCTGAAAGTTTGTGAGTCATCCCTGACCAAGGACAGCACTGACTTTTCCCTGGTGTTTCCATGGTTACAAATGAAATTCTCTATAAATCTCACAGTTCATCCATCCATCCATCCATTCATCCCACAACTTATATTATAAATTCTTTAACTTGCAATAATCATTTATGGCTTGAAAAAAAAAAATGTTTATTTACATCATTAATAATGATGTTGGCTTTTATTTTGGGGGAGGGGTGTATAAGATTAAGCTTCTTAGCAAAAAAAATTAATAAATAAATATAAGAAATGAATAAATTAATAATTGGTATTATTTCAAACTATTTCTCCATATCTGTTATCCCTGTATTTTTCAGAGAAGGCATGAGGACATGTTCACCACTCATTCCTCTCTGCACAACAGAAGGTGTTTTCTGAAGAAGGTCTGTAATAAAAACTGCCCTGCATCCACTTAGCGAGGTTAATATCCACACACTGCAGCATAACCCCAGTGTTTGAATTAGGACAGTCTCTCCCTCTGCTGCAAACACAGCTCATATGGAGCTTTGCTATAGAGAGAACCAGGAAATGATGCGATTGGATTTGGCTAGAGCTCAAACGAAGTCCCAACTAAATCCTCAAGGCCCTGCTGTAGTCTCCTCTGGGTAAGCTGATGTTGGCAGTCTACCAGTTGCCAAAGGAGGGTCCTTCGTACATGTACAGTTCCAGTGACAGATGGTGGTGGTGTTGCTTGTTTTTTCCAAAGCCTGAGATGACTCTACTAATTATAAAGAGAAAACTGAAAACAATTATTTACAACTGATTTTAATAACATGAAAGCATACAAGAGAGAGAGAAAGAGAAGAAAAAGAAGTAGAATATCACTAGATTTTTGTGCGTTATTATTAGTGTCATTACCAGTTTATTTTTAGGTAACTTAATGTATTATAATTATCAAAATCTTGCATGTTGTGTGCATGCTGAGAATCTCTGAAACTACCACATTTATTAATAACAAAAGACTTTTAATTGATAATTGAGAGTAAAATGTTTAGCCTGATGTTTGAGCTAAAGGACCTCCATGAAATGTCGAGCAGTAGATTTCTTTATATTGGGTAGGAATAGATCTTTTGAAGTGTGTTTGTGTAGTGTTCCCCCACTGACTGAGATTCATGTGTGAAGTATACCCTAAATAACATTACAGCTCACTTACGTTAGATAAAGATCACTATTGCCCCCCATATCTGTATTATATCGCTGTAGCTCCCCCATCGCTTTATTTACAAACTTCTTTTATTGTTTCTTTTCACACAAATTGTGTTCCATATTGAATAAAAAGAAATAATTATGTTTTATTGTCTTACACTGTTGGACCTAAAGAGGTCATTTAGCTCAATTGTGCCCTATTAGAAGAAATTATGTACAGTATGCAGCTGTTATTTACCAGTATTATCATTGTGAGCAAAAAAACGTGTGGCTGAAGGCAAATGTCTTTATTTCTGGCTTTTTACCTATTTTTGTTTTGTTTCATAGAAGTTCTGTAATGAAACAACCAACCGGGTCTCATGATGAAAAGGTACCTGGGGGAACTTTTTCACGAGACACGAAATAAAGTACATATCACCGCAGTTTCCAACAGAAGTGCCCACTGGGTGGCCCTAAAAGAGTGTTTTTATTCCCCCCCAGAACATATCAACATACATATGGTATGTTTTATGGTTAAAAGCTAGACGGTATACAATTGTACTGTACAATATTTATTTTTGCATTATTGTAAAGGGTAGGTTTAGGGGTAGGTGTACATGTTAATAAAATATAATCTAGTAGGTAGAAAATTTGATTTATTTGATGTTTTAAATATAGCATACCATTTGCACTACACCTAAACCTATCCGATAGTATATGACAAAAGCGAATGTGACAGAAAAACACAGTTGCAAACACAACGTTTCACCTTGTTTTTCAGTCTCTCATCTTTCAGCTCTTTCATCTTAAGTCATGTTTTTCACAGGATTCATACTCATTACCAAGGTTTCCACATCCTTAATTCCATGCAGCCTGAGCTACCAAGCAAGCGTGTTACGTCCGGTGTTGTGTCCATTTGTGCTACCCTGTTGTGTACACCTAGCCCAACCCCAACCCTATTAAAAATACAGTGTTGGTAGCATAATCTGTTAGGAAGCATTATTTGTCAATACACTAGAAAGCTTGTAGAAGTATGCATCACATCAGAAGTGCACCTATAAGGCATTACAATACTGTCGTGCAGTAGTTTTTTGGATGGAGCTCAGAAATCTGAAATTAAAAGAAGAAAAACCATGCGTGACTGAACACCATGACGTTTTGCGGTTAGATATTTTCTCACTGACATCCAAAAGTGCTTTGGCCTTTCTCCTCTCTTTCATCTCTCTCTCTTCTCTCCTCTGTCGCTTTTGATCACTACAGGCCCGTTTTTGACGGTTCCTTGGCCCCATTGATTTTGGCTGCGTCTGGTACTGAGGGTGGCAGGGAGCAGAGGAGCTCATCTGCACCCGGTCCGCTCTTTAATTAGAGATTCTCTCAGCCAGTGTTCCTCAGCCTGATGCAACAGGATTTCAATAGAAGGTTTTGCTAAGGAAGCGGAAAAGCTAATTGCTGTCGTGCTCTTACTGTCGGAACTGCCGGCATGAGAAGTGGGGAAAGAGAAGCCCAATTCATCTCTTTTATGTATGACAGTCATAAGACAGGGAAAAATGAGGGGAACAGATGCTAAAAGGTTTGCGAGACATGGTGGGTTTGAGATCTCCTACCTGAAGGAACCTCCAAAGAAACACTAGAAGTGATCAAAAATGTTAAATGTAGAGAAAATTATGTGTTATACTTAATCTTTTGTCAGGTTTTTGTTTTATATTCTCATAAAACTGCTTTAAATGTCACTGTGTACTGAAATACTCCATTCAGACTGACATTGTTTCATGTTCTGTGCCGCTACAGCTCACATAAAAGCGAGTGAATGAGATACGAATGAGACACCACTTGACTAAGGCAGAAGTGGTTTCTCTAATTTACTCTATGGTTAGTCCCTTGTGCATGTCGTCTCTTCAACTCTGACTGTTGAGCCTATCCAGTAATTACAGTTTTAATTGAAACAATTACCTTGAGTCAGTAAAGGAGACCTCTAAACCTTAAGGGCCCTCTTTTCACCAATCAGAATTACAGCCACCAGGACTCAGGGAACAAACAAAGGCGTGGATTTCACAACCCAGTATCAGCGGTATTAGCGGCTTTCTGGACATTAGATTTAAGCCTAAAAGCTCAAGTGAGTTTGATCATGTTGCCAGGACTACAAATCCTGCAGTATTCAGACAAGCAGTAAAAAAAAACCTCCAGTGCTTACAACTCATGCACTGACATCCACAGAGTCCACAGAAATTCATAAATATGCAGTGTGATCACTGGTGTGGTTCTGTGTTTGGATAGACACTAAAAACATGCACTGTTGATGTACTGACAGGATCTAAACGCAAACATTTTACATTTAACAACTTTTGAGGTGTACAAATGTTCATGGATCCTTTTAGGTTGATTTACAAGTTTTCTAAAAAAATACTTAAGCAGTCACATTAGCAAAATATTAGCAAAAAGCACCATTGTCTGCTTTCAGTAGTTCAGCAATATATGCAACACTGTTCACACAAAAGGCACTTTCAAACAAAGCAGCATTTTGTTGGTCAGCTTTTTGAATTTGCATGGCCAACTTTAACACAAGTATATATTTATTTTCATATGAGCAATATCACACTCGTAGCCGTGTGGTATGGCTGTATATTGGCACGCTGTGATTACCCGCAGCCTTGCGCCTATGGCTGTGCTGATATACAGCCATATCACACGGCGACAGTTGTGATATTGCATTTATACAACAGTTCGATGGCACGAGTGTGTGAATACATAAGAAACAACAATGGCGTGTCTTTAAAAACCCTCTTTTGTGTGAACTACTTCCCTCTGCCATGGATTCATATCTCAAGTTGACAGTTTAACAGCTGAGCCCAAGCCTCCGTTACTAATTCCAAAACATCACTTTAGAACTAGTAACAAAGGAACATTGAGTTGCTACACTGAAACCTTACAGTATTACTGTATTAAAAGCTTACGGTATTATGTATTATGAAAGAGAGATGGACTGAGTGAGTGTGATTACCTGCATCTGATAGCAGCATTCATTTTTCAGCTCAATCTCATGTTCACAATAAAATATTAGTTTAAATGTCCACTAAAGAAAAGATGTATTTCTCCTACTCTTCTTTTACAAGGTTTTGTTGAAAGTAAAAATAACTTCCTTGTTTACAACCCTGTTTCAGTATAAAAGTCTTTACTGCTGACTCCCTCATAACAACAGTCTCTTGTTGCCATCTAATGGCAGAAAATGTAACTAAAATCACCATCATGAACACACACACACTTTCCCAATACTAAATACTGTTATTGATTAGTATTATTTAAATAAAATATTATTGGTTGATTAATAATATTTAACTTAGTTGCCAGTCACCGGCAGCATTTTAGAGGATTTTTTTTCTCAATTTTCTCCCAGAATATTTCGTGGTATGAATATTTGAACATGCAATACATCAAAATAAAGAACAGACCCTCTACTTTTAAACAAAAAAGTTTCAAGCAATCGTTTTTCTTATAAATACTTGAATGTAGGTATGTTTCATAAAAAAACAACATTTTGAGCAAAAAGCTGAGAAAATCGCAAATTTATTAAATTCTACATCTGGATCATATTCAGTAGTATTAATTATCAAAGCAAAGATACAGTAGATCTCTTCCATCAGCACTCCTAAAGCTTGCACAGTCATTTACCACTTTCTGGGTCACAATTTCACTCCGTAACATTAGGAAGTTTTCATTTATATGCTGTTTATTGTTGATGATCAATCAACAATATGCATATGCATATGCCTACATATGAAATCGCTCTTTTCTTCGTCTTCCTCATTTGTGTTTTTGTTCTGCACATTCTAGACTCATTCAGGGGATGTGTAATAATGCCCCAAGAATGTGAAAACAAAAAAATTTACAAAAAATTAATAGATTAATGAGACCAAAGACTGCCCGTTAGGTTTATCCTAAACAAATTATATCAAATTCCAGAAGATCTGGCCGAGGTGAGGCTGCTCTTGGTGGGTTCATGAGCTTGGAATGTCCGTTGACACCCTGGAGCTCACATCTCCAAAACATGGAAGCAAATTAGACGTTAACTTTATTAACAAACCACATATTTGATGTCTAAACAAGTACATTGTCGCCTAAAAAACTCTTAAAACCACATTCCGTGACACAAAAACAGTATTATTTATAAAATTGAGTTCTGATATCACTAGAATATTGCACTCCTCTCAGCCAATCAGATTTGAGGACCAAAAAAAAAAAGAAAATCATGATGACTATAGGCACATTTTATGTTTTCATGAAGGGCAGAGATATCAGGCAATAATAGTAGCAACACCTTGCTGCTACTCATTTGCTTAGTTCTGCTGAACTTTGTTGCTTTGCCAACCTTCAGTTATATTGTTGGAAATAGCTAACTTTCATTGAAAAGGAATGATTTCTGGTTGCTTTGTTACTGCAAATAATTGTCAGTTTGAGCTGCCTATTACATGGAAGAGATAGCTTTTATTGCTTTTTGCTTTGTTGCCTTGCTCTGGGTTAGTACACAGTGTTAGAGTGAAAGAGTGAAGATGAGGATGGCACACAGTGAACCGTTTCCGCTTCTCTTATGAAATCAAGCTGTGAGTAATAACCTGAAGTGGAGGATTACCGAGCGGATTCCATTCACCCATTTAAGTGAAAACAAACAGAGACTGCAAACAATTAAAGAATGGCCTAGGATACAATAAAGCCACTTTCAGTGGTAATTGGAACCAGACTGATCAAACAATAAAGAGTGTAGCTCATTTTTCCATTCTTTATGTTCAGCTGCAACTGAAGAAGGATAATACTGATGTTGATAAAGATGCAGTTTCTCTTACCCAGTTATCTTGGTAATTACGAGCAGAAAAACTTTTCAAATTACACACGAGTCTAAATAGCACATGCTTGAATGTTATAGGTGTCGCTTTACAAATTGCGGCCTGTTATTAAAGTCCTTCTCCTGTGCAGTGAAACGGAAAGGAGCGCTGAGAGGTAAATTGTTACACAAAGTTACAACGAAAAGAATCAAACTCTGATGTTGCTTGCAGTGCGACTAATTAGGACAAATCCTGAAAGCAAATGCAACGATTTCAGAATAATAGGGTGTCAGGGCTGGTGCTTGACGTGACTTAAAGTGGAGGTGCTGAAGTGTTTTACCCCCCTGAGATTCTTGTAAATATAGCAGTATATGTCAGTGTTAGTGTTTGAAGCGGGTATGCTGTTAAAAATCTTTGCGCGCAGGCTGCAGATTGTGTCTTTCAAAACTGTCTTGAAATAATTTGTAGCAGACAAATCAGGGCTTAGTAACATATGTCTACATTTCCTACCCTGACACTACAGCCCAATCCGAACAGATTTTGTTTGAACATCATGCTAAGAGCAGGTCCAGCAGGCATTAATGCTGATGGTTGTACATTCTGCCCTTGCTGGTGATTCACTGGCTGTTTTCTAGCTGCTGGTATCATGGGGAGGAAATCAGAGCTGACAACTCTTGATGTTGCGAACAGAGGAACTAAATAAAGTGCAGGGTGTCCATTCATTCTGTTCCTGCCAGTGGCACTTCACCATGTCCTTTCACAGTAATGCTGCCACAGAGAGAGTTATCACATCCAATATGTTTCCCCTTAACCCTTAAGCATACAGATATTACTCCTGTAAGATTGCTTAGAGTATTTAAATATATTATCCTAAAAATGTTGCAGTAGCTCTGACAGTTTATTAAAGATTATTATGTTAGACTGATGATATTTATGTGACAGGAATGTGGAAGTACTCCCACTCGAGACTAGGTTATACAAATAGACAAGATTGACATTGATGAAACATTTCCTCAGTGAGCAACACGTGTGAATTTATTTATTTATTTGTACTGATGTTAATGAAATTCCCAACAAAATGGATAATTCTACACTACTACAAAAACGTTTGGGTGAGTAAGATTTACTCAGTAAGAATACAATAAATTGATTGAAAGTGTCAGTGAAGACATTTATAATGTTACAGATTTCCATTTCAAATAAATGCTGTTCCTTTGAACTTCCTGTTCATCTGTAATGTTGTGGTCAGCTTAGCGAGTATATGCTAACAGAATAGCTTTGATTCATCTTGAATGTTGTGCCCTCCAGAGGTGGATTTTGTCAAATGCTTACATCATCAAAGAAAAGTAACTATTATAGAATTGACTGTTATGCCTCATGAGGCATAAATTACTGTAATTTCTTTCTTGGGAATGTACTGTAATGGTTTATTTTCTGAAATGAGGCAGCATCAATTGCGTTTGCAGCCAACAGATGTGACCTCTGGAGGGCACAGCCTTCACAATGAGGCATGGCAAAATTGGGCTATAAATACACAGTAAATGAAGAACTAAACAAGACACAGGTGAGTAACTGAGGAGACACATGCAAACAGGAAATGCTGACAAAAAGGAACAAACTAAGAGTCTGTGAAATGATTCAAACAAAAAGACATTGGAAAACACACTCATCATCAACATCAAGAATCATTAAAGAGGACATCAGATTCAGGGGGACTGACTGGGACAGACTGTCCTGTATTAGCATATTTCCACCCTCAGTCAGTTGTATGCTGTCCCACATTTTCTCCACACTCAATCAGCTGCAGCCACAACAATGCCTCGTAAGCAATACAGGTGTTTTGTAGTTGGATGTAAAAGTGAACATGAGAGTTTTCATTTTCTCCTGACATCACAGTCACTGAGAACACAGTGGATTAATTTTGTTTTGTGAAGTATCGCCACAGAATACACAAAAAATGTAAGAAAGAGGTGGACTGAACAGTAGCTCTTTGTCATTTAAAGAGACATGCACCGAAACAAACAAAGCTGTTTTTGACAAGGTAAAAAGGGTGTTGTAGGAATTTTTAATCAAAGTATTTTGCAGACATTTCATGAAGACCCTAAAGAATCATACCAACTTGTGGAAAATGGGCATCCGATGGTTTTCACAAACATATTAAGCGCCACAGCTGTGTAATAGCAAAGACAGAATGGTAGTGGTGTAAGTTAGTCTGTATTAACCTTCTGTGTTGTATAAAAGCAGTACTGATATTCACTACAACATGACTGCATGTGTGATATTTATTAATAATGCATAAAATCGCACTATATAGGCTACTGCTGACTGATAATGCTGAACAGACTGAGGCCAAGCTAGACAGAGAGTTTTTGCAGTGGATGATCAAGTCTGCTGAGTAAAGCTTCTTGTCTGAGCTTCCTAACCCGTGACCAGTGTTCACATGGTTTCTTTTCTTTGTGCTGTATTGCTTTATGCTTTTTAGATACGGTGAGTAAAAAAAGTAAATCCTTTCCCACAGTCATGGACTTTAAGTGGTTTTCAACTAGGCCTTGCAAACGATCCAGCTTTTTAATTGCTTAAACCAATTTTTACTGTGATTACATAAAAGGGAAAAAAGTGTTAAAATACCTTTTATATACCAATTTAATATGCAGAAACAGCTTTAGTGTAAACAAATCATCTGTAGGTTGATTTCCCAGAAAGTTCATACACTGGCTGACTTCTTGTCGAAACATTGGTCTGCTTTTTGTGCAGCTAAACACAGCAACAGTGATTCAGCAAATCAAAAGGCTTTGGAGGTAGGACAACCTGATTTTTGGCCAGTGGCTAAAAAAATGAAACCTGTGTGATTTTTGCATTTTTTTTAAGTTTACATTTCACCAGCTACTCAAGTGTGTGGCCTTAAGCTTAAAAAAACATTTTAAGCTTCACTCTGATATAGTAGAATGATTAGGAACTTTTAAATACAGTTGAGGTTAAAAGTTTACATAAACCTTGCAGAATCTGCAAAATGTTAATTATTTTTCCAAAATAAGAGGGATCATACAAAATGCATGTTATTTTTTATTTAGTACTGACCTGAATAAGATATTTCACATAAAAGATGTTTACATACAGTGCACACGAAAAGATATTAGTTGGATTTATAAAAATGATACAGTTCAAAAGTTTACATACACTTTATTATTTATACTGTGTTGTTACCTGAATGACCCACAGCTGTGTTTTTTCTTCAGGTCCCACAAATTATTTGGTTTTTCAGCTTTTTTGTGTATTTGAACCCTTTCCAACAATGACTGTATGACTTTGAGATCCCTCTTTTCACACTGAGGACAACTGAGGGACTCATATGCAACTATTATAGAAGGTTCAAACACTCAATGATGCTCCAGAAGGACAAGGACAAGTGCAGGGAGATGAAAACTTTTTGAATTTGAAGATCAGGGTAAACTGAACTTATTTTGTCTTCTGGGAAACATGTAAGTAAATATGTATCTTCTGTAGCTTCTGAATGGTGGTACTAGATAAAAAATTTTAATTTAAGGCAAAATAAGAAAAATGTCTATCTTCATTCTGTTCAAAAGTTTACACCCCTGGCCCCTAAAGGAAAAGTCCACTTCCAAAACAAAGATTCACATATAATTTACTCACCCCCTTGTCATCCAAGATGTTAATGTCTTTCTTTCTTCAGTCGTAAAGAAATTGTTTTTTTGAGGAAAACGTTTCAGCATTTTTATCCGTATAATGGACTGCTGTGGTGCCCCGTTCAAGTTTTTGAACTTCCAAAATGCAGTTTAAATGCAGCTTTAAACGATCCCAAATGCGCTTGTAAACGATCCCAGTCGAGAAAGAAGGGTCTTATCTAGCGAAACGATTGGTTATTTTCACATTATATATGAATCTTTGTTTTTGGAAGTGGTCTTCTCCTTTAATGCATTGTTTTTCCTTCTGAAGCATCAGTGAGTGTTTGAACTTTCTGTAATAGTTGCATATGAGTCCCTCAGTTGTCCTCAGTTTAAAAAGATGGATCTCAAAATCATATAGTCATTGTTGGAAAGGGTTCAAATACACAAAAAAGCTGAAAAACCAAAGAATTTGTGGGACCTTTTTCTGAAGAACAGCAGGTAGTTAAACTGTTTAGGACAAACAAGGGACTCATGAACTATTATTTAAAAAAACAAACAAAAAAAAACAGCTGTGGATCATTCAGGTAACAACACAGTATGAAGAATCAAGTGTATGTAAACTTTTGAACAGGATCATTTTTATACATTTAACTATTATCTAACCTGTGGAATATATGTAAACGTCTCTTATGTGAAATATCTTATTCAGGTCAGTACTAAATAAAAAATAATATGCATTTTGTATGATCCCTTTTATTTTGGAAAAATAATTAACATTTTGCAGATTCTGCAACTTTTGACCTCAACTGTATTTAGAAGCTCCATAATGCAGATATATTAAGCAAATCATTCTAGTATATCAGAGTGAAGCTTAAAATGTATTTAGAGGCCAAAATATTAGCCATAAATTACATTGTATTATGTTATAGGGCTATATAGGATGAACCTCAAAAGTCAATTTCCGGACACTCTGTGAATTCTTGTTCCACAGAAACAGATACAGCATCTGATGACAATAGCAGTTCTCTAGAAAGGTGTCATTTCCTTGTGAGAAAATGAGCGGTGTGTTGTTTTGTTTATGCACCTTGACAACTTGAGTGCTTTCGATGTCGTGCCACCCGGCTCGTTCGGCTGGTCCCTCTGTCTCTCCTGACCTTCAGCCAGGCAGAAAAGGGTGTGCTTGAGGGTTCATGAGCAACGGCCAACAACCGAGACAGCCCTGGTATTGTACCTGCTCATAGAGCCGTGAAATCGCTTTGCCACTTCTTTTACCTTGTCTTCTTCTCTGTCTTTTCTTCATTTCTCCCTCCCGCCTCCCTCAATTTCTCTTCCTTTCTCATATCTTGTTTTCTAAATTCCACCAAGCTGACATCCCAGAACTAAAAAGGGCTAGTTTGCAGAAATCGTGTTCTCTCTGTCTCTCTCTTTCCCACTCTCTCTCTCTCTCTCTCTCTCTCTCTCTCGTGGTGTCCCTTTATCTCTCTCCTCTCTCTCTGTCTGTGTCGATCCTCTTTATTCTCCACGTTCTCTCATTTTCCCTGTTTTCCTTCGAGCTGTAGAAAGTCAGTCTCCAAACTTTGTGTTTTGTTCCGCTGTGTTATTTTTGCCTCAGTATCTCAGCTGGGAGAATCACCCCTGCCGTGTAATGAGAACGAGGTGAGGAGAACTGGGAGTGTAATTATTTTCATTTGGGCGCCGGTGAGGGGCAGCTAAGCATTTGTCTCCCCCTCTCATGTGACAGCATCACTGGGTCCTTGTACTAGTTTCTTCAGCAAGCAGTAATGAGCAAAATTCTCTTGTTATCTCCTCCAGATAGTTTTAAAAAGAAAGAAGAAATAAATAAATATAGAACCTTTGCGTTATTTTTAATAGAAAACTGCCAGTGCTGAAGAAAAGTATTGATGCTGTGAGATGTGAAAAAACTGAAAAAAAGAATGATAGTGAATTACATGTTTTCTTTTGATGATCTAAACATTTTTAATGTTTTTTTTAAAGAAGTCTCTTCTGCTCACCAAGCCTGCTTTTATTTTAACTAAAGTACAGCAAAAACAGTAACATATTGAAATATTTTTACTATTTAAAATAACTGCTTTTTATTTGAATATATTTTAAAATGTAATTTATTCCTGTGATTTCAAAGTTTAATTTTTAGCATAATTACTCCAGTCACATGATCCTTCAAAAATCATTTTAATATGCTGATTTGCTGCTCTAAAAAAACATTTATTATTATTATTATTATTATGTTGAAAACAGTGGTAGCTGAAAATTAGCTTTGATCACAGAAATAAATTACATTTTAAAATATTTTCAAATAGAAAGCAGTTATTTTAAATTCTTTAAACTCTTTTTAAACTCTTACTGTTCAAAAACTTTTGACTGGTAGTGTATCATCTATCTATCTATCTATCTGAGACATGATTTATTTATAAACTCCATTTGTAATCACATTTCGCTAATGCTGCAGTCAGTCTGACATTTTGCATTTTTATCCATCATTGTATCTCTTCTGTCGTTGTATGAAACTCTTGTTCTGTCTGTCATTCTGCCATTCTATATTTAATATTCAGATTTGATCTTGAAAAACTTTGTTTTTACAGTTCACAGTATTGAATCACATGTGAATTTCTTTCCATTTCAAATTGTACTGTAGTGACTCATCGTGTTTGCTACCTCAGTCCAAACTCTGATTTGCTACACATGTGATGGAACAATATTGGAGCAAGAGTCTGTGTATTGATGCTTTGGCAATATTGTATGTAAAACCAATAAAGTTCTTTGAAAGTTAAATGCAAACAAGGCTCTGGGCAAAATCACGTCCTTGAATTAGATTTCCAAAACTTTTCCCGTGTGTGTGCGCTGTTGACAGGTGGGTGTGTTCTTCAGGATATTTTCCTCTGATAGTGTGTGCGTATGTATGAAAAGGTCTTCCGAACACTTTATCGTGACATGAATCCTCTCTAAAGCACACTCTGTAATTTCCAGTCAAGCCACAAAGGCCAAAGAGCAGCAATCTCCTCTGATGTTGACAATATTCCTCTGCAGTTGTTGTTGTTGTTGTTGTTGTTGTGGCTGAAAAAGGCCTTGGGCCATTGTTTGATGTATTATCCTCCATTTGAGATGAAAAACAAGTGCTTCCACGCTGTCCATTCCTCTCTGCCATCTGGACGGGCCTCTCCGTGGTCAGAGGAGCCTCAGGACAATCCGTAATTAAAATTCCAGCAAACCACGTGGCTCGCTGCCTAAAGGTTGATGAAAAATTGATGGGCATGATGTTTGGGATTAAAGTGTGTCTTTCCCCTCTCTTCTTCACACTCTCTTCATGTCCTCCTCTGCTGTTTTTCCTCACCAACCTGTTTTTTAGAGTTGTCAGCTTGTGCGTGACATAAAATATTCATAGCCATTTCTTAGGTAGAGAGTTGGTGTCTGGAAGCACAGGCCCTAATTTGTCGTGTGAATGGACTAATGTTAGCCAGTGATGAACTGTAATGGACCCAGACAGCCAGCCGTCACACGGGGCTTCTGAGCAGCTATCGCAGACCGTTAAAAACCCTGTTATGCCACTGCTAATTCAGCACAGAGGGGATTCTCGTTCAGGCCACAAGGCTACTTTACCTTCTATGTCATTACTTTGAATAATGCAGGTTGCCAGAGTGTTGCACGCACATCTAACCTGATGTTTTCGGGGAGAAGTTCTTGAAGAACTTATGCAACATGACAGGAAAGATCTCAGAGAATGGACTTGTCTTTCTCAAAGTGGATTGCCACCCTAGCGTGAAACCTGAAAGCAAGCTGATGAAATTCTAGGCACTGACCTGCTAAGAGCTCTGCTACTGAATTCTGCAAGGTGCATTGATTTCTGTTTCACAGTAGTAGATGTATGATTTTGTGTAAATCTAATACTGTAGCTGCTTTCATGTTTATGTATTATAGGACAGGAAATAATATGAACCAAAATAAAAAATATGACCAGGGAAAAAACAGTGAATCATTAGAACAGGATGTAATAGTAGATGAAACACTTGGGCTGCATTTAGCACACACTGTCTTTTCTGGATGGAAAAAACACCACACCTGAGAAAGGCTCTTTTCACTTCTGGAGGAAGTGTGCTATTTACACCTAATGGCTTGTGCGAGTCAAAAATAGCCATAGTCATTCGTTGTGGAAGTTTCAGCAGTGCTTCTGAATTAAATCCTCTCTCACACAGAGAGTATTAATTATTAAGTTTGGTATTATAAAGATGAAAATAGGTGTGGATGGGACTCACCTCGGAGGCAGTGAACCCAGGTAATGGCTGAAAATTGAACAGAGATCAGCGCTTCAGAGGAACAGGAATAGACACCCAGATTTTTTATCAAGCAGCATGTGTTCTGGATGAACAACTGTATTGGTTTCTGGCTTTAAGGGTAGTTTCAGGGTTCGGTTGGGGCTTTAAGAACATCCTTATCAAACTATCACTAGTAGTAGTAAAGGTTACTCCACCCCAAAATGAAAATTTTGCCATTAATCACTCAGCCATGTAACGTGGATACTCTGTTTTCGTTCAAATCAAAGCATAAAATAACGGAGAAAACGTATCCTGGTGACACAGCTGACAGAGAACAGCGTACGCAGTTTGCGTCCAGCGGATATTCTCCAAAATGGCGTTACGGTGATGCAGATGAGATGAATTGTTGAATAAAGTCGTTATTTTTCATTTTCTTTGCGTACAAAAAGTATTCTCATCGCTTCATAAAATTCAGATTGAACCACTAATAGCAGATGGACTATCTTGACGACGTCTTTAATACTTTTTTGGATCTTGACAGTGGTATTTACCTGGCAGTCAAAATCTTCCCGGTTTTCATCCAAAATATCTTAAATTGTGTTCTGAAGATGAACAAAGCTTTTATGGGTTTGGAACGACATGGGGGTAAGTGATTAATGGCAAAATTTTCATTTTGGTTTGGAGTAACCCTTTAATGGTTGGGTTTGGGGTTAGTGATAGAGTTTGAACGGTAACACTTTATTTTGAAACTTTGCAACTGCATGTCAACTAGCCATTAGAGTATTAGTAGACTGTCTGCTTCATATCTTCTAACAGTCTTCTAAGCTTTGCAAGTATATGTCAACTTATTCTACTAAACCTAAACCTAACCTAACAGTCTGCTCTGAGAGTTAGTAGATATGTAGTTGCAAATTAATGAGAATTGGTTGACATGTAATTGCAAAGTTACTTATAGTTAGTAGTATGTCTAAAGTGGACTATCAAAATAAAACAATGTTTGAGAGTCACAACTACTATTTGTTGAGGGTTACGCAACAACACTTTTTTTTGGTAGGACCATGGTAGCCTCATGGGTTTCTGTGCTACCACAGTCCTTTCACTTTGTTTTGAGATATTGATGACAAGTCTTTGAGTAAATCTGAGTAATGACTGTTTACTAGCACACTATGATCAGGAGGAAAGCCCATCACTACTGGAGCTCATATGTTCATTAGATGCTCCACACTATGGTGGACCCATCTGTTTTCAGGACTATGCCAAACTGAAAAATGATTCTTTGAATGTGTAGAAAATGAGGCAGTACAAACCATTCTACCCACAAAACAAATGATATGGCTGCACCTGATCACTTATGAAATCATTCACACTCATGGTTGGATTTTAGGTTGGACGTTCATTGTTATGATGGTAAGAAAGTTAAATCAGTCATTCAGTAGCATCAGATGATTGAATTTCATTATGTATGAACTGTATTGTTTCTGTGAGGAACTGAAGTCCTTATATTCTCATAACATTTTTCTGTTTCTAAGAGTTAATGTGAATCAGGAATGGCTGATTTAGCAAACATGAGAGATTGATTGGTTTGTTCATTTGTTTACACGTTAATTGATTAGGGCAGGGGTTGGCAACCTATGGCACGTGTGCACAGAAGGATAATCACAGGCACGCAAATAATAGGGAAAACTGAAAACGTACACTCTTAAAAATAAAGGTGCTTCAAAAGGTTCTTCACAGCAATGCCATAGAAGAACCATTTTTGTTTCCACAAAGAACCATTCAGTCAAAGGTTCTTTAAAGAACCATCTCTTTATTACATTAAGAACCTTATTTCACCACAAAGAATCAATCAGAAAAATTCTTCAGATGTTAAAGGTAGCTTATGGAACCATTTAAACAAAAAGGTTCTTCTATGGCTTTATTTTTAAGAGTGTACATTTTGAGGTAATAATTTCTCATAGTTACACAGCCAATACTCACAGCCTATAGTCACAGGAGCTATACTGTAAATGCTATTAAAATGTGAGAATTAACCTGTGCTAGTCTACAAATGCGCGTTGCTCTGGCAAATCGTTTGTGCGACCACTGCTCACTATTTACGTGCTTTTCACGAAGCTTCGAAACCTTTGCGAATAATTTGTTTCGAACCAGTGCTTCCAAGTGCATACACAAGATTTCAATAAACAAGGCTTTGTTACATCACAACTGTTTTGAATTGTTTCAAAATATTAATTGTTAGTATTCCTCATAGTTAATGATATTTAATGATTTGCTAATTGCATTTAATTGCATTATGTAGGATTGACAGTCAATCAGAACTTGGTATTGCAGTCCAAATTCAAAATATTGGAGAGGGTTTTTTTTCACCCCACCCCTCCTCCTTAGACTTGATGCGCACGCAGGTTGCCAGACTGACAAAACCAATAGGAACCAACAGGAAAAATTCTTAACTGTTATTGAAACTAAATAACTCTGATCACTTTATTGATGCAGGCCACTGTATGGATGGCACTTTTAGACCAACTGCAGTAAAGCCAATAGTTAAATGCTGTCCACAGCAAGTTGTTTTCAAACGTCTCCTCTTCTGTTTTGTCAGCTGCAGTATCTTGTTTTTGAGATTCAGGTATTCTTCTAAAATGATTGAACTAATTCTGTCAGCCGTCTTCTTGCCTGGGGGACCCTTGAGGGGTGAGTTAAGTCGTCCTGATTTTTCTTCTTTGATTACTCGGTTACTTCATTTTCAAGCCTTTGACAGCTCTCCACCGTCGTGAAAAATCTGGTGGGAGTTGCTTTCTCAGCACTTTTGTCATATTCCCCAGTGTATTCCTCCATTCTCTTTATTCAGCTCTTGTAAGAGTGACGGCAGTACTATACCTTATGTGGACATTATTCCCTTAGGTCAGACTCTAGGAGGTCCATTGCTCTCATTGAAATAGATCTGGCCAAATAAACAGAAACAAGCAAGTGGAATGTTATTAACTACAAATTTGGGTTGAACTCCTACCTAAATTTGTACTGCAGATAACTATTTTAATTTATGATTTATCTTATTCATGTACAGGAGCTTGACAGGCTACAGCAGCTTCCTCTGATAAGGATAATTATGCTGCCTTTGTGCATTAAAATACAGCAAACATTGGATATAAATGGCTAACTTTTAAATGCATTGCTGTTCCCCTTTTTCACCCCATCTGTTGAGTGACCTTAAAGTGGTAGTTCATCCAAAAATGAAAATTCTGTTAATAATTATTCACCCTCAAGTTGTTCCAAACCTATAAGTGTGTTCATCTCTGGAGCACAAATTATGTTATTTTCGATGAAATCCAAGAGCTTTCTGACCTTGCATATATAGCAATGCAACTGACACGTTCAAGCCCCAGAAAGGTAAGGAAGATGAACAAAGGTCTTACATGTTTGGAACGACTTGAGGGTGAATAATTAATAACAGAATTTTCATTTTTTGGGATGTTTTACATATAATACGTGGGACTGTGTTCTACTTGGAACTAATATGGATGACAGTAGATATCAGAATAGGCTGCAGCTGCGCTCCCATACAAATTCAGGATAGGTTCCTTTTGAGGTCCACCATGAATCAGGTTCACATTTTTTTCCCACTCTTCTGATGGCACAACAAGCCTTCTCAAAGGGATTGGCTCAGATAAAGTAGGTAAGGTCCATGGAGGATACATGTATCTGATAATGATGTTGATCCCCATGCCAGAAACCGCTGCATCCGTGCTACTACATGATCACACCACATGTGTACACACGTGTTCATGTAGAAAAAGAACAAGAATGAAAGCAGGAAATTCAGAAAAAGCGCTTGTTTGCAAATACATAACAGCTCTATTCCGATCTCAAAGTGAATCTCACTGAATCCGACACAAAAACATATCTCACTCCTGCATTAAGTATTGATAAAATATCAGAGGTTTTGGAAATGACAAGAGAGCTTCCTGTTTCTACTAGACTAAAGTATGTTTTTTGGCAATCTGACCACATCTTTAGTGTGTAAGACAGCTGTGGGTGAACAGTTACACTGGGAGGATCGACGTGTGTTAGATATGATAGATGTTCACATTCTCAGCCTGTGTGAACTTTAAAATGATAACAGTTGAAGCCTTCAGCTGAAGTGACAGGAGACTATATGAATTATTTTGATGTAGCGCAAATGTTGTAGCTGCCATATTTAATACTCATCATAAGGGTAACATTGCTAGAAAGCTCTAATTCTATTTGGTAACTTTATTTATAATGCAGAGTACAAGTCTTTCACATCATACTTGCTTTAAAGCTGAACTTTGCAACATTGACTGTTATTGAACTGAATTGAATCAACACTGAACTAAACTGAGCTGGATAATGACACTGTTGTCTTGTGTACAGTTGTTTTATGGCTGAATTTGTTTCATAATTGATCATTATTGCAACATTAACATTGTTATTTAATAAAGTGCTGTAGAAATTAATGTGATTTAATACCATTTAACGGAAAAATGAACACAGTGACAGGCCTCAGGACAGACCTTATAAGCATTTCACATAATTAGATACAATCCCATTGAGAAATATGAAACCTAGTTATTATATTCTACTGTAATTGATATAATTTCCCGTCTTTCATATTGAGAGCTGGAGTTTTACATTTTAGTCTTTGTAGACATTAAAAAATTGAAAGTTGTTTCTGTTAGAGCTGAATTAAAATATCAGGACTGATTCACATTGAAAGCACAATTAAGAGACAAACGGCAGATAATGGCAGTGAATTCACCATCGCAGAGCAATTTAACAGGCCTCACTTCATCAGTAATGGAGGACAACTGCAAAGGACTGTTTGGCAATCTGTGTAATTGTGTTCACATTCAGCTGCCCTCTGTTGCCTTCAAGGTGAAGTCTGTTTGTCTGAAAGTGGCACTTGGCATTTTGTGTTCGCTCTATAGATAAATAAGAAGCATGTGTTTTTGATATCGCTGAGCTTTTGTTAAGTTCCATAAGCAACTTAAACAGAGTGTTGTCATCTGTGCGGTATTTGTTTTAGATTAGTCTTGAGGCAGGGACGTGAGAGGAAAGAGGGATTATTTTGCTCTTAAACTCATAAGCTCAGAGCAGAAATGAAGATCCAAGAAGATGAAGACATTCGTCCCACAGCATTCCTCTTTCCCCTGTTGCATTCAAGCACTTCTGAAGCACGTCTCCAGCGGTGCGCCATCATTAGCATAATAACCCCCTTCATCTGAATAAAGCAGCTACTGAATTGTGGGTAATCTTCAAAGGAGGGATCAAGCTTTGAAGGTAGCTGTGGTGGCTTCAAACACTGTCAACATGCTGATCCCTATGGGCACCCTGAGCATGGTGATTGTTCGGTTTCTTACAGGGGTTTCAACCTTGTGACGTCTTCTCTCGGATAACATTTTGTCAGATCAAACCTCAATAACATGATTTCCCGTATCAGAATTCTGATCACACAGAAAACCTTATGACACTGATCAAAATTCTCAGACAGGCGATGAGATTCTGTTGTGTAGCATTATCAGAGCTGTGTCAGGTAAAACATTATCCTATTAATATTTGATACGGTACATTAAGATTTCAGGATTTTAGGGATTGACTGATGTGATGTATGTAGGTTCATTTGGTTCTCCTAGTTGATGGTGACAGCATAAACATATAATAACTGTTTTATACTTTTTTCTTTAGTTTTATTTTTGATATTTTATGTTTCTCCACACCTGATAATGTCCTTATTTTGATTAGCTTTTTAAAATGCATCTGCAAAATTATGTGAGGCTAGAGTTTTAGAGTATTGTCAAGTGATAGAAAAGATCAACCTGATCTCATGATGAAAAAGTAGCTGTGTGACGTTTTTTGAAAGACGCGATATACAGGGGTTGGACAGTGAAACTGAAACACCTGGGTTTAGACCACAATTAGTATGCCGTTTGGCCTCCTTTTGCAGCCAATACAGCATTATTTCATCTTGGGAATGACAAATACAAGTCCTGCACAGTAGCCAGAAGGATTTTGAGCCATTCCTTTCGCAGAACAGTGGCCAGGTCACTATGTGATGTTGGTGTATGAAAACATTTCCTGACTCGCTCCTCCAAAACACCCCAAAGTGGCTCAATAATATTCAGATCTGGTGACTGTGCAGGCCATGGGAGATGTTTAACTTTACTTTCATGTTCATCAAATCACTCTTGTCACCAGTCTTGCTGTGTGTATTGGTGCATTATCATCCTAATACACGGCACCACCTTCAGGGTACAATGTTTGAGCTATTGGGTGCACAAAGTCAACCTTCACACTCTGCTCTTATTGGTGGAATGTGCGATCAGTAAAGACTGGCCACCAGGCTGCATAAATATAGCCATGAAACCTCCAACACTATATTGGCCAGTGTTTCAGTTTCATTGTCCAACCCCTGTATGTACCACCATATAGACCAATTATCTGTTTGTAAACATTTGGGATGCGCGCGCAGCATGGTTGCAGAAAACCGGGAGAGATCGCCTTTACAGCTAGAGAATTACAAGGATATGGCACAAAATACTTAGATTTAAAAAGAGTATAGATTATATTGATTAGATGTCATTTTCAAAATGTTATTTGCATATTACAACAGCTTGTCACCCAGCCATAAGCTATGTTATTCAACGAAATCGACGTTAGATAGTGGCACAGGCTTACAGACCCGAAACAGGGATGACGTTTTTTATGGGCGGTTCAAGTGGCAGTCTACGGAGCCATGGAATAAAAGAATAAAAAAGGAAAATTTCATTTTTATATTTCAAAATTCTGACTTTATTTTCGCAATTCCGAAATTATATCCCACAGCTCTAGAGGAAAAACAACTCGTCATTCTCTCTTTTCCCCTCGGCTCAGAGTTTATATCCCACACTACTGCTTTTTTCCCTCAGAATTAACAAACCCACTAGTTTGAAAAAATCTGAATTGTGAGATAAAATAAAAAAATGCAATGTTAAAAAGTTAATAGTAATAGGTTTAAATAATATTTCATGCTGTATCTGTAGGGCTAATACAATACATCCCCTATGAACAGCATATGTGAATATTATGTAGACTTATTGTTTAAATCAAATTTATAATCATAGCAGTTTTCATGTCCGTTTAAACGTCTGCGTTTAGCTTCAAATGGCGTCTTTGACTACAGTATTGTATAAAAATTACTTGCATTCCGATTTTGACATCAAAAGGCACAAAAATATTTTTTTCTCTTATTCCATGGAGTTTACCCGTTTACCTCCACTTGCTACCAGTGTTTTTCTACTATGGAACGCCATTGGGGACAATACCTATTATATGAAACGCGTGAA
Organism: Labeo catla; assembly: GCA_012976165.1. NCBI lineage: Eukaryota > Metazoa > Chordata > Actinopteri > Cypriniformes > Cyprinidae > Labeo > Labeo catla. The sequence continues at coordinate 1,299,595 of VONZ01000074.1, forward strand.
ATCTGGACGCATTAACACGCAAAGTTTGTACGCGTAAATACGAAGTATATGTTCGGGTGTCGCGTCAGACTGCACAACAGCCAATAGCGTTGCTCTATTTAGGATTTAATTTGCATTTGTGATGGGATGTCACGTAGCTGTATACGTATATAAACATCAGACGACATTTCTTTTCGTGAGGGATGACGTGCTGTTAGGTAAGCACATACCTATGCAAACGTCACACGTAACATTTGTTCGTGAATGAGATCATAATTTTACGTTGGCATGTACATAGGCAAGCGTAAAACTTTAGAGTCAATGATGCATTTATACGTTGGTTGTGATGTCAGTGCTGTGTCATCTCATCCCGTTTGTACTCATGCAGGTTAGAAATAATACAAATAATACAAATATCTTGAATGTATACTGTATATGTCAGATAAAAATAATGTAATAACAACAATATATTGTAACAATCACAAATTTAACAATTATATTATAACAATCAGGCAAATCCAAAAGCAGAAAACAAAGCACCAGTAGCCTATGACAATTCACAAATCTTTATTCAACCTTTAAACCCAGACACAATCATACGACACATAAACATTACAGAATCACTACAACAGGCGGACCATGCAAGGTAAACTGTGGGGCAGCCAGTCCAAGTCCAAGTCCAAGTGTAAATAGCAACAGTTGTGGATTCAGTAGACATTTAGATGCTATTTACTTATAAATAGTGAGAGATAACGTTACTATTTGCTCCTCAGTATTGTTGTGCATTAAACATCCTGCAATATAACTGACAGTAAATCATTATATTTATAAAACAATATTAAAATCATGGCAACTTATTGAGATATTAAAGAGCGCTACCCCTAACCTTACCCTAAATGTAACTTTTATGAATTAAAATTAATTTTAAATCAAATCATTTTTATTGAAAACAAATGCGTTTATTAACTGTAAAGTAATAAAAAAGCGCTGTCAGTGGGAATAGAACCCCGGTCTCCCTTTACACGTTACGCCACAGAAACCGCTGACTAAAGAGGTGACTTTTTCCACATATAGGGTAACGTTAGACTGGCCTAGTGTATTTAGTTCCGCCAACAAGTAGGCTATTTGCAGTGGACACCTCGAATGTATTAATCAGAGGGGAAATGTGGTCGTTGAATCACCGAGACCACTCACTTTACCTACAGGGCAAATTCCTTTAACGTTACAAAAGAATATAATGTTAATTCATGCAGTCATTGAGTGTATTTAATCATTGACCCTAAATTATCACCAGTTCAACTAAAACAGAAAAATTAGTATGTCGCACATCAAATAAGACTTAGAAATATTACACGTTCAAAAATGTCATGTTTACACGACGAAAACGTTCGTCTAGAAACACGTAACAAAAATACACGGCCAAAAATGTTACGTTAAGGCGATACAAACGATCGTGTCTTTAAATAACATGACAAAAAATTTCGTGTATAGACGTACAAAACGTTCGCGTTTACACGTACCAAAAAGACACGTACAAACTTTGCGTGTCAATGCGTCCAGATTTCACGCGTTTCATATAATAGGTATTGTCCCCAATGGCGTTCCATATTCTGCAACCACTATGCGCGCGCAGCTGCAAATGACGTAACTGTGACGTCTACTCGAAATTGGTCTATACATTTTGTGACATATTCAAATTTAAAATGTCCACTGGGTGGTGCTAAAGGAGTGTTTGTTTTTTCCCCGGAACAGATGAATATACATATGGTATGGTTTATGGGACGGTGGTTTTGTACAGTACTTACCGCAGTTCTGACTTGAAATGTCCGTTGAGTGACGCTATAACTCTAACATCGTGTCTACAGTTGACGCGAGCGGCGCGATGCGACGCGACAAAATACAGTAGAACCCATTGTAATCAATGATGCTGTCTACACTGGATGCGGCGTGGCGCAGCGCGACACGACAAATTACCGACAACAAACTGCTACCGCATTCTATTTATGACGTGCTCAAATGATTTGCAAAGCTTTGTCGCGTCCATTGTAGACAGACTTTAGCTGTTGCGACGCAGCTCGACAACTGTCGCGTCCAGTGTAACCACGGTGTAATGCTCTGTTTTAAAATAACGTACCATCTGCACTACACCTAAACCTACCCCATAGTATGAGCAAAAACGAATGTGATGTAAAAACGCAATCGCAAATATGCCGTTTTAGCTTGGTTTTGATCTCTCATCTTTACGCTTTTTCATTGTGAGTCATGTTTTTGATGGGATTTGAGGGGATTCCGCGTCCTAAGTCCAGTTCTGTGCCAGCTGAGCTACTAAGCAAGCTTGTTACATCCAGAACGCAAAACACATGGAGCTGTAATCGTAACTGTGGATGAAAACGATTACAAGTGCTTGCTGTTTTACTGCCTCTAGTGTTCATTTCTATTGGAAACTACAGTGATATTTGCTTATTGGTATGTATTTCGCGTCTTGCGCAAAAGTTCCCACAGGTACGTTTTCGTCATGAGATCAGGTAGGAAGAGATCTAGTTGGATGCACTGGATTTATTTATTCATTTAAAAAAAAATACTAGATCGATTCAATTATTTTAAAATGTTCTAAAAGTAGTAAGTAATGGCAATCAGGGGCCAGCTATTTATTTTGTAATTATTTTAGGGAAATGTGTTGTATTATCTTTTTTTTTTACTTTTCATATAATGTTATCATTATGTTATATTTGGCCTTAATAACAACACAAAATGCGCATGGCAGTGCGTTTCTTGATGATTTACTGGGGACACGTGATGCTGCGTCTCAGCAGGTATTTATTAGGCCTCGTCTCTGACTGACAGATTAAAAGAGATCCACAAATAAATCCCCACACAATTTCCAGAGCACCATGGAAAAGCTCCAAAACAATCAATTTATGCAGCATTCTGCAGTTTGTTGATTTGTAGGAAGAGGATTAAAAGGTACTTTGAGCAGCGAACACAAAGATTGTGATAAAGCCGGAAGGCACTTTTAATCAAGCCAGGCTTCCTGAAGTATACAGGAGGCATCGTCTGGAAACTTTGGAAAGTACTGCGTGCCATTTTAAGAGAAGGACTGGTACGGTGATTGCTTCTCAGTGGTGTTTGTGTCCCTCTGATGCTCTGCATATTTATGAGGCCCACGCAGACTAAGAAGCCCTTTTATTATTTATTTCAGATTAAATGCTTGAATACAATCACAAGAAAGTAGATTGACATTTAGGCTGTGTATGTATGTACTGGCATCTTTAGGATGGGACTTAAAGAGTCTGTAATTTAAAGGTGAAGAATGTATGATTTTTTTTAAATGTCATATACATATAGCCAGTGTGGGACCACATCTGAAAGTTGTAAAAAAACATTTCTCAAGAGCCATTTTTGAAGAGGACACAAAGATGTTTTGCCTTAACAAAGGCCAAATTGCCTTAAAAGGGACATTGGGTGTCCATTTTCCTCAAGTTGGTATGATTCTTTAGGGTCTTCATAAAATGTCTGCAAAATACTTTGGTTAAAATTCCTCAATGGTCATGAAAAACAGCACCTTTTATACCTTGTCAAAAACAGCTCTGTTCACAGCGACCCGTTTCGGTGCATGTCTGTTTAAATGATAATGAGCTACTGCTCACTCCACTGCTCCCTTGTGTATTTGGTGGCGCATTACTATCAAAAACAAAACTAATCCACTGCGTCCCCAGTGGCTTTCATGTCAGGAGAAAATTAACTCTTATGTTTACTTTGACATCAAACTACAAAACACCTGCACTGCTTAAGAGACATTGTTGTCGTTACAGCTGCTCTAACGCGGAAACGACAGAAAGCGTGCAACCGGCTGAGGACGGAAAAATGCTAATATGAGTCCGTCAGCGGTTGTGGGCGGGGCCTGAGCAGTATGATGTCATACTGCTTATCTGGCAAACAACACAGTGATTGGACCAGTTTTACTAAACAGGGCAAATTAGTGTTATAGCGCAATTTCATAAAAGCGCCGATGGGAGGGGAAAATCCTGCGTGTGATTTACTAACAATGCACACATTGAAGAACACCAACACAACCACATCATTTCCATTATGACCAGCGCAATCTACCAAAAACAGTGCAAATTACTGCCTGCTTTAAGATATGCTTTTTTTGGCCGTTAAATAGTGGCGCAAATACCAGTAATTTGGCAAATGCAAACATTAGTAGAACGCGTTGTGTGATTAATTTTAATTCTCCCATAAATTTTGCGTCTGAAAGGGAACATTTATGGTCAGGCACAAAAATAACTGTCCACACCTTTTCTAATTCTTCACTTCATGTCTTTAGTAAATCCTGACAGTACTATTTTAATGCCAAAAGATGGTTTGCACTGCCGCAAGCTGTTAGTAAAACTTGCCCAGAGTTGTTTAAATATGAGTTAGCCTCATAGGTTCACCACGCGGTCATATTATAATTATTAAATTATCTTGGGTCCTCCACATAGCCTTTTAGGTTTCGTCTGGGACTGAGGATGTCTCTTCTTATTTAAATATTAAACTCCACCAAGCCCACTGATCTGCCACTTAACATCATATTGAGTAAAACCCAACACAACAGAAGATCTACAATATTAGCCTAATATCAGTTCTCACATACTGGAGGCGTAGGCTTACCACTGTGTAAGTTGTAGTGGGTGACTTTACTATCCAACAAGCTACATTATTACAGCAGACTATAATATAGCAGACTCATCCAACATACATCAGTTATCATAATTTTTTTGTCATGACTAATTTATTAATGACTCAGCATCATCTGTATTAAAAAGAAATGTTTAAAGTGAACAAGATAGCCTTACTTACTGGAGTTCCACAGCTGCTGAAGAATGCGTTTATAATAGAGAAAGTTCATAATAGAGAAGCTCTTCTCCTCGCGTCAATAAAAAGTAAAATGCTTCTAGAAAAATATGTTAACCATTGAACCATTGAACTTTCAGATATCACTCTATAATGACTTAGGGACTGCAGCTAGAAGTACTTGTGGATATTACTCAGGAACAACATAGCAGTATAATGCACTCACACATTCTCTCACACCAGGGAGGCATCCCTGAAATACATTTTTAACATCACAGGCAATACTGTGCATAAATCCATTTCACTGGACATCCACTTCATGATTGTATTTAGTTATCACCTCCTGTGCAAGATATTTATAGCTTAAATAGACTGCACAAATCTAATTCTAATCCATACAGCCATTTGTTGCCTAAAAGATAACAACAACAATTAAAATTGATCATTTCCAATAGTAGCTATAATATTACAAGAGTGTGACATCTAAAATGATAAAGCACAAATTGCTGGGTATAGATCTTAAAAGCTATGCATTATTGATTAGATTACAAATAGTTTCACAGTTTTGATTCCTGGCATAATCTGGGATATGTTGTGACACCCAAAAAAGTATTTGAACAACTGATTTACAAATAAAAATATATGAATGTCATTACATTAGATAACACAATATGTGCACTACCATTCAAATGTTTGGAGTCATTAAGATTTTAAAGGAAGTCTCTTATTCTCATCAAGGCTGCAGCAATATTGAGAAAAATGTTAAATTATCTTTTTATGTATATTTTATGTATATATTTTAAAATGTACTGTAATTTATTTCTGTGATGGCAAAGCTTCATTCTAATCATTCTAATATGCTGTTATTTTTGTGTAAAATCAGATCTTTTTTTTTTTTTAGAATTATTTGATGAATAGATAGAATAACATTTATTTAAAATGGACATATTTTGTTACATTGTAAATGTATTTGTGACCCTAGACCACAAAACCAGTCTTATATTTGTAGCAATACCCAAAAATACATTGTATGGGTCAAAATAATCGATTTTTCTTTTATGCCAAAAATCATTGGAATATTAAGTAAAGATCATGTTCCATGAAGATATTTTGTAAATTTCCTACAGTAAATATTTCAAATTAATTAATTAATTTCTGTTTAGTAATATGCATTGCTAAGACCTTCATTTCTCAATATTTTCATTTTTTATCCAGATTTTCCAGAGGTTCCAGATTTTTAAATATGTGTGTCTCGACCAAATATTGTCATATCCTAACAAACCAGTGGACAACTTATTTATTTATTTATTTATTCAGCTTTCAGATGATGTATAAATCTCAATTAAAAAAAAAAAATTGGCTGATTTTGTGGTCCAAGGTCACATTTGTCACAATTGATCAATAAAATAAAATAAAATAAAATACACTTTTGTACAGGACTGTATATGTGCAAAATATGATTGTTACAATAGAACACTATTCAGCAATTTTACAGATAATATGCATAGAATAATACATGTAAAAAGAATATGTAATTGTTTTATTCTAGTCAAAATATTATGAGAATACTAAACCAGAATACATCAAGAAAACTAATAACAAAGTTGATATTTATAGGTTTAATCAGGTAGAAACTGATCCTTCAGGTAACAATTGATCAGACTCTGTATACAACAAAAAGAGTCAGGAGGCGATCGCCCTGTGCTTTTTTGAGTAATCAGAAAACTAGCCAATCAGAAACACTTTCAGCTTGTTAATCACTTCCCATGTTCAGGTTTGCTGATAATGGATTGTTTTTGAAGTAGCCTCAACAACAACCCAGCACAGGACATGTGGTGGGATCATGTAGTCTCCCACTGAATAAGACATATAAGCATATAGGAGAGCAGTGCTCCCTTGGATTGTGTTTTGTTTCCAGAGTCTGAAAGGGGCACCATCACAAACAGGAAGTCAGGAGAGGCGTCTCTATGCATAATTCAGCCTCACCGTGTCAGCAAATGCATAAAAGCTTCTGAAGGGCTTGAAAAGGCACTTGTAGTTCAGTGTAAGCTCCGTTCACAATAATGTATAGTTTCTGGCTTGAGGAAGGTGCACAACTAAATGCTTGTCTCATAAACAACTCTGGCTTTCACAAAGTCATCCAGGCAAGGAAGCAAAGCTTTGGTGTTTGTCAGATCCATGCCGGTGCAGGATACAGTGAATGCATCGCTCTGACGTGACTCTCTGGAAACTGCGGCTATTTGTCATGGGTTAGTGTGTACACAAGGTTTTGATAACCTTTTGAGGATATGGAGTTTTTTAGACAGGCCTCCTTTATCTGAAAGCTGTCGGACACGGGGTAGAGTGTGATAGAGTGTTTTTATGTATTTTACTACATCAACGGATCAAAAGAGCAGGAGCTTTGATGCGGGTCTTTACTACTCTAAAGCTCACACGGAGGGTGAATGGTGATTTCTCTCTAAACCCGGACTAAGCTTATGATTTTCGCCTCTTTGTGAGATTTGATCTGTACAAGCAAACATGTTATACAAATATAGTTTCAGCCTGAGTACCACTAACAAGAGTTGAAAGTTCAGGGCCTAGTACTGAAGTAGCTAGTACAAGTGGTAACTCTTATAAAGTGTAATGGTGCTGGCATGGAAGGAGAAATTTGCCACGTTCATCAACAGAAGCTGCACTTTTGTGTGGACTGTGCTACATGCGTTGCTGTAGTACTTCCAACAGTAATGGACCGTATTTGCCTGCGGAACTGGTTTGTAAATACTGACTGGATAAACCACCTTCAACAGCCAATATAAGTGTTCAGTTTATCAGTGTGCAAACTTTTGGTAGCTTTATGTAAATATTTATAATTAAACAACAAACCGCCATTTAAATTCAAACATTTCTTTCCTAAGTCTTATTGATTACAGTCCTTCTATATGGTTTATAGGCAGAAAAGAATTCCAGTTCACAAATCTATTCAGCCCCTGGCAGCCCAGGGGATGTGCCATTTCAAGCTGGCCTTGCTGGGTGTTCAGAACAGCCCAGGACCTATTAAAACATACAGCTGCAGGAGTCAAGCCAGCATCATAACATCTGCTTAGACCCTGCCCCCAGCAAAGGTCACCAACACAAATCTGTGACTAATCTTCAAATGCTTCACAACAGTGTAGCCTGATCAGCTTCAAACCATACATGCTGGTTGACTAACCTTTAACCTTACTTAGATTTTTTTCTCTCTCTCTCTCTTCCTTTTTTTTTCTGAACATCTATGGCATTTTCATTAGAGGGATATTCATTTTGACAAATGCCTAATGACATGTTAGTCACTGACTTGAAGTCATGGCTAACAGCCAGAATATATTCAGTGAAGCCTGACAAAACAAAAGGTGATGGTACTGCAGGCCTATAAATGTACTGTAAAATGAGAATTGCTTTGTTATTTGCATCATTTAGTGCTATCAGTCTCATATAAAATGATTTGGCATTGTAAGGTATTATATAGAGCTAAGAAAAACAATAGGAAACATACATAATTTTTTGATACAACTTAGATGTTACAACTTGTTTATAAATAAGTTTATCAATACATCATTTTTTTAAAATCACATTTTATTGGGGGTTCAAGTGTGTAGCACTGAAACCCTGTCGTGAATGTTAGAATGGCCAAGGATCAGCAATCTCCATGTAAAACTGATCGTGCAGACCAAACCGTAAGTCGTAGAGACTTGAAACTTGGAGGGATGGTAGTGCTCACACCGTCTACAACAGCACCAAGGCTCGTCCCAATCGGCCTGATGGGGGCGCTACAATGATCAAAAGTACAAAATCACTCATAACTCCTAAACCATCAGTCTCAGACTCAAGTGGCTTATGACGTTGGAATCCTTGGCTTACGCCAGACAAAACTCACGCCTCTGATTCGATTGTGAATTTGGCGAAATTTCAGGGTATTTTGAATTTTTGAAAAACCTACTTTTGTGAACTAGTCCTAGGTTTTTTGCCTGATTGGAACCGAACCAGTGCAGAAAGATTCTCTGGAGAGTGAATATCAGTAACTATCAAAAAAAAGTTGAACTTTCAGCTCAAAGGGACGCAAAGACTTACCAAAACGTTCTAAAAGGGCAGGGCCACTTTTAGTAAAATGCCTGAACAGGGGTTAAAAGCTCAGAACACCTATGTAATAGCTCAGTCAGAGGTCACAGTAAAAAAGTCGTGGAGCTTGGCCACTTGGTGGCGCTATATAAGGAAAAAACCTTAAAAATGGTCATAACTATGCATGTCCTATCAATATGAAAATCACTGTGCACTGTCCTGGTTTAAAGTGCCACAAGTGTCTATAAGGACATTTGCATATCTCAAATGTAATATCCCATTTTTCAAGGGCGTAAATGATTGTATGTCGCACTGTTTTTCACACATACACACGATATTCATATCATACGACAGAACTCTTCATTCCATACAACTTTGCCTCTATAACCACTGCTTTCAATCAAATCATTTGTTAAATGATTGACAAGATGTAAAAAAAAAATTCTTTTGCGAACTCTGTACAATTCAGAATGTGGTTGTTTAGAAAAGGTGCCTGTCCAAATTTACCCAAAATCCTATAAAGCCTAAAGGAAAACTCAAAACTTTACAAAACCTGCTAAGCACATGCGACAAGTCATTCTAAACGAGCATGCAATGTAGTAAGGTAAATAGGTAAATTTAAGGTAAATTAAGGTAAATTACCTGCATTTGCCAAAAATGCTTTTTTAAATCATTGATTTAGGTGGTTACAGGCTTGCTAAATAATGTTTTTTTTTTAATATGTGTTTATATGCCTTAAAGCACTTGAACCCTGATAACTGCTGCTTGCAGTTGTTTTATTTTATTTTATTTATTAATTAATTTATTAATTTTGTTAATTATTAACATTAATAGCACTGTTTATTATAAATGTTATTAATGATATTAAGTGCTATATTCTAAAGTAAATCAAGGCTGCTGCACAAAGATTGAGTTAATTAAGACTAACTTACTGTAATTTTTATGCTTAACTCTTTAACTGTCACTCCCTATCTTAAACATAGACATAAAAATGCACTATCCAAAGTTAAATTTTTGTAATTCATCGAAAACATTTTGTAACATGATTTTGGTGTACAATTTCCATGGTAATGCAATGTCTGATTTTAAAATAGTTTTCAAACGATGAATTTTGAGATTTTAAGTTTTCATTTGATTTTCTTAAGAGTTATGTAGGGAAAAAGAATGAAGAAAGTCTTTTTGTGACAAAGGTCAGAACTCCTGTTATGATGTAGATTTTTGAGGTGCACTCTTGTCATAAATTAATCTATTACTTTTCCTACATAATTTGTAACACAAAAGAGTGGTAAAATATTTATTTAGGAGTCTTAGACCTTCCCAACGATATATAGTTTGTCATGATTGGATTAGGATTTATTTGTAAAATAGTGAAGAAAACTTAGGTGTCCCACAGAGGGAACGGTGACAGTTAAAGGGTTAAGATGAAAAGACCATATATTTTTGGTTCATTGCCTTGTGTATGAGGTATTTTAGGTGGCTTTTAGCTTCCACTTTTGAGGAAGCTTTTTGACCAGGATGTGGTGGCTGAAGGTCAACTTTGAGAGCTTTTTGACACATCCCAGCACTGACCCTTCCTGTTCAAATCTGTTGTCATTTACTATTATTGTGTTACTTTTGTTACATTACATAAGCACCATTAAAGGATTAGTTCACTTCCAGAATGAAAATTTCCTGATAATTTACTCACCCCCATGTCAACCTAGATGTTCATGTCTTTCTTTCCTCAGTCAAAAAGAAATTAAGGTTCTTGAGGAGAACATCACAGGAATTTTCTCAATATAGTGGACTTCAATGGAGATCGACGTGTTGATGATCAAAACTGCAGGGTCTTATCTAATCAAAAGATTGTCATTTTCCAAAAAAAAAAAAAAAATGTATATCTAATTTTAATCATGTATGCTTTACATCTATGCTTTCTTTTTGAATCTTGTAAGTAACTTATTTGTTTAGAGAAATATTCAAGCTTTAAGCTATTTATTTTACTATTTAAAGCCATAATTTCTTAGGCTTTAAAATGTTGGATTAGGATGTGTATGTATTTGACCACATAAATGGGCCTATTGTTTAATTATTATCATCAATGTTCCAGTGTTTATTCTGAGCCTGTATGTGCCTGTAAACAACAGTAGTGTGAGGTGTTGATGAATATATTGGTAAAAGTAAGCAAGTCAGTTGCGTCTGCTCTCTCTGGAGTACCTGCTAGCAGGAAAGGTGATAACAGTGTTTATGCTTTTCAGTCTAGAGCACTGGTTAGGATAAACCCTGTGGCAACACACATCTTCTTTCCTGGGAAGTGTTCATATCCCCTGCCACTTCGCATTAAAAACAGATATTTACAACAGGATGTGATTCCCACCTGCAGTTAAACGTCATGTCTCTCAGGACTGGTGGTGTTATGGCTTACCTGAGAAATACTGCCTTCATTTATTCCTTCGACAGACTGCAAACATGGTGACGTAAACAGTGTGAATGTTTATCAGCTGGGTTCTTTTTCTCTGCATAAAAGAGAAGTTTTTGTGCATTCAAAGCACAACCATTTTTACCTAGCTACGAAACACCACAGTATGACTCCAGCAGTGCAAAAAAGATTTAAACAAGACAAACAAGGTTTAGCAAAAGACATGTTGTTGTTGTTTTTTTTTTTGTACTTACAGTTAATATTTTGTATTGGCTGATTTAATGACATGGTTTGCAATGCTTTATGGTTTGAGAAGTTATTTCCTTATTAAAGATTGTTGAGTACACAGTCCTGAATCAAATTGGTTGGTTCAAGGCTTTGAGTCCCTTACAGAATAATTTTCTGAAATGGAGAAAATAAATGGAAAAAAAAAAATCATTTTTAATGCCAAGGCAACTGAGGTAAACTATTGCCTAAATAATTAAAATATTTTATATAATACAGTTACACTAATAAATAAATAAATACACACACACACACACACACACACACACACACAAATGAATGTATAATCAATAAATGAATGAATGCATGAACAAATTAATTAATAGATTTTTTAAAAATGCTTATGCTCAGGCTGCATTTATTTGATTAAAAAATACAGTAAAAATGTAATTATGTGACATATTATTACCATTTAAAATAATATTTCATTTTGCCTTTATTATGACAGGACAGATCAGAAGTGATAGGAAGCAAAGTGGGAGAGAGAGAGATGGGGGCGGGATTGGGAAAGGTCCTCGAATCGGGATTCGAACACGGGACGCCTTGAGCACGACAGTGCTGTATGACTAATATTTTAATACATTTTAAAATGTATTTTTTTCATGCAGCCATTACTTCAGTCTTCAGTGAAACATTTCTTTTTAATATCAACATTGAAAACAGTTCCCTAATATTGCATAATATTTTTGTAATACATTTTTTCATGATTATTTGATGAATATAAAGTTCAGAAGAACTGCATTTATTTGAAAAATAAATGCTTCTTTAAAAAAGATTTCACTAACCCCAAACTTTTGAACTGTGATGTAGATTTTAAGATTTTGATAAGAAAGAATTTGAACTTGCAGCCCCTTTCCCAGAAGTTTAAATAAATTTAAGTTACCTTCACTTGCTGACCCTTTACTAGTTTTAAATTCCAAAGATGTCTTTGGATCGAATGAGATGGATAAATTCAGTCCATTCTCCCAATCAATGCCATTGTGACCTTTTCTACAAATACAGTCCTTCCATTAAAGCTCAGTTATTTGAGGTGGGCTTTTCCCAAGTGAGTAATTACACTCATTACAGTCTGTGTTGCTCCTTTAAATGAGGATATTTATTTAAATGCCAACGGAGAAAGTGTTTTTGGTCAAACGTGAATTGGTGATGCCCCTAGAGAATACAATCTATACATCCGGACAGGTGATCCTTAGCACATGCACATAGGTTTGAGACTGCAAAATAAATAACAGCCTCTTGCTAGAACACACACACAATGTGATGGTTTATTCACAACTTATTTACAAAGAATTTCATTGGTTATTGTTTAGTATGTGACAGTCAAGGTTAAATCAACTGGAAAAGATGTACTCAACCTTTTTTTCTTTCCAGAAATATTCTTAGAAACCTTGAACAGACATGCTAACAAACATATGTGTAGATATAAAAAAACCCCAAAAAGTACAGCTTTATCACCATCAGAACCCAACAGGTATCATGTTTTCCAGGTCTCTTTTTGCTCTCAGACGGTGACAGTGTGTCTACCCCTGGTGTGAGCCGTCTGTATTCACTTATGTCAGGGCGAAGCTGGCTGCATTATCCGTCTTGCAAGGTGTTGATTGGATTACAGCAGTGGGGCGAGGTGCGGAAGCTGATGGGGCGAGTGTGTGGAATGAAGCCGTTTATTCCCAGCGGTGTCAGCACCCTCACGACCAACCACTCATTCCTCGGTTAATACACCCATCCCCACAGGGAAGCTTCTTCACAAGGCTCCATCAGCTGAGCGCTAACCCAGGATAAAGGCTGCTTAATCCAACCACGTCCGTCACACTAGAGATAAGGGGCAAATGTGGCAGCATATGGAATTGTCAGTTAAACATGTAGTTTGGGATGCTGTAAAGGTCACCGGAGGGGTGAGTTTGAAGGGAAGAGGTGTGACCATTTGAATTTGACCATCTCTCTCTGCTTTACCTTCTTGTTTTCTATATTTCCTTGGATTGAGTCTTTTAAATTTTTATTCCAGGGACACCAAGTATTGTACCAGTCATTTGAAATGCATATAGCGTGGTTTCTGAGCCTGTGAACAATGATGTTTCGTGTAATGTTCATAATATATATATATAATATTCTGGAATGAATCACAGCAGGTATAGCTTGCCTGCAGGTACGTGAGTGAATTATTGTGTTGTGTACAAATAACCCTCATAAACACATCATCGCTGTTGTCTCGGGTTAAAAAGGAACCCCATATCAAGCATGGACAACATTATGCCAGGTGTCTTAAAGACAGCCAACAATTTATCATATTGTGTATATTTGTTTGCATAAAATATATTCTAAACGGGGAATGTGGTTGAAAATAGGACATTTTTTATACTTTTTATACATTTTTAAGGAAAACTTAGGCTAAGTCGTCTACATTAATCTGGATAAAGCACATTAAAACATCTTTTTTCTCCACGTTTTGGCCTTTCATCCACGCTGCAACAGTTATTTCCATCAAAAGCTCATATTTTTGAAGACGCTCTCCCAAGTGGATTCATTTGCAAATGCTGTTTTTGCTTTGTAGTTTGAAAACAGAGGTCATTGAAAAAAATTGAAAACAATGATGCATGCTTATTCAGTGTGATGCTTATTGTACCCATATTTATTGTTGTGCCTGTTATTCACTTTAATAATGTTAATGTTACTTTGTACAATCAACATATACATTCTTGCAAACATGACAGAATATTTACTTGCAATTGCTGTCCTTTGGCAAAAGATAATGACAGTTTTACACCATAAATGGAATGCTGATTTTGAGGTGAGGTAACACTTTAGTATAGTGAGCGATCCTCACTATTAACTAGTTGCTATTAGCATGCATATTACTAGCATATTGGCTGTTTATTACTACTTACAAAGCACATCTGTATGAGCATATTCTACATTGTTAATCCTACCCAATATCTAAACCTAACAACTACCTTACTAACTATTAGTAATCAGTAATTTGGAGTTTATTGAAGCAAAAGTTATAGTTAATACACTACCAGCCAAAAGTTTTTGAACAGTAAGATTTTTAATGTTTTTTAAAGAAGTATCTTCTGCTCGCCAAGCCTGCGTTTATTTGTACAGCAAAATAGTCAAATGTTGAAATATTTTTCACTTATAACTGTTTTCTTTTTGAATATATGTATATATTTTTATTTCAAATAAATGCTGATCTTAGGATATTAGAATGATTTCTGAAGGATCATGTGACACTGAAGACTGGGTTAATGATGCTGAAAATGTAGCTTTGATCACAGGAATAAATTACATTTTAAAATATATTAAAATAGAAAGCAGTTATTTTAAATAGTACAAATATTTCACTATATTTCTGCTTTTGATGTGTTTTGGATCAAATAAATGCAAGCTTGGTGAGCAGAAGAGACGTTTTAAAAAAAAACATTAAAAATCTTGCTGTTCAAAAACTTGTGACTGGTAGTGTAGTTAATAGTGAAAATGGACCTTAAAATAAAGTGTGACTGAATGTGACCTGGACGCACCGGTAAGTGATGGTATATTTGCTGATAAAATGATTGTGCTTGAAATATAGTGTGAGAATTTTGTTATGCCTTGGTCTCTCTATTATTTAACAGAGTGTTATGATGTTTTACACAAGCACAGCAACATGGTTTTAGTGTGGTGATTTAAGCTAGTGGAGCATTTTAAAATGAAAACATAATTTTCAAAGATCTGACACCATTCCGGATTAAGCAGAACGAGAAATTTACACAGCTGCAAACTGTAAATTGGATTATATGTTGGTATGTTCTGACCCATGTGGAGAATTTAAATCCAAATAGGCAATCATTATTCTGAAATAAATATGGAACAGAACAGATTAAGAACTGTTAGATAACACACACTTTAGATGAATATGATATACAATAAGACGTGCTCAATAATTTAGCGCCAGAGAATGCTTGCATGAGCACCATCCATGCATCATTCGAAATCAATGGACCTTTGATGTCTTGAAGCCATATCTTTGTGATTAAGGCATCAAATAGCAGTGTGTAATTGGCTGCTCTTAAAGACGTTACAATGTATATCATCTGCGTATGACAGCCACTGCGAATCTCGCTGAAGATGATGTTTAAATCATGATTTGGAGATCAATAATGAAGTGGAGGATAAAATAATTTAGAGCTCAGCTCAACTGCCATCCTGTTTCATTTGCTTTTGATCTTGAAGCTGGTCCCTGTTATTTTTTTGTACAGTTTTAAAAGAGAACAAGAACATGTGAGACTGAGAGTTCACATTAGTCTGGCACTTGGCAAGTGTAGAGTCTTTCGTCACAATGGTTCCAGTCTTTCTCCAAGACAACCTGTAATCTGAGCGATTGACCTGGCTATTTTAAACTTTTATGTTAGTCTTACGCTGTCGATTCCTGTAGTTCCTTCAATACATATGAATATATAAAAATTGGTTGTCCTTATATTAAACAAGCCAATCATTCTAGCCCCAAATCCATTTGATGAGAAATGAATAATCCCCAACAATGCTAATCAAGGCTAGATTTACTTGATCAAAAAAAAAACATTAAAAACAGTAATATTGTCAAATAGTATTACCACTTAGTCTTCAGTGTCACATGATCCTTCAGAAATCATGTTAACATACTGATTTGATGTTCATGAAACATTTTTTACTATTACAATTATATCACCCAAAAATGACAATTCTGTCATTAATTACATTAATTACCTCATGTCATTTCAAACCCGTATGACCTTTGTTTGTCCTCTGAATGCAAATTAAGATATTTTTAATGAAATCTGAGAGCTTTCTGCCCCTGCATAGACAACAACACAAATTAGTTGTTTTATGGCCCAGAAAGGTAGTAAGGACATTGTTAAAATAGTCCATGTGACATTAGTGGTTCAACCGTAATGTTATGAAGCTACACGAATACTTTTTGTGTGCAAAGAAAACAAAAATAACAGCCTTTCTGGGCCTGGGAATGTTTCAGTTGCATTGCTGTCTATGCAGGATGAAAAAGCTATTGGATTTCATCAGAAATATCTTAATTTGTGTTGCAAAGATGAACGAAGGTCATATGGGTTTGGAACGACATGAAGATGAGTAATTGATGACAGAATTATAATTTTTGGGTGAACTATCCCTTTAACTGAGCTTATAGTATATCTCTGCACTGTATGCATGAGAGGTAGGCCAGCATAACCGTATCTAACCAAGTGTCCTCATTTGACTGACCTTCACAGAGCAGGTCATCCATCAAGCAAAGCTCCTTGTCTCCAGACAGCTGTTTTTCTGATCCTCACTCTGATCTTGAAGAAAGATCAAAGTCCCTGTAGCACAGTTTGAAACAAACTTTATTTTCTTTTGACCGTCTCCTTTACCGAGTACAAGACATTAACTTTTACTGTAATGTGTTCACTGTCCAGTGCTCTGGAGATTTATTCTCAGTTTCGGAGGCTTTATCTCATGTATATGCTGTACTTCTGTACACAACACAAGCTACCACAAGACTAATTTGACTTTTCCTGAGCATCCTGGCCATCACTACGTTATCTTAGTGTAATAGACCACTGAGAGTGTAAACAGTGTCCATGGAGAGATCTATATAGTGCTGCACAAATAAACATCTAGATTGGAGTTACAGGCGTCCACACCCCAAACATGTGATTGGAAGTCCATTAGAGCCTCAAGGTAGATGAATCAATTATATGCCGGATGACCTCACTCAAAACCTCACAGCTAAAAGCATGAACACGTGGACCACAGTGAGTATAAATGGCACTAAATTTGTTGGCAGTGTTGTTAACTGTGAAAACAATTGGAGTACACTGTTTAATGTTGTGACAGATTTTCCCACAAAGCATGGCCAGTACGAATATACAGTTGAGATCAAAAGTTTACATACACCTTGCAGAATCTGCAAAATGTTAATTATTTTACTAAAATAAGAGAGATCATACAAAATGCATGTTATTTTTTTATTTAGCACTGACCTGAATAAGATATTTTACATAAATGATGTTTACATATAGTCCACAAGAGAAAAAAAGTTGAATTTAGAAAAATGACCCTGTTCAAAAGTTTACATAGACTTGATTCCTAATACTGTGTTGTTACCTGAATGATCCATAGCTGTCTTTTGTTTGTTTGTTTGTTTAGTGATAGTTGTTCATAAGTCCCTTGTTTGTCCTGAACATTTATACCTAAACCTTTTCCTACAATGACTGTATGATTTAGAGATCCATCTTTTCACACTGAGGACAACTGAGGGATATGCAACTATTACAGAAGGTCAAACGCTCACTGATGAACCAGAAGGAAACACAATGTATTTAGATCCGGGGAGTGAAAACTTTTTGAATTTGAATATCAGGGTAATTTTACCTTATCTTGTCTTCTTGAAAACATGTAAGTATCTTCTGTAGCTTCTGAAGGGCGGACTAAATGTAAAAAAATATATATGATATTTAGGCAATATAAAAAAAAAAAGTATCTTCATTCTGTTCAAACGTGCATCGGTTTTCTTTCTAAAGCATCAGTGAGCGTTTGAACCTTCTGTAATAGTTGCATATGAGTTCCTCGTTTGTCCTAAGTGTGAAAAGATGCTTCTCAAAATTATAGAGACATTGTTGGAAAGGGTTCAAATACACAAAAATGTAAAAAAAAAAAAAGAAAAAAAAAAGTGGGACTTGAAGAATTTTTCTGAAGAACAGAGGACAGTTCAACTGTTCAGGACAAACAAGGGACTCATGAACAACTATCACTAAAAAAAAACAAACAAAAAACATCTATGGATCATTCAGGTAACAACACAGTATTAAGAACAGGGTCATTTTTTTAAATTCAGCTATTATTTTCTCTTGTGGACTGTATATAAACATCTTTAATGTGACATATCTTATTCGGGTCAGTACTAAATAAAAAATAATATGCATTTTGTATGATACCTCTTATTTTTAAAATAATTAACATTTTGCAGATTCTTCAAGGTTTATGTAAACTTTTGACCTCAACTGTATTCTACAATGTAGATGAAATTCTCTTTCTTATCCTGAGGAACTTTGATAAACATATATTTTCTTTAGTGTATTTGTGCATCTGTAGCTGAATATGTTGTAAATTTACCTTTTGCAGATTGACAGGTGATCTGACCAATGACAAATCTGTCAATTTGTCTGACAAACAAACCAGACAGGAGAGTAGACTAGAACTTTAAAAATGGTGTACTGATGTCTTTCTGCGGTTGAAATAAGTTACCTTCTGATGTTCATTTATGTTTATTCTGTGCTATAACTTGTAGTAGTTCAAATATTTTTATTGATTTTCATTATTACACAATCACAACCATACAAACATATACAACATTCTACTTAACTCACATATTTCACACCAAAACACAACTACAAACAGGTACACACCCCTTGAGAAAGGAAGGTAAAAAAACAATAGCTAGCTGATTAGCTGATAAATTAATTTCTTCCGGCACTACACCGAAAATGGATGTCAAGGGATTAGGGTCCATATCTTTGTTACATATAGATGAAAATGTTCTGAAGATGTCAATCCAAAAACCTTTTAATCTTGGGCATCCCCAGAACATATGACTTAAATCTGTTGGACTGTGCTACAACTTGTAATGAGGAAGAGATGATAAGTTCACAAGCTGCTTAAACACAAGCTGCTTAAACACATCGTCTACGCCGGGCGTAGTTGCGCCTGATTGTGGTTTTAGTTGGTGCAGCAGGTGTACATATTTATTGTAAAGTTGGACTTTGCAAAGCCCAGCGTAGGGCTTACGCCCAGCTTTTTTATGTCTAGCTGGTGCAACCGGCCACAGAAGTCTGCGTGGTGAAAGAAACTAAATAACAAAATTTTATTGTTACAATGACAGGGATATGTTTCTCATATAAATGATGCAACATATAGTTCTATTTTCAGGAAATGTTTAGTTTCCCCAAACTATTTACTGATTTACTGGTGCAGCAAACATTTATTTTGATTTATTTTTTGTACAAATTCATACAAATTATCCACCAATTTGCCACATGAGTGAGTTTCACAGAGCTCAACAACACACAGTCATATAACATACCATTTACACACCTCAGTATACACAAACAAACAAACAGAGTGAAATATCACAGAGCATATATACATCACAATACAAACACTGTCAAATATCACACCTCAGTATATACACACACACAGTCAAATATCACACACCTCAATACACACATCTTCAAATATCATGCACATTCTTATAGCTGCTCCTTTGGGTCTTCAGTGGTTCTAACGCAAACCAAAGTGCTCAGCTAATGGAAAAATCATTCTTTTAAGCACTATATTGGTTGTACCATCTGCATCATCGGTGCGGTAATTGCTTCCGCAACAGGAGTGGTTTAAGATGTGCCTCTTTAAGCATCATGTGGGAATGACTGACTGGCAAAGGTTTCCATCACAAAGTCCCAGTAGCACTCAATCAATGAGAAGCACCTAATCAGAACTACTTGGCTACAATACTCATATAAAGATATAAGACCATTCACTTTCATTATGAGAAATATACATCCAGTGGATTTATGAGCCAGATTTACATCTGAAAAGGCTCTCACTGTATGATTGTGGTAAATTGCAGGGTTTAATTAGTTTTTTAAATATGCTGAACTTGAACTTGGATATGAACATGGTTAAAATCATCTAAGCATCTGGGCATGGTGATTGAAAAAAAATTAATATTATTATTATTATTTTTATTATTATTATTATTATTTTTAACCATTGAGTAGACTGAAAAAACTGCCAAAACATAGACAAAATTACTATACATATACATTTGAGAATGAATCGACTTTTGGATCCATCAGATTTGGTGTCTGAAAACATGATGTTCAGGCTCTCACAGTGACCTGCTTTTAAAATTTAAATCCACTTATCTGTGTTTCATCTGCAAAGCATTGCTGGTCTGCTTAGGTAAATCCAATTAACACTTCAAAGCATCAGTTATAAAAACATTCTAATAACAGGCAAACCACTCCAGTAAGGTACCTTCGCCTGTCATTCACTGCACCGTTTGTTTGGTATATTTCAACTGCTCTTGAGGTAACAGGAGATCCGACAGTAATCTAATAAAATCATTAGAGGCCTTTCTTTGGGCTCACATGTGACACAGAGGTAGAGAGTAGAAAAGTGAGTTAGAGTTGCTAAATAATATCACATACCGAGCTTGGTTTGCATTGTGTAAAACTTGTCACTATAAGCTAAATGAAGCATTGACACCAATTCCTCTGACACTGTACATACTGTACTTACGCATCTTCAGAACAGCTTGCTTAAAGCAGCTCTCTCGGCACTTTACATGTGGGAATCTTCCAGACAGAGATTATACATTACTGTGCAGTTTCTCTCAGAGCTAAGAGACACATCTGCAGCAAAGCTGTACTTTTCACTACTTAAAGCCATGTTTTATTCATGCCTTAAAAGGTTTCAGCATAAAATGTGTGTAGATATTACAGTGATTTGTACATGGTTTCATCCAAATACACAATGAGTCTCAAGGTTGGACCTCCACACACTTGCCAAGTTGTTGCTGCTGAGAACATTCTTGGGTGCAATTACTGAACAAAATGGCTGCCTTATCATATACTTACTGCTGGAGGGAATCAAGGGAGATGTATGCAATGTAGATAATAATATCAGATTACACTGCGTAAACTGAACTCTAAAGTAGGGATAATTTGAGGATTTCAGCCATAATACACCTGTAAAACTTTGTCTACACCAGACACGACAACTGTTGTGCCTTTTTGTCATATCATGCTTTCTAATTTTGTCATTTTGTAAGAAATTCAAATAATAAATACCATTAGTAAATACCAACTACTGAAAAGGTGTTCACAGCAACCCGTCAAAATAAAAGTTTGGTTTAACTTGAAGAAACCTTGGCAGAAATATATTGCTTAATGTAATGGCAATACAACTAATATTAATACAGTTACTTTTTAAAACATTATTTTGAATCAATATTTACCAGAAAAATTATTTACCAGAATTTATTTACCAGAAAATACAACACAGTATTTCAGAAATATGTATATTGACTAAACAAAACAAAACAAAACATACCAAAGGGCCTTAAAAACGTATTTTTTGTTACATTTTTATTAAATTGCTGTTAAACGGTGTTATGAAATACAATAATTTAAAATAATTAAACATGCTTTTTGATTAGGGCTGTCAAACGATTAATCACGATTAATCACGTACAGAATAAAAGTTTGAGTGTGCTTAACATGTGTGTACTGTGTGTAATTATGATGTATATATAAATACACACAAATTAAAGTATATATGTAAGAGAAATATGTTATTTATGTATGAAATATTTTTATTTATATATAATAGAAATTATATAAAAATAGAATAAATACATATACTTGTAAATATTTCTTAAATATATACATGAATGTGTTTGTATTTATATATACATAATAATAAGACAGTACACACACATATATTAGGCAAACTCAAACTTTTATTTTGTATTCGATTAATTGTTTGACAGCCCTGTTTTTGATGAATAAAATGTAATTTAACTATTAAAGCAGAATCCAGAAAAATTTAAATGAAAAAAAAAAACAGAATTTGGGAGAACAAAAAGGAATTTGGGAAAAAGTAAAACTGATTTCATAGGGCCCTATACAAATATCTTCTTTGCCTTTAAATAATTAACATAAACACACTGTGGTCACAACAGCTGGAAATAATGTATCATGTGTAATTTCAGGTTTAGCCACTAGGGGGGCAGTGCCCTGTAATGACACCCTCCAAACTCTGTGTGAGTGTGTGTGTAAACATGTATTTGCATTTCTAATGCCTCCTGCCAAACACTTACAGCCTGCAATATGGGATCTGTTGTCTGAGATTAGAATTGAGATTGATTTGATAACACAAGCCCTCCATTTTACCATCATGAATGACATCAACCAAACCACCAAAATAGCCTTTATTAGAAACACTAATATTTTGATTAAAGTACTTAATTTGTCTGATTCCTCCTCCTCACTGTCAAACAGAACATTTTCCTGAGTGGTTTTCATGGTGACTTGACTAGGTTCTCCTGAGCCATTCACACTTACAAAAGACTCTTTTCCTCACTAATCAGCAGTGGTGTCGTTGGGTCTTGCCTGTTAGTAACTTATAGAAGCAATTTAGAGAAGCAGGTTATACCGGTTAGGTCGAGAGGGGCTTTTGTGGAAAGCTGAGCTTTGTATCGTACTAGAGGCCATTATTGAGACTGTAACTCTGTCATTATGGCTGTTAAGGGTGAATTATAGCAGCAGAGGAACGCTAAAAGCTTACAGTCGTGTTGTTGTTTTGGGGTCAGCGGACACATATTCTCTGAAAATAAAGAGAGTTGACCTTATTGTTTATTAGCTTGTTTCTGCCTACGGCTGTAGTGCAAATGTTAATATTTGTGCTAATAGCAGCAGCGGAGCAGTGAGCAGCCTAGTGAGCAGTATGGAGAGTGCTAATGTAGCCTTGATCAGAATAAATGGATCATGAACGCTAAAGTAAAATAAGCACTTATAGTAAGAGAAACTCATTTACTGAAATACTTTCATAGCAATACATTCATGATCCAGTAGCCAAAGACTACTGCAAATACTCGAAAAGAGAATTTATCCATGTTTTTCATATAGACCTAAGAACTATTAATTTGAAGTGTTTCCTTTTTGATTGATTGCTTAATACATCTGAAGAGTTAATCAGCTTGTGGTAGGATATAGAAAAGTACATGTGTTTAGATGAAATGGTGATAACTAGATCATTTTAACTATTCTTATCTTATGTTGTTGTGGTATATCTATCTATCTATCTATCTATCTATCTATCCATCTGTCATTATTATTGACAAATCTTTGTGAACAAAGTTAATATGATTAATTATATTATAGCATATTATTATTGATGTTGTTTTATTATTAATATTTAATAATTAATATTTTTGTTAAATTATCAAATAAATACACACCAAAACTACTACTATTACTACTACTACTAATAATTATTATTATTGTTGTTGTTGTTGTTGTTGACAAGTCTTTGTGAACAAAGTTAATATTATTAATTATTAATGTTGTATTATTAATATTTAATAAGTAATATATTATTTGTATATATTTTGTTAGCAAATTAAATAAGCATAGGAAATAATAATAATAATAATTATGCTTATCATTAAATATTATTAATTATATTGTAGTATTATATATTAGTGTAGTATTATAATTGATGTTGTTGTATTATTAATATTTAATAATGAATAAAATTTTATTTAATTAAATAAATGAATTAAAAATTATTATTATTATTGGCAAATCTTTGTAATCAAAGTTAATATTATTAATTATAGTATATTATTATTATTAACATTATTTCATTATTAATATTTAATAATGAATATTTTATTTAATTATTGTATTTAATAATTAAATAAGCATTAAAACTAATAATAATAACAATAACAACAACATCAGTAATAATGGTGATTATTATTATTATTACTATTATTATTATTATTGATCTTTGTGATTTAATATTATAACAAAGTTAATATTATTAATTATATTATGGTATATTATTATTGACATCATTTCATTATTAATATTTAATAATGTATATTTTATTTAATATAAAATCTTATATTAAATTTATTTAATTATTATTAATTTTGACAAATCTTTGTGAACATAGTTAATATTATTAATTATATTATAGTATATTATTGATGTTGTTTTATTTGTAATGTTAATAATAAATATCTTATTTAATTGTTGTATTTAATAATTAAATATGTATTAAAACTAATTGTTATTATTATTATTAAAATATTTGTGAACAAAGTTAATATTATTAATTATATTCTATATTATTATTTTTGCCATTGTTTTATTATTAATATTTAATAATGGATATTTTATTTAATTATTTATTTAAGAGTTCAATGAGCATCAGAACTTATTATTATTATTATTATTTTTATTATTACTGACAAATCTTTAAGTTAATAATATTAAAGTTCATATTATTATTATTATTATTATTATTATTAATGTTGTTTATTATTAATATTTAATAATGAATATAATTATCAAATTAATAAACATCAAAACGAATTATTATTATTATTATTATTATTAATCACAACAACAGGAGTAATAATAATTATTATAGTGGAAATAGTGTTAACATTTCAGACTGTTTTTCTTTTGCGATATACATAGCTTAATAATATCGCAAGGTTCACAGGTTTCGGCACTGCATATTTTGTAATTTTTGCCAGTTAATGGATGCTGCTATCCATAGCGGCTTTCAGCTCGCACTGCAAGGTGGGCTCAAAAGCCAAATTCAAGGTTAACTGGGTTATTTCTGCTGGTCTCCAGCGCATAGTGAGCTCTTAGGACCCGTAACCTTTGCTTTGCCAGCTCAGATATTTAATCACTACACACCATGTTTGACTCTTCCCAAACTCTGCCTATGTTACACCGTAGATACAAAGTTAAAAATATTCAAACGCTACATAAGGCCAAAATTGGGCCAGCACACAAGGTCCTCAGCCGTCCATTAATTATCTTCTCTGAAGTGCAGCAGACCTTTAATGAATATTAAACCTCCACAGTCCACTTGCCCACTGTTTTTCTTCAAACAGGACTGAGGGCATAAAATAAATAGCAGATCTGCCTCCCGTGATTAATATATCGGTTTCGTCCTATCAATCTCTGGATATGAGTTTTCCTTTGGAATGTGGGGGTGATTAATATCAGTTCCCAGTGCTCAGATCTCCCTTTGTATTTCATTTAATCAAAATGGAAGGAGGGGATTAGAGAGAAAGAAAGAGAGAGAGGGAGACATGGGAACGGGAGCAGCGAGAATAATGCCATTTCTGGAGAGGCCTTATTTAATTTACTGCAGGTCGATGGAGGTTCTCCAATTGCCTCTTCTGGATTAATAAGTAACCCACACGAGCTGTCCATCAGTGCCCATCTCCCATTAGACCTCCGAAATGGGCCCCAAATTGCCTGCTTGGGACGGACCTGATGGAAAGTGCACTCTCTTGCCTCCTGCTTTCCATCGCTCGCTCTTTCTCCCTTTCGATGAGATGTACGCGTTCTCTATTACAGTCAAAAAGATTGAATGGAGATGGTAGGAATAAAACCATGCCATCTCATTAGTCTGCAGAATGAACTACATGGAACAGATTCAGTATTGAAGACGTGGGCCGCTGTGTGATTTAAGTCAAATGAAGCAGATTATTCAAAGCCTTCCATTTTGGCTTGTTAGCGCAGACAAACTCGGTAACAAGCTCTGATTGAAGCGTTTTATGATAAGCATCAACAAATCAGGCGGCTTTATTCTCGTCGAGTCCTTTTATGTCAGTAAACAGATTAGCATTAATTCTGTTGCAGGTCAAGGATGTAATATATACTGTACTTCAGAAGCGAGCCTGCGTGAGCTGGAGAAAAAGTCCACAAGCAATATATTTCTGTTTTGTAAACCCATCACAAACCTGTGAATATTATCACCGATTTAATGTCCATGAAATCCCTCAGGTACATGAGGGCCCTGTTTATTTTCCCTCCCTAACTGTAATATCATGGCATCTGCTGCGGCATCAACATCCTACAGTGTTCAAGAGTCATTAACTAATAAAGCAACAATGGCAGGTCTGGAGGACACATGTTATTACTAATGCAGCCTGGGTTTAATTACCATCATTCACTCTCTTTGTCTCTCTCTCTAACACTCACTCTGTTGCACACTTTCTCTCTGTCTCTTATACAAAAACACAAATTAGGCCCAAGCATTTTTACAGCTTAATCTGATAAGATAAAACACAAATGAAAGGGGCTTTCTGAGCTAGTTTATCTGTTTAGGATCAGAATCAATGCACATTACCTAGCCATTGTGTATATATACACTATTCAATAGTTTGGGGCACGTAGATTTATTCAGCAAGACTAAGATCAAGTGACAATAAAAACATTTGTAATGTTTCAAAAGATTTCTTTTTCAAATTAATTTGGTGATTTTGAAACTTTCTATTCATCAGAGAATACTGAAAAAATAATTCACAGTTGCCACAAAAATATTAATCAGCAGCACAACTGTTTTAACATTACTGTTTTTCCTGTTTTTTTTTTAATCATATAAGCCTTGGTGAGACAAATTTTGTGTTTGCATATCAGTGGCGTGCAGTGGCGTAAATCTTATCACATTTTACATTTATTCATTTTATTTATTCATATTTATTATTACTAAATAAACAATAACATGCATTTTGTATGATCCCTCTTATTTTGGCAAAATAATTCACATTTTTAATTATTCTGAAAGGGGGATGTAAACTTTTGACCTCAACTGTATTTTATTTATGAACTGATGTTCAGCTGTTATTTTTCATAATAAACTTATTTTCAGATCATCAGTCATCAGAGCTTGGTAAACACTGGTCACAGACGTGGATATGTACTTTTAATTTCAAGTTGATTACTCACTTGATTAAACAAAGGTCATGTTTTCACGCTATTTGAAGTTTGATTTTGACATAACAGAGTGGTTATAGCTAAGTGTATGAGTTGTTACTTTTTTAAATGAGTCTTTCCATTAACGCCGATTATATTGGTCATTCAGACTGATTCGCGAACGTGAAACGTGCAGAAACACAAGAGGCGGGATTTATCGCATGAACCAGTCACAGCCGATCATAACCAGTCATATACAGTCATATCATGATGGAGGCATTGCCTCCTCTCATGTGATTTTCCCCCATTCATTCTCAATTACCCTCCACCAAACTCATGGCATGCTTTAGGGGGTCTGTTAAAACTCAGTGGGCTCAGGGGAGGCGAGAAAGACATGGACACCTGCTGGTGTCACTGTTGGACAGTTTTACTTTAGAAAAACAAGTGATTTATATACCTTTTCATGTCATATTTTTGTACTGTGAATTTTTTCTAATCCATTTTTTTGAGGTGGCACTGTCTCCCTCGCCTTCTCTGAGGAGATGGACATGTATATGAATATGAACGCTTAATCATTTTTTAAATCAGCATTAAGTTCATCCTGAACTAATATGGGCTGACACTGATGTAGCCATTTGGATCATATTTTAAAAACAACGCCAATGACGATTTATCATAAAGTGTCGTTTACGCTGTGGCACACTTAATTGGGGATTTTATTAATGTGCTGCTCTGTGACTGGAACAATCTGCAGTGATAAACTGATTTATTAGACCTCAGTGATGTTAAAGCAGTTTTACCAGACAATATATAAGACAGTCTTAAAAAAGGTTGTGTTTCTCTGTATTTAATCTGAGCGATAATCCTGTTAACATTAAGGAAATTTAGTGTTTGTTGTGTTGTTCTCATGCAATGAATTTACCCAGTTTTAAAATATCTAATTTAGAAAATTATTCAACAGTAAAAATAATTTTGGATGTTGACTGTTGTGGAAGAGCTATATGTCTAGTGGTTAAAAATATTGCTAACACAAAAGACAGTGGTTTGACCTTTAACCTCTTCACCAGTGCTTTTGCCCTTGAGAAAGGCACTTAGTCTACAGTTACTTGTTAATGCAATACTGTACTGTAAGATACTGGAAAACAGTCTGTTCATTACAAGAGATTCAGAAAACATAGATTTAAGTATGGGTGTTTGAGCTGGCTGTGTTCACCCCTTTGAAGTGTCTATCAAAAGTTTTTTTTTTTAACACAGATAAGTAATTTCAAAATGATAATATGTACAGTAGTGGACCAAATGTATTTTATGGACCAATTTACACTGACCAAAATTATAAAAGCAACACTTTTTCCATTTTTCATGAGCTGAACCCAAAGATCTAAGACTTTTTCTATGCACACAAAAGGCCTATTTCTCTCAAATATTGTTCACAAATCTGTCTAAATCTGTTAGTGAGCACTTCTCCTTTGCCAAGATAATCCATCCACCTCACAGGTGTGGCATATCAAGATGCTGATTAGACAGCATGATTATTGCACAGGTTTGCCTTGGCTGGCCACAATAAAAGGCCACTCTAAAATGTTTTACTGTATTGGGGGGGTCCGAAAACCAGTCAGTATCTGGTGTGACCACCATTTGCCTCATGCAGTGCAACACATCTCTTTCACACACAGTTGATCAGGTTGTTGATTGTGGCCTGTGGAATGTTGGTCCACTCCTCTTCAATGGCTGTGCGAAGTTGCTGGATATTGGCAGGAACTGGAACACGCTGTCGTATACGCTGATCCAGAGCATCACAAACATGCTCAATGGGTGACATGTCTGGTGAGTATGCTGGCCATGCAAGAACTGGGATGTTTTCAGCTTTCAGGAATTGTGTACAGATCCTTGCAACGTGGGGCCATGCATTATCAGGCTGCAACATGAGGTGATGGTTGTGGATGAACGGCACAACAATGGGCCTCAGGATCTCGTCACGGTATCTCTGTGCATTCAAAATGCCATCAATAAAATGCACCTGTGACATCAGCAAACCGCTCACCCACACAACGCCATACACGCTGTCTGCCATCTGCCCTGTACAGTGAAAACCGGGATTAATTTGTAAAGAGAACACCTCTCCAAAGTGCCAGACACCACTGAATGTGAGCATTTACCCACTCAAGTTGGTTACGACAATGAACTGCAGTCAGGACGAGACCTCAAAGAGGACGACGAGTAGCAGATGAGCTTCCCTGAGATGGTTTCTGACAGTTTGTGCAGAAATTCTTTAGTTATGCAAACCAATTGTTGCAGCAGCTGTCCAGGTGGCTGGTCTCAGATGATCTTGGAGGTGAAGATACTGGATGTGGAGGTCCTGGGCTGGTGTGGTTACACGTGGTCTGCGGTCTGAGGCCGGTTGGATGTACTGACAAATTCTCTGAAACGCCTTTGGAGACGGCTTATGGTAAAGAAATGAACATTCAATTCACGGGCAACAGTTCTGGTGGACATTCCTGCAGTCAGCATGCCAATTGCACGCTCCCTCAAAACTTTGGCATTGTGCTGTGTGATAAAACTGCACATTTTAGAGTGGCCTTTTATTGCGGCCAGCCTAAGGCAAACCTGTGCAATAATCATGCTGTCTAATCAGCATCTTGATATGCCACACCTGTGAGGTGGATGGATTATCTCGGCAAAGAAGAAGTGCTCACTAACACAGATTTAGACAGATTTGTGAAAACTATTTGAGAGAAAAAGGCCTTTTGTGTACGTAGCTAATGAAAAATGGGGGCGAAAACAAAAGTGTTGCGTTTATAATTTTGGTCAGTGTAATTACATGATGCAAAATACAGTATTTAATGATGTAATGCACATATGCTTTAAAGTCACAGGTGAATAGGATAAAAATGTTAACTGAAATAAATCAGTTAAATGATATATAAACAGTAACCTGTTTTAAAAAATAATCTTCTGAATATAAATAGGGAATAAAGCTGCAAATTGCAAAAGAAGCTTTTGGCTCAGTGCAGGAAGAAAAAAAATATTTTTGAGAAAAATAGTCTTTAAAGATATGTATTGCACTTGAAATCTACAGTCACAAATAAAGTGTAATAAAATAAGCACTTACATTTGTATTTTGGATGCTTTCTTTCCACTGGTCTGAAAGAAGACATGTTATGAAAGCAAAATAGCCCGGAATCTCAGAATCGACCAGTGCTTGAAAACAGTGTTTAGTGTCTTGCCGTCTTGATGCATTTCATATACAGGAAGACAAAAGCCAGTTGCATTTCATGAATATTAAATCCTGCACCTCTTTTCAAAACAGGTTTTATGCATGAAATGGTGCTGAAGCTGACTTTACATTTCTGTTGATCCACTGCAACTGGCTTATGTCTTTCTGTGTATGAAATGCATTAAAATGTAAAATCATCTTGTCATGAAAAACTGCATAAAATATCCATAAAATTCAAACTTTTGAAACCAACTGTATTTTGGGTACTTTGTATGCCTCTATGTGACCTTTATGTATTTTTATGTATTTGAATTTATAATTAAAATGTTGAAGAATGGTCCGAACTAAGTGAATCACTGGACCGAATCCCTTTTTGTGATATTATTGTTGTCCCACAATAACTCTAAAAGATTTATTTGTCACATACTCAACTTTTGGTGCTCATTCCTCCATAAGCTTCGACAATGATTCATAGTTTCTGAGAGAAATCACTGAACCATGGCCGGAGCAAAAAGAAGTCATTGTCTTTTAGCCTGATAGGTCTCTGCTTTTTAATTATCTCGCTGAGTGAGTCTGGAAACGAAGCCAGTTGAGGTCATTATAGCCACAGGAGAAAGAAGCTCCTCCTTTAACGGTTAGGTCATCATTTATCACTGTCCATCATTAAAACTGAGAATGAAGAGACGTCAGGAGAGCTCAGCCTCAGCTTCAGAGGTAACGATAAACTGAGATGCAAGGAAAGTGACTGCAAAGGTCAACGAGGAGAGGAAAAGAATAAATAGAGAAAACTGGCAAAAATGAATAAATCACAAGCAGGGTTGGATATTTTTGTTTTGCTGAAGAAACTAAACCGCAGCCCCGTCCTATGCTAAATGATCAATTTAAAAAATAAAGCATGCCATCTCAGAAGCATAGATACATTTAGAAATGTTGTGAAACATTTCAATGTGCAGATTTTAAACGTTCGGTTAACACCGCGAGATTGCTTGGGATGAAGACACCTGATGAAATGACAGTGGCGGAGGAGGCTCTGCGGGAAAACAAAAGATTTATCCATGAGAAATCAAGATGGCAGCTGATACAGATCCTAGTGTTTGCTTAATGAGGAGAAAACCATGGGGGAAAGAGAGAGAGTCATTCGGTTGCAGGAGAGCTGAATTGGAAATTAGAGGAGACAATACTCAGCACACAACCCAAATGTCAGCGAGTGAAGAAAAACAGCATCTTGTGTGCGTGCGTACAGGGATATAAATTATTCATTTCAAAATATCCCTGTTAATTTTCCAGTGTTTAATGACACTTCTGTGTCAGTGGTCATCAATGTCTTTCTGCAGCTTTAATATTTTCAAATCTCTGTTCTAAAGTTAGCACAATAGCCCTTCTGACACACTCGTATTACTTTTACTTCTGAAAGCAGTTTTCTAATACACAATAAGAGCAGCGTAAGTGGACACATCTGTGTAGCGTTGTTGTTTGAAGGTCTTTGTTAATCCATTCGCCACCGTTCCCTGCCAGTTGTCACTATTCCAGATTGTGCCCTGAAACGTAAGTCGCATCAATAGAATATAAATGAGTTAGGGTGAGGCCTTAGAGGTTGTTGAAAAAGCTCTTAAGACACCCTTTGCCAGGGTCTTTTTATGTGCTGCTGCTTCATCAAAGCAGCCTCGAGACTCTTGGGAAGATTGCGAGGAGACGGCCAACGAGTGTGTCATGTCAGACTGCCTGAGCCGTCCGTAGTGGAGATGCCAGAAAACCCCGCAGCTTTACATTAACCTCACGTCACATTCATTCACAATATGATGTGTTACACTGCTGTGTTTACCCTTTCAGATTTGACTTAGATCAAAGTTTATTCATCTATCCAACTGGCTGGATTTATCGTTTACCACATGGACCTTCTGGTCTGCTTCTCTAAAGCTATAGGTGAGGAGTACTTCAACGCCGCTAATGTAAAGGAGGTTTACTCTTTCATCACAAATAGCTGCCAGCAGCCTGGGTTATTTTTGTCATTTTCTGTAGATATATGTTTTTTTTTTTTTAAATCCAGTATTTAAAGTGAAATAAAGGCAAATAAAATAAGATAAAATAAAACAAAACTGACCAAACAGGTCAGGTGGGAAATGAATCATAACATTGCAGTATTTAAAGTAAAATTTATTTGAAAATTAGAAAATAGGCAAATAATTAAAATAAAATAAAATACAATTTGGACCAAACCGATAAGCTGCGAAATGAAGCATAACATTACAATATTTAAAGTAAAATGTATTTGAAAATGAGAAAATAGGCAAATAATCAATCAATCAGTCAATCAATCAATAAAATGGACCAAACCGGTCAGCTACTAAATGAATAATAACATTTTAGTATTTAAAACTAAATTTATTTGAAAATGAGAATATAGGCAAATAAAATATAGTACAATAAAACTTGGACCAAATTATAGGTTTAGTATTTAAAGCAAAATTTTAAATATAGTAAAATAATCAGGAATAAATAAATAAATAAATAAACAATAATAATAATAATAATAATAAACTAAGGCTATTCGAACACAAAGAAGAATATATATGTTACGGTTGCTGGTGCTGGATGGAAGACAGGATACAACGTACGAAACAAATCTTATTTTAATTACTTTCAAGAGGAACAGGCAGGAACACAGAGCGATATCCACACACACTGAAACCCAAATCAACAATAAAGACCGACAGGGAACTCATGACAAAGACAGATTTATAAAGGCTAACTAATAATGACAGACAGGTGAACCAGATAACGCTAACAGGGACTAAACCAAAGTAGACAGATCGACGGGGGGAGACAATGGGAGAAACTAAGAATGCAAACAGACAGAACTGTGACAATATATTTAGCTAAATTTAAGGAATATCACACTAGTGTCATGAACCCACTCCTGAACGTCAGTCTGCTTGCCACCAGAGGTCGCTTCGACATTCTCACCACACTGACTGTTACACCACACCCCAGACTACGTTCCCCATCAGCCATTGTGGCCATCACCTGTACCCAATCAGAGACCCTATTTAAACCCCGGACTTCCTGTCAGTCACTGCCGAGTATTGGTTTGCGTTTAACACTTGTTGTGTGTGTGTTAGCAACTGTACGGAGCCTAAGTCAGTTTGTTCTTTAGTCTAGTCTAGTCTTGTTCTCGTCCCTAGCCAACCGAGTCTTGAACCTACACTTTGTTATAACGTCTTGTCTGTCTCGCTGCCTGCCTTTGGGCAGCACATGTTGTTTCATTCCTAAATAAATCACTGTGCTTGAACAAATCAGTTTAGTGATTGATTCAACGATTCACTCATAAAGTATCTGAGATCAGTTATCTTAAATACAATTTAGGGGCACGAATTGTGTGAACTTGGGTGCAGAAGTCTTGTTTTTTATTCCTGAATAGATTGGTGTTTCTGAACAAAACGGTTTAGATAATGATACAGTGATAACTCATGAAGACAGTTACATGTTGCGTTCTTAAATGAATGGGTGTTTCCGAATGCATTTCTGAACAAATTGAATCAAAAGCTGTAAAGAAAATGCAGGACTACAGAGTTGACTGTCAGTGTGGGGATTTGCAATGGTTTTTGCTAGAGTCTGTGTTGCAGTGTGGGATTATAAAAGAGGTCTTTGGTTCAAAAAGAAAAAAAAAGTTCAGAAATCCTGGTTTATACCATGCTACAAAATGTAAGGTGTCTCAAAATCCTGCGGTTCAGATTCTGGTATTTTACAATTTTACCCATGTGGGAATTTTCTGTGGTTATTTAGTTGCTGGTGTGACTCAATATGTATGCACAGTGGTAGTTCTTAACAAATGTTACATCTTAATTATGAAGTACACACACCCCAGGCACTTTCTCGTCAAAAGACAAAGAACCATAGTTTTAAAGCTGTACTTCCTTACATAATACTCTGAACAACTGTTTTTTTGTTTTTTTTTTCACAGACCAGGACACCTCAGTGCTTCGTTTAAACACCTTAAGAGATGATGGCTGCTAAACACAATGGTTAAAGGAGTAGTTCACTTCCAGAACAAAAATTTACAGTAATATACTCACCCC
Source organism: Labeo catla (assembly GCA_012976165.1). Lineage (NCBI taxonomy): Eukaryota > Metazoa > Chordata > Actinopteri > Cypriniformes > Cyprinidae > Labeo > Labeo catla. The sequence goes on from VONZ01000074.1 coordinate 1,333,975, forward strand.
GTTGTCATTCAAGATGTTTGTGTCTTTCTTTCTTCAGTTGTAAAAAAAAAAAATTTTTTTGAGAAAAACATTTCAGGAAAGCAATTTTCAGGATTTCTCTCCATATAGTGGACTTCTATGGTGCCCGCGAGTTTGAACTTCCAAAATGCAGTTTTCAGTCTTATCTAGCAAAACGATTGGTCATGTTCTAAAAAAATATAAATGTATATACTTTTTAACCTCAAATGCTCATCTTGTCTAGCTCTGCGATGTGAATGCGTATTCTGTGTAATCCGGGTCAATACAGTTAGGGTATGCTGAAAAACTCCCATCTCATTTTCTTCTCCAACTTCAAAATTGTCCTGCATCACTGCAGAAGCACAGACCCAGTGTTTACAAAGTGAACGTAGAAAGAAGATCAAATGCCCTTTACAAAAAATAGGTAAAACAGATGTAGGACAACTGAGACAAATGAGATGGGAGTTTTTCGACATACCCTAATTGTCTTGACCCAGATTACACAGACTACGCATGCACATCGCAGAGCTAGACAAGATGAGCATTTGAGGTTAAAAAGTATATACTTTGTTTTTTTTTTTTTTTTTTAAATGACCGATCGTTTTACTAGATAAGACCCTTCTTCCATGGCTAGAATAGTTTAGAGCCCTTTGAAGCTGCATTGAAACCGCATTTTGGACGCTCAAACTCGCGGGCACCACAGAAGTCCACTATAAGGAGATTACTCCTGAAATGTTTTCCTCAAAAAACATATTTTCTTTACAACTGAAGAAAGAAAGAAAGAAAGACATGAATATCTTTAATGATGAAGTTTGTGAGTATATTATCTGTATATTTTTGTTTTGGAAATAAACTACTCCTTTAATAGCTGCCTGTCAAAACTGTGTATAACTTAACTGAACTTAAGCGAAATTCTGTTGTAATTTTGTTGTTGTGTGTGTGCCAATACAATAAATTACCAGAAAGAGGTGCATTTATGCAACAGCACCCTTTACTCATCTTGAAAGTTTGTCTCCAGAGTTGTCAAAAAATGTAAAAGACAAGCTTAGGTGTCTCATTAAAGTGGAAGGTGAGATGAGACTTAATGAGCCTGTTTTTTCAGCTACAGCATTGATGGTTTTTTAGTTTTAAAGTGGATTTTTGTAATAATGGCCATTTTAGATATATTAATGACAATTCTGGCATTGGTGAAGTGATGCTTGAGCCTTACTAATTAGGTTGTAGTGTAAATAAAATATTTCTGTGATGTCATTCAGTATATTTAAAAATAAATCACTTAATCTTTACCTGGAACTCAGTGTAGTTGCACATATTGTTTGACTTTTAAATATCCTGTATAAATCCCAATGGCAGATACCCCGAAGCATTAATCTGTGCTGTTGCCCGAAACTAAAGCAAGCACTCAGCGGTCAGTCTTCTCTCCTGCCACCTCCACTGTGTGCTATTAGATTAGCCAGCCCAGGATGTCCTGGGTAGGTAAACACCGCTAAAGGTCAGGATGGAAATATCGATGGGCTCAGCTCAACACAGTGACATTTGAGCTTGGCTGTGTAAGGGTTTTATTAAGTGTTCGATATCCAGCTGTTGTGATGGTGATTGTAGGGGATGTGATGGTTCTCTTAGATGTGTGAATGTGAAAGATGCACAATCATAAATAGAAAAACGCTTCTTTCAGTGATACGTGAGCTTCAGTGACATGTGTTTAGCTATTTGTATGTTCAGTTAATTTGTTTGTAAAGACGCTGTAATACTTAGAGAGAGATCTTCCAGTTTAGTCATCATTTACTCATCCTTCTTTCGATTCAAACCTGTATAAATTTCTTTCCTCTGTGGAACACAAAAGGAGACATTGTGGCACGGCTGGTTACCCAGCATGCTTTGCAGCTGCGGTCAAATTAGACCGGGTTTGATTCGCTAGGCCTGTAAATGTGTATTAAATGGGGTCGGGAACACGTGGCAGAGACTGACACACAAAAGAAGAAATTGTTGAATACAGTTATTATTGATATTTTTGTTTTCTTTGCACACAAAAAGTATTATCGTAGCTTCATAACATTACAATTGAACCACTGATGTCACATGGACTATTTTAATGATGTCCTTACTACCTTTCTGGGCCTTGAACTTCTCAGTTGTGTTGCTGTCTATGCAGGGTCAGAAAGCTCTCGAATTTCAACAAAAATATTTTAATTTGTGTTTCAAAGAGAAACAAAGGTCTTACGGGTTTTAAATGACATAAGCGTGAGTAATTAATGACAAAAAAAAAAATTGGGGTAAAGTAGCTCATTAAAATAATTGTTTTCTATTTTAATATTTTTTAAAATGTAATTTATTCATGTAATGGCAGCTGAATTTTCAGCAAGCCATTACTCCAGTTGTTGCTCAAAAAACATTATTATAACTTAGTGTTGTAAATGGTTGTGCTGCTAAATATAGTGGTGAAAACCACAATACTTTTTTTTTTTTTCAGAATTTTTTGATGAAAAAATTAAAAAATGAAAAGGGAAAAAGGTAGCACTATATGTATATATATTACAGTCCTGTTCCTTAGGTACATACTATGTACTAACTAGGTAATAACTAGGTACTAACCTTGAACCTACCCCTAAACTTAACCCTACCCCATGTGGTTACCTTATATTACCAGTACTTTCTTAGGTAAGTACATGTGAGTACACATACTGTAAATCTTACACAACTTTTAGTAGTGTATTTTTGCTAGTTAAACATATAAAAATACATAATCCACCTTATTCTTCAACGCAGAAGTAAGCTTATGGGCGAAACTTCCTGTTCATTAGCTGCTATAGGGAAATAACTAGAAGAATAAAAATGTGCAGTAAACTGTTTGCACTACAAACCATTGTGTTCATAATTAGGATAATACATTAAAATAATATGGTAAGACACACCAGCGTGCAAAATCAAGCAGCAAAACGAGCTGTTTTGTACAGCTAAAAATAGCTGGTCGCAGATGAGACAGGAAGCCAGACCCATAAAACTGATAAATGCCCATGCCTGCTCTTATGGGAAAAACAAGGTGGATAGGTATAAAAATTACTTAAAATTCAAATAAAAATAAGTTGCCAGCAAAATATAAAAGCAGGCTAAACAGAAATGCAATAGACCATTTCAAACATTTTAAGAAAACTTGCCGTACCAGCAGTTAAGTGCTGTACTGTGGATTTCTTCTTTCAGCAGAAACTGTGAGGCATTTCAAGTTAGCATCCAAATAAAGGGTGACTGAACTGACATATTGATCAAACAGGTGTGAATACAGAGAGCTAGTTAACAGACTGATGGGAGTCTATGGAGGAATTCATCAGTATGTGAAAGGTTATGCATGCAAAGGTCACCTGTTTAAGAAACAAAGCATCATCTTCTGTGTTTTAAATAACGAATGAGCAACTTTTAATCAAGATGTCTTGATGGCATGCAGGTTTAATTTGTTTTTCTCAAATCTCTGTCAGAATCTGACAGTGTGCTTATAGTAATTAGAATGGAGGACATGGAGGCCGAAGAGGTCACACTCATTTCCAACTGTCCTGACCTGAAGACACAATTCTGTCTTCTCTTCCTGTTAACACAGTGTTTCAATGGAGTGTCTTTGTCTACTAAGCTACACCTGATACGTGACTGCATCAATGTTACCAGTCTCTGGTCTGACCTTGCAATTATACACAGGTTGAAATCTTTCCCCATCCAGATTTATAGTTTGGATCCATAAAAACAGTAGCATGATTAGTAGATCTAGATGCTTTATTGCTTTATTGTTTATTGTCTCATGGCTCCTAGGGATACCGTTGTTTTGTTTGGATTTATGTTTTCAGCAGATGTTTTCTTATCAAAGTGTCTTTTGATCACAAATCACATTAATGGAAGTTCATAACAAAGCTTTTTCCCTTAGAGTGCTGTTTCTGTACTTAGAATACTTATTGGTATTTACTGAGCATTGTTAGTCTTCAATATTAATATTAACCCTGTATAATCTGACATGAAGTAATAGTCTGAATTGATTCTTCTGAAACCAGTATACAAGATAGATAGATAGATAGATAGATCATATTTGATACATCAGGCTTTTATGTCTCATATAGGAGGAAACCCTGGTGAAAAAAACAGCATATGCTGGTAGGTATGTTTTGATGTGGGGATGCTGGTTAGGTATGTTTTGGTGTTGGTTTATGCTGGTCCTTTGCTGGTTTATGCTGGTCCTTGACCAGCAACATGACCAGCATAAGCCAGCAAAGGACCAGCAAAAACCAGCAAAGAACCAGCTTAAACCAGCATCAAAACATACCTACCAGCATATGCTGTTTTTTTCACCAGGGAACACATCTATGCAGTTTGGTGCTGTTAAAATTATGTGGCCAAAAAGTAAGGCGAAAATTCTGATCGACTGTAATGTAAATCAGTAAGATCTTTATAACAGTACAACAGACTGGTTACTCAAAAAATTGTATAGCAAATATGATACTGCATGCTTTATAGATTTAAGTGTTTTGTAGCAACACTGTACAGACGCAGTGAAATGAGTTTGCTGCATTTTCCAAACAGAAATATTTAAAAATAGGTGAACAATATTAGTGATGTTTACCAACGAGTTCCAGAGAGCTTTTAAAGCACTCACTTACCCCCAGCATGTGGTATTGAGTGTTTTTCTCTGCATGTGAAACCTGATATGGTGTGAACAGAGGAAAAATAGACGGCCGTGTAATTTCAATGTACCCTTATCTCAATCAAAGCCCGCTTTTCACATTTCCATGTGCTTGGCGCTCAAATTGGATTTTCAAAGCACCTGAGCCACACAAGACTGTTCTGCTTCTTCTCCTGTTTTTAAGTCTAACTGGAGTTATTTACATCTGAGATATGAGTTTGACAGCTCCGCTGATTTCACATCACACCAACAGGGCAACTGCAACACCTCGCTTCTCTTGTATTTCTCATTTCAGCACGCCGTTCACACCTGTCTCTTGCGTGACTTCAGTTGTTTTTGTAAAGCTTGGTATTGTGTTCACTTAGTTTCTTCTGTTTTTAATTAATCTTTTTTTTCCTGCAATCGACCTTTAGTTTGTGTTTTTTTCAGTTTTTTCTTTAATCTGGTTGTGGTCGTTATCACCGTATTTGCAATCATCTGAACTCAGTGTTTCTTGATTTTAATTATGCATTTTATAGTTAGAATATAATGTAATTTGCTGCTACAAGCAAACAATAAAACGGTCTTTACTAACTAAACTCTAATTAAATTATAATTTAGACTAATTAAAAACAGTCACTTTCACAATACACTAGTTTTGAATGACTGTCCAGTAGAAAGATTTTGTATTTAGATAGTAAGGTACATAAGGCACCAGCAGGGACTAACTGAACCAGGTTAATAGCCAAACCTGACCCATTGAGGCATTTTTATTATGCATTATACCCATTTTAACTGGATTATATACAGAACCACGGATTGTCTGAAAATCTCAGTGCACATTTCAGTCAGACAAGAGGGGAAATTCAGAGCTTACTATTGCAGTCCAAAAGTACAGGGCATTATTTAGTTCACCTAAGTAAATGATGTTACCATGGTGACAAATGAACAGAGGGAAAAAACTGTTGGACAAAAATAGCTCTCCTAAATGGATGCTAATTGGACTGATTCAATTTACATAAACTTAGCTAGTTTTAGTGGCATGCTAAACAGTATGTAAATGGGTTAAATGGAATTTATTTGAATCATTCTCAGCGTGTTGCAGTTGCACTTCTAATCGGACTTGAAATGAGATTAAAGGCTTCTCGTACCCTCCATATGTGACATCTTTGACATTTATTTCCTCTCATATTTCTCTGAAAAGGAAATGTACTAATGCATCATGATGTTTATAATAAAGCAAAAATCCAAAAAGAGAAATAGCGAATGTAACATTGATAAAACCTTCGGATTGACAGTTTTTAAATCACAAGCATTTAAAATTAACTGTAAAGAAACAACAATTATAGTTAACAATAGCAGTTATTGTCTTTGTTCAGTTTTGGAAAATGTTGAATGATATGGCAAGATTCTAATGGATTTTAGTTGTTGGAGACACCCGAAAAACCATCAGGAGTTTTAAAGAGGCACACATTTGTCACTTTACCCCAATTAAATGTGTGATCTCTTTTGTGAGCAGCTTGTGTTCTGTTGTCAGTGTATGAAGGACAGTGAGAGCAATGGCTTTGTTAGACATCCTTATCATGCTTATGCATACCGTATAAATGTAACATTGCAGAATGTTTCAGATTTGATAAACTTAGGCTAGTTGTCATATTGTTTTACTCAAGTGAGTTCGTCAGTAATGTAAGAAAACAGACTCTCGCCAACCACTTAAAAAAGTAATAGGGATTTAGCACATTCAATCATAGAAGTCTATCAAAGCTGTTAAGCAGAGTATAACACATTGAAAAGATAATCTGTTCAGTATGTGAGGCTTCAATATCTTATGATCATTTCACCAGCAGCTGTCCATAAATGTTTGTATCTAAATAACTGACAGACAAGCATTCGACCTCTTCACCTGACACAGTGTTTCGCAGACTTGAAACCTCAAGGATTTAACAGTGTGCAAAATTAGGATTACGCACTCGAAGGCCAAAAGCACCTTGAGAGTTTCTGCACATTTGGGCTTAAAGTGCTGTTAATGCAAACATCTGAAGTACCTCTCAGGTTAAAGGTTCAGCCATGAGTGGAATATAAACATGCATGATCTCAAGTGCAACTTTTGTCCTTTGCAGTCAATCTTATCTAGACCAGGGTTTCCCAAACAGGGGGTTCTGAGTTAAATATATATAACATTAAAATAAACAAATGTCGAAATACAGTTGTACAGGTTGTGAAATATCAAATCACTTTTATCAGGTCAAAAGCTGTGATTTATAGAAGTGTATAGAACAATTTGGAGTAGACAGTTCATGGGGGCATATCATATTAGCCATACAGTTACAGCATGAAAAACTATTTAAATCTATAACATTTTGCATTAACCTATTTTATCTCACAATTATAATTTTTTTCTTGCGAACGGATGTTTATTTCTTGTATTTTGGACTTTATAACTCGATTTACCTCAACAACCGCGAGTTTGTCCATTCTGAGGGGGAAAAGTCAGAAGTGTGGAAAATAAACTCGAAAGAGAGAAAGGCATTGTTTTTTCTTATCAGAATTGTGAAATGTAATCTTGGAATTATGAGAATAAAGCCACAATTTTTAAATATAAACCTAAATTTAACTTTTTATTTTTTATTCCTTTGCTTCCATTGACTGCCACTTGAAAAGCGTCATTTTCTGCAACCAGACAAGCTCAGCTCACAAAAAAACATCATCACTGTTTGCAAACACTGAATTGGTCTATAGTCAGTTGCTCTGCATGTTTCAAAGTAAAGAACTGTACTGTGTTCATTTACATTTGTGCTGCTTTATAATATTGTATTTTTAGAGCAGCTTGGTTCACAGTAAATGTCTTTCTTCCTTCAGGCTGCGTATCTGCAAGTGTTTTAAGTTCAACTTGCATTTGGGAACACAATGTGTTTGTACACAGAAGTTTCACAGCATTTCACCAATATTCCACCAAAATAAAAGTTTGAGGGTTTGAATATTTGAAAGTGAAGAATTTAAGACATGAATATATTGTTACTTATAATGTTACAGTACACTGTAAAAAAAAATGAAAAAACTAAACTCTAAAAATTATAATATAAAAGCCTGTTGGTTAGCTGTAAGTTACTTTACCATACAGTGAAAAATTGCAGATGGTTTAACATCACATGTTTAATACTAATGTAAAATACTGTGTTTTGTGTTAAATTTTCTTTAAATTTATTGCTTTATTTGTACTTTTTTTTTACTTAGAATTTCTGGCAACCACTGTTGTCATTTTCCCCCCTGTAAATTTAAAAGGACATTTTTTTACAGTGTAAAAATTGAACCCAAGTGCAAACGCTTTTAAAAGTAACTATTTTTATTAGCAACAGAATGTTGTTCTTTGTATCTAAATGTCTCAGCAGCAATGTGAGACATGTTCTTATGAAAATTAAATGTCATCATTCGCAGTTCAAATTGCAGTCACAGAATGTGACAAATTTAATCACAAAAAAAAAATAAAATAAAAACAATTAAAGTAAAACACTGACTTATTTTATCTATTTAAAGGAGAACTCCACTTCCAGAACAACAATTTACAAATAATTTACTCACCGATCCACGATGTTAATGTCTTTCTTTCTTCAGTCGTAAAGAAAGTATGTATTTTGAGGAAAACATTTCAGCATTTTTCCCCATATAATGGACTGATGTGGTGCCCCGATTTTGAACTTCCAGATTTTAATGCAGCTTCAAACAATCCCAAATGTGGTTATAAACGATCCAAGCTGAGAAAGAAGGGTCTTGTCTAGTCAAACGATTGGTTATTTTGATAAAAATAATACAGTTTATTTATTTTAACTTTTTAATGCCAAACGCTCGTCTGTTCAGCCCTAAAACTTAAAGTTTACCCAAAAATGAAAATTACCCCATGATTTACTCACCCTTAAGCCATTCTAGGTCTATATGACTTCATGCTTTCAGACGAATACAATCAGAGTTATATTAAAAAATGTGCTGGGTCTCCTAAGCTTTACAATGGCAGTGATTGGGTGTTGAGATTTAGTAGTCCAATAAAGTGCATCCATCCATCATAACAAGTGCTCCAGGGCATTAATAAAGGCCTCCTGAAGCAAATCGATGTATTTGTGTGAGAAAAATATCCACAAAAAAAAAAACAAGTTTTGTTTACAGCAAAAGAAAATCAAAAGAAAATCACAGCAAAAGTCTCCCTTTGGCTTATATCGAAAACCTCTGACATTTTTCTTTACAAATCCTTGTTTTGTACTTCTAATTCATGACCGTTGTTTAGTTTTGCTTTCTACGTCCTATTTAATCCGCTGGAACATCACTGTCTCGTGAATGTGCGTACGACAGTTAGCGGGAGCTAGAGATTAAGTTTTCTTTTTTTTTCTTTTCTTTGCTTCAGAAGGCCCTTAATTGTCATTTTTGGGTGAACTCTCCCTTCAAGCAGTTTTAGTATGTAAAATCAATAGTAGGTAAATTCCAAGGCAATCTGTTAATGTTTTTTCCCAATTAAGTGAGAGGGATCAACATAAGGGACGAGGGAGATTAAGCTAATTGTGGTAATTTCCACAGAGGCATTATAAGGATGTGCTTGGTTTAATGGAACAACATTGTTACAGCATCAGACGAATCCCTCTCACGATGAATCATGACATAATTGATTAAGGCTAAACACTTATTTTTTAATTCATTCGGCGAGTGCTTTTAATGTTGTGTAATCAGCGCTACCTAAACCAAAACTAAACCATAAATGTGCAGCTGTCATTTAAAAAAAAACTTCTTCCGAAACAAAACCTCTGACTTCATCCCATTAGTCAAAGGTCTTTGTCGCCATGTTTAGCTGTCAGTGAGTGTTAGAACAAGACAAAGGAGAAAAACTCACTGTCCATCCTTCGTATTCTCTCCACACAGCAGTCCTGCTCCTCTGTCTGAAACCTCCCCTCCGACACGCTGCCTGTCGTCTTGTTCGGTAATGAGCCTGCTCCGTCTGTCGCTGCGGAGCGTGATGGTCAACACCATATGTGTGTGTTCTCTTCCTCAAGGCCACGTCCAAACACGCAGAGAGAGTGTGCAGCCCTTTTTTTAAAAGCGTTCTGTCCACAGGTAGCCATTAGTTATTGTTAAGGGCTGTTTTCAAGCAATCACCACCATCTGCTGTGCACATCTTACCCTTTGTCGGAAGTTATTCAGGTGAGTCTTTTATTTTAAACACTGTATAAAATAAGTTGTAAATGGGTCAGTGACAAACTTTTTTTGTCTGTGTATTTGAATGTATTCAAAAACAACTTGAATTGTTGAGTGTGTTTTAAATTTCTTAAACATATTAAGTACTACGGCATCTACATATACACTACCAGTCAAAAGTTTTTGAACAGTAAGATTTTTGATGTTTTTTAAAAATGATTCTTCTGCTCACCAAACCTGCATTTATTTGATCCAAAGTGCAGCAAAGATGGTACAATTTTGAAATAGTTTTACTATTTAAGAATAACTGTTTTCTATTTGAATATATTTTAAAATGTAATTTATTCCTGTGATTTCAAAGCTGATTTTTTTAGCATCATTACTCCAGTCACATGATCCTTCAGAAATCATTCTAATCTTCTGATTCGCTACTCAAAAAAAAAAAACTTTTTTATTATTATTATGCTGAAAACTGCTGGATAGATTTTTTTTCAAGTTTCTTTGACGAATAGAAAATTCAGAAGAACAGCATTGAGAAATCTTTTGTAACATTATAAAAATGTCTTTATCATCACTTTAGATTAATTTAAAGCATCCTTGCTAAATAAAAGTATTACTTTCTATAATTCCTTTCCTAAAAAGTAAATAAATAAATACTGACTCCAAGCTTTTTAATGTTATAGTGTATAATGTTACAAAAGCTTTTTATTTCAGATAAATGCTGATTTTTGGATCTTTCTGTTCATCAAAGAATCCTAAAAAAAAAAAAGTACTCAACTGTTTTAAATATTGATGATGATGATGATGATGATGATAATAATAATATAATCTTGAACAGCAAATCAGCATATTAGAATGATTTCTAAAAGGTCATGTGACACTGAAGACTGGGGTAATGATGCTGAAAATTTAGCTTTGATCCCAGGAATACATTTTAAAATATATTCAAATAGAAAACAGTTGTTTTAAAAAAAAAATTTCCACAGTATTACTGCTTTTGCTGTATTTTGAATCAAATAAATGCAGGCTTGATGAGCAGAAGAGAATTCTTCAAAAACAATTAAAATCTTACTGATTTAAAAAAATATATATTTTTTCAAACAGGGTGTTTTGGTGCAACGCCATAGAAGAATCATTATATTGTTCATTCAAATTGATTAGCGAACACAGAACATGCACAAACACAAGAGGCAGGATTTATCGCATGAACCAATCACAGCCGATCATAATCAGTCATATCCAATCTTATTGCGATGGAGGCATTGGCTCCTCTCACATGACTTTCCCCCATTCATTCTCAATTACCCCCCACTAAACCGCACGCTTAAGGGGGTCTGTTAAAACTCAGTGGGCTCAGGGGAGGTGAAAGAGAGGAAGCACTGTATTTTCAGAACTGTTTTGGGACATTAGCATGAAAACAAATGACAGTGAAAGTCCATTTCTGAATTTGTGAGATGTGTCCATCTCTTTTGTTTTTCACAATATTTCTTCTGCAGTTAAATTTGTCGCTTGCCGTTATCTAGTTTTCAGTCGTGTTCTTTCTCTCTGGTGGCTTTGAATTTGGATTTGTTTTTGCCGCTTACACATTGATTCTGTGCTGCAACACCCTCTCTTGGGTGTTTCTGAAGTAATGGAAGGAAGATTTGTTCACATTTTTCATTCCCTCAGTTGGGGGTTTGCTGGAGAGAGCTTGACACCTGATGTCTAGTTAAACTGGATATTGTGCGCTCGTCTTTTGTATAAGCAGCGGCTTGCCGAGAGGCTCTTTTGGGCCCGTTTCATAGAGACAACATTGATTGTGGATTATGTGTGTATGTGTGTATCAGTGAATGGAAACATAATCACAGAAAAAAAAGTATTCCTACCTATTTTTGCTCATTTTTAATGAGCACAAATTATAGGAGAAATATGTGTTTAAGCTGGGGAGTGCGTATACGGCACAATAAAATCCCACTCTTGCCTCTTACCTCGAATAATAAAGAAAAATCCAGTGAATATGTGTGTGTATGTGTGTGGGTGGTTGTTATACTGCAATGAAAATAGAGTTTTCTGCACTTAGACTGAAAAATGAAGAAAATGCACTGAAGCTTTTTTTAATGGCCAGGCAGGAGGCAGCACATTAAAAATTAAAAGCTTTGTGTGGGTTGCCAGTGTTGGCGTGCAATGATACACCATGAGAAACAAAGGAACAGAAATAATAATAATAAAATTTAAAAAAAAAACAAAAAAAAACAGAGAGACAGGAGAAGGGTAAGAGTCATATTTTACCTTCGATTAGATTTTTCTCACATCAAGGCATTAGGTGGGAAATTACTTTGTAATTGAATTGCAAGGTTATTTCATCAAAAACGTGTGCTCACACTATATGATAACACCCAATTGTTACCATTCAGGAGAAAAAAAGACCCCAAACATTGCCATTGTATTGTAAAGCAAAGTGTGTGTTAAATCCCAGCTGAGAGAGGCTGTGTGGGCTGCTGGATGCTGATGAGGAGCACTGGGACATACTGGGGTCCGACTGAAGAATAAAAAGTCAACCACAGAGCGAGGACAGCCTTTTTTCAGTACCCTGGGGTCAACTAAGGACTGGCTAGAGGTAGCAGTGGGACTTTTCTCAGCTCTAGAAAGCAAATATACCATGTAAATATACACAAATTTATTTTGTAGAGCAGCACTGGGTGTTCAGATGTGTACTTCACATCTTCTACAACACATTAGCTGCTGTTTTATAGAATTGTACCTGCCTTATGTTACACCCATCCAACTTTTTTCAAGCAACCCTCTGTGCAATACTTCCTTTCCTTTGCCAGCTACCTTATCCCACATCTGCTGCTGAGTCTCTTCACTTGCTACATGCTAAACATGTTGAGGTTGTGCTAAAAATTAATCATGCCAATCATACCAAAATCATACCAGTAAAATCACAATCATATGTATTGTAAGTTTATATTATGAACATACAGTGCCTTGCGAAAGTATTCATACCCCTTAATTTTTTCATGTTTTGTTATGTTGCTGCCTTATGTTAAACTGACTTTTTATCCCCACATCCATCTACGTTCCATACATCATAATGGCAAAGCCAAAAGCAGGTTTTTAACATCTTAAAAATAAAAAACTTGGGGAAGAGTTCTGAAAAAATTCTGCTGCATTGAAGGTTCACAGAAGCAAGTAGTCTCCGTTACCCTTAATGGAATCGCTTTGAAACAACCAGGACTCTTCCTAGAGCTGTCCTCCTGGTCAAACTGATCAATTGATGGAGAAGGGCTTTGGTTAGACTGGTGACCAAGAACCAGATGGTCACTCTAGTTGAGCTCCATGATCAAATATGGAGATTGGATAAACTTACAGAAGGACAGACATTACTGCAACACTCCACTGATCTAGACTTTATGTGTCACACCCCTGTGGACTGTTTTTGTGGTTTTCCCTATGTATGCCCTTATTTGGTCTTTCCTGTTCCATCTTCAATTATTATGTCACTGTTTGATCATTCACACCTGTCTCCCCCGATTGGTCTGTGTATTTAAATTTGGTTGTGTTCCCCGTTTGGTTGTCGGTTATTGTTTATGTCACTCCGTGTAATTCAAAGTCTTTTTGTGTCATTTTGTGTTGGATTCCCTGCTGTTCCTGTCCGTTCCTGTTCCTTGTTTGGATTATTTAATAAATGTGCATGTTCTTTATCTCCTCGTCACTACTCCTCATTCCCTGCGTACGACAGCGTGACATTATGGTGGTGTGGCAAGACTCAGTTCTCTTCTCAGTGAAGACACATGAAAACACACTTTGAATATGCAAAAGGACCCTCAGACTGAGAGAAACAAGATTCTTTGGTCTGGGCTTGAACCCAATCAAATATTTCGGAAGAAACCTGAAAATGTGCGTCTGCCGCATCCAAGCTGACAGAGCTTGAGAGGTGAAGAGGTGAGGAGAAGAATGGCAGATAATTACCAAATGCTGATGTGCAAAGCTTGTCGCATCATACCCAAAAAGACTTGAGGCTGTAAAGGTGCTTCAGCTAAATACTTACGTATGCTATGCACTTAATACATTTTTATTTTTTAATAAATTTACGAAGTTGAGACAAATTTGTTTTTGCTTTACCATTATAGTGTATAGAGTGTAGATTGATGTGGGGCAAAAGTTATTTGAAGCAGTTTAACATAAGACAGCAACCTAACAAAACACACAAAATGAAGGGGTATGAATACTTTTGCAAGGCACTGTATATGCCAATTACGATGATTTAAAATGAAATTTATTTTATTTAAATATTGGCCTGGGGAAAATAATGCACTTATTTTCATATCTTATTTTTATATTGTTATATATATATATATATATATATATATATATATATATATATATTTTTTTTTTTCTAATAAGATTGATAATATTCTGTAATTGTTTCTATTATAAGCAACAACACTAGTCTGATGGTTTGCAGTTTGCCTGTTCGATGTTAAAGTTTCAAATATGTTGTTGAATAAATATAATTACTAATTTAATTTTTATTTCACAAAAACTTCAGTACTGCTGATTTAACAAAAACTTTGGTCAATACATTTTTCTGAATGTATTACAAAATCTGTCTTCAAACCTTCATGAGTTTCTGTGATTTCAACATTTTTATGTTAGCTGCCAGCAAATGCTTCAGTAACTTTTTTTTTTCTACGTAATTGAATTGTGTTGCCAGCATACTGAGAGTCCCGGGCTGCTTTTTGTCCCAGCCTATGCCTGAGGTCAACAGATGTCTAACAAATGTCCTTTATCATATCAGCATAGAGAACAACAAAACGCTGAGAATTTGATCCTATTGGCCCTGATTACCCAGGTCAAAGCTTCATTTCGGGGTCATTCTGAAAAGGCTGGTGGGACTGTACAAAAACATACGGTACAATGATGGAAAGACACATCTGTCATGTTTAATGTTTTGCTTGGAATTCTGGACAACCGCAAGCACATCTGATTTTATTTGACTTAGCAAGACAGGTTTAAAATGAGATTTGGCCATGTCGAGATAACATTACAGAGCTCAGGACAGCTGAAATTGAGTCTAATCGGTATAATAGGATAGAGAGTCCTTGACCTGGTCCTAGAACAGTTTGAAGCAAGCATAATAAATTCAGAAGGAATGACTGTCCTTTTGCTTTTGGTCAAGGGTAATACCATCTTTCTGGAGTCTGTCATTATTATAGTTTTACTATTATTTCAGTGCCACAGATTGTTTTGAGTGTTACAGAAGTATTTTGCTTCATATTCAAAACTGAGTTGCAATAGACCTGTACACTGTGCTGGTACACAAGGCTTTTGTGTTCAAAATGAACCCTACTAACTGAAAACATCTAAATAAACTGATTATGTTGCCTAGTATGTACTTTCATGAGCAGGGTACAAACAAAAACTGCCACAAACATTCAGGCGGCATTCTGGCATCTCGTCTTTTGTTCTTTGTCACAGAGGGCAGCTTATGCTTGTGTTTGCAGAGTTTCACTTTCTGTTCCCAGTTCCCAGTTCGCACTTCTCTTGGCGCCCGAACTCAAATATGTGTGTGAACGTCTCCAACTGTGTCTCCAACTGTGTTCTAGCTTGTCGACTCGGGTCACCGTGGAACACTGCTCTGAGACAGAAGACATCCCCCTGTCTGCCACACTCTCGTTGGAAGATGTGTGAGAATTCTTAGAAAGGTTGGGGCATTGTTTGAACTCGTCCTTTTTTTTATTTCATGCTTTGGCTTTTAAAATGCTTCTGACTCATCCGTTTTTCTACATATTTATTATACTAAATCAGAGTGCTTTATAAGTGTTGTCAGCCGTAATGTTCATCTCCCACATAAATACCAGACTTTAAGAGTCTGCAAGAGAGTTCACTTAGAAGCTAATAATTTACTCACCCTCCTGTCATTTCAACCTTGTGTGACTTTTCATCCTCCCTAGAACACAAAAGGAAAATATTCTGTCAATTATATTCAATATAATAAAAACCGAATGAGGAAAATCACAAAAAACACCATAAAATGATCATAAAATGGGTCCATATGTCTTCTAAAGTCTTATGTTAGATTTATATGAGAAATCAAGTTAATTTTGAGCTGTTTTTCACATAAAATTACTTTAGTAGTTTTATTTGGTGTTTTAAAGGGATAGTTCACCCAAAAATGAAAATTCTGTCATTAATTATTCACCCTCATTTTTTTCCAAACCCGTAAGACCTTCATTCATCTTCAGAACACAAATTAAGATATTTTTGATGAAATCTGAGAGCTTTCTGACCCTGCACAGACAGTAACACAACACATTCAAGGCTCAGAAAGGTAGTAAGGACATTGTTAAAATAGTCCATGTGACACCAGTGGTTCGACTGTAATTTTATGCTGCAAGAATAGTTTTTGTGCATAAAGAAAACACAAATCACGTGTCAGTCTTCGACCGTGTCTCTCCTGTTTATCTTCTGTTCAACACAACCAAACTGTTAATATATAGAGTCTTCTCCTTGTTATTCTGTGAGTGTTTTATTACTGCTGCTCCTAATGACAGTTAATGTTGTCTTAGCTGGGTTTGTTTATGAGTTTTTAATATAGAGAGGTAACAGTTTCATCTGACGGAAGCTGGATCCATCTTAGCGCTATCGATTGACTGCTATTGTATTTTTAGTGAGACATCCATCTCACCCTTTATCTGTGAGTCTGTGTGTATGTGTGTGTGTGTGTGTGTGTTTGTAGGCATGATTCTGTAGGGCGATAATGTCTGACCATTCCATCCACATAATCGTCTATTGATTTAGTTTTTGTGCATGGAACAATAAATTCCCTCAGTAGTGTGATGGAAAGTGCACCAGAGCTTCTCTCAGAACAGAGAGATTCATCTACAAACCATCTCTGCAAAAAAACTGGGTCGTTCGTCTTATGCAGTACATTCAGACATACTGTATTTGTTGGAATATTTTCGATGAAATATTGAACTCACAATATATATTCTAATATTACATGTTCAATGAGCCATTTTCATTAATCATATTAGTCTATTTGTCCCAATATCATAATTAATTGAACACGGGGTGGATTTTAAATAATTGTGGTTTGAGTTGATGTTACCATTTCAGTTATACCCCTGTGTCCTTAATAGGTTCTAATATGAAAAAATGGCAGTGTGTTAAGGTGAATTAGGGATAGTTCACCCATAAATAAATGAAATTATTTATGGGTGATAAATTACTCACACTCCTATGGTTCCAAACACAAAGACCTTCATCTTCAGAAAACAAATGAAGATATTTTTGATGAAATTCAAGAGCTTTGCCTGCATAAACGTTCAAGGCCTAGAAAGGACGTAAGAACATTTATAAAATAGTCCATGTGACATCAGTGGTTCAACCTTAATTTTAAGAAGCTATGGGAGTTTCTGTGCACAAAGAAGACAAAAATAAAGACCTTTGTTGAATAAAGTTGTTATTTTTATTTTCCTTGTGCACAAAAGTATTCTCATAGTTTAATAACATTACGGTTTAACCACTGATGTCACCTGGACTATTTTAATGATGTCCTTACTACATTTCCAGGCTTTGAACAGGTCAGTTCTGTTGCTGTCTATGCAGTATCAGAAAGCTCTCAGATTTCATCAAAAACACTTACTGATTAGGAACGACATGAGAGTAAGTAATTAATGACAGAATTTTCAGTTTTGGGTGAACTATCCCTTTAAGGTTGTTTCATAATTTTCCTTTAATTATTTGTTAGGTATATTGTTGTAATTGGTTAATATTTAATTGTTTTCCCACTGAGTTTTCATGTTTACATAGAACAACAATGGAAAAGCAGTGCAGTGGAATCCAAAAACAGGTTCTGTTTGATAAAACAGACATTATTTGACAATAAAATAGTAAGCAAATGTTTAATAAAACTGACTACGTAACAGAAAAAGGTTATTGCTGATTATAGACAGACGCTTTATAAGTTTTAGGGGTCATTTACTTTCAGGTCTAAAAAAACACAAGAGGTTGCTAACAAGAGACATTTTTATGACTTATTGACCCACCGTTATTCATGGCTGCAATGATGTGTGTATGTGAGTGTAACGTCCTTCCATTCGTGCTGCCTGATGTCCCTTTGGGCTTCATTTTCCATTCTTCTTCCGTCCTGATGGTGAAGGCAGTGATCCCTGTCATTAATGGCCAATGATATAAAATTGTGGTCAGGTTTTATGAGCTCTCATGTAAATTGGATGCTGGGGCTCGTAAATGTGGTCATTGTGTCTAAGGTGAATGACAGTGATTGCGGAAACGAACGTGTGAGGTCTGCCCTCAAGGTCCTGCCGGATGGCAAACGCATAAACCCAGTCAGGACGCCCACAGACACTTAAACCTGCTCATGTGCACATGCAAATACACTTTATCTCTCTTTCCATCCCACAGACTCTCTCACTCTATCCAGTTTTTGTCTTTCTTCCAGTGCAAGTGATTTATCGTCTC
Organism: Labeo catla; assembly: GCA_012976165.1. Taxonomy (NCBI): domain Eukaryota; kingdom Metazoa; phylum Chordata; class Actinopteri; order Cypriniformes; family Cyprinidae; genus Labeo; species Labeo catla. Next base: position 1,352,249 of record VONZ01000074.1, read on the forward strand.
ATTTTGCTTAACATATGCATCTCCGAAATTAATTTCAAGGAGGTACGTTGACCCATCTGGGGGAGCTGTTGATTTATACAGATGAAATGATTGCTTTCAAAATAACCTCAAGTCACTGATTGAAAAGGGAAATTGTCATGATTTTTTAATGCATTTGTTTGTTTGCTTCTTGGCACAAATATATTGTTCTGGTTATGAATGCAATTACATATTATGGATTAGAGCAATAAAACATTTTAGCAGGATTGAATTTACACGGCCGTGGTCTTTTATAAGCCAGAGACAAATTGAGTCGGTACTTAAGGCCTAAATAGAAGCGTTAATGAATATTAAATACAAGAAAACACGCTGCAAAATATATGAGGGTAAGCAAAGGGTGCTTATTGTGTTGTTTGGATACAGCAGCACAGTCATCTTTCTTCTGTAATGAATAGCTTGATTAATGTGCCGTTTTGTTAACTATTGGCCAGTATTAACTTTCATTATCTCGGTGATACAAATAGCTAGTGTCTGGTTTATGAGGCAACATCCAACTTCATCCATGACTTCAATATTCGACATTTATGTATAACAATGAAAAATAGCCTGTCATGCAAGACGAATTTAGTTCTGCAAAATCTGAAAAACACCTTTAATCAGTAGGAATACAGACTGAACTCTTGTTTACATTTACCCAAGGTAATGCCTGTCCTTTTTAAAAGATGGCAGTCATTTGATTGACTTCTTTTTTAGTGATAACAAATTTAAAGTTTAATAAATAAATATAGTCACTCATCATCACAGTGTCTCAAGGTTTCCAGGAGCAATAGCAACAGAATGTCTTCTGTCAAAAATCCCACTCCCACTGGCATCAAAAAAGACAAGGAAATGAGCAGTGCTTTCCAATCTGCAACGAACACAGCAGATAAGACAGACAATGGGACCCAATCACGCTGCTCTCCACAATAGACCCTCATGAGGTTCTCTGGAGCAGATGGATCATTTGCATAGACACAGGCTGGCTGTGATTGTGTTAGGTATTAGGTGTATTAAAAATATCTCCACAGGAAAAGCGATCGTAAGCTGCTTCAGATCACTATTCAAAGAGAAGTTTTTTTTTAAACGGTCATAAATGAATAAGTCTGCTGAGCTGGATAAATCCTATAAGAGAATGATTAACTTTTTAACTTCATCTTATTAAAATAATGTATGGTGATATTTAGATCAGTACTGCACTGCAAAAACAGCATTTAGAAGTTACTCACTAAAGGCAGGTAATATCTTAAGTAGTTTGGCAGTACTTTAGTGAATTGATGCATCCTAAATGGTCCTCCTTCTCAAATGAGTGGAGTTAGAAAGTATGACTCATTTTTAGTGACTCAGTTTATCCTGAAGGGTCCTGTCTGTAGCTGTGTTTCCATTACACATCAAATTGCGCAAATTGAAATTGTGAATTGAAAATAGGCCTGATGGAAACATCAGTAGGTGTGTTTCTATTACAGATTTGCACAAAATGTTTGCAATGTTTTATAAATGTCGATAGAAACCCGTTGTGAAATGACGGCGTTTCCAGTAACCGATGTTATGCAGCTAAAACTTAATTTTTTTCCACTCGTGATGAGGCATGGCGATGGATGTTGGTAGGTTTACGTATGTCGCAGCCACCGCACTAGCCATTATTTTTAATCGTAGGAGACGTAGACATCTATCTTTACAGAAGCAGTGCAGAGAGCCGCTTCTGGGACGCTTCTGAAGTGAAAACGAGCCGCGGCACACCTAATATAAACACAAGCATTGACTATAGTGGCCGCGATCAGACTTCTGGGTTGTCCAGGCTTTAATGGCAAGGAAAGCCCGTCATTCAAGCCACATATGAGGTGTTTTTTTGAGGTTATAGTACATTAAAGAATGATCATGTGACTTTTATGCATGTAAGGTGACCGGTATATGCGAAAAAGCTGTTTCCACTGCAGTTTTGTGAAATATTCCTTTTTTTGAATTGCCTGAAAAAACACCTTTTTTCAGATATATGGGCATTTTCAAAATTAACTGCATTTCCATTACCCTTCAATTTGCGCAAACTGAAAATGTGAATTGAAAATACGCCTAATGGAAACGTGTCGATTGTGCAAAAAATCCCATATATCTCAATAAAGATTTAGCGCTCGCATGAGATGATTTTTAGGCAATTCGAAAAAGGAATTTTGTGGAAGCATTTTTTCGCATTTACAAGTCACATGGCGTATGTAAAAAGTCATATGATCTTTCTTCAATGTACTATAACCTCCAAGAAACACTTCATACGTGGCCGCTCTCAAGTATAAGGGGCTTTCCCTGCCATGAATGCTTAGACCAGTGGTTTTCAAACTGGTCCTGCGAGCACCCCCAACTCTACACATTTTCTGTAGCTGTGTCCCAAAGTGGAGTGCACGCACTTCGAAGTGCATGGACTTCGAAGGCCACGCCTCCGAAGTGCACGAAGGACCCTCCGAAGTGCATGAGACGCTCCACCTTCGCAGGATTTCCTAATTGCGCCACCAGGTGTTCCCAATTACCGCTCCTGTCGCATAGCAACGGTGCGAGAGGGGTGCTGCCATCCTGACAGGTTTAGACGTTTAAGTTATGGAGCCAGCATTGGTCATATTTGTTTTTAGATTTTATGTTTTACCGGAGAAGATGGTGGGGATAACCTTCAGGCTTGGCCAAGAGCATGGCCGGGTAAATTACATTGTTTTGCTGCATCCTTGCCGGATTACAATTTTAAATGCTTTCACTGCATTTGAACCGACTTGAATAATGTAAAGATACATATATAAAAAAATACAAAACCCTGCACACAGAAATATATAGCAGTTCAAATACTGACTGATATGTTGCCAAGGTGCGATTTTATAATAGTTTATTGTCTTGATGGTGAACATATTTACAAACCCTGATTTTAGGCAGTTAAGTAACCATAAAAATAAAACTGTGAATAAATAAAAACAAATTATGCATTGTTCATCTCAATGTTCAGCGGCAGCAGAGTTTTTCACATGCCTCGTTCCACTGTCCACCGCATTGTCCACCGAGTTGCTGAGCAGTTGGCCATTCGCCACCAAGAGATTCACCTCCCCGAAGACCCCATGTTGTTTTTCTAATGTTAAACCTAAGCTATGTTGTAAATAGTTGTAAAAAGTATTTTCAGTAACGTATAGAACAATTTTGTTTTAATGTGAAAAAAAAATATTTACAGGACAAAAAATAAAATAAACGTATAGAAGAGTGTTGTGAAAAAATTATAAGCTGCATTTCAGAAATTTACACATCGTAATTTACAAATTGTACAGAATTAGTTCTCTTTTATTAACACGTGTATATACAATACAAAAATACAGAATGTACAAAAATTATTCATTTCATTCTTAACTTACATCACAACAATAAACTATAGAAATTAGGTTGTTTCATTGACAAAGTGACAAAAAAAATGATATTAAAAATTTGTGACACTTGCAATCCTAAATCAGAGCAAATAAACCATGCCTGTTAACAACAACAGCACAATGAATTTCAGCGGGAAAAAAATACTCTATTAACTTGCTTACTTTGTATTTTTAAAGTCTTTCCCCAGCAAGCTCACTTTCTCTAAAATAGTCCTACAACAAGAGAAAATGGAAACACTTATAATATAAAGAAAGGTTTGCAATCTTAACATTACAAAACATGACACAGCAGGACATGCATAAAGTGCTAAAGTTTGTTTATTTACATTTCAATGTGAATTCCCCAACAGAACTCGCACCGTCGTGCCGCTGTGACGCATTCGCACTTAAAATACGCACTTCGGAGTCCGCGCACTCCACTTTGGGACACAGCTTGTGTCTCCCTCATCTATCACACCTGTTTCAAATCATCAGCTAATTAGTAAAGACAAAATATGCAGCGTTGCGGGGGCTCGCAGGACTAGTTTAAAAACCACTGGCTTAGACCATTTACACTGCACATGTCTGTGGCTCTGACATGGCCAGCGGTGTTGTGTTTTCGTCAACCGCACCGTGCAAGTTTGAAGCGGCTCTCCATGCTCCTTATGTATATATGCATATGCCTCCTTCAATTAAATATAGCCAAAATCCCGCTAAAATCCGTTGCCATGACTTATCGCGCGGGGAAAAAATTACGTTTTAGTTGCATAACATTGGTTTATGGAAACGCCATCATTTCGTAATTTTATTGACATTTATAAAATATACAAATAAATAATAAAATAAAAAAAAGTTTTGCGCAAATCTGTATTTGAAACGTGCAATTTGCAATTTCATTTAGCACAGTTTAAAGGGTAATGGAAAAAACATAATGTTTTTCAGGAAATTTGAAAAAGAAATATTTTCCAAAACTGCAATGAAAGCAGCTTTTTTTTGCATTTACAGGTCACCTTGCATACATAAGTCACATGATCATTCTTTAATATACTGTAACCTCAAAAAAAACAAACAAACAAAATAACACTTCATATGTGGCTGCTTACACAAGCAATGACTACACAATGCTTGAATAAGGGGTTTTCCTTGCCATAAAAGCTTGGATAACCCCTTATTTACACTGCACAAGTCCACAGAGCTGATCATGGCCACTCCTGTAAATGCTTGCGTTTATACCAGGCGCACCACAGCTTCAGTTTCAGAAACGTCCTTCTCCACACTGCTTCTGTAAAGATAGATGTGTACATCTTCTACAATTAAAATTAATAGCTAGTGCGGTGGCTGTGACATAGCAACATCCATGGCCATGACTTATCGTGAGAGGAAAAAAATATGTTTTAATCGCATAACATTGGTTAATGGAAACGGCGTCAATTTGCAACAGTTTTGTGCAAATGTATAATGGAAATGCACCTAGTGTCATATGAGTAGAGTTAGAAAATCCATTTTATTCTAGTGACTTGATTCGTTTGAACAATCCTCTCACTCTCTCATATAAGTAAAGATCATTGCACATTGAGTCAAAACTTTTGTCCGAAATTTTCGCATGTTAAAAAATAAATACGACCTCACACTGTGTCAATCACACTTACACACTGCCTCCAAAATATTTGTCCATCATAAAAAATTTGGATCAGATTAAGTTTTCTGCGTTTTCACATCCGTAGCAACCGTTTAGATAGGGAAGGATAATGAATACATAATAATGTATATACATTTAATAAATATACATTTATAATTTTAAAGTAGTTTTTGTCTCATAAATAGAAAATATTCAATTTTTTTCTGTATAGTGTACATTTATGTAGTTTGTTACAATTTTCCTAAGTAAAAAATAAATTCATTCTTTTAGATAAAAAGACATTGTTCCTTAGAGCATTAGTGTAGTAAGATGCCTCTTTGCTAACAGTAACTTATGTTGCTAACACTAATCTGTGTATGTTTTGATATTTACGGTAAGAAGACCAAATGAGTGATTGGATTTGAGTGTGCTAGTGAAAGGTCCCTTGACCCAAAACCTTATAATGTTTATTGACTCACCTACCACTTTAATTTCCCCAACAATATGAGCTTCGGACAGCCTGGCTATCCATCAGTGTCTGGCAGCTCAGCTCGGCTCTGAAGTATGTGCTACCAGAGCATGTTGGAAAATACCTGGTCTGTAGTGTAGTTATTGTGTAGTTTACAGATCATATTCTGACAACAACCACATTTATGAATTCTTGGATAAGGGTTTTAATGGCTAACAAAAAAAAAAAAAAAAGATTTTGCTACTTAAAATAAAATAAATGTTAACTGAAATAAATTAGTTTTACTAAATATTTTAGTATGTTTTACTAAATATTTACTAAATAATAAAAGCGAATTATTAAATTATGACAATAAAAATAAAAAATGTAAAAAATATAATAGATACTAAAACAATACAGTGATACTAAAATAACACTGTTCTTCATGAGCTACATCATTTAAAAACAAAAAACAAACAAACAAACAAGCAAACTAAAAAACAATTGATTACTACAGTAATACCTGGATTAGAAGCACAGAAATGAATGAACAAGCAAGTTTCCCATTAAATTTCCTTTTTATTTTTATTTATTTCATTTTTTTTTTATTAATTTTTGTGTAACTGTCCAAAGGAACACAAAATACAGAACAATTCCAGCTTTCCCACCCCAACCTACACAATAAAATTAAAATAATGCTGAATTAATTAAACATCTAAATAAAAAGTAAATAAAATGTAACATGATAGATAGATAGATAGATAGATAGATAGATAGATAGATAATGTAAGAATTCACACATCATAAGCATTCACACAGCTACACATGGGCACAAACCTGCTGCAGCTTTGCAGTCACAGCACTAATCATACTGCAGGCTTTAGAGAAAGAGCTGCCTGGATATCTGTCCATCATTTATTTGTCACTGATAGAGAGTCGTCCTGTCCCTCATCTAACGGTGGAACAAATCTGATCATGAGATAACAAGTGTGACAGTAAGGTAGAGCTGAGCTTACAGCAAATTAATAAAACATGTCTTTCTCACAGAAAATATGATATATGCCTAATCACCCTGCATTTGTCATAATCAAAGCAAACATGCAGTCGTTCGTGCTTGTAGTACATCCTGCTATATTAAGAGTATAACATAACCTATTTATGATGTGGATTAAATCTTGGACATGTTGTGCCTTCTTCAGCATCACATTTTATGAGAACACAGGTTTGCCATTTCATGTTGTCACACTGTATTTATTTCTCATTAAAAGCATCTAATAGCTCTTGCCTAAAAATCCATAACCTTAACCTTGTCATTACGCACATTATCAGCAGTTTCAAGCCCATCAAAAGAAAAAGCGTGGTGAATAGCATCTGTGTACTCCTCTCATTATCTGTGCTGAACCTGCAGTCCCAGTCTATCAATTCATGACACTGTCTCAGTCCATAACAAATGAGTTCTTTACACCACACAGCATGGGCATAATTAGTTTTGTCTTGATTGATTGAATGGTGCTTTACTACTACACTTGTTTTACAATAGCACAGCGCTGTAATTCATTACATTGTCAATACTTCATATCTTTGATGTGGTGGACAAGCCTGTTGTTAAATATAATGCTATATTGCTAATTTACCTATTATGAAATATAGAGTATTATATAAACAAAGCCAACTGACCAAAACGTCTCATCATATTGTACATAGTCAAATTTTACTTTAAAAATGCAGGATATATTAATGGATTTGCTGACTTTATGGATTTAGCCCTTTTCACAGAATACATGCATATATGAAATAAAAGGGAGCCATGGCGGGGCAGGCAGAGCAGGGAGCCCATGATTGGCCTCCTTGGCCGTGACTTGACAGGCAAAGAGTTCATGATAGGCCTCCTTGGCCGTGACATGATGGGCAGAGAGTTCATGATAGGCCTCCTTGGCCGTAACATGATGGGCAGGGAGTTCATGATTGGCCCCTTGGGACGTTACATGGCAGGGAGAGAGTCCAGAGGTAGTCTCCATGACTGTGACAGGACGGGCAGAGAGTTCATAGGAGGACGCCGCCTCCTTAGGAGGTTCTACAGCATATGCTGACACCTCAGGAGGTATTGGCGCAAACTTGTGGACAGAAAAGGCCTCTGGCACAGACCCGTGGACAGACGAGGCCTCTGGAGCAGACCTGTGGTCAGACGAGGCCTCTGGAGTACAGTGTGTAGCCCACACGCTTAAAATGGCGATCGCCATGACAGGCAGCACAGAAGATAGTGGGATGCCTGCCGGGCTTGTGGGTGTGGAGACTGTGAGGTTAGAGAGCGTGGGCCCTGCGTGGCTTGGGAGCGTGGGCTCTGCATGGCCTGGGAGCGTGGGCTCTGCGTGGCTTGGGAGTTGAGACGAGACCTGGCGAGACTTTGGGATGTCAGCTGATACGTGACAAGGCTCTGGGGGGTCAGCTGATACGTGACGAGGTTTCGGGGGGTCAGCTGATACGTAACGAGGCTCTAGGAGGTCAGCTGAGACGTAACGAGGCTCTAGGAGGTCAGCTGAGATGTGACAGGGCTTTAGAAGATCAGCTGAGACACGACGAGGCTCTAGAGGATCAGCTGAGACGTGACGTGGCTTTGAAAGGTCTGACGGGACCTGGTGAGGTTCTGGCAGGACAGCCGTGGCTTGGTGAGGCCCTGTACTAACAGCCATGTCGTGAAGAGGCTCTGTTAGGAGTGTAGCTGTTTTTTGACTTGATTCAGGAAGGTCTGCCGTGACTTGACTCGACTCAGGGAGGTCTGCCATGACTTGACTTGACTCATGAAGAACAGCTGTGTCTTGATCTGGCTCGAGAAGACCAGCTGTGACTTGAATTGGCTCATGAAGTCAGCTGTGACTTGACCGACTCAGGAAGATCAGCTGTGACGACTTGGCTCGTGAAGGTCAGCTGCTGCTCGTGAGACTAACTTGGCTCGCTTAGAAAATGGCTTGCAGCAACTGCAACAGCAGCAACAGCTGATCTGCTGTAACTTGGCAGCTCATGGAGATCAGCTGTGATTTGGTGTAACATAGACAACCCAGCAGTAACGTGACTTGACTCAGGAACAACAGCTGTAACTTGGCTTGACTCATGGGGAACAGCTGTGACTTGGCTTGACTCATGGAGAACAACAGCTGTGTCTTGGTTTGACTCATGGAGAACAGCTGTGACTTGACATGGCTCAGGAAACACAGCTGTCACTTGACTTGGCACTGAAAGTGCAGCTCTGACTTGACTTGATACCGGAGGATCAGGCATGACTTGATTTGCCTTGAGTATGGTAGACGTGATGGGATGAGATTCGGTTGAGATGATTTTGGCATGATGAGGCTCAGGCGTAGCAGCCATCTTGGCCGTGGACTCAGATGAGGCGGCCATCTTGTGAACAGGCTTGGGGATGGCGGCCATCTTGTGAACAGGCTCTGGGACGGCGGCCATCTTGTGGACTGGCTCTGGGACAGCGGCCATGACAGGTGCAGGCCCGGGAACGGCAGGCATGGCGTGAGCAGGCCCTGGTGTAGAAAACATGACGTGAGCAGGCTGTGGCTTGGCAGACGTGACGTGTGCAGGCTGTGGCTTGGCAGACGTGACGTGTGCAGGCTGTGGCTTGGCAGACGTGACGTGTCCAGGCTGTGGCTTGGCAGACGTGACGTGTTCAGGCTGTGGTTTGGCAGACATGACTTGAGTAGGCTTTGGCTTGGCAGGCGTGGAGTGAGAGGGCTCTGATGCGACTTGAATAATTCCAGACATGACAGAAAAATTATTGGGTTTGGCAGAAACTGGGGGATAACAGGGTTCCTCATCAGCTACCCCCACAGTAAATGGTGAACCAGTCAATCGGAGTGCAAAATCAATGGATTGTCGAAGTGTCCAGTGTGCGGTATTGCGTGGCATGAAACGTGACAAATCCTTGCTTAGACCATAACGAAAAATGTCCTTCAGAAAAGTGTCATTAAAATCTACCTGGTAGCACAGTCCGCAGAGGTCTGCCACATAGTCCTCTATGGGACGGTTTCCTTGTCGGAGTCCGACGAGATGATCTGCTGGGTTCATGGTTGGTCGTGTAGAAAAAAGCTGCTGGATCTGTGGTGTGGCGAAGTATTCTGTAACAGGGACTCAACAGACAGTGTGGATAGATCCAAGCGCAAGCTTTATTAGAACACAGCGTGGTAAACAGGCAGGGTCGATCTCCAAACAAACAGCGATAACCAGGGCAAGACAAAAGCGTAAATCCAAAAGCAGGCAAAAGGGTCAAAATACCAGTGGGCAGTCCAAAGTAACAAATGAAACAAAACAATGAAAATAACAAAGAAACAAGACAATGGCTATGGCAATGGCTATGGCAATGGCAATGGCATGAAACAATGAAACAAGGCAATGAAAACAGGAAAAACGCTTGGTAGAGTCCGCATCAGCAAAACAATACTTCGCAGAGTACCAGAAGAACACAGACAGTGCTATATATAAAATATAGGAGATATGGTAACACTTTAGCATAGGGACCAATTCTCACTGTTAACTAGCTGCTTATCATTATTATTAACGTTCTGCATGAACATAGTTTACATACCTAAACCTACCCAATACCTGAACTTAACAACTAAAATACTAATTATTAATAAGCAGCAAATTAGGAGTTTACTGAGGCAAAAGTCATAGTTAAAAGGGTTGTTAATAGTGAGAATTGGACCTTAAAATAAAGTATGACTGGAGATAACTGAATAGCAAGAGTAGTAGTCAGAGAAAACGTTGTGAATAATAGTAATTTGTTGTTATCTGCCCACTGATTATGTGATCATATTGCTCTGTACAGCAATTGCCCACTCCCAGTGTTGGGATTCGGCTTCATATGCTGATGCCCATTAGGCCAAATGGGACTGCGATGCAAGCTGGACTGACCCTGAGCTGCTTTAAAACACCATGTTCTGCCCACCCACCATCTGTCCTCAGTGAGTGCACAGCCTTGGGCGCAAATCTGGAATTGATATGGAAAATACATCTCCAGCATCAACAGTGGTCAGATACCTTGAACTTTACACCCCTTCCAGTAGTATTTATCCCCTTGAATGCAGAGTTACATCTTTGAAACCTAAACAAAACTGCTTTAATTATTGGTGTATTAAAGGAATAGTTCACCCAAAAATTAATATTCGTTAAAAAAATTCACTTACCCAAGTTGTAGTTTGTTTCTTCATCAGAACAAATTTGGAGAAACTCAGCACTGCATCACTTGCTCACCAGTGGGTCATCTGGACTGAATGGGTGCCGTCAGAATGAGAGTCCAAACAGCTGATAAAAACATCACAGTTTTCCACAAGTAAGTATGTTTTTAGCAGCTCTCATTCTGACGACACCCTTTCCATTTGTGAGCAAATTATGTAATTTCTTCATATATGTTCTGATGAAGAAACAAACTCTACGTTTCTACAGTATTCCTTCCTTCAATGCACTGTGATTGCAAGAATTGCAATCTGTGGGCACTCAATACTTCAAATCAATATATAAGATTTCTATGTTGACATCTTCAAAGGTTAGTCTGTGGGCATGTGGGAATAGATGCAAAATGATCTCATTTTTCATTCCTCCATGTAACAGATGACATCCTTGTATAACGTCATATAAACAGTAGTTTCACGAATCTTTAATCTTGTTAGATTAGGAAAAATGTATTTTAGCACTTTAATGATATTAGGTTCATTTTTCTTAGTTTTGCATATTGCAAATTATGAACTTGTGCTGTATAAAAATGTATAATTATAATTCTTTCTGAGAGCAGTTAGATTATCTGCTGTTATGTGAACTCATTGTTCATGAATGAGTATTATATTTTACTGTCTCAAGCGCAAAGAAGTGTATAACATGACTAGACATTTGCTTCTAATTACATCAATTTTAAACAGCCTCGCAGACACTAAATTAGAGCTCATCTGCATACACACCGTCCCACGCACACAAGCTGCATTGTTACTCTTCTCATAAATGAGAGGACGACTAAACAGAAGAAGGACGCATATGGAAAGACATAAAAAAAAACTGTCAGTGACTTTATTTTCAGCTGTCACTTTTAGAATGTCAAAGAAGAATGATTGTCTTTATCATTGAAAACTCTATCATGTTTGTATTTTTGTTTTTTCTTCCATACATTAATCCCAGCAGAAACTGGGAGAGGTCATTTCCACTGCCTGGTACATTGTGTCAGAGTCAGCAGAGAGAAAACACAATGTTGTCTCTTGAAATAATAATGGCTGTCATCAGTGCTGACTTCTAATTTGCACATTACTGTTTACAGTGTGGCTTCAAATAGCATGCAGATATGAGTCATGAGTCACTTCAGTCAGTTCCATATCTCTTGGAGAAAGAACATGAACCTAAATGTGAAATGTGTTTTATTTCCTGACTTGAAGTAAATGAGATCTGTACAGAACTGTTTATTGTTGTTAAAACATTATTTACTCAGGTTGGTGCCACAGAAAATTAAATCTCTTTTACAAGATTTTGCAAAAAAGACAGCATCTGAATTAACATATTCAATAAGCACATTGAAATGCAGAAAGGAAACAACAGGGGGGAAATATCAAACTTTTATAGCAATTATTGTATGTGTATATATTTATATATGGGACACAGTTGTTCTTTCTACATCATTACACCAGTAGGTGGTGACAAGTGACTGTTATTATAAGTGAATCATTGAATTTATATTGAACCATGAACTATCACTGAACTATGGCAGTATTTATAATCACCTTATTATTATCATAAAAACCATATGTTGTCTTTAATGTTAAATACTTACATTTACCCAATTACTTTAATCAAGTGTTGTCAATAACAATAGACTGTATCTAAATTACACATGTAAAATAACTCTTAGAGAGTGACAACCGCATTTAAATGCAGGAGTGAGTCCTGTACATTATCGTTTCATCTGTGTACGGAACAGCAGTCACGTCTGCATTTGTAACAGTTTTGGTGTCTCACCGGAGTGAATAAGAATTTAACCGTTTTGTATCTTTTTTTGGCTAAAGACTCTTTTTGTCCATCGATTTTAACTAAACTACCACTGATAGACGTGCTATGCTCTGTAGGCTGCTTTAGAGAGCACTGTCTTGCAGTGTTGCCATGTCCTCAGATTTACAAGCAGTTTTAGACATGTTGTTTCATCTTAGTTAGCTCATAAAGCTAGGCACTTTATGGAGTTAATAAAGTGGTCTGTTGCGTATAGGAGATATATAATTTTTTTTGTGTGTGTTATAAAATATAGAGCATTTGGGTGTTTTAGTGTTTTTTGTGCTTGTCCTTGTTTGTTGTTGTTTTCTTCTATGAAGATCTGGCAACACTGACACTGTGCCGCAGGGTTCGTGAGCACGACTAGCCATAGCTCGTAGCCAGCTATGAGGTCACAGAGGTCCGGACGTAAATTTTTCATGTTCAAATATAAGATTTGTTCTCTGAATTACTGATTTGCTGCTAAACTCCTCATATGGATGTCTGCATGACATGTATAATTCAGTTTGGACAGTTTGCAAGAATGTTTAGCGTCCGTGTTATCAAAATGATCGGAGTAAACAAGGTTAGAGAGAGAGAGAGTTGTGAGTTGAGGGTGCACTGTAAAAAAAAAAAAAACAACTTAAAAAAAGTTGTTTCAACTTAAAAAAAGAGTGTGTTCATGCTGCCTTATAATTTTAAGTTTACTCAACGCAAATATCCACATTTTCATGTAGTACAACTTAACATTTCATGTTGACTAAACAACTTTTTTAAGTTGAAGTTTTTTACAGTGTGCGGACGCAGCGTGTTGCCAGATCCAGCTATTATTAGCGTTATGGACTTGTCTTTTCACTTAATTAATCGTTGTAATGGCTAAAAATGTTCTTCACTGTGACTCTGGAGTGGTATAGCAGCTTTGTGAACGCAAGTTTCCTTACAAGCTGTGGCAATGTTGAGGGTCTGAAGCTAATGTTGTTGACGCTTGCAAGCCAAGAGCCAATCCATCAGGCGGAGGTCGGAGGAAAAAACAACGGCAGCGAGGTACTTCATCGTTTTAAAAGGCTATTCATCACAGCAGTCGCTGCTGTCAGCTTCTGCTCCAGTATTTCCAGGGGAGGAATCAGGAACTAGCCAGACTCCTTCCTCAGTTTCTCCAAAAAGAGAAACAGCACATCATTAGCTTGCCAGATGCCAGGAAGAGTCGCAGTCTCATGTGTGCTCTCACACACTCAAAAGCACACATTCTCAGTAGTTGTTTTCCCATGAGCCCTAGGGGTGTGTGGGCCACACGCATGTGTTTGAGAGAGAAGAGTAGATAAGCAGGGATCAAAGAGCCATTGCGAGCTTTACAGCCTCACAGAGAAACTGAGCTAGATGCAGTTCCAAAACAGACAGCAGACAACACTGCTTCTCTGAATACATACAGATATTTTTACAGCATCTAGTTCTGGTTCTTTTTTCTGTTTTAGTTTTACAATATTGTGTATTTTCAGGGCAGATTATCAATGTTTGAGATATTTTACACTAGTAATACAATTCACAAATTCAAATGAATTCACCTTTACTTGGATGTGTGTCACTCTCATCAGTTTGCACTAGGACTTTTCAACATCACTTATCTGTATTTGCTTTTTACAATCAGATTTTTCCGTTTGGTCCATTATTTGTCCCATTGTTTAAAGGGGTCATCGTTGGCTGTGCGTGTACACAACTACCCTATTATGATAAAAATCCACCCAGTGGTATTTTTGTAATTTTTATAATTAATATCCTCTTTTTCAAAACAAGCCATTCTCATCTTCTTGTTGTCACACCAACGTTCTTGTGACGTCACACCGACAAAGGCCCCATGATAGTTGATTGACACAACGGTCTTACCTTAGACCCGCCCTGACTGAGCTGTAACAGTCCAACTCCGACCAAAATCGTGTCTACTCCAGTGCGGGGGAAGACAACAATGTCTCCGATTGAGCGATTGAGGTGTTCGGTTGTTAGATGTAATAATGATCATACCAGTCGTCATTTATTCCCGACATCTGAGCTGCTGAAGAAACAGAGGATTAACGTTACTTTCGTTTTAGAAGGAAATGCACGCCGGCGATCTACATAAATGCGTCTATGTTCACGTGAATCATTCGTGATGCTGCTTCACCTACAGCAGAAGTGAGTATAAGGGATTTTATGCATCTTTGCAAATTGCCTTTCTTAATAATGTGCTAGTTAGTAAGTTTAGCGGCTAAATGCAGATAGAGGAATCGTGTTTCCTGACATTTATATGTGCCTGATTTCAACGCCGGGGAAATAAATAAACTGTGTTCTGCCTGTGAACACATTTTGTAAATACAAAATAGGCTGGTCTAAACACCGGTGACCACTTATATCAATGTTATATATATGGTCATATGGTCAAGCCCAAAATCTTATATCATTTTTGTATCAATGTTTGTTTAAAAACATCCAGTTATACAGAATTTAAGTTGGTAAATATTTGATGAGTTGTCAATATGATATGTGACAATACAATATATAGGTTGCGATTTTACTGCAATAGTCAACATATTAACATGAAATGATAACTGCAAATCTGTGTTTCGCCACCTGGAGTCCATTGGTTTCTTTGAATTGCAGCGATCCATTTGCTTTTCTTTTCTTTTCTGTAGCTTTTGGCACCCTGTAAAAATATACCTCAGGTTTCTTGTCAAATCTTTTTGTACAGTCAATCGCAAAGCTCGTTCTGGTTTTAGAGGTGTTTTGTGTGCTCTTTCGCAGCATTTATGCTAAAACCAATGCTGCCACTCAGTGGGCGGAGCCGCACTCACTCCAGCTGATGGTGACCTCACGTGCATACCCTCTATAATTCAGCTAACGTAAACAGACCAAGGCCGCGATCACACCGAACGCGTTTTTGCATCGAGAGGCGCCTTTTTTGAATTGTTTTCTATAGGCAGTGAGCGTTATGCGCGCTGTTTATGCGCCGCGGGCGCCTCGCGTTTTTGCCGGAGCGCTCTGAGCGCCTGAAGTTGAAAAAAAGCAACTCTGAGCAGAAAAGCGCCCGACGTCATCGCGGTTTTTTCCATTATCCAATCGAATGAATGGACAGGCGGGCCTTCTGTTGTGGTGACCAAAGTTTTACCGACGCTTAAAAAGTCCGGAGACTGCAGTGACGGAGGAGAAACTTTTGGTGTCTATCGCGGGTTACCCGGAGCTGTATGTTTTAAGTTTTTTGCTGATATGACAGTTTACTTAACAGCTAAAAACCAAAGATTTTAGAGCGCTCGCGCTATAATCCTTTGATTAGACTGACAGGACAGCTTATTTGATGGTTGCCTAGCAACATAAAAAACCGCAAGGCACTGCTCTTTTTTTTAAAAGTCACCAGAAAAAAGGCAGTGTGGTGCGCCTCGCATTTTTAGAACTAAAAAACGCGTTCGGTGTGACCGGGGCCCAACTGACCATATGCACAGAGCGTTTTTTAGAACTTCCGCATAATAATAAGCCAGCTCGTAAATTTCCTGTGTAGCTCATTTTATATGTGCTATGTATAGATGGAGACTCTTGAGACTGAGAAAAATGAGAAAAATACTATTTGCAACATCGTAAATAATGATAGCGGCATGAACATTCAGTTTCATATTTTTTAACAACATATAATTTAAATGCAGAGCCTGGTAATCCCAGGAGAGTACCAAGACACTTAGTTGTACATTTACGTGCTAAACAACAGCCAAACGCTGTCACAACTGTTTAATCTAACGTTAGCAAGCTAGAGATGCTCCTCATGAAGGACATTTTAATAATATTCGTGATAATCAATAACTTGCCTTCATAGCCATGAACACATTTTTAAAATCCTGTAATATTTTAAAGCCTTGTTATTTTTCAACTCTACAGCTGTGCAGTAAAATTCACTTCAAAGATTCACCTTTCATTCATAAACAGGACATGAAAAAATGTCTTTTCACAAAAACGACTTTTTAAGATGAAAATGACATGAAATTACCCTTAGCCAGAAGATGGCAGGAGAAACTCCCTAGTTTTTTTTTTCAAATCTTGCTTTTCGATTTATTATAAAATTACTAGTATAACAAATTTTAGTACTTTTACCGCACTTAAGTATATAGTATAGCAAGTGCAGAAAGTCATTCAAATAAATAAATAAATAAATAAATAAAGTTCAAACACAAACAGCCTATAAGGGTGAGTTATAGTTCACTACAAATTAAATATTGCTATAAGAATTCAGTATGATACGGTATGAATCAATATGAATTTGAAATGTTTTAGATTTAATTTATTAACTATATCTTTTAAGTTTTATCTTGAACTGTAAAAGCTATTAAATAGCCTATATTTAACCAACACAAACTTGTTACTGCTGTAGTTTTGTTACTCTGAATTTAGTCTGAATCATTTAATGCACAGCTCTGTTTTTAACATGGGCTTGTCAGATGTTTGGTTCGGTTATTACTGTCAATCATAGCAATGACTCAGGGCGTATTTAGCGGATTTACTCGCATAATTTTTTTTACACTTTGTCATTCTTGAAACGGTATACATGGACGTTTGGTCCTCTTAAACAAATTTTTTCTTTGAATTGTGAATGGATTATGTAGGGAAAATGAGCAAAGGTCACTCCGATGACGGCACAGTACAGCTGACCGGAAATGACTGAGCTGGCTTGTCTACAAGGAAGTAATCCGTGCATATGGTCAACTCGTCACTCTGCAGAAGAGAGGGGCGGGGTGAGCAGAGCTCATTATCATTTAAAGGAGCATGTAATAGAATGGCTCGCTCTGAACAGGGATGATTTTGACAAGGTAAAAAAGGTGTTTTTTTTACACTACCACTGAGAAATTTTAACCAAAGTATGTTATAGACTACTCTTTAAGACCCTAAAGAGTCATATCAACTTGTGGAAAATATTAAAGATGAAAAAAGCTAGAAAATACAATTTTTTGGAAGAGTTTTGAAAGCAAATGACACCCATTCCGTGGAATGGCCCGTTTAACTTTGAAAAACTCTCTAGACCTTGTGTTATTTTGCATTCTACTACCCTGCCTCTTACATTTTTAAATGCAAAAACATATTCTGTGTGTGCAGTATTGGTTTATGATTTATGATACAGGTTTTTCAACGCAATATTTTAGGAAGTTATTCACTTTTAGGTTCTATTAAATAATCTATATAATATTAAACAGTGTAGTTCTAGGTCTATAAAAGAGCATAGGCAGTTCAATGATGCCAAAAATCCTCATCATACGCATCGTGACTGTCCCTTAAGTGAACTTAAAGAGAAGACAGACCAGTATTAGTCATGCTCCGTGGTCAATAACGCTCAATAGCTCACCTGAATCCTCCTCATGCAGAATCGACTCCTGCAGCTGCAAACCAGCGAAGCTTGCAAAGTAAGACTGAATATGCCCTATAAATAAGCTTCGGTAAAATTTAAACATTGGTATACCTCAGCATATCAGAACTGTATTTCAAAAATAAATGTACTTTCGAAAGCCACTCCTCCTAGGGCTTTCTTGAATGTTACAGTATATTTTAACATTCATTTTATTTGCAACCTCTGTGGTAATCTCTTGTGATACTTTATCATGCTTTACAAAATAAAAAAGGACTTCTTATGCTCTGTAAGATAATATTAAATTGTTTTGTTTTACAGAACCTTTTAAATAGAAGCACAATTTAAAGGAATAGTTCACACACAAAAATTAAAATAAGCTGAAAGGTCAAAGAGTTTGTTTTTTCATTGGAACAGATTGCATCACTTCTCACCAATAGATCCTCTGCAGTGAACTGGTGCCATCAGAATGAACACTTGATAAAAATAACATCACAGTAATCCACACAACTCAAGCCCATAAATTAACGTCTTGTGAAGTGAAAAGCTTTGTGTTTAAAATAGAAGAATTCCATCAAACCAGTTTATTTGGTTGTATGTAAATGTAGTCATCTATCCCTGTTGAAAAAAAACAAAAACAAAACAAAACAAAAAAAACAAAAAAACAGCATATGCTAGTTAGGTATGTTTTGAAGCATGGCAGCTGGTTTAAGATGGTACTGAGCTGATTATAAGCTGGTCATAACCAACTAAGGATCAGCTTAAACCAGCTCAAACCAGCTGCCATGCTTCAAAACATACCTAACCAGCATATGCTGTTTTATTCAACAGGAATGTCCAAAATGGTGCTTTCCCTAGTGGAAAAGGACAAATATATCAGTGGACTTTGATGTGAGAGGAAAATGGACTCTTTCGCTGGAAGAAGTAGGGGTGTGCGATGCTGACAAAAAATGATATCTTGATATTTTCTGGGACTTTATCGATAACGATATTTACCCAATATTTTGCTGAGTTCACTGCAGTGATAGTAATGAATCTTTTCAAATGCATTATATGGCCATTTTTACCTTTGTATAGCATTTTTTTCTAAAAATGTGCATGATATTTTGAGTCAGATTCTTACATTTGGGCTGTTATCAAGAAAATGAAATCAGTATCAACAAAATTCATCTTTGCAAGAAGCTGCTTCTTAAGTGGCATTTAGATGTATTTACACGCTGTTTAATGCAGCTCAGAGGGACATGGGATGTTTTAACCTGCAGTTACAAATGTGTAAATAATGTTTTGATATTTCAAACATAAAATTGGTGTTTGAAATAATTTAAAGAAAAAATGAAAAGATAGTTTAAATGTGTAATTAAAACCACCAGTAAGTGGCAGCAAATCGCTGTTTAAAAAGTGAGTCATTGCGATTGAACCGAATCATTTAATCGCTTGATTCATTCAGGAACGAAACACCGCCATTTTGCTTAGGGAGGCAAAACAGTGCTGTGGCTGTGTTTGGAATGATTTTTGTTGGCGAAATAGAGCAAAAACAGGAAATACGGTGTCTAAATCGTAAGTCTCTTAATATTAACTTATTTTATTTATAATCAATATCACATTTGTAATCATGTTAACTTTTATAGAAAAAAACGGCACGCTTCGTGTGATATTGATTAAGTTAACTATATTAGATGATGTAAGTAACGTTATATGCATTTTCTGCCCCATATCTTTAATTATGTGACCATTCCACATTCATTTGAATAGACCGAATCATGAGGGGAAAGAACGCACTAACTTACCAGAGTTCATCACGTGATGTATGCGAGCTCTATAAGTGTGTTTTGTTTGTTTTTCACAATATACTCCGTAATGTCAAATAGAACATCGTTAAAACAGTTACGGTGTTATTGGAGATATCGCACACCCCTAGGAGGAAGTGTAAAAAAAAGCTTTGCACTATACATCTCAAGACGTTAATTGACAGAGTCTTGTGGATTATTGTGATTTTTTTTCTCTCTCTCTCTCTTTTTTTTTTTAAATCAGCTGTTTACACTCTCACTCTGACAGCACCCATTCACTGCAGAGGATCCATTGGTGAGAATGTGATTGCATTTCTCTAGATGAAGAAACAAACTCGTATATGTGATGGCCTCAGGCAGGGCTGGATTATGACATGGCGGTCTGATGAGAACAGTATTTCGGCTGGGCCCCCCTCTGGTCAAGTGCCCAGTAGGCCCATGTGTTAATGCAGCCTTGGCCTCAGGGTGAGTAAATTTTCTCTATTCTTTTAACGTATATAGTGCTTTGAAAATTCATGTAGCTTACTTTCTTTTGCTCTTCCCACTAGTAATACCTATGCCTAAAATTAGATGACATTTACTTTCCAGTAATGCATTTCCAATTCAAGGAAAAATAAATGTCTGTGTTGTTTGTACCTAATTTCAGATCAGTCAGACATTCAACATCTTAGATCCTACAAGCTCACGTTGTGTCGTAATTGTGAATATCTGTAAGGCAAATAAAAAGTAGACATTTATTGCTTCTAGCCTTTAGTAGGCAGAGAGTAAATCTCCCTATGGCTGTTTGTTTATCTACAGTAATTCTGTGCATGTTTCGTCTTAACACCAGCCTTGCAATACATAAGCAGTGGCCCTGAGTTTAAAATCTATCCGCCTCTTACACCGTTTAACTTTCGCCTCTGGTACCAGAGCAGGAAATGAGGTCATGACTGGTGTGGCGTTGGCTCATGTGTGCTCCTGCTGTCTGTTCATCGACTGTCTGGACGTGTGTAAATCTGGCGTGTGTTTATTGATCCGTTACACCACCGTTAGCCCCTTTATCAGCCGTGAAATGGCCTTCTGTCTGCCTACCTGGCCATGTCTGGCAGTTTAATTCCTTTGGGTGGTAGAATAAGCTTGATTCATTAGTGCAATAAAATAGCTTTAGAGCACAAAACACACAAAGCTAACAGAATAATAAATCAGCACAAGAAAACAAACTGTTATGATAAAATTGTGTTTTTTCTAACCTCAGAACAATTTGTACATTGATCTTTAATAATCTGAATTATTGTAATCGAATTAGGTTCACAGAGTTATGTAATGATTTATTTGTTTATTTATTTTTTTGAGTTTTTGAAGAATTCCCTTCTGCTCACCAAGCCTGCATTTATTTGATCCAAAATACAGCAAAATCAGTAATATTGTGAAATATTTTTAATATTTAAAATAAATGTTTTCTATTTGAATATATTTTAAGCTGTAATTAATTCCTATGATTAAAGCTAGAAAAGATATTTCTATTTCAGATAAATGCTCTTCTTCTAAACTTTCTATTCATCAAAGAAACCTGAAAAAAACTCTAATCAGTTGGTTTCAACATAATAATTAATAATAAATGTTTTTTTGAGCAGCAAAGCAAAATATTAGAACGATTTCTGAAGGATCATGTGACTGGAGTAATGGTGCTAAAAATTCAGCTTTGAAATCACAGGAATAAATTACATTTTATTACATTACATTAAATAGTAAAATATTTCAAATTGTCACTGTTTTTGCTGTTGATCAAATGCTTTGGATCAAATAAATGCAGGCTTTGTGAGCAGACGCTTTTTATTCAAACACCCAGTGTCTACATTGTCAGCTAACTTTCCTGTTGGAGCAATTTTCTTGGTATTTTTCAGTATTGAATAAAATATATTTTGTAATCAACATATTTCCTCTGCTTTTGGTAACCACATAGACTATTGAGTAGTAGTCTGTTGAATTAGATCAGTGGTTCTCAACCTTTTTTGGGCCAGCGCCCCCCTACCCATTATCCAGGTCCCTCACTGCCCCCCATCAAATAAATCGTAGTCTAATTGTCCTCACTGAATATTAAAGTTGATTATTATTATTTTGTGTTTATAATGAGGACTGTTATTATATTTACAGTAATTCAAATGTATGGGGTCATTATGATTTTTAGGAAATTACTTTATTTCAAGGATGCATTTAATTGATCAAAAAAGACAGTGAAAAAAGACAAAGTACTTTTTTACAGTAACTTATTTTAAAATAAGTTTTTAAGCATGTTGGTGGTTTTCATTACTGCAGCTTCAGTGTTGTTGAGATGTGGATACATCTTGTTGCCCAAATTTACAGAGACTAAATAAAAATGACATAGAGGACATTGTTATTGCGGTGAGCAAATACCACATTTACTCATGCAAATGGAAGAAATGTAAACCCTACTTTACTATATTTCATAATATAAATTTTGAAAACTAAGTACAACCCCAATTCTAGAAAAGTTGGGATATTTTGTAAAATGATAAAATCTGTGATTTGTTCATTCTATTTAACTTTTATTTAATTGACAAAAGTACAAAGAAGTTTTCACTGACCAACTTAAATGTATTTTGTAAATATAAACATATTTATTTATAAAATATTTATTTATTTATTTATTTGAAGTATGCATCCCACTCCAAAAAAGTTGGGACAGAGGCAAAATAAAAGTGAAAAGGTTATAGAATAACCAAATAAACTGCTTTGAAACACAGCAAACAGGTGAATTGGTAATAGGTGAGGGTGTCATGTTTGGGTATAAATGGAGCTTCTCAGTCTTCACAAGCAAAGCTGGATCGTGGCTCAAAATTTGTTTATATTAACAAAATAAAACTAAGTTGGCCAGTAAAAACATTGGATTTTTTCTTTGTAATTAAGTCAATTAAATAAAGGCTAAAGAGAACAAATTTTATGGCATTTCACAAAACACCCCACCTTTTAATTGGGGTTGTAGAAAGCTGGGAATCATATGCTCCTCATTTTCAGAATAGTTACTGTTTTAGTGCTGTCCTGATTTATGTATTTGTTATAGTCAATTAAATTTCAAATCTTGCTTTTTTTGTCAGTGTGTTGTGTCAGCTATAATAATAATAAGAAATGTTTCTTAAGCAGCAATCAACATAATTTCTGAAAGATCATGTGACACTGAAAGCTGTAGTAATATACTGTAGCTTAGCATGAGAAGAAAACACATTTTAAAATATATTCAAATAGTAAGCTTTTTTTTTTCAGATGGTAAACAAACAAATGCAACCTTTTTTATGAACCCATTAACAAATCATACCGACCTTTTTTAATGGTAGTGTACATTATAGGCTATATTTTATTTATAATATATAGGCCTGTTTTGAAAGCATGTATCTTAACCCCCAAAACAGCTCATACAATTTTATATCTATATTTTTAATGTCATTGAATGCCACAGGACATTCATCACATTTTTGATTTATCATTTGAAGTATCATTATCATTAGAAGCAAAAAAGGAGCAAAAAAGCCAAGTGGATATAAATTAGGCTATAATTGTGAGCTTTGAATAAACTCTTTAGAAATTTGGTATTCAAACCAACCGCAGCCAATCAGCAAACAAAAAGTATTAATAATAATTTTTCTAAACGAAAAAACATCTCTTGCTTTATCGTGTCTAAATGCTTGGTATTGTTTTGACGCAGCTGCGCTACATAAAGTCAAGCAAACACTGAAGTACTGAAGGCGTTGCTAAGGAAATGATACACCGTCAGGTCTAGGAGCGGGAGTATTGCTGTAAACTAGCAGCGAACACCACTACTACACTGACCGCGAACAGCGCGACATGTTGTGTTAAAGCACATAAGCCTCGTTCAGACTGTCAGCCCAAATCCGTTTTTGTCCATATCTAGATGGAATCGGATTTGAATAACTGACTGTCCACACAGTCATATCGCAACTGTTCAGATCCGATTCGTGTGTCCATAAGCGCTCTTTCGTTTTACGGAATGTGCGTTGGTTTCTATGGCAATGCCGTTGCGTTGTTATGCCAACGCTAAAATCAACAATAACAGCATTACAGTTTGCAATATAGATGCTGTCTTGTGATATGACAACGTTGCCGTCGCGTTTGATTATATTTCGTCTTCTAAAGCAGCGGCAGAAACGCAGGAAGCTGGAATGTGCGACTTTATTCTGTGCTGCCGTCTCCGCTGGTTTCAAAACTCAAAGAGGTGCGTATACTAGCTGTATATTGTCTTTTCCCACTTGATTTGCAGTTCGCAACAACACAAGCTTGTTTCTGCAAAGACGTTTGTTATGTTTTCCACAAAAACGTCTGACGTGTTTACGTTTTACGTGGCATGAAAACGTGAAAAAGCAGAAATCCGATTTGAATAGGATTCCAAACCACATACGAATGTAGCTCGAAACGGATTTGACCAAATCGGATTTCATGTAGTTCGTTGCTGTTCAGACTACCTAAATATGATCGGATTTAAATCGGATTTGCATACAAATCGGATTTGGGCTGACAGTCTGAACGAGGCTTATAGATCCCGTTATAATCAGTCGTTCAGTAACAACCGAGCGCGAGCGCTACAATAAACGGATGCCACGTTCAATTTCTGCCTGCGGGATTCCCCGCGCCTGCGCTACCGACAAGTTGAAAAATAGATATAGAAAGCGCGTTTTAATGTATCCAGTGTAGAGACAGCGTTAGGATGTGGCAGACCATTTTCTTTTGCAAGTTTTAGCTCATACATCTTTGGTGTAAACTCGTCTTGACCAAACGCCCCCCAGGAACAGCTCAACGCCCCCCTTTCAAAAATATTGCTTCCAGCACCCCCCGATGCTGTCCGAACGCCCCCTGGGGGGCGGTACCGCCCCCGTTGAGAAACACTAAATTAGATGAACAGTTTCTCAGAGGTGCATTTTGGGATTGTATTGTCCAGAATACTTTCGTGGCAATTACTGGTGGCAGTTTCATATGAATTTGTACAGTCTCATGTCTGTGTTTTTTTTGTTTTTTTTTTAATCTCCTTATGTCTGCAAGTCAAATTGCATGCATTTGCCACCTACAGTATTTGCCAAAAATTAGTTACCTTTTCTCTTGAAAAGATAATCGATTTTCTGCCAAAATGAGGTCTCTTATAAAGCAACATAATCTTTCTGGCTACTTTTGGAACAGTCTTTGCATATGAAATGTCTTTGATGTCTAGGTAGGCAGCTTAGTAGGATTTGAAACTGAGCCTGTATATCAATGTATAAAAACGCTATATGCTTTGACTGAAGTCAGAAGAAAGCAGGAGCAGAATTTTCTTTTTTCCTGAAGCATAATATTCGTCTTTGTTGAACCTGTTTAACACAAGCAATCTGTTCATTTAAATGGAGAGGTACAGACATTCCTGAGGCTTCAAGCTGCTTCAGAATAATTCCAATTTGAATCATGGTAAGAGGGGATACAGAAGAAGCACTGCAGTGGTGGCTGTTTGTCTTTTCGAAGCTGCAGGTTGTGGCTCATAGAGGAGTGGGGGTATCAAGTGTAATAAGTTCTTTGATTAAGAGTTAATTTGGGGGTTGAATCCGTTTGGGGTGCTTCAGATGAAGAGGATGCAGAATTTAATTGTGCTCACAGCAGTTGAACACTTTTCTGAAGTGTGTTAACTTTTCACGCCATTGAGAACAACTGGCCGTAGGGTTCTTATTATGCCATTATGTTTAATTTGCATCAGGGGTTTTATGAATAGCCTCGATTGAGAACATGCTTTTTCTTTTCCTTACCCACTGCTGTAGTGCCAGCTGTGGTGTGAACTTTGGTGGAGGAGCTAATCAAATGCCTTGACATGATGTTGTGATGAATAATGAATTGTCATAACAAATGATCCAGCAGACATGCTGCCTTCACTGTTGTTTTCTGCGTTTTTCTTACTTAGATGTAAATTACTTTTCACATAACTAAATGTGCATGCAGTTCTACCAAATAATACACGATATTATGATTATTGTAAGGTACATAATTGACTTTTGAGAATTTTCAGCTTTTATTAATGTCAGTTTCATAATAGTACTAGTAAAATATACTATTGTAGAAGTTAGTTATAAGGTTTTACATGGGGTAATGCTGAAATGAGCGTGCTTTTTCTTATTTGGACTAGTTATGGATGATTGCCATTGTGTGCTATTTGAATTACTTTTGGTTTTTGCATTTTTGATTAAATAAAATATTAATGACTGAAATTGTCAATGAAATCAAAGGCAGAATAGCTTTGGAGTTCAGGGCGTGGGACTGTGAGTAGCTTTGATATTCTATTCTTAAAGTTTTGCTCAAATGATGGAAGTTGCTAGAAATATTAACTTAAGGCTCTGATAACCCTGATGTTTCTTTGGAGACACATTGGTTTAGACACGTTGCCGAGGGGAAA
Organism: Labeo catla; assembly: GCA_012976165.1. Classification (NCBI taxonomy): domain Eukaryota; kingdom Metazoa; phylum Chordata; class Actinopteri; order Cypriniformes; family Cyprinidae; genus Labeo; species Labeo catla. The sequence goes on from VONZ01000074.1 coordinate 1,378,258, forward strand.
GAACTGAACACAGTTCAGTTGTAGAGTGTTTAACTTTTCTTAACACAAAATGACAATGTAAACGAGGGTTGGGCAGAAAGACGATGTCATCGTTCATCGCAGATAGCTCAAAATAAATATGGGAGGAAAAAATCTGTTTATCTTATCTTAGTTAATGTTAATTTCAGCATTTACTAATGCATTATTAAAATCTAATAAAGTTGTGTTTGTTACCATAATGCACTGTGAACTAGCATGAACAAACAATGAATGACTGTATTTTTAACTAAGGTTAACAAAGATGAGCAAATACTGAAATAAATATATTGTTTAGTGTTAGTTCATGTTAGTTAATGCATTAACTAATGTTAACAAATGACACCTTATTATGAAGTGTTACCAAATAAGGTGTGCTCTTACATTTTGTGGAAAATATCCTGCAAAATTTGCCCCTGTATATGTGCCCTCAACTGTTTTCAACACAGCCTTGCGTCACTTCATGTCATCTATCCACTCATTAAACTATAAGTTACTGCAAAAATATGGTCATTGCGACACTATAAAGTGACGTTATATTATGTTATAACTTTAGATTTTTGGCTCGGAAAATATGTTAATTTGACTAGAAACACCAGAGACCAAAAATGTAAAGCACCATTCCAATCGGGCGAGGCGTCCACATTTAGGAAAAAGGTAGATAAATTGCGGGCATCAGGGAACCGCTATTAATATGCTGGGCATTGAAGTCAGTTTTGAATGTGCACTTGCTTTTTACTTTCACTTTCTAGATTTGCAATCACATGTAGTACTTTGTGTATACTAGGCCTATAAAGGGCTTTAATGATGCGTCATCAATCGGGCCTTTTTGGAGGCACTGAATATAAACAATGCCAATGAACTGAACAAAACTTGCAAATTTTGCTGATTGTTGCTGCTGAAAATGGTCAATTATTGCCATGTTTTGCGCATTATTAATTGGTTAGACCGGGAAAAACAGTAATATGGAAGTACTATAGAATGCCAAAAGTTTTAACAAATTAAGGAGAAGAGTGCAAAAAACTGTCTGAGGAACAAATGGTGTTTGTGGTTGGCCCAACTGAACCAGGATTTCCAGGGCAAGAGTCATGACAACATTCATGTTTGTTTTTATCATTTTCTGTCAGGTAGGTGAAATATTAGGCTAATATCTTAATTAATACTGCTCGTACTTATCTTTACAACCTATTAACTTTACTTTGTTAAAATATTGCACCCTTTCCTGCTTAACAAGTCCTTCTCTATGTATATTATTTAGTAGCTTCCACACATTTTTTTCCCATGGTTTAGACAGCATAAATTAGCAGAACAACAGTATGTACATTAACTATGCAATCCATGTTTTTATTTACATCCGAGTATCTCCAATATGGCCACGCTTCTGAGTAAACTGTGATGTAAGTGCAAGCCCTCTATAGAGTGGCAGTACTTACTATGCATTTTACAAGACTAGATGTTTGTCAGTGGTGCTCAGGATCTGCAAATTATTCACCATCGTCCTATCAGTTATCTTTCCTTACTCTGTTTATGTGGTAAGTGAAATTTTATGTACTGTAATGTAACAAACTACCGCTAGTAAGCGGCTAACATGTCCCTTTAGTGGCTCCATAGAGCCCCCCCATCGACCATTGCGATGTTTCCCTGTAGACATTGCCCAACCCTAATATAAACTGCTTAAATGAAGTAACATTACAGGAACTCTTTCAAATCCCAATTTAACTAAATAAGTTTGGAGTATGAAGTGTCAAAACCATAGATATACACAGGATTGGTGCTAATGGCAAACGTGAATGTAGCCTATTCTTAAGAATCAGGTGATGTGGGAAACAACAAAGTCCACAGAACAATAAAAACTAAAATGTTTACTCCTTTTTTTCATTTATCTCAAAAAACGCACACAATAACACTTAATTTTAACATTTCCCATCCAGCTCCATGCAAAGCATGCTGGGAACTATACAGTTCCTTTGCCCAGTTTCAGTTAATGCCAACAAATATGATTCATGTATTTCCAACGCAAATAAATTAAGTAAACATCTATTTAACAAATTGGATTGCACACAATTAAATTAAGTTTAGGAACTGTGTTGTATTAGCTCAGTTTAATTCAATTAAACCATGAGCCAAAATGATTTTTGTACAGTTTTGTTTCTATTTCTCAAAGCTTCTCCTGTCATAATTATCTGAGTAAATAATTCATGCAGTCACCAAAATTTTAGGGAAAAACAGGTAATACAAAACCTGGTGTTTATTTCAAACTCTTCAGTCCAGAATAAACATGGATACCATTCTGTGCTGTTTCTATGGTTACACCTGCACAAAGTGTAATGCCACAATTGTTTAGTTATTATAATGATGCTTCACACAAAATCAAGCATATGGAGTGTCAGACCATATCTATAAACAGCTTTGGTGCTCTTATTTTATAAGGCAAATGTAAATGTGTGCTCAAGAAACAGGTGATGTGGGAAACAACTTTGATGATCAAACCAGCCCAAATTATCTATAATTCTCAGCACTGCGGGGACAGATGAAGAATCTGCATGTGCTGAAATATGATGGCTTTTGAGTACCAAGCATCTAGAATCCGTACAGTGGCGTACAGAATTAAATGTCACATCTAATTTCAGTCTAACCCGTTTGAAAGTTATCTGATGAGGAATCAGATTTCAGGAGGATAAAAACTTTGAGAAGTGCTCTAGAAAATGCTCTTCTCCTAACCCTCCACCCATCTTGAGACACCCGGTTTTAGACACAATTGATTAGATGAATCACCCTCCTGCAGGGGCAAGACACACTTAGTACACTATGATCTGGGGTGATGTTAAACGATTAGCATCTACTGAAGGGTGGCTCGCCCTTGGGGCATGAATGAATGATTTAAGCAGGTTATTAGCCAGTTCTGTAGATGCATATTAGAGGTCTGGGGAAAAGTCAATACAGCTTTTCTGTCACAATGCAGATACACTATTGCCTAGCCTAAACATTGTAATAACTGTTGTCATTATCTTACAATTCAAAGCCGTTGTTTAGTAGTAGCTATAAAAAAAAAAAAAAACAGAGCCATCTGTTCATTTGTTTTCTGCTCTTTGTTTCCTTTGTCACCTTTTCACAAATGTTGATTATATATTTGTGGTAACACGTTTAGACACATTGTTTGTATTAGCCGTCTGATGGCAATCCATCTGTATGTGGCATAATTGGTCTAAAATGCCCCATACTGTCAATGCCAAATGCCAGTTGCTCTGCCCCGACATGTATATATCACATTACAGATGGCTTGTCAGCAGTGGGGTTATTGTTTGACTGTCATGCCTTCTGGTTTCAAGCATGACTTCCTGCATTCAGGACCATCCATGTCTGACCTTTCCACCAAAAATATCTAAGCCTTTGTTGGGTTACATACCGTTCTTTCTATTGTGCTATACATTTCTGCCATGAGTACAGATAAGCAGGTTAAATAATAATAAACTGACAAGCTATAACTATACGCTACCATTGTTTTTTTTGTTTTTTTAAAGAAATAAAATATTAATTAAAAAGGATGCATTAAATAGTTACAAAGTGATAGTAAAACATTTATAATGGCTGTATATTTATATATTTTCTTTTTTAAACAAATGCTGTTCTTTTGAACGTTCTACTCATCCTTAAAATGTATCACAGTTTCCATAAAAATATCAAGCAGCACTGTTTTCAATATTGATGATAATAAGAAACATTTTTTGAGCAAACCAGCATATTAGAATGATTTCTGAAGGATCATGTGACACTGAAAATTGGGGTTATGGCTGCTGAAAGTTAAGCTTTGCCATCACAGGAATAAATTAAAATATTTTCAAACAGTTATTTTAAATTGTTATAATATTTCATTATGTTTCTATTTCTGTCAAATAACTAAAGCCTTGGTAAGCATAAGAGACTTCTTTTAAAATATTAAAATGTCTTACTGACCCCCAGCTATATTACGGTGAAATGTAAACCAACATCCAACTATGAATACCAGCCTTAAACCAATTTCAGACATTTTTATGAGATCCAGCTTGCTCTGATTTAGCTTCACTCACAAAGCATGCTGGGCATTCAGCATTCAGCCTCTAAAAAACAAAATATAGTTTTTTAGAGACTGAATGCTTTTGTGGTTTTCGGTGTGCATTTAAACATACTAGCTGATATAGCTGAGCACAAAATTCAAGCTCACCCTCTACCTCCCGGTGTTTCTCAGGGCCCCATGACAGTGCCAACACCGTTGTTGTGACAAGACCTCATAAATCACCTCATCTCCTGCTGGTAGCAGTCACAATTGTGTCCCTCTCACAACGTTGTGTGTTTTGTGTGTGTTTAAATGAGAGGAAAAGGGTGCCCTCATAGACAAACCTATTTAGGGGGGTGTCATCTCAGCCTTTCCCTCAAATATCTTAAAGGGACAGTTCACCCAAAATTGAAAGTTTTTATCATTTACACATCCTCATGCCATTCCAAATCTGTTTCTTTGCACAATGAAAAACCTAAATGAAACAATTTAATTTCACTCAATTATAACTGAAAGTTATGGCTCGTTTCCACCGAGCGATACGGGTCAGTAAGGTACGATTCGGGACTGAACACCCTGATCAGCTTGCGTTTCCACTGCCAACAGTACCCTTACTTGATAGACGTGGTGTAGTGATCGACGATAAAGCACGACAATAAGCATGTCAGTTTTTTAAAAGTATAAGTACAGTAAGTATAAGAGGCTTATATAAGAAGAAATAAAGACAAAAGCAGTCAAACATATGCTACAAAGTCAGTGCTGTACTACTACACTAATTTTACTTAACTAATTTTTCTCATTTAAATGTTTTACTTATTTCAGTTACATTTTAACTACAAAATGTCGGAAAAGCTTATATTCATTTAACTTAAAATACATGTTTTTGTGAAGTTCACAGCAATCATCAATAGTTAAACTTTTTTAATTTAATTGGTTAAGGCAGTTCAGTTAACTTGCACAAAAGAAGATCTTTTGAAAAAAGATTTGATGCGCTGAATGTCATTGGGGATATATTATACATATTATACATTATAAATAATATACAGTGCCTTGCGACAGTATTCACACCCCTTCATTTTTTTAACGTTTTGTTATGTTGCAGCCTGCTTTAAATGACTTTTTTCCCACATCAATCTACACTCCATACACCATAATGACAAAGCACAAAACAGGTTTGTAACAACTTTGCAGATTTATTAGAAATAAAAAACTGAAATGATTCCATTGCATAAGTATTCATACCTTTTTCTGGGACACTTGAAATTTATTTCAGGAGCACTCAGATTGCTTGTAGATGTTACTACACTTGGAGTGGAAAAAACTGTGGCAAATTCATTTGAATGAGTATGATATGGAAAGGCACACAACTCTCAGAAAAGGTCTAACAGCTTAAAATGCATATCAGAGCAAAAACCAAGCCCTGAGGTCAAAATAACTGCTTGTAGAGCTCAGAAAACACGCTTGCATCAAGGCACAGATCTGGGAAAGAATTCAGGAAAAATTCTGCTGCATTGAAGGTTTACAGAAACATGTAGCCTACATTATCCATAATGGAATATGCTTGGAATAACTAGGACTCTCCTAGAGCTGACCTCCTGGCCAAACTGATCAATTGATTAAGAAGGGGCTTGGTTATACTGGTGACCAAGAAGCTGATGGTCACTCTAGTTGAGCTCCATGATCATATGCAGATGGAAGAATGGAAGGCTGTTTTTCAGGGACTCGTCAGAGTAGAAGGAGAGCTCAGTGCATCAAAATATTGAGATAGCCTTAATGAAAGCCCAGTCCAGAGCATTCAGAACCTCAGACTGGGCAGAAGGTTCACCTTCCAACAGGACAATGACCCTAAGCACACGGCAACAACTCTGTGAATGTAGTTGAGTGGTCCAGCCAGGGCCGTAGCTTGAACACAATCAAGTATTTCTGGTGAAACCTGAAAATGTCTGCCAGCCCCCATCCAAGCTGACAGAGCTTGAGAGGTGAAGAGGTGAGGCGAAAAATGGCAGATAATTGCCAAATGCAGATGTGCAAAGCTTGTCGCATCATACCCAAAAAGACTTGAGGCTGTAAAGGTGTGTCAACCAACTACTGATTTAAGGGTATGAATACTTATGCAATGTGCTTATTTCAGTGTTTTATTTTTTATAAATTTGTTGTCATAAATCTGTTTTTTGCTTGTCATTATGGTGTATGGAGTGTAAATTGATGTGGGGAAAACAGTAATTTAAAGCAGTTTAACATAACAAAACATGAAAAAAATTAAGCGGTACGAATACTTTCACAGGGCACTGTAAAAATGTCAGAATGTTCATTTTTAGGTGCACTACACTTTTAGGCACAAGCTCAAACCTCCTAAAACCCTAGCATCGCTCCTTGTTACTGAGATGCTCACAAATCAGTCCTTTTAGCAAAAACCAATCACGTCAAGCATCCTAATGCTTAAAGAGTTACGTTCCAGACAAAAGAAAATAACTTGATGTGCTTGTATGTGTAAAAATCATTTTCCCATTGCCATTTCCCATTGTCTGTAAATGATTGTTCCTCAAACACTGCAGAAGCAGAGAAATTACAGGTAGAATTTCAATTTCCCACTAAATACAACAAAACACTAATCAAGCCCTTTCAACGAACAGCACAGCATTGCCAGCGAATGACAGAACTGAGAGTGTATTACACTAAGAGATAACAAAGCAGTACGACTAGACCGACAGTCTCTGGGCTTCCCGCACACGCGTCTGGCACGAATATATACCGCGCTCTTCGCGTACATGTATTGTATTAAAGGCATAACTCATGGCAGTCAGGCCTATAGTATCACAGCTTGGCAGATTGACAGGTTTATTGGGCACAAAGAGGCAAATATGTTTTGCCTTTATCTGTGAAGCAGCAGGGTAATTTGGAAGGCAATAATGGAGATTTCCTTTCAGCAGCTGGAGGTGAGGAGGAACCTGTCACAGTCTTTTGTGTGGTAATGAAAGGTGTAAAATGGAGCGTCTCCCTGCAGCGAGGGAATAGCATCTGCTGAGCGCATACAATGAGATGTGCCTCGAGCTTTTCTCTATCTTTCCTTTGTGACGGGAACTTTTTCTAGGTGAAATTGATGGATATATGTTTAAAGTTGTGATGAAATTCTACTGTTCCTGTTTAACCAATACAAAGACATACATATGATGGGACATCTATATTCCTCAATGCAGTGATGCTAGCTAAAAACATTATGCAGATGGAGGGAGAAAATGTAAATTTACTTCTACATAAAAATACATGTTTGACTGACAATACCCTAACAATAGCCTAGCACACTTGTCTGATATAACAATTTCATATTGAACAATGTTCTTGATTTGTAAAAGGTTTATAAGCTCCCAGCATGCTTTGCAGCATAAATAAATTATGTGGTTATGGTTGTACTGTAGGAGTATTGTTTTGCTCTTTACTGACCTTATTTGTTTTGTCTTTTTGTTATTACTGTTAGTAACTTGTTGTGTGGTAATGTGTTTTGTTTTTGTTTTTGTGGTCTCTGTGTTAAAACCAACCTGATTCCATGAGAAAACTTTCAAAACTATTTTATGTTTTGGTGAACTAATGGTAAATTCATATGAATTTGTACAATGTGAGTTGTGCTGAAACATAGAATTTGTAGAAAAGGATGGTCCATCCCTAAATCTAACATTCAGGTTGTATGAGAACATCCAAATGAGATGTATGGTGTCAAATAAGTATATGTTGATTAAAACTACTGTACATGATATTTTTGCCAATATGTATATGTAATAAATTTGTTGTATTGTTTAAAAACAACCTCATAATAGGCTTTTTTAATAAGTTTGAATTCTTCAGAGTTCACAGAGTTATGAGAAATGAAAACAATAGTGAAATAATTTGAGCTCCTGGCTGATAATTTGTTGAACAAGAAACATTTGATTGTCTTGACGAGAATTTATTGACTGAGGGAGACATTTTGCATTCAGTGAACAAACAAACTTAAATTGGGTAAACAGCAGTGTTACTGAGGATTATTAAGACAGTTGTTGATAGAACACAAAAGTAAACTTTTCTCAACTACATTTTCATTTTAGCAGAACAGGTTGTTAAAAATCGGTACCGAAATTGTTGATGCATGCAAATAAGAAAAAACCAGACAGACCGATATTGAGAAGAAGAAAAGCCTCGTAGTGAATGAAAGAACCTAGAGGATGTTCTCATGAATTTTATCTCTTCATTGTGCTGTGCCAGGCTTTAATCTTGTTAAAAGGAGATAAGGAACAACATGAAAAGAAAACATAATATTTCCAGATACTCCAGAGGTGATTATATATGAGTTTGGGATAGGCCTTGGTTAACTTTGTTTTGCTGTTGATAATGACTGCAACATTTTCACCAGCTATCTTCATGCAGATAAGACTGGCTGATGGGATAAGTGCTGTTATCACCTCTGTACTGGTCAATGACATTACAGCTGAGCTTATTGCAGTGGGGCTTTATGCTTATGAAACTTCCGTTGAATCCATCTGTGTGAACAGAATGAACATCAAGACTTTTTAACTTAAAAAAAAATAGGGATTTGTGACATTCAGCAGCCTATGAAATCATATGATGGCTATCAGAATACCATATGAGAAAATTAATGTGGTCTTGGTCCCCCTTACTACCACTGAAGATCAAAGGATCATGATAGAAGAGAAGTGATAGGGAATAAATTCATAATGATCACATGATCGCCCATCTAATCCAGTTAACCGAGAAGTGGCTGTCATGGTACAGACAGCACTAACACACTACGGGTTATCTGGCACCGAAATGCACTTGGACACTTTTTTTCTCTCAGGAAGATGCGTAAAATTAATCAAAAGTGACAGTAATGCTATCTATAATGTTACTAAAAGATTTCTGTTTCAAATAAATGCTGTTCTTTTGAACTTTCTATTCATCAAAGAATCCCAAAAAATGCATCATGGTTGTTAATACTAGAAATGTTTCTTGAGCAGCAAATCAGCATATTAGAATGATTTCTGAAGGATCATCTAACAATGAAGACTAAAAGGTCCTTGCACACTAAGTCTGAAATTTTCATATACGTGCTTTTACAGATTCGCCAAAATTCGTCATGCACAGAACGTCACGGTGGCTCAGAATTGTCAAAACACCTCTCAAAGTGCTTGCTACGGATGCGAAAAAGACAGAAAATTGAACCTGATCCGAATTTTTTTATGACGGACGAAAGTTTCAAAGGCAGGGTGTAAATGTGATTGACACAATGTGAGGTTGTATTTATTTTTTAACATGCAAAAATTTGACCAGACTCAGTGTGCAAAGACGTTAATGCGGTGTGCACAAAAAAAAACCATAAAGCTATGGCTCAAGATTACTCGTAGGATGTTTCTGGTGTCATATGCATGAATAAAATCATTGCGTAATGCTTTCCTCCATTTTCTGATACAGCCGGATGTGTAAAACCAACCTGATCTCATGGCAATTCGTACATATTTTACGAGGTGGCTTATTCGTGCAAATTTATACGACCTCAGACGTTTTTTGCTAAATCGTACTTATTTTACAAGTTCCACAATTCGTATGAATGACCTACCTCTAACCCCGTCACTGAGGTCTAAACAAATCGTACAAAATCATACAGGTGGGTCGTATAAATTCATACAAATTAGCGACCTGGTAAAATATGTATGAATTGGTCTTATTTCGTTGGTTAAACTGGACGTGCTAATAAGTTCTTCAATGTTTGTCTTGCGTGACAATGCGCATTCTGTGGTAATTGTGTCGCACGCTGTAAATTTGCACCTATTCATGTCTCTGCATTGACTTTGTATGTAATCTACTCGCACGAATAATTAAATTCACTTTTGGTGTGCACACGCCATAAAAATGAAAAACTAGCGTTGCCATCACAAATTACGTTTTTAAAAAATGTAAATAGAAAACAGTTATTTTAAAATGATTAAAATAGTATTACAATAGTATTTTTAATCAAATAAATGCAGACTTGGTGATTTTATTAAAAGAAAAAAAAACTTAAAAAGACCCCAGACCTTATCTATTATTTTATCTTTTAATACAAGCTTCTTTTGTGAAATATTTAGGTCGGAAAGTGTGTATGCTATCATTCTTTAAAATAAAAGCCACTTGGTCTTTTGTTATACAATATAGATGCGTATTTAGACATTTTAAAGGTTGTATGCTGTTGCTGTGCCTGAGAATGAAATGTTACCAGTGTATTGAGTTGACAGTTGCAACATTATGTGATGTAAATTATATTTATGAAACAAATGTATATAAAACAAATACCTTCAGGCGGCAGCGTAATCTGACAGGAAACATAGCTCGTATTGCGATATGGCATTATTTCCTGACAAGATAAAATACTTTGAACTGAAAGGGAAAATATTATGAGACTCATCTTTTTAGTGTATTTGTGTATTGTGTTTTTTTTCTCTCTCTCTCTCACTATCTCTTTATTTCTCTTTTTTTGTCTTCCTCTCCCACCTCACCTTGTGTCTGGACACCTGTCGGCCACCTCTCCTGCCCCGTTCCCAGCAGGCCTTGCTCTGACAGCTGACCCCGTCTGGTTGTAGAGTCGCATGGCTGCTTCCGTCCTCTCCGAGACACGTGTCCTCTCGTCCTTCCCTGTCCCCCCACAAGGCAGTGTGACCGTCTCTGTCGGCCTGACGTCCCCCATGGGGTCCACCTACAGTCTCCGTTCCCTTCGTTTCTCTGCTTTAGTTGATGACCCTGTTCATCCTCTTTAACTTTTTTCTTCTCTTACTTTTAGCTTTTTTATCTTAGATCGCTCCTCCAGCAGGATTGTTCTTGCCTTCATCTGACACCTTCTTTTGACGATACCTCATGCGTGTACCTGCACATACACACACAGAGAGAGGCCAATTAAAATGTTGTTATGCCGTCCTGCGGAGTAACAGGAAGGCTAAATCTGATTAGGCACAGTAAAATGGAATGTGAGTTTACATGCTCCGTGACATGCACAACTGTAGTGCATTTCTTAGGACATTAAGCAGCCACATGGGGGCATTGTATCTTGGACAGCTTCCTGTTTCCTGTTTTGATAAATATGTTCACCTGATGAATAGTCTGTGTACAACCTTATATCCTTTGTATGTAGTTATTAAGTGATAGGTTGTTGGTGGTCACTGTGAGCATTTACTGATTTATGCTGTATCAGTACTAATAATGTTTATGAATGAATTTGTTCATATGATGGCACAGCTGAATTTTCAGCAGCCTTCAATGTCCCATGTTCCTGCAGAAATCATTGTAATATGCTGATTTGGAGCTCAGAAAACATTTTTTTTATGATTATGAACACTGAAAACAGTTTGGCTGTTTATTATTGTTGTGGAAACTGATATATTTTTCAGAATCTCAGCATTTGTTCTGGAAATCTTTTGTAACATTATAAATGTTTACTTTCACTTTTGCTCAATTTTTAGTGTATTCTTCAAATTTCTTAGATTAAAAAAAGTGCTACTGACCCCATACTTGAATTGTAGTGTTCATTATCTAATATTAAAGATATTAGTGAGGTAAAGTTTTTTAAACAGTTTTCTCCCTGACCCTGGATCACAAAACAAGTTTTAAGTAGCAGGGGTATATTTGTAGCAATAGCCAAAAATACATTGTATGGGTCAAATTTATTAACTTAATTTCTGATTAGTAATATGTATTGCTAATACCTTCATTTGGACAACTTTAAAGGCGATTTTGCACCCTCAGATTCCAGATTTTCAAATAGTTGTATCTCAGCCAAATATTGTCCTATCCTAACAAACCATACGTCATTAGAAAGCTTATTTATTCAGCTGTATAAATCCCAAAGTTGACACTTATGACTGGTTTTGTAGTCCAGGGTCACATATATCAAATATCACACAGGCAGCAAGAGCAATATGACACATGAGTGCTATTTTTATCCCGATCTATCACAAGCTCAAATGCGATTTTATACAACAGTTCAGTAAATAAGTTGTTGATATTGTGTTATATTTTAAACATTATATTATGTGTTTTTGATCAATTTTGCTGAGAACATGTTACCTTTGAAGCCACAGCAGAATTGTTGCTTTTCTCCAAGCAACACAACAGTGTTAAGTTTCTGAATAAATCAGCGTTTTGAACGAACCGTGAATGACTCAGAAAGAAATTTACCGCCACCTGCTGGCAGATTTGGTTTCTTATTTAGAGTATCAGTTCATTAAGAAAAAATAATAAGAATTCAAAAAAATGAAAGGGATAGTTCACCCAAAAAATGTAAATTCTGTCATCATTTACTTATCCTCATGTCGTTTTAAACATGTAAACTTTTGTAGAACATGAAAGAAAGTATTTTGAAGCCTGTTGGTAAGCTGTTTTGGTTACAATGACTTTCATTATATGAAGAAAAAAAATACTGAGATTGTTTTTCAAATGATCTTCTTTCATATTCCATAGTTTACGTTAGGCCATTGCAGCCTAAATGTTAAATGTGCAATAAATTTTATGCTGAATCAAATAAAATATTTTCTTTCTAAACCTACAATTTGTAATGTCTACTTGCTACTTTAACACAAAAATAGCTTTAAATAATCTTTTGTGGGTATTTCCACAGTCAAATTTATTTTGCGATTAATATGCGATTAGATTAGATTAATTAATCGACACATCATGTAATTAATTAGACTAAAATTTTTAATTGACTGACAGCCCTAATTTAAATATTTATTTCAATATTTAATATGTTTATTTAGTTGACAGCTATATGTTCATGTTTATCCTTAGGTTTATACATCTAACAACTCTGTAGAATATAGATAAATGTTGATTTATAATGTCTTTTCACATGGACATGTATGTACTTTTGTTGTGACTCAGGGAAAGAAATAGGGCCTACAGGTCAATTCAATTCAACAGGTTTATTTACTGTAGCTGCATATTTTTAGGAAGATATAAGGTATCGTCATATTTAGGGATCTCCTTTGAATCAAAAGGTTTGAAAACTGATATATGTAAATTAAACTGTAATGAAATTCACAAATATTCTTCTGCTAACCTTGTTTTTGCCATTTTACATGGGCATTTTTGAAAATAAACCTGCTGAATTGAATTGACCTGTAGGCTCTATTTCTTTCCCTGAGTCACAACAAAAGTTACAATGAGAAATGTGAAAAACACTTTTCCAGAGTAAAGCCTGTGATGATGTAATTGTGCATGTGCATACACGCTGCTCTAAATTTAATTCCCATCATCAAAGCCTGAGTCTTTCACTCCCGACGCTCACCTGGGCCGCCCATGGAGCACAGCTGGCACCAGTCCAAAAGATACAGCAGAGCACGAAGTGACCTTTTGATATAAAGCCACAAATACAAAATTCAAAGAAGGCGAGAAAGAAAAAGGCCAAAACGAATCCACCCCCTCTATGTTTTTGTCCTTGTCTTTGGTGCGAGCCAGCAGTAGTGCAAGCTAACCTTTCTCTAATTGATGTTTGTGCCGAACAGGCTCACCAGGCAGCCATTTTGTGGCGGGAAGGAGAGCAGCCCGAAGCGCAGTGGGGATCTTTAATGCAGCACGGCTGTTTGAGTTTCCACGGAGATAGCCGCCTTCCTCTGAGTAAGCAAAGCACAACTCAATATACAAATGATTCCCTTTATGTTTTTAGCCTGCTTTTATGCACAGGGTTTGAGTAGCCTTTTGAAAAATTATGACCATTACGCTTTTGGTTTTGGCAGGAGTATCTTTATGCTTCCTAGTAAATTTAAACTCGCAATCAGTTTGCAAGGTACATAAGAGCACTTAAGCATTGAGAAAGCCACAAAGATCAGCAATATGTACTGAAAAATAATTGTGAAACAGCTTACCCTAAGTATCAACTGTAAAAAACATATTTAGATCTCATACTTAAAAATCTCATATGATATATTCACGTTCACTTCTAATAGTTACTCAGAATGTTTCCTTAGACTCAAAATATTGTGTTCTAATAGTTATTTGTAAAAAAAAAAAAAAAGCTTTATATAATAATCTGTTTTTCAAACGAGAAACTTCATATTTCATTGATTTCTAAACACTTGTTGGTGATCATGATTAATCATAATTATTTATTATAGCCATATTTTCCTATTTTTCTACAACTGTACTGATGGGTAGAAAAATAACAGTTGCTTAAAAAATATTTTCTGCATGATGCCTAATTTTTTTATTTTATTTATTTATATTTATTATTTTTCCTCATAGTTACAATGAAATTGAGCTCTCCAAGGTCCTGAAACATTGTCTGTGCTGGGACATGGGAGAAATCTGATGCAAGTGACTGCAAATTTTGTAGACTCTTTGAAGCAACTGTATGTAGTTTTGTGCATTTTTGCGACTTTGGAGCCTCCTACAGTTAAGTGAGTGGAGTTCAGTGATGTAAATATAGTTGCCGTTAGTCTCCCGTAGCCAGACCTTCAGACTGACAGCAGAAGGTCTGTGAACCTTGGCTGCTTTGAATGACCAAGGACAGCCCAAGAGGCCATATGACTGACATGTAAAGCAACCAATCACGTTTAGTTTTGTGCTGCGTCATGTTTAGGGGCTTGGAAATGTCCCTACAATAACAGACCTGTGTGTAAAACTCTTGGACATATTTTAAAGATTCTATGCCGTAAACTTTACTTATTTCACATACTTTTAAAAATCCAGCATTTAGTTGATCCTGATAAGCGCTTATTGTTAAAGTTCTAAACACTACAGCTTTCTTCTTTCATGAGGTGGTTTAGCATCATGACAAAACTTTTTTTCCAGGCAGAACGTTAAAGGAGAGGTTCACTTCCACAACAAAAATTTACAGGTAGTATACTCACCCCGTTGTCATCCAAGATGTTCATGACTTTCTTCAGTCATAAAGAAATTATGTTTTTTGAGGAAAGCTTTTCAGGAATTATCTCCATGTACAGAAGTGGACTTTGGTGCCCGCAAGTTTGAACGTCCAAAATGCAGTTTCAAATGGCTCAAAACGTTCCCAGCCAATGAACAGGTGTTGTATCTAGCAAATCGATTGGTCATATTCTAAAAAAATTTAATGTATATACTTTTTAACCTCAAAATGCTCATCTTGTCTCCGTATTGATCCAGATTACACAGAGTACACATGCACACGGTAGAGCTGGACAAGATGAGCATTTGAGGTTAAAAAGTATATACATTTTTAAAATGACCAATCGTTTTGCTAGATAACACCCTTATTCCTCATCTGGGATTGTTTGGAGTCCTTTGAACCCGCATTTAAACTGCATTTTGGAAGTTCAAACTCACGGGCACTATTGAAGTCCACTATATGGAGAGAAATCTTGAAATTTTTTCCTCAAAAAACCTCATTTCTTTACGTCTGAAGAAAGAAACGCCTGAACATCTTGGATGACAACAGGGTGAGTACATTATCTTTACATTTTTGTCCTGTAAGTGAACTACTCCTTTAAAGAGCGTGACAAACACGTCTTCCGGAAATGTCGTAAATTTCAACCTGATGAGGTCTTCGAAACTCCTGAAGTGTTTCCAATTTTTGTGCACCATATGCATCAGATGTTCAGCCAACGATCTGTGGGCGTGATGTCTGAGGCTGAGACTAACTTGTCGTAAATATAGTGGATAGCTGTACATGTGCATTTGTCAAAATTTTGTACCTACTCACCAGTTTGTTGGAGAGCGTGGAAAATAATCTAAAGCCAATCACCTTATTAGAACTCAGTATATCATCAGAATAATTTTGAAACTGATGTATCAGGGGAAAAAAAAGTCCTTTTTTTAGCATTGTATTCTCGCTTAGTATTACTTAAATGTCTGTTTATCAACTGCAGGACACTCTTGTTTTGTTCCACAGTTATTCTCTCCACCATACTGATGCTGGTCAGCCTCAATTTCCCAGCATTGCCTGAAATACCTGCAATCAGATAGGAAGGATGCATTGCCCTCCAACAGCGCATTTGATTCCACACAACAGGTTTTCCGAACGTCCAGACTCAAAGGCAAATTGCATGTAATAGTCCCTTAACCCCCTGTAGATTCTTCTAGCATTTTAGGACATTTCTGATGGCTGTGCAATTCACCATTGTAACCTCTTCCTCAACACCCTACAAAGTTAAGTTGTTCCTTTATCTGGCTTGAGTGCACCTACTGCAAGGTCATTGATTTGTTCTGAGCTATTGCAGTGCTTCACGACGGCCAAACACCTGGTTAACAACAACAAAAAAGACAAGGAAAAAAAACCTCATGGGACCAAAAAGCATAGCCTATTTTTATTTGTATTTTTTTCAGCGCAAGCCGCAGGCAACTACCGAGGGAAGACGCAAACTCAAAGCCATAATACCTCACTTACAATAGAGACCTGTATTCCCCGTGAGGCCTGCAGGGCTGGTTTGTGTTGACAGATGGATGCAGAGAGGGAAAGAAAGATTCTTTGGCATTTTGATCATGTATCATTCATGTTGTAAAATGCCTCACTTGGAGCACTACATGCTGCCTCAAGACAATTTCTCTTTTTTTTCTTGGCCTTGTGGTAACTCAAACTATTTATATCTGTCTATCTATAAAATATATAAATATGTGGTTAATTTCATTACTTGCTAACTCAAAGCTCCCAAATTCATGGTTATAGAATGATGATTAAATAACTGTTTTGTAGCTGTGGATTTCTTTCCTTTTCTCTTTTTAGTAGGAAAAACATAGGGACTTCCTTGGTGTCAACCAATGACATGGACAGGCTAAAATGGCCAGACAAGGTTCTTGGTGTTGTGTGACTATAGCTGGGGAGCAAAGAAGGTTAAAGGAGAGGGGAATAGAGGATCAGTCTCTCTCAATGGCAGGTGCCCTCCAGGAGAGTTTTGTCCTTCGAGGGACCGGAGGAAATGTCATAGATCAGAGCTGGGTTAATCCTGCACTGATGGCTGACCTTCTGTTTAAACACACAAGTAAAGGGACTTTTTTGTCTCTCCAACTAGAAAAATGTGCAGTTACTGGGTTTTAGCTGACAAAAACTTCTATTTGACTTCATAAGAAGGAAATCAATAAATTTGAATAGCGTGAAAATAGTATGGACTCTTTATCCAAAGTAACTTACATTCACTTTACATTTTATTAATATACTACCATTTAAAATTTGGACTGGGTACTGGGTATTTTAATAAATGTTTTTGCTGAAACCAAGATTCTTTAATGAATAGAAAGTTCAAAAGCATCTTTTCTGAATAAAAGTATTAATTTCTTTCAAAAATATATAGTTATTTTAATATTTCAACAAAATAAATGGGATCATGAAAATTGCATGTTAATTTTTATTTACGACTGTCCTGAATAAGCTATTTCACATAACAGATGTTTATATATACTCCACAAGACAAAATAATAACTGAATTTATAAAAATGACTCCATTAAAAAAATGTACATTCCCTTGAATCTTAATACTGTGTGTTGTTTCCTGGATGATCCACAACTGTTTTTTATGTTTTGTGATAGTTGTTTATGAGTCCCTTGTTGAGTTCTTCAGAAAAATCCCCCAGCTCCTGCACATTATTTGGTTTTCCAGCATCTTCTGTATATTTTGAACCCTTTCCAAAAGTCACTGCATGATTTTGAGATCCGTCTTTTCACACTGAGGACAATTGAGAGACTCATACACACCTGTTACAAAAGGTGAAAACATTTACTGATGCTCAAGAAGGCAACACAATGCATTAAGAGCCAGGGGGTGTAATTGTTTTGAATTGGATAAGAGTAAATTATCCTTACGTTGTCTTCTGGGAAACATGTAAGTATTTATGTACCTTCTGAAGTGTACTAAATGAAAAAATATGATCTTTAAATAAAATGAAAGAAAAATGTACACATCATCATCCTGTTCAAAAGTTTACACGCCTCCGAGTCTTAATGCGTTGTGTTGCCTTGTTAAGCATCAGTACATGTTTTCACCTTTTGTAATAGTTGTGTATGAGTTCCTCAGTTGCTGTCAGTGTAAAAAGATGGATCTCAGAATCATGCAGTCACTTTTGGAAAGTGTTCAAATATGCAAAAATGCTGGAAAACCAAAGAATGTGCAGGAACTGGAGGATTTTTCTGAAGAACAACAGACAGTTGAACTGCTCAGGACAAACAAGGAACTCATGAACAACTATCACAAAACATGAAAACAGTCATGGATCATCCAGGAAACGACACACTGTATTAAGATTGAAAGGTATGTGAACTTTTGAACAGTCATTTCTATAAATTCAGTTATTATTTTGTCTTGTGGACTATATATAAACATCTGTTGTGTTAAATAGTTTACTCAGGATAGAACTAAGTAAAAATGGCATGCAGTTTTCATGATCCATTTTATTTTGGTAAAACTATTAATATATTTGCTTATTCTGCAAGGGGTATGTGTATATATATATGTTATGTATTGTTAGAAACTATGTATGTTCCTGTGGAACATAATTAATTGTTTTGAAGAATGTTGGGGCTATTTTATTTTAAAAAAAATGGATTTGCTGAAGAATGATTATCTAGTTTTCCATCATTCATTATAATCATTATAATACTTTTTGCACTGAATTGAAAGTGATTCAGCTGCATGGTAATTGCAATGGACTGAGTAACCTTATTAGTTAAGTGGCAAAAATTACATAGCAATTGTTAAAAACCATTTTCCTATTATGAGGCTATTTTCATATGGTTCGCTGTGCCATGTTTTTTTTTTTCTGAACATTAATTTTACACATAGTGTGCGTTTGCGCATACTGATTGCGTACACACATTTTATATTCAATGTGCCTATAAAAAAACATGAAACGTAATTATATCCGTTTTTTTAGATAAACTCTTTGTTCTTGCACACACACACATACTATAAAACAAGAAACAGTTGCAAATCTTTTTACTGACATTCGGCTCCAACAGCCAAGATCTCTAGAGATACGCACATATGCTTCAGTGCATACATGATCACACACACACATACAGACGTGCACACGCTCCCTTCCTCTCAGGTGGAACAGACCCAAATGCATGCATATTCATTATGCCGCAGAGAAGAAAAAAAAAAAGATCATCTGGAGATGCATAACGACAAGTGCCAGTGAGTGGGCATGGAATAGCTTTGTTTAATGAACAGCGCATCTCTGCCTGCAGCCTTACCCAACACGCACTGATGTTTCAGGCAGATGTGGGATGTAGATCCAAAGGCGGGGAGATGCGTGACAGAAGGAGAAATGTGAAGAAACAAGCTGACTCTTTAGTTGGCAACTTTTTTTTTTCACCGATCTCCTCAAGGCAGGATTTTTCCTTTCTTCCATCTCTCCACCTCCCTTTCCACCTCTAAATGTTAAGTGAGCCACAGGGAACAAGTGGGCAAGAAAGGAAGAGACTTTTCGCATTGTTTTGTTTTGTGAACAGTGCATAAATAGGCATGCACGCTTCTCATTTTGGCTTATGATTCATATTTGTAGCTAGTTTATGGAAAACTATTTCACAGATTCATAACTGAAACTTGGAGATGATGCCTTAATATGCAATTACTTGGGAAGAAGCATTACTCTGAATAGCTTTCAGTGTAGCATCTGGGTATTACATATGCAAACACAGCACATCAGCGTAAAGTGCGTTCTCAGCAGCATGGTTAATCTTTTATTATGCAATGCCTTATACATTAGCTTTTTGGCAGTGATTTAAATTCATTTACTCCTCCAGAAGCAAACAAAAAGAGCTTCTACTTGAGAAAGCAAAAAGCCCTGTGAATTAATATGCATACATCCCGAACAAATCCTAGTTATGTTTCAGAAATACAGCTGGGTGAAGTGAACTAACATTAGCAGGCACTGTGCTGGGACGATATACTCAAAGTGTGTTCTGCCTCCGGCAAACTAAGGCTGTGAATTGTGTGTTGAAAACCCAAATGTTTTTCTAACTAATTTTTATGGAGAGTTGCTCATGATAATGGTGATGCCGATTTTGTAGTACAATTACCCATTCTGTTCTGTTCCTGTTTCAGAATTATTCCTGCTGAACAAACAAAGCAACAGCCAGGTTCTTTTTGCAATGACAGGTCTTTATATCTTTGGCTATAACCCAAGATTTACAAATCCACCTTGAGCGGTTATTGATTTTAAAGGCCTTTAATGTTGCCTCTGAGACAGAAAGTGACAGCCAGCAGAGCAACATGGCTCAAGGAGAAATGACCGCTGATCGAAGGAAAAAGACCTCTGATTGCCTCTTAGTCTTCCAATCAGCTGGCTTGAAATCATCACCTCTCTGACATGAGAGCAGGGCAGCAATGTACTTGGCTCTCCATTAGAGCAATAAAAGTTCAATTCCAGATACATTAGTAGACGATCAATTCACAATATTCCACTTTTTCCCCACAATTCATTATCCTTGCATTCAGAGATGTCCTGCGCATGGCCAGTTGTGGATTTGGGGTTTTTTTCCACAATGAAATGGTGCTCAAGTTGACTTCTTAGCCCAAAGCATGCTTAGTTTTTGTACGTGTGTGCTAGCAAACAGTTGGTCATTTGCAGGAGTGTGTTTACGTTATGGGGGACCCTAAGTAGGGTGACCAGATTTCTCATGGTGAAATACAGGATGGGTGGGCGAGGAGTGGGCTATATGACCACGATATGAGAAATTTTATTTCATGATATCTAAATGATAGTTATTTTGTAATATTATAAAATTATAAGACAAATATGATAGAGATACAAATTAAATAAACTAATACAATAATAAAAATTAAATATTTAACGTTTTGTTGTTTGATTAACATTAATGAGACAGTCAGGTATTTAAATTAGGTTGCTGTCCCTTTAAGATCGAATGAATGATTCATACTTGCTTGTTTACATTCACTTAAGCCACAAAAGACACTGTATTTACATGAGATGCTCTAAACGATGGACATTTGACAACGGTGTATTTGACAATTTTGGTGCAAGGAAAATTTATCACATGCTGTCTGAGAGAACTGGGATCGAGAGAACTATCCCGCCTTCACTTACTGCAAGTAAATCTATAACAAATTGGGATTAAATGGTAATTTTGTTCTAGGACAATCTAGTTACCTTCAATTAGGCTGTGACAGAACACTACTACTACTGATTTGATCACCCAGTTGTAAAGAAATTTTGAAATATGGGACAAAACATGATTTTTTTCAGTATAAATTGCAACACTAAAAATAGAGCTTAAATATGGCACTGTCCCGGGAAAAATGGGACATCTGGTCACTTTAGCCCTAAGCCAAACGGGAGGGGGTGGGATTCCTGGGGGCGAATTTGTATAAGTGAGGTTGTACAAATTTGTCTCTTTGGTTTCGTTTTCGACTGTAAAATAATGCACAGGGCCAGTGTTGCCACCTTGTGGAACAAGTAATTAGTGCAAAACCAAGTCAATGCACAAGTGCTACCTGCGCGGGCAAAAATCCTGTGTTGCGCACACAGTAGGCATATACTATTCTGATGACGAAATTTGCATCACGCGTGCTGTACGCTGACCCTTGCGTATGTGTAAAATGTGAAGTATATTTTGGGCTTTAAAGGGTTAGTTCACCCAAAAATGAAAAATTAGCCCATTATTTACTTACCCTCCAGGCATCCTAGGTGTATATGACTTCCTTCTTTCAGACAAATCCAATCAGAGTTATATTAAAAATTGTTCTGCCTCTTCCAAGCTTTATCGTGGCTATGGGTGGGTGTTTTGTACCTGTAATTCGTGACTGTTGTTTTGTTTCAGTTTCTCTTCTGCACGTCTGCAATTGTCACCTCTCAGTGGTGCATGCGTAATACCGACGTCATACATCATCCGCCCGGACCTGCTTCTGTGTACGACTGTTAGCGCAAGCTAGATTAAAGTGATAATTACGTTTTAAATATGGATGCTTTTCTTACAAAAACACATTCGATTTGCTACAGGAGACCTTTATTCAGCCCCCCAGAGCCATGTGAAAACTTTTTATTATGGGTAGATGCACTTTATTGGACTTGTTTGGAATCTTGAAGAGAAACACCCACCCGCTGCCATGATAATGCGTGGGAGAGCCTAAACAGTTTTTAATATAACCCCAATTGGATTTGTTTGAAAGAAGGAAGTCTTATACACCTAGGATGCCTGGAGGGTGAGTAAATAATAGGCTAATTTTCATTTTTGGGTGAACTAACCCTTTAACACTAGAACCGCCACGGGGGGAAAATTTTACCCGTACCTGTTATTGAAATGTATATACCAGATTTTCAATAAAACACTCAAGTCTGGCAGTCATTGATTTGTACTAAAATTGTGTCATTCAAAATCCCTCGGTGTTAAAAAGTGTTTAGATAATACCAGATCGAAAAACGGGGCATTTATACCTAAAAGCGCCAACATGGGTCAAATTTACCCATATATATATATATAAATGGCTGTATTTTCCCGCTGTCATGATTTTGCCGCTTATGTAACATTGTACATTGCTAGGCAGCGTCTTTTACTCACTGAATTAGCGGTTATCAGTTTCATAAATAAAGTCAAAATGAGTAAAAGAAGGCGATTTATTGATGCCGAAGAGGTATTAGAAGCACTAAATACCATGAGTGATGGAGAGTCTGATGGTAAGTTATGCGTCCTGGGTCGGCTCAGCATTTGATGGCTCATCTGACAGGGATCTCATATTTAGATGTTTTTAGCCTAACGTTACTCATATTGGTCAAACTTTGGATTATTTATTTAACTTTTGTTTTGCCATTTCTATTGTTTATTTTTCGCTACTGTGTTATTTATCCTAGTCAGCACGTTTCCTGAAAAAAAAATCCATTTTGTGTAATGAATACAACCTTTTTCTTTTTTTTTTTTTGATTACCCAAAGTTTATTGGCGTTGTTCACTTATTCAAATTATAAATTATATAATTAAACAAAATAATAATTCATTAGGTGAAGCTGTGCGCTTGAATTTGTCATCACATCATTATTACACATTATTGTCTATAGGCTATTTTAGTAATTTAAATAACATGAATGGTCTGAATATATTGATTAATAACAATGAATTATAATATTACACCACCTAAATATGTAGTTACTTCCTTTTAATTCTGTTTGTCAGTGCAGGCTTGTTTAGACTGTAGCCTGCATATAAAGCCTTGAACATAAAACAACAGGACAAAGATGTAGTTGATGACTAGACAATCATTTTTTATGACTCTAGACACTTCTTTATGAAGACAGTGCCATAATACTGTGAAATAAATGTTCTTTAGTCATATCAAAACACTACTCATGTGCGTGGATAAAATTTACCCGCATGGCGGTTTTAGGTATACAGCGACCCCTGGCGGTTTCTTTTTCTTTTTCTTTTTCTTTTTTTTTTTGCATACACTAGTGTATGCACACAGACAAATGTGCAGCTTTTCAAAATATACTCAAAATATATTAAATTTTTTGTCCAAAAGATGAAATATTTGTCCAATCTGATGTATTTTTCTCCATAAGTTATGACCAGTAAAAATCTCTTTGCACTCTTTTAAACTAAAGTTGTGGCTTTCTTATCTTTCTTTTTCTTATGTCCGCTATTTTGTTGTTGTTTAGGTTACTGTGAAACAACTGCTGGGGCCAGTGTTGCCACCTTGTGCAACAACTGATCAGTGCAAAACCAAGTCAATGCGCATGTGCCACCTGCACATACAAAGTAGGCATGGTTACAGTACGGGCTGGTGATGAAATTCGTCATGCGCACTGTAGGCAGACCCTCGCGTATGCATAAAAAGAGAAGTATAGGGCTACTTCGGCCTTTATAATCAAGTCATTAACAATAACTTCAATGTAGCATTGGTGAATGCAAGCAGACATTGTAGCATCACAACTAGCGTTATAGTTCCCCAACCCTGTTCTCTTCCACAGGATTAAACAAAAAAAGTTATTTAAGATCTTTGACATATGGAAATCTGTAGTTTAGAAGACGCATCTATAATTTAAAGTCAGTTACCCTTTTGAAGACTTCCCCCTAAGAAGAACAGATGATAGATTACCATTCTGAATTTAAAAGACTGTAAATTATTTTACATTTGCGTATAAAGAAGTATTTGAGTTTATAAAGGAAAGCAAACAACTGAAATGAAGCGATTTCAAAGGATACCCCCATGTGGGACATTATTTTGATTGGAATATTAAGTCATTTTTGAAAATGGGATACATGCGATTTAAATGTGTTCATGCCTGTTTCTTATTTATGGACAATATATGCTACACAAACAAACAAAAAAAGTTAAAGGTAAATTTGATATGAAGAATAATAATAATAATATAATAGGTGCAGTGTGCAGTAGCCACAGCGAGGCACCATAACTCATTGCACAAATAATGAATTCAGTGTTTCACAAATAATGAATTCTGTGTTTCTTGAATGGTTGTATGGCAAATACTGACCTGCTGTGCCTGAACTTCTGACTTACTGTTCTGATCGTCTCATATCTCACATCTCTTTTTTCTTTTTGAAGTTATGTTCTGAGAATCTAAATTGACCACTTCCAGATTCACATAAGAGAACTGTTAGTATCTCATCAAATGTCAGGTTGCTAGGCAACATGTCATTTACTGTCATACTCTACTTACATGTGAATAGAAGAGAAAGCACATGCAAAAAGCATTGTCTTGATGCTCAGAAGCATTAAATGTCCCTCCATGCTCTCACTATCTAATACTGAAGGTACAGAGTTCATGTACCTTTGAACTAAACCGAAAAAAAGGGGTTTGTAAAAACAATCTTTACTCAGAAATTGCTAGTAACTTTCATAATACTGTAAATTACAAAGAAACCTCAAATAACACTTCAAATTAAATGTGAAATTTTAAAGTAGAAAAACAAATTTAAAGTAGTTTTTCTTGTAAAACATAGGCTACTCCAATTATACAACTTTATGTACATTAGTACAAAACATTTTTACAAAATTATATTTTCAATAAATTATGATAATGTGGGAAAAGGTGATCATTTAAAACTGTAAAGATACGCTCTTTAGATACAATTTCTAGTTTGTTTGTTTTTTTGTTTTTTTTTTACGTTTTGTGTAGGAGGATGCATGTTATTTTGCTATGTCCCATGCACTGCTCATTAAATTTGAATGAGAGTAGAATATAGTCACATCATAAAATGTGAACATTTTGTTCTCTTATTAATATTTTGTTAAATAAGAGATTATTCAATTTGAGTGTACTGGCCATTTGGTAATAAAAACAATGTTTTTTTATTTAATAAAAAAGAAGAGTTTGTTCATGTCCCTTGAATGGTTGTCCACCCTGTCGTATTGGGGAATCTACCCCTTTAAGAAAAGGCCGTCCCCTGTAGTGACATCTGGACAACACATTTTTTGTCTCTTCAGTGGCAGGAATTTCGATGGCTGAGGTGAATAAGTTGGTGACTTTTTAATTGACAAATTTTCTTCGTATGAGTTTGCTTACTTGCTTTTCCTAAGCTTAACATGTCCACCCTGTCGGCATAAAATATAAGTTGTGATTTGAATATTGTGAAAATTTTCAAAATATGTACGTTTAAATATATCAAATTCTCTTCAACAACCAGACTAACTGTTTAGCTAGTCACAGTTTGTTGTAAGATAATATGCTAATTGAAGCTCAAAATGTCCACCCTGTCGTTGTTCCAAAATGTCCACCCTGTCGGCCACTTAGACTTGAGAGGGTGGACATACACATTACAGGGTGGACATAGCATTCATTATATATCAGTGTGATTGAGAATGTAATTATTTATTTATTTTATTTTTTTCGAAGTTCAGTGTTTCATTGTCATATTTTGTCATGCTTTGTGTGTTCTGCTTTATGTGTCCACCCCGTCATGTGCTGGTCCAACCTGTCATCTTGATATTTTAAAATATTTTTTAAAATAATAATTCAATAATATCTATATAATCCAGTGTGTTCAATAGCTAGGTGTGGTGCCAATAACATGCAAACAAAAAACTGCATCCAGATATCACAGTTTTCTCCAAATAAGAAAAAATATACGTGCAAGTTTTTTTAAAAACACATGGTTTCCATAAAATATTTTATGTATTTATAATTTGAAAGCAAACAAATAACACTGTTTAAGAAAGGGATTTATACCTTTCAGAATATATAATTTTCATCTTAGTATTGCAATGAAAATGCATTTTACAGTAATATATATGTGGACATATCTTATGGTTTATGCTTCGAATAATGGCCCATAATTATCTAAAAAAATGTGTGGGAGCTCAGCTAATTTGTCTGTAGCGAATGGGAAGTTAAGACCAAATGAGTATTGTAGAGGTTAAAAGGCACTCTATGGTATTATTGACCCATGTATATTTGATATTTTGAATAAAACAAAAACAAACTGACCATTTCTTTTTCTAAGCATAATGGTCTTGAAGCCATTTATCATTCATGGTGTAAATCACTCTGCGTTTGTCAAGAGCATCGCACTAGCTGTCACTTCATGCTCTTAAATGACACAGAACAATGACAGGGGCGTGATGGATATTTTCTTGGCTTGTCAGCGACTGAGTTTGTTTAATGGCAAAAGGCACTGATATCATGCCAGCATCTCTAGGCACAAACAAACTGACATGCATACGGCTGACATTTCGCTGTTGCCCTCTGCCACAGATGGCACATTGCTAAGTGGGCATCTCATAATGACAAACATCAGGCCATCACAACATATTATTAGTGCTCTTCCGTGTAATGGCCATAATGACACCATCATGAGTTTCTTTTGCTGAAAACAGATGTATTTAGCTGTGTAGCATCGTATGAAAATTGAATGTAATCTGGTTTAATTGGTAATAGCAAATTAGTCAGAACCTCAGACAACACGCCTACAGACCTCTTAGAGTTAGTGCACTGAAATAAAATGTGTATTGTACACATCTGAAAATTAAAAAAGACATCCAATATTTTGTTTTTGTTTTGTTTTATGTGATATGAAAAAATATGGGACATTTTAGTCCCAAGAGTGAATTATTATACAGTTAGTGGAGTAATTTTGTCCAGGAGTGCATCTCCAATAATAATAATAATAATAATAATTAAAGCTCCTTTTAAGACTGCAAGATTTGGAAAAACTTAAAAAAGTTTTTTTTTTTTTTTACAAGAACCAACACAAAACTTTAAACTTAGAGTTTAACAAAAAAAAAAAAAGAGTTTTCATTTAATCTATGACTATAAAATAATAATAATTGTTGATTTTATTGTGATTGTTCATTATAATATTGAGATTGTTGAGTTATGAAGTACAAATTAAAACAAAATAGGAAATATATTATGATAATAAGGTAAAATAAATACTGGGACTAATAACAAGCTGAAAACTGGATTTCATCATGATCGAATTAATGTACACAAATGATTCAAAACATATCGTAGCACACGAAACTGCAATTTTAAAGCCCACGTTGGCTTAAAAATTGCAATGCTGCAGTCCTCTTGCTGTTGCTGTCTATGTTGTTATAGTATGAATGTGAAATGGAGGTCCTATAATTCCATCACATCATCTTGTTCTGATTTGACTGGAGAAAATCAGGTGGCACGCTTCAGCAGCTAAAGCTTATCTGTCAGGGCTGCCTTACTGAGAGATGCACCTGCTGTCTGGGCTTACCAGACAAGGCATAAAGCATGAATGAGAAACAGGCATGAGCAAGCGCACACAGATGTTCCTCTCCCCCAGGTGCCTGCTTTCTTATTTGGCCTTTTTCACTTGGGAGGCACTTGATAGGATGCTGCATGTTGCTATGATGGGTGGAAGACTAGAGGGGGAGAAAACAAAGTCAGAATTGGTTTCAGAGGGGATCCAGCCCAAAAACAGAGTGGACACATTTCCAGATGGTGTTCTCTGTTGATGTATGACCACCAAAGCCTGCTTGAAAAAGAAGACAGGAGCGTCAAAGCAATGTCACCCCTTCAGCACAAGGTAGAACAAAGGCAGAAGTTTCAGGATGAGGGAATATCCCTGCTGCCCAAACTGTTAAGTATAAATCCTTCCAATTCCTTTTGATAAACAACAAAAGACTCTCTTTTGGTTACTTTTGTGTATTTACACTAGCTTCTGTACTATAGAGGTTCACTTTTACAATTCGACATTGAGAATAGCCTATGTTACGTTATAACCCAAATGATGGATCAACTGGGGAAAAAATGTTCTGAAAGTAATTCCCACAATATGGTTTTTCTGTCATTATTGTTATAGTTGTAAATTTCCCTATTCTCAAAGATTAGAATGGTTATTAAAATGTAATAGCTATAGTTATCATTATAGTTAACATCCTTGGTGTGAACAGGCCATTATGATATTCTTCAGACTCTAGACTGCTGTGGATATTATGGCAGCCTGAAGACTGCTGATTTAGTATCTAAAATGGGGTAAAATCAATGGGCCTCATTCATGGAGCTTGTGCTGAGCTACTAACAAATTGTAATCCATTACTGATTCCAAATTGCATGACAAAAATTGTATTTAGTAATGTAATCTGTTACATATTTTAGGCAATATAATCAGATTACTTTTAGATTACTTTTGACCTAACTCGTTTATCACATTGATTTAAATAGGATCATATTGTACCATACTGACATAAAAAAAAATAATAATAATAATAAAAAAATATATATTCCATTTGTTGTTATTAACAACATTAAGTAAATTGGTGAGTTTTTCAGGGGGGGTTATAAGTTTAGCTGAAAAACTAATAATTAAATAAATCATAAAAAAAAAACCTTACTAAAAAATGAAATAATATTATTTGTTTACATGCATGTCATGTGACCATAACCAACATCAGAGAACCAATGAACATGCAAATGTGATACTTAATAGTGAAAATGTGAAGTGAAAAAGAGAAATTAAGGTAAATCAATAAATTTAATCCATAAAAAAGTAACTGATTATGAGTACGTTAAAATGTAATTTAATCTAAGTACTTAATTTTTGTAATCTGATTATGTAATCCAGATTACATGTAATCAATTACCCAGCTCTGTACAGTGCCATGTGAAAGTTTGGGAACCCCTTGCAGAATCTGTGAAAATGTGATAATTAATAAAATATTTATTTTAAAATCTCAGGGGTACTTCATGAAAATATATTAGGTAAAGGAGAACAGATTTTGTGCAAGAAGATCAGAATTTGTGCATTTTAATGTGTTTGAAAGACAAAATCCTTCCAAAGGCATAGAAATATATGATAAAACAACCTACAGAGTGTTCATCAGTAGATGATGAAATGTTAGAACACTTCTTAAACCTGTAATGATTTTTGTAAATGAGTGGTCAAGTGCTGTGTCACCACCTGACTAATGACTGATCTTTGTGTGAATTTCCGCAAAACTGTATATAGGCAGTAGGCTATTTTATAAAAGAAAAATGTAAACTCCTTGCAGAATCTGTGAAAATGTGCATAATGTTAACAAAATAAGAGAAATCATACAAAATGCATGTTATTTTTTTATTTAGTACTGTCCTGAGTAAGATATTTTACATAAGATGTTTACGTATAGTCCACATTAGAAAAAAATAGCTAAAATTATTAAAATAACCCCTTTTAAAAGTTTGGGAACTCTTGGTTCTTAATGCTGTGTGTGTTTCCCTGGATAATGGGGGGGATGGTTGTTCGTGAGTCCCTTGTTGTTAAACTGTAGCACTGTTCTTCAGAAAGAACCTCCAGGTCCTGCAGATTCTTCAGTTTATTTGAGATCCGTCTTTTCACACTGAGGACAATTGAGGGACTCAAACACAACTATTAAAAAAGATTTAAACATTCACTGAAGCTCCAGAAGGAAACACAATGCTTTAAGAGCCGGGGGGTGAAAACTTTTGGAATTTGAAGATCAAGGTAAATTGTACTTCTGAAGGGCAGTACTAAATGAAAAAAAAAAAAGTTCAACAAAGTAAGAAGAATGTGGACATGTTCATGCTGTTCAAAAGTTTTCACCCCCGGCTCCTAATGGATCGAGTACATTTGGAGTAACCTGAAAACTTTCCTCCATATTCACAAATGGTGTATAAACATCGGATTTCATAGTTAGACATGTTTATGTTAATGCATTCCAGTCATTCATAAATAGGGTGCACATGCACGCTCATAATAGCATTCCTGCCTATGAATTAAAACTATGTAAGTTATGTGACCAGGAACGCAGTGGAATATTCTGGCCTCCTTTCTCAGGTTTGGCACCAGTATGTTACATACATGCAAAAAAGACCAGTAGGCCTTATGCCTAACAACAAATATTCAATTAAAGTGTGTCCACCAAAGCGTGTTTATCCAACTGAAAAAATGGCAGGCGCTCTTTTAATAACAGCCAGCTGGTGGCGCTTGAGAACTTTTTGGTGGCACAGCATTTTTTTCCAGCTGAGACGCTTTCGTTACAATGATCCACAACAGCAACGTATCTCGATTCTCATTTTGAAGAATATTACCGAATATAGAAATTAAGTAACTAGCAATTTTAACTTTTAATTCCATTGTTGTTTGCTCGTTGTACAAGTAGGTTAGTTGGTTAGTGTAGTATTTGTCCCGCCCCTCCTCCACTGATTGGACTGCTGGGAAAAAAGTGACAGTTACGAGCACTGTGTTTTACCTAAAGATGTACTTTTACCAAAAGAAAAAGAAAAAAGAAAGAAAGACAGGGCAAACAAACTTGTGAAATATTATTATGGTAGTGCATCAAAATTCAGTGTCATCAGTTTGCCAAAAAGAACAAAAAAGGAAGATTTTCTGACTCTTGGGAGATGAGAGGGTCTGTATTACGTACTATTGGCGAAAGTGTAACAGTCAACTTGGATCACGTGTGCCTTGATAACCAATCACATTACAGCCTTAATGTCACTAAATTTCAGTTCAGAGTTGAGCGACACTCAATCGCCGTTTACGTATACCATAGGAGTGAATGGGAAGTGCCGTAATCTGAATCCCATCTGTTGTGAAAAGTAAGCGACTTCTCTTATAAAACAAAATTTTTTTCGGAGTAAAATCTAAAACTAGTTCAATCCAAAAGTATTGTTTAGTGTAAAGCATGTTGGAAATTAGCCAATTAGGCAGTCGATTCATTAAATGATAAGATGTTTCCTCTAAAAAGCTGTTTATTCAGTGTAGTGAACCCTCTCCTCCATTGACATCCATTCAAAGAAAATGGCCTCTGGTCTCCTTTCCCAAACCAGAAGCGTTAGCTTTAGCCATTATGCTTTTTTGGCTAAAGGTTGCAGGCTTGCCCTCTATTGTCTTTGGTGTAGCCTACACCTTACATTTTGAAAATACAACTATTTACCTTAGAAGGCTTTACAAGCGATTTACACAAAAATTTGTTCTGCTCATGTTTCATGAATGAGGTGCAATGTGTTTATTCAAAGTGATTAAGTGATAAAACATATTGCAGGTGTCTCAATTTTTTCTTGGTTTTTTTGTGACGTGGCACAGGATGCCAAAAAACAAGCATCAAGACAGTCTGTTTGGTTCATATGTACAGAAACTAAGAGTGACCTGGACATTTTTGACCCTGGACAAAAAACCAGGCATGAGGGTCAATTTTTTGAAATTGAGATTTATACATCAACTACAAGCTTTCCATTGATGTATGGTTCGTTAGGATAGGACAATATTTGGCCAAGATACAACTATTTGAAAATCTGGAATCTGAGGGTGCAAAATATTTAAAATATTAAGAAAATTGCATATTGCTAATCAAAAATTAAGTTTAGATATATTTACATTAAGAAATTGACAAAATATCTTCATGGAACATGATTTTTACTTAATACCCTAATGATTTTTGGCATAAAAGAAAAATCGATCATTTTGACCCATACAAAGTATTTTTGGCTATTGCTACAAATATACTCGTGCTACTAAGATTGGTTTTGTGGTCACACACACACACACACATATATACACTGTATATATTCTATGTCAGTTATTATGAATAAGTGTGTTCGAATGATCTTCATTTAGGAGCTTTTCGCCGCAAATGTTGATGATGTGATTAATTGCGATTAATTTAATTAATTAATCGGCATATCATGTAATTAATGTGATTCACACTTCAGCCCTCGAGTGAACTTTAGAATCACATCCAACCTACTTACATTCTTCTTCGCCTCTGCCTCAGTGCTTATCATAAATACACATGAGTGTGTCTTTACTTGTCCTGTAATAGTTTCCTCTTTCAGCTTGCATGGTTTATAAGATGGCATGTCATGCAGCTCCGCAAGGACCATAATGGAGTTATGATGTCTCGGCAGCCATTGAGAAAGAGGCCTGTTATTTATGCTGAGCGTCAGGCTCACAGAGGAGAGGCAAAGCACATTTAATTTCTCTCTAGATCACAAAGACAAATTCTATTTACTGCTCCCAGACAGGGACACGAGGAGAGAGTGAAAGAGAAGAGAAGAGGCAATGGGTGATGGAAGGATTTAATAGGTCATTCTGACAAACCTCATTAAGAGCTCTCGTGCGAGTCCTGGGGAAACCCTGTTCAAAATGGCCAGTGTTCACCATTTTACTGCCTTATTCTTCTCTGCTGGAAACAATAAGACAATGTATCAGTCAGCTGGAAATAGAGCTGACAGTTCGAAATGAGTTGACAGTAAACAATATATAACAATATGCACAATACATATCAGGCGGGTTACTGAATGATGAAAAGTGAAATATTCATATCGTTATGGCATAAGGGTAGTACTGAAGAAATATCAGTAAAGCGACGCTAACTGAACGAATTTACATGCTTCGCTAGAGCGTGAACGTACAGCGTCATCTTGTCATCTTCAGATGTTGCATGCTGTCTGCTGTTAAAGCATATCATACAAATGCTATCAACTTGGTCTGTGTTTATGGAAAAAGATGATTTGTATAGACACACTCGATGTGTTTATGAAAACATGCTTGAATGTACAAAACCAAAGCGAACGGAAATTGATTGACCTTCATCGATTCCTCTCTGAGGAGAAAACAAAAGCCGTTCCTTGTTACTTGGGCATAATTAACACTGATCGACCGTGCTTGCTCTTTTTCTCTGTTCTGATGCAGTGATGGCCGTCCACTGAGGGAAAAACATTAACTTGGCCAATGATGACGTGCCAGGAACTCTGAGTGACTGTGAGCAGAAACTGGCATATAAAAACAGCAGTGGCAGCTTATGCATAATATTGGCTGGTGTAATTTGGATATCAATGTATTTCTCTGCTGTACTGACCTTATATCACTGTCAATCACTGCATTTGCAACCAAATCACCACTTGATGTGACAGTAACAATGTTTGTGCCAGCAATAGCAGGAATACTTTGTGGGAACCAGTTTTTTAAGGGAGAGAAGATGGAAATTTTCATGCCTTCATCAGTGTTGGGGAAAGTTACTTTTAAAAGTAATGCATTACAATATTGAGTTACTCCCTAAAAAAGTAACTAATTACATTACTTAGTTACTTTTAATGGAAAGTAATGCATTACTTTTGCGTTACTTTTTAAATCAGGGCTTGCTTGTTTGTTTTTAATATAAAAAGTTCTATTTTTGGCAAGTGTAAAAGCCTTTTCACACCAAAAGCCTCAGGCTTTGAGAAAAGTGAATTCACGTCTGTACAATAGACCGCAGAAGAAAAAATATCAACTCTTCAGCAATATAAAAAAAAGAAAAACAAATGTTAGATTATGTTGAGTAATTTCTGCTTATTAATATGGTTGAATTGGATCATCGAAGGTCGGCAGCAAAGACATCGGTTAATAAAATGGTATTAAATGCATAAAGGATATTTGTATTATTTAACATATTTAATTATTACAGGTTTGTGTCATATTCCGAGTTGAATTTCACTGTTTTTATTCATTTTGAGGAATACTGGATCTGTTTTTTTGTGAGATGAATTAATGCATGTTCACATTTATTCTAAAACTAATATCTTACTCCTGATTTCTCTCAACATGGGGAAAGGAGAGCTTTTAATCAATAAATGGGGGGAAAGTAACTGGCGTTATTTGAAAAAAATTAACTCAGATATTTTCTTGTCAATTAAAAAGTAATGCATTACTTTACTAGTTACTTGGAAAAGGGATAATATTATATAACTTGCGTTACTTGTAATGCGTTACCCCCAACACTGGCCTTCATACTGTTCCAAACCTGAAGAAAGAACATCTTAAAGCAGGGGGGCTCAACCCTGTTCCTGGAGATCTACCATCCTACAAAGTTTAGCTTCAACCCTAATCAAACACACCTGAACCAAGCTAATTAATCTCTTAGGTAGCACTTGATAATTACAGACAGCTGTGTTGGAGCAGGGCTGGATCTAAAGTCTGCAGGTAGGTAGATCTCCAGGAACAGGGTTGGGCACCCCTGTCTTAAAGGTTTGGAATGACATGAGTTAACTAACCCTGTAAGCTTTTAAAGTTCATCCAAAAATGAACATTCTGTCATTAGTAACTCACCTTCATGTTGTCCCAAAACCATGAACTGTGTTCATCCTCTAAACACAAATTAAGTTAAATATTTTTAATGAAATCCGAGCGCTTTCTGACCCTTCATAGACCGTAACGTTACTACCACTTTCAAGCCCAGAAAGTTAGTATAGTCCATGTGACATCAGTGGTTCAACCTTAATGTTAGTAAGCTCAAAGACTGTTCAAAGTCTGTGTCAGTTCAAAGACTGAAATAGAAGAGAAGGAACTGTTAAACAATGCTGTTATTTTTGTTTTCTTTGCGCACAAAACATTTTCTCGTAGCTTAAAGGGGTCATCGGATGCCCATTTTCCACAATTTGATATGATTCTTTAGGGTCTTAATGAAAAGTCTATAATATACTTTGGTTAAAAATTCTCAATGGTTGTGTAAAACAACACCCTTTTTACCTTGCCAAAATGAGCTCTGCAAAAATCATCTCATTCTGAGGGATTGTTCCTTTAAATGCAAATGAGCTCTGCTCGCCCCGCCCCTCTCTTCTCTCTGTGGAGAGACGAGCCTGTTTACTTTAGCCGCATTTAGCCGCTAAACTTGCTAACTAGCACATTATTAGGAAAGGCGGTCTCAAAGATTCATAAAAAAACCCTTATACTCACTTCTGCTGTAGGTGAAGCTGGATCACGAATGATTTGCGCGAACATAGACGGATATATGTAGATCGGGAGGCGCATTTCCTTCACAAATGGCTCAGATGTCGGGAGTAAATGACAACCACTATGTTCATTATTACATCCAGCAACACAACACCTCAATCGCTCAATCTGAGATATTCTTGTCTAACTTACATCCCTGCTCCAGCATCGAAACAAAGAGGGCGGACTGTGACAGCTGATCTGAGGTAAGACGCTCATGTCAATCAACTATCAGTGTGACGCCACAACGACAGGCATCTGAGAATGACTCGATTTGAAAAAGGGAATATTATTTTTACAGATTAATTAAAAACCACTGCATGGATTTTTATCATTATAGGGTAGATGTGTACATACACTGACAACACACATTAACGTGCTAAACAATAATAATTAGTTTCTCATATATAGAATGCCATTTTTTAATGTTCAAACAACATGTAAAAGTGAACTTAGCATCCGATGACCCCTTTAAGGTTGCACCACTGATGTCACATGGACTATTTTAACGATGTCCTTACTACCTTCTGGACTTTAACATTTCAGTTGTGTTGCTGTCTATGCAGGGTCAAAAAGCTCTTGGATTTTATCACAAATATCTTAATTTGTGTTCCGAAGATGAACGAAGGTCTTACGGGTTTGAAACGACGTGAGAGTAAGTAATTAATGACAGAATATTCATTTTGGGTGAACTACTGTATATAGGCCTTTAGATTCCTCTCAGCATCTTTAAATGTTTCTAAAACAATATGTCTAAAAAAATAAGCCTTTTGCATAGCAAGATAGAAGAGACAGCATCTGAATTTACATTCCAGTCACAATCTGAGAAACATTTAGCAGTTGAAGAACATTTAGAGTTGATGGAGGGCCCTTATTAAAATGCATCTAACGTTCAGCAGTTAGTTTCTCTCCAGCTAACAGTGAATATGAAGCGTTTGAGATGTATTAAGCTACATTAATAGTATAAATAATTTAATTTTTTTATTCCATAACATTTAGATGATTCTTAAACTTACAAAGCATAAAATTGAACATAAAAGTAGATTATTACCAACAATAAATGCACTGTCTTTGTTGTGTTTCACGCAAAATAATCTCTGAAACTAATTTCCTGCTGTTGTTGGCAGAACGGTCAGTAGTTTTCCCCCCTCATAATTTCATGGTTTGTAATGTGTAGAGCAGTAAACCTGCTGAGGTCCCTGAGCAATTGCTGTGAAGAGATTTTTGCCATTCAGCGGGGTAAACTTGTACAGTGTTTAATCTCTGTTCGTGCATTTTAGACATAATTGTAGCTCAGATGTTTGACTCCACAAAGAACATGTAGAAAGTGTTTAATTAGAGACACCTTTATGAGTTAGAACCACCTCACCATGGAGTAGCTCTGAAGATTTTCCAGCAGATGTTTCCCCTGGAGAGCTTTCCTCATTGGATCAGAGCTCCAGCTGATTTATTTCTTTGCCTGGATGTCCTTCAATGCTTTTCTGTATTCTGTAATACCAAAATCAATCTTATTGCAGAAAGGCAGCACTAAATTGTGCTAAATTGTGAGAACCAACTATATAAATCCTAAATAAAGTCTTTCTCGTCCTATTACAGCTTGGAAACAGCCATGAACAACATGATATTAGGCAATCAGAGAGCAATGGGAAGTGGAATGTATCTTTGTTTATTTATATACACAAATAACATCCTGGTGTATTGCTGTTTACTTCAATTACTGTCTCATTTGAGATAACCCAGCCATGAAATTATGCCATTTGCTTTGCCATTATTTTGAATCAGTAGATAACGGTAAAGATTCAGTTCACAATCTGACTCACCTGAAAAAGTGGAAAACGAAAGCTCTCTTCTGACCTCAGGCCTATTTTATTTTAGACTGTAAGTAGGCATATAAATACTTTTTGTCAATTATGAATATTTTTCGATGAGGTTTTGAAATGTGGTAAGTCTTTTGTAAGGTTTGATAGAGTAACCTTTCACATTGATGGGCTATCATTTTAAATGCTCAAACAGTGATTTTTATTTCCACTAGATTTTGTAGAATATGAAAAGGTTATGCAATGCAACTTCACCAGGAATCGTTTTTGAAACCTATGCAGATTTCTATGAATGCACAGGAGAAAAGATTTGCCTTTTGATTACATATGCATTCAGGCGATAAGAAACGTACAGTATATGGCTGTGAGTCAGCAAATCAGGCTCCATATTGAAGGGCTTCCTCTGGGGTCTCAGCAGGGGCTTATAGACAGGGGCCAAAGTCCAATAAAACTTTCTGAATCAAATTCTCTCTTCTTCCCCACCTCCTACTGCAGCCCTCATATACCTTGCTGCTCTTTCTGACTCATATAAACCATTCATCTGTCAAGTTAAGCATCCGTACAGGAACGTTCCCACACTCTTCTCTTATTGGTGAACGATTTTTCTGGAGAAATGCTGTTTTTGTGTGATACTACATGTAATTTAATGTAACAAGCATGTAATATTGCCTCTGTATCATTATTATATTTACAGTGATCTCTGTGTACATATATAGCAGCTTGATCACTTATAAACACTGCTACGACAGTGCAATAAGTAGTGGTTCAGCGGCTCACAAAACACACAGTTCAGATCACATTATGGTTTTTGAGTCATGGATCAGATAATTTTTCAGATCAGCAAGAAAAAAATATTTCAGTGTAACTTTGCTTTCCATTTATTACATAAAGAACTACTAGCCTAACTAAGAAAGTTCAAACATGATTAAAGACAAGTGAAAAAACAGTAAAAAATACAAACACACAAGCATAGATAAATACAGCAACAATAAGGTCACAAATAAAATGAATTTGGTAGTATACAGGTCCAGAAATGTAATAATTAATTATAATAACAGTAATTAATCATTGTTGTTTGTTTAGCATTAATGACAGCAGCAGGTATTTATAGGCTGCTGTCCTTTTAAAGGGATAATTCACCCAAAATTGCTCAGCAGCTTGGCTGGCATGGAAATGGACTTAGGATGTGGAATCCTTGGGTACGGATCCTGTGAAAAACATGACTAAAGATGAAAGAACTGAAAAATGAGAAATCGAAAAACAAGCTAAAATGGTATGCTTGCAATTTAATTTTAATGTCACCTTCGCTTTTGTTCATATTATCATGTAGGTTTAGGTGTAGTGCACATGGTACGTTATTTTAAAATGTCACGGATCATTAGAGTTATAGCACCACTCAATGGATATTTATCAAGTCAGATCTGCAGTGACATGTACAAAAACAATTACATCACGTAAAATGTACTGTATATACGTTTATCTGTTCCAGGGGAAAAGACTAACACTATTTTAGCACCACTCAGTGGACATTTCACAATGAATATGTCACAAAACGTACATGGCGGTGCTTATTTCTCGTTTTGTGAAAGGTTCCCACAGGTACGTTTTCGTCATGAGATCGGGTGAGTAAACGCATACAAATGATAAACTTTCACCTTATAATGGTTCAATTTAGCAGTCTGCGGATCGCATGTGTGCCAAACTGTGGGGCCTGTTTTGTACGATCCGTTCAACCCCTAGCAATAAGACAACATCCAACCCACTGACAGGTGAAGTGAATAACATTGATTGTATCTTTACAATGGCACTTGTCAAGGGAAAGGATACATAAGGCAGCAAGTGAGCAGACAGTTCTCAAAATTCATGTGTTGGAAGCAGAAAAAATGGGCAGGCGAAAAGATCTTAAGTGACTTAGACGAGGGCCAACAGTGCTGGCTTGACATCTTGGTTCGAGCATCTCCAAAATAGCAAATCTTGTGAAAAACTTAATGCTAGCCATGATGGAAACTCACAGTGCATTGCTGTTTGCTGCATTTAGAGCTGCATAGCTGCAGACTGGTCCGAGTGCCCATGCTGGCCCATGTCCACCACATGTGGATGTTACTTTGACACGTACCTCCAACCTCAAGAATGACCAAGTACACCTCTTCATGGCAATGCTGTTCCTTGATGGCAGTGGCCTCTTAATAAGCAGGATAATGTACCCTGCCACACTGCAAAAATTGTTCAGGAATGGTTTGAGAAATATGAAAAAGAATTTGCCCACACTCAACCCGACTGAACATCTATGGGATGAGCTAGACTAATAAATCAAGTCCATGGAGGCCCCAACTCACAACTTGCAAGACTTAAAGGATCTGCTGCTAATGTCTCAGTGCCAGACGCCACAGGATACATTCAGAGGTCTTGTGGAGTCAATGCCTGAATGCATCGGAACAGTTTTGGCAGCATGAGGGAGACCTACATGATATTAGGCAGGTGGTTTTAATGTTGTGGCTGATCATTGTATACTTTAAAATCCCTCCCCTGACTTAGTTCAGCTCTGTAATTTCTTCATTCGTGCATTTATCAGCATCTAGCAGTGTAATTTTTTAAAACGATCACTGATGATTGCCTCTGTACAAAGCCTGATTGTACTTAAGGTTCCAAAAACAAGTTTAATTCGTCCCCAGTGTGATCTAAATCAGGGAGATTGATTGATTTTGATGTCGCAGGTCACAAATGGATCTAAATTGCCGTGACCAAATCGGTTACATTTTCAAAACAGTGGACAGGTCCTGACAGATTGCGGGTCGTGCCGTGGGCAGCTGCGGTGCTCCAGATGTGCTTTCTGGGATGACGGGATCAAAGTTAAACACTAGCAGATGTTTCCGCGCCCTCCTGGGCAGACACAGCAGGAGGAAGGAAAGGTTGTCCTCCTACATCCACCCATTCCAAGGGGAGCGAGAAGCACGGAACCCTGGACTGCTTTGTGGTTCTCATGTCAGCGTGCTCCCTAAACATTTAAATCACTTGCATTTTAAATTCCCTCTGAAAGCCGAAGAGATGGATGCGGAGAGGGTCGAGAGCAGGGTGAGATTTGGGTTACTGCACTGGAGAGGAGGATGAAGAATGAAAAGGAAATGAGAGGTATAAAAGCTGTGGAAAGAAAAAAAAAGGAGAGGTTCGGGGAAGGCAGAGGTGGGCTGGGGCGAGGTAGCAAATATGGAGCGGAGAGAAAGAAAGGAAAGGAAGGGAAACAGAAAGGCTTAGGTGAAGGATAGCATTTACCTTTTCTCCTGGAGAGATAATGGGCTCTCTGGGGCGCTATAAAAGTTTCATTCTGTCCCACCTCCTGGCAGCCAAGAGTAATGACAGTGGTGTTTGGGTCAACGGGGTCACGGCACTGAAAAGTTGCAGTGCTGTAACCACCAGAGAGAGAGGCTTGATGACGAATGATTTGACAATGTTTTTACAATGTCCTCACAGAGTCCAGTGTGTATAAATTCACTGACAGTATGACTTGTGTTGGTAAAATCTCCCCTGGCGTAAACCATTCACCTATAGCAGACACCACAGCCCTCAAATAACACAGCAATCAAATGAGAGAAAGAATGACTGAATGGTATGA
The DNA here is from genome assembly GCA_012976165.1 of Labeo catla. Lineage (NCBI taxonomy): Eukaryota > Metazoa > Chordata > Actinopteri > Cypriniformes > Cyprinidae > Labeo > Labeo catla. Next base: position 1,418,828 of record VONZ01000074.1, read on the forward strand.
AACCCCTTGAAATTAAGAATGATGGTGTCAGGATGTTCCTCACATCTGAGAGCTCAGCTCGTTTAAACTGCTGTCTATTTACTGTCAGGATTTTAAAGAGAGAGACCATAAAGGGACAATTCATGCAAAAAAATGAAAATGATCCTATCCCTTATGTACACTGTAAAAATGTATTTTTGTGAAGTTGTAAACAAAACAGAGAGTATTAGAGTGTGTATTACAAGATCTGTCTATCTATCTGTCTATCTATCTTGGCTACTTTTTTTAAATAACATTTAATGATTACTGTCAAGCTCCAAAATAACATATCATTAATAGTTGATATGGCTTATATACCAAGCCATACAATATTATTATGTGAGGAACCGACTAAAAGTGATGTCAGATTCATTGTCTTTTCAATGAATAAGTCTGTGCAATTTACCATCTTTGATTTGTTCGCTCTAGTCCAAATGATTACACTGAAAAGCTGGCACAGAAGCGCTTCTGAAGTGGCATTTAGGTGTCTTTACGCATTGTGTTTTTAAGGTTAGTACACCCAAAAATGGGTTCTGTGTCAGAATGTGTCAGCAGCACCGCACACAAGCTTTGTGGTACTATTTTGAATGCGTCTTGAATTGTTGAATAAAGTCTTTTGTGCACAAAAAGTATTTTTGTAGCTTTAAGGTTAAACCACTGATTTCACCTGGACCCAGACTATTTTATTAATCTCCTTACTACCTTTCTGGTTCTTAAAGGTGTCTGTTGCGTTGCTGTCTGTGCAGGGTCAGAAAGCTCTCGGATTTCATCAGAAGTATCTTAAAGGAGAAGTCCAGTTCCAAAACAAAGATTCACATATAATGTACTCACCCCCTTGTCATCCAAGATGTTCATGTCTTTCTTTCTTCAGTTGTAAAGAAATTATGTTTTTTGAGGAAAACCTTTCAGCATTTTTCTTCATATGATGGACTGATATGGTGCCCCGATTTTGAACTTCCAAAATGCAGTTTAAATGTGGCTTCAAACAATCCCAAATGGGATTGTAAACAATCCCAGCCGAGAAAGAAGGGTCTTATCTAGCAAAACGATCGGTTATTTTCGTTTAAAAAAGACAATTTAAATACTTTTTAATCTCAAATGCTCGTCTTGTCTCGTTCTCCCTGAAATCTGTATATTCTAGCTCAAGACAGTTAGGGTATGTCGAAAAACTCCAATCGTATTTTCTCCCTCAACTTCAAAAATCATTTCAAAATCATCCTACATCACTGCAGAAGTACCGACCCAGTCTTTGCAAAGTGAACATGCAAAGAAGATCAAACACCCTTAACAAAAAAGGTAAAACAGCGATATAGGACGATTTTGAAGTTAAGGGAGAACATGAGATGGGAGTTTTTCGACATACCCTAACTGTCATGAACTGGAAAAAAAACAGTCCAGGCAGAGTAAGACAAGACGAGCATTTGACATTAAAAAGTATATAAATTGTATTATTTTTATGAAAATAACCGATCATGTCTCTAGATAAGACCCTTCTTTCTCGGCTGGGATCGTTTACAACTGCATTTGGGATCGTTTGAAACCGCATTTAAACTGCATTTTGGAAGTTCAAAATTGGGGCACCATATCAGTCCATTGTATAGAGAAAAATGCTGAAATGTTTTTCTCAAAAAACATAATTTTTTTACGACTGAAGAAAGAAACACATGAACATCTTGAATGACAAGGGGATGAGTACATTGTATGTGAATCTTTATTTCGGAAGTGGACTTCTCCTTTAATTTGTGTTCTGAAGATGAATGAAGATCTTACTGGTTTGTAATGACATGAGGGTGATGACAGAATTTTAATTTTTGGGTGAAATATCCCTTTAATGCTGCTCAGAAGTGGTATAAATGCATTTCCACAGCAATTACAACTGTATACTTCGATATTAGAAACGAAGGTGGGTCAGAGCTGGCTTAATTTAGTCTAGCTTTGATGCAGCATTGTGTTATTACACTGAATTTTGAGCAGGCACAGAGTAGCCTTTGTTGTGGCTGTGTAAAATCAGTTGGTTCAAATTTGACTGATCCAGTTCTCAAGTTCAACTCACTTACAAAGTAGAGGTTAAAAGCAAACAGTTGTGAACAGTTTTGTGAATAATTTAAGCATACAGCTTCCCTCACACAAGATCATTTATGACATAAAACTGTACCACTTCTAGTAAAATATTATGGTGCTTTTGCATTTGTTCTCATTCATTGTATTTACAAGTAAGTGACCAGTGAGCAGTTATTCAAAATTATCTCATTATGTTTTAATTGGAAGAAAGACATATTTAGAACAACATGGGGGTGAGTAATAAACCACAATTATAACTTCTGAGTTAACTATTTATTTGCATGTTCAAAACATCAGTACCAGACCAGAATGCAAGTTGGCAATGTTTCATGCTGAGAAGTTTCAGGTAGAATATTTTCATGACTTCTTTTATGTGCTTTTGCACAGTTCTTTCTCTCTCTCTGAGGAAAAGAAACAATCTCTAGTAATATGTCCCTGGACTCGAGCTCATGCATGGCCAGCACAAAAGCACCTGTGATAATTCTCACACATTATCAGAACATCTGGTGAAGTTGAGTAGCTATTGATTTCTGAGGGGGAAAAAAAGCTACAGAGTCACAATCAGAGCTCTCAGAGCTCATGACTCTGACAAGAACTAAAATAGAGACACACAATAGCTGCTGTCTGAGGGGAGCTGGCTTCCAATGAGGCAGATACAGTGTGTGTCTCGAAGATCATCTATGAACACATTTGTAGTTCAGTTCTGTTTGGAGTGGCCCGCTGAGGGCTTCTCTACTTGATTGTCAGTGCATGTGCTGTATGTTCAATGAAGCAGCGAGTGCTGTACAACTTTTTGTGGATGGAGAGGAAGAATGAGGCCATTTGGAAAACACATTAAATAAACTCATATTGTGATAGAACAACAATAAAAGAGGAAAAAAATTCAAAGTTTTTTAAAAAGAATCATCAACAATAACAACAGCAGCAATAATAATAATAATAATAATACAAAGTTATTATTACTATTATAATTATTATTATTACTATTTTACCTAATCATATGTAGGAACATGATACTGTAATAATTAATGATAATAATAACTACAACAACAACAACAATGAAAGGGCAAAAATGAAAATCCAATAGACGTTTTTTTTTTATTGTTAAGATTCATCAACAACGACAGTAATAATGATAATTAATGACAAAAGTATTATTATTATTATTACTATTATTATTATTGTTATTATTATTATTTTACCTAATCATACATAGGAACATGTAACTGTAGTAGTAGTAATAATAATAATAATGCTTTTGTTTTATTATCAGTATTGCTGTCATTGTTGATGATTCTTAACAATAAAAAAATGTCTATTGGATTTTCATTTTTCCCCCTTTTTGTAGTTAATATTATTATTATTATTATTATTATTATTAATTATTACAGTATCATGTTCCTACATATGATTAGGTAAAATAATAATAATAATAACTTTGTATTTTTTCCTCTTTGATTGTTTTTCTTGTTGTTATTACTATTATTATTGATTATCTACTGTTCACAAATTAGGAACAAAAAAATGCTGGTCAGCACAGCTTTCTATCTAATTAAAATAATAATAGTAATAATAATAATAATCATAATAACAACAACAGCAATTTTTTAACAGCTTTCATGTATTCATGAGTAGGAACACAAGTAATTTAGTAGATGTAGTAGAATTAGTTATATTTTTATTCTATTCTATTTATTTATGTTTGTTATTATTATTGTTATTATTATTGTTGTTGTTTCACCTATTCATATGTAGAAAATAGACTGTAATAATAATGATAGTAATAATAAAAACTTTTACCTATTCATAAGCTGCAACACAAGTAATTTAATAGATGTAGTAGAAGTAGTAATATTTTTCATTATTTATTTATTTATTTATTTATTTATAATATTTCTATTATAAATATTATTTATTTCTGTTATTTGTAGGATATATACTATAATAGTAACAACAACAACAATTATTTAACAGCTTTGACCTATTCATAAGTAGGAACACATTTAGTACATGTAGTAGAAGTAGTAATATTTTATTCTATTAATTAATTAATTAATTAATTTATTTATTTATTTATTTATGTTTGTTTGTTGTTGTTATTTTGCCTATTCATATATAGGAAATATACTGCAATAATAATAACAATTATTATTATTATTATTATTATTGTTATTATAACAATAACTTTTACCTATTCATAAGCTGGAACACAAGTAATTTAGTAGATGTAGTAGAAGTAGTAATATTTTCATTGTTAATTTATTATTATTATTATTAATATTATTATTTATAGGAAGACCTTATCATACAATTTTATCAAAAGTTATGTCAAGCACGTTTGGTTATGGGCACTGAAGTTGCTTAGTCAGACTGTGCCTGCTAAGAAAAAATGCATATGTTGCATATGAATAGTGCAAAAGAGCTAAAATGTGTATTTTTTCCATATTTAATAACATTGTTTAACCGGTAAGAGTGGACAAACAGATGTTTTTAGAAATTAGGTTTTATTCTGAGCTTCTCTCCAGCACAAGTTGGTGGTCTTACTGGGGGAAAAAAAAAAGTACTAGATCATTTGATCTGCGCTTTAGGCCACAACTAAGATAAAGGATGCCGTCTTTATGGGGTTCACAATTTGTGTGCCGCTAGCAGTGTAATTAGGATGATAACTGCTTTTGTGGGATCATCTGTTGCCGTGATACAGTCTAATTAACCTATTTCTAGCTGGCCCGGTGCATTTATGGCCCTAATGAGCACTTCCAATGACAACAGAGGAAAAATCATTGACAAAGCCCAATCCCCAGTGGCCTGATTTAACAGATATAGTGGGGTGATGTTTCATGCCCACCATCCACTATAAGAGAGAGAAGACGGCTAATGAGGAAATTTGGTCATTTCAGTACCACCTTCATCTCGTTATATGGTCCCAAATGCACACGGTTATTGTAACCTGCGATGTGTCCCAGAGCCAGTGCAGATTGAAAAAAAAAAATGGATGTGTGACAGAAGCAACAGAGAAAAGAGCAACACACAGCAAATACACCGCTAATGAGACCATGAAGGCACCAGATAGAGCATGTGGTATTTATAAATGTTTTTATCACTCTTACAGCATGTCAGTGTGTGAACACAAATATAGATTCGAGATTCAGAAGATTCAGTGTGTTATTATGTGATGAATTTACCCTACTACTTATTTTTTTCTCTATTTTGCCTGGACGGATAAGCAAATTACTTGGAGTTTTCCACTTTTAATGTTGTATTGATGTTTCTCTAATTGGTACTTTTAATGAGAGGAGATATGGAAGTGAGGTTTTTTAAAGCAAAGCTCATTTGCTCAGCCACTGAGTTATTTCAGTGACTGGAGATGTGATCATCTATTTACATTCTGCTACTTTTTTTTCAATTAATTGTATATGAATCCATAGCTATAGGTTTATTCAAACATTTGGAATAGTGACAGTGTGGTTAATTTGGTCTCAGTTTAGCCATTTTGTGACACTAAATGCTGTAAGTCTTTGGTTCTGTAAACTAAATACTAAATAAATAGTTGTCATTAAACTCTAGATGGTTAAAGGATAAGTTTGCTTCCAGAACAAAAATTTACAGATAATGTACTCACCCCCATATCATCCAAGATGTTAATGTCTTTCTTTCTTCAGTCATAAGGAAATTATGTTTTTTTGAGGAAAACATTTCAGGATTTTTCTTCATGTAATGGACTTCTATGGTGCCCCCAAATTTGAACTTCCAAAATGCAGTTTAAATGCAGCTTCAAAGGGCTCTAAACGATCCGAGCCAAGGAGTAAGGGTCTTATCTAGCAAAACGATTGATTTTTTTTTTTTTATTACAGTTTGTATGCTTTTTAACCTCAAACGCTTGTCTTACCTAGCTTTGTGTGAAGCTCTGTTTTTTTCCGTTCATGACAGTTAGGGTACGTCTAAAAACTCCCGTCTCATTTCACTTCCAACTTCAAAATCATCCCACATCGCTGCAGAAAAACCAACCCAGAGTTTACAAAGTGAACATGGAAAGAAGATCAAACACCCTTTACAAAAAAAGGTAAAAACAGCAATGTAGGATGACTGTGAAGTTGGAGGAGAAAACAGACGGGAGTTTTTAGACGTACCCTAACTGTCATGACTAGAAATAAACAGCTCACTCAGATCTAGACAAGATAAGCATTTGAGGTTAAAAAGTATATAAATTGTAATTTTTTTTGCTTTTAAACTGGATTTTGGAAGTTCAGATTTGGGGGCACCATAGAAGTCCATTACATGGAGAGAAATCCTGAAATGTTTTCCTCAAGAAACATAATTTCTGTATGACTAAAGAAAGAAAGACATGAACATCTTGGATGACCAGGAGGTTGAGTACATTATCTGTAATTTTTTGTTCAGGAAGTGAACTAATCTTTTAAGGCAAACAAGCACAAGCTGATTGGTTGTTGCGTACATAGCCAATGGGCTTACTGCTTTACATTTGTGGTTAGCATACAATGGCTGGTTAGCATTCACCAGAGCAATTCGCAGTGCTCTTTCCGAGTGAAACCCTCCACCCTCCCCAGGTCCACCTGTTTCGAACTGTAGGGTTATTATAAATGCTACTTGTGCAGCATGAGTATGTATGTAAATACTCAGAGCAGTGTATTGGCGTATATATTGGCAATAGCAAGTTCCTGCTTTGCAGGAACAGCAATAATCTACAACAACAGCAATAACCAGCAGCAGCAAAATTTCAGCAGCATAGCAGACCTATTCCACAAAGACCAAATACATTAAGATTGTCATATCCATTACCATGCTAAAATCTTCTGATATTTGTCATAGGAATTGATTATTTTAAACTCATGGTTATGAGCTAGAATATAAAACCATATCTGTTGTTTGACCTTTACTTAAAGGGGTCATCGGATGCCATTTTCCACAAGTTGATATGATTCTTTAGGGTCTTAATGAAAAGTCTCTAATATACTTTGATTAAAAATTCTCAATGGTTTTGTAAAACAACACCCTTTTTACCTTTTCAAAATGAGCTCTGCAAAAATCATCCCATTCTGACGGATTGTTCCTTTAAATGCAAATGAGCTCTGCTCGCCCCGCCCCTCTCTTCTCTCTGTGGACTGACGTTCTTGTTTACTTTAGCCGCGTTTAGCCGCTAAACTTCCTAACTACCATGTTATAAGGAAAGGCGATCGCAAAGATTCATAAAAAAACGCTTATACACACTTCTGCTGTAAGTGAAGCTGGATCACGAATGATTCGCACGAACATAGACGGATATATGTAGATCAGGAGGCGCATTCCATTCACAAACAAACTTAATCCACTGCATCTTCAGCGGCTCAGATGTCGGGAGTAAGTGACGACCACTATGTTTATTATTACATCCAGCAACACAACACCTCAATCACTCAGTCTGAGATATTCTTGTCTAACTTACATCCCTGCTTCGGCATCAAAACAAGGAAAGTTACTGGACTGTGACAGCTGGTCTAAGGTAAGAGCTCATGTCAATCAACTATTGTGGGAGTGGCCTCTGTCGGTGTGACGGCACAGGCATCTGAGAATGGCTCGATTTGAAAAAGGGGATATTATTTTTACAGATTAATTAAAAACCACCGTATGGATTTTTATCATTATAGGGTAGATTTGTACATATACTGCCAACACACATTAATGTTCAAACAACATGAAAAAGTGAAGTTTGCATCCGATGACCCCTTTAAATTATTGCATTTTTGACAACTGACAGCTATTAGGCTGATTTGTGTTTTAATAAATGTATGTATATCTGTCTGTCTGTAGACTGAAACTTTTAGTTGCCATTAAATTGTAAGTTATTTATCTAAATCCGACAGTGTTAAAAAATGAAGTGACACTGTAATTCTGTTACCCTAAACTCTATCTGACCTATATTCCAGCTGTTTATTGTGCACTGACACATAGGTTTATGTTATAAGTATAAAGCTATTTAGCTCAACAGTAATGTTCTTATATTGAAAAATAACCTAATTGTAACGTGAGTAGAGCCTTCGGTGGCTTGTTAGGAGGCTGCATCATTTAGAGACTATATTGTGAGCTTAGTGATGAAGCGGCTATTAGAGACATTGACCAACAACAAGAACAAAAAAAACAGCATACAAAAGATTATACGAAGCACAGATTTGTATGAGCCGGTGTCGGGAAAGTAAAGCACAAATGTTTTCTTTCATCTGTTCAGTCTGTCAGTTGCATTATTAAGGGACTGATGCACTGCATTGTCTCTCCTGATTGTCCAGTCAGGGTTGTCATTTAGGTCAAATGGCTCTTTTGTCCAGCTCCCTTAGACTGTTTTATACTTTTGTCCATTGCTGAAGTAAATAAATGGTGGTAATAAGAGGCCAAGCTCTCTGTTACAGAATTGCAATGAGTGAAGAAATTGCTGATCTCTTGTTCTGTCAAACCCATCAACAACTAAAGCGAGCGTGAGCAAAGGTGAGAGATTTAAGGCAATCTTTTTTCTCCTTTCCTCTGTCAGATCATATTTACATTGACAGCCTGAAATAACACTGTCTGGGAAAGAATTTAGATGTAATATCAACATTTCAACAAGACCTACAATCCGAAGTATTGCATTAAGATTAGTTATTTTTCCTATTCCTGTTATATATTAAAGAATTAATTCACTTTCAGAATGAAAATGTACTGATAATTTACTCAATTTTACATCATCCAAGATGTTCATGTCTTTCTTTCTTCATTTGCAAAGGAAATAAAGGTTTTTGAGGAAAACTTTGCAGGATTCTTCTCCAGTCTTCAATGGGAGCCAATGGGTTGAAGGTCCAAACTGCAGTTTAAATGCAGCTTCAAAGGGCTCTACATGATCCCAGCCGAGAAATAAGGGTCAGCCATTTTTTAAAAAGAAAATAAAAATTGATATACTTTTTAACCACAAATGCTTGTCTTGCACTAGCTCGACTTCACATATTATGTTATCACATTGAAAAGGTCATGTGTGACATCACACAAGCTTTACAAAAAAGGTAAAACAATGATGTCGGATGATTTTGAAGTTGTAGAAGAAAATGAGATGGAATTTTTCACCCTAGCCTGCCGTAATGCATGAAGTCGTGGATGCACATCGCAGAGCTTGTGCAAGACAAGCATTTGTGGATAAAAGGCATATGAACTTTTATGTATTTATTTATTTTAGAAAATAACCAATCGTTTAACTAGATTTGACCCTTATTTGTTGGCTGAGATTGTGTAGAGCCCATTGACGCTGCATTGAAACTACAATTTGGACCTTCGGCCCGCTGGCTCCCATTGACGTCCACTACATGGAGAAAAATCATGGAATGCTTTTTTTTCAAAAACCTTTTTGACTGAAGAAAGAAAGACATGAACTTCTTGGATGACATGGGGTTGAGTAAATTATCAGGAAATTTCTATTCTGGAAGTGAACTTATCCTTTTAGAAAGTTTTCAAAATTTTAGAAGTGATTTAAAGCCTTAAAAAATCTGAAATCATAAATGTAGGCAATAGAAGTTGATGTCTCATATTTAACACCTACAGTATCACACAAAAGTACACCCCTCACATTTCAGCAATCATTTTAGTATATCTTCTCAAGGGACAATACTATATAAATTTAAATTATATATGGAGATTTCAGATGCAAAAGCCTCTAAATCCATCTGACTTATTTCTTTAAAATTAGCATCTCTTTCTGGCTACTTTGTATAGGTTTCTATGTAAGTACTGGTACTTCTTATTGGGCTGAGGCTGGAATTTAGCGAGTTTGAAGTAAAAGTATTTGATGGACGTATACTATGTGTCAGGAACATTCATTCTTAGCTGGTTTTGCTTCAGAACATGTCCTATTCGTCATGTTCATGTTTTTGTCTGCTTGACAAGACTATACAAAGTTGTGTATCTTGTATTAGAGCAGTTAAAATTCTCATACTGTCCACTGGATGTTCAACAAGGCACCACATGGCAAAGAACTCTCTGAAGATTTGAGAATTAGAATTGTTGCTCTCCACAACGATGGCCTAGGCTATAAGAGGTTCAGTAACAACCTGAAACTGAGTTACAGTATTGTGGCCAGGGTCATACAGAGGTTTTCCAAGATGGGTTCCACTCGGAATAGGCCTCGCAAGGGTCGATCAACGAAGTTGAGTGCTCGTTCTGTGCGTCAGGTGCAGAACCTGGCTTCAAAAAACAGATGCATGGGTGCTGAAGGTTGCAGAAGTAGAAGGTTCGCTTGTCAGTGCTCAGACCATACGCTACACACCGCAACAAGTCAGTTTGCATTGGCGTCATCCGAGAAGGAAGCCTCTTCTGAAGCTGGCTTACAAGAAAGCCCACAGACAGTTTGCTGAAGACAACCTGTCCAAGAGCATGAATTACTGGAACCATGTCTTATGGTCTGATGAGACTAAGATAAACTTGTGTGGCTTAGATGGTGTCCAGCATGTGTGGTGATGTCCTGGTGAGGAGCACCAAGAAAACTGTGTTTCTCCTACAGTCAAGCATGGTGGTGGTAGCATCATGGTCTAGGGCTGCATGAGTGCTGGCACGTCCTGATTTTGCGGAGTTAGATGTGTTCCTGGGTCAATATATTTTGTTATAAATCCCTAAAATCAGAGGAAATGATAGATGAATGACACTGATGTACAAGCACCAAACACTGATTGTAAGCGTAAACTTCACAAAAACTATAAGCTTTTTTTTTAAATCTGATTGGTTACTTCACAGTGTTGTTCCAGGGTCAACAAAGATGTTGATCCAGGAACATGTCATATTTGGTAAAATCAGGTTGTGCTGAGTGCTGCTGGTACTGGGGAGCTGCGGTTCATTGAGGGAAACATGGATTCCATTATGTACCGTACATTTCTGAAGCAGAACATGATACCTTCCCTTCAGAAACTGGGCCAAACAGCAGTTTTCCAACATGATAATGACCCCAAACATACTACCAAGATGACAATTGCCTTGCTGAGGAAGGTGCAGGTGAAGGTGATCTGATCTGAACCCTATTGAGCACCTATGGGGCATCCTCAAGCGGAAGGTGGAGAAGCACCATGTGTCTAACATCCAGCAGCTCCATGATGTCATTATAGAGAATTTGAGGATCCCAGCAACAACCTGTGCAGCTCTGGTGAATTACATACGCAGAATGATTAAGGCATTGCTAGATAACAATGGTTTGACACAAAATATTGACACTTTAAACACAGTTTTGACAAGTTCACTTAGGTTGTACTCACTTTTGTTGCCAGCTGTTTTACAATAATGGCTGTATGTTGAGTTATTTTTAGGGTACAGTAAATATACACTGCTATACAAGCTGCACATTGACTACTCTAAAATATATCGTCTCAGGTTACGTATGTAACCCCGGTTCCCCGAGGGAACGAGACGCCGCGTCGAAACGCATTGGGAACGCCTTCAGCGTGACCGCGCTCTGAATCACGTATGTAATCAGTCCAAAGAACGAACGAGACGTCATCGGCGGGTGACGTCACCAACCAGGAAGCTATAAATACACGTGCGTCGGAAGCCGGCGTCAGCTACAAGAGAGAAGCAGCGCTCGCAGGGATGCAGGATCATGGCCTCGAGACGCGGCGTCTCGTTCCCTCGGGGAACCGGGGTTACATACGTAACCTGAGACGTTCCCCTTCAGGAACTCGAGCCGCGTCGAAACGCATTGGGAACGAGATGCCCACGCCGCCAGGATCCAAGTCCCTGCCTAGGAAGAGCTAGGACGAAGGACAGAAGAGCCAGGAGCGACTCGCAGGTCCAGGTCATAGAACCTGAAGAAAGTGAGGGGCGTGGACCATCCCGCAGCATTACAGATATCTTGCAAAGATACACCTTCAAGAAAGGCCTTAGAGGCAGAAATACTCCTAGTCGAGTGAGCCTTGACCCCTAACGGAGGAGGGAGACCAGAGGACTCATATGCACACGAAATAGCATCCACAATCCAACGACTTAGAGTTTGCTTAGTGGCCGGAAGGCCTCGCTTAGCCGGACCATAGCAAACAAAAAGTTGGTCCGACTTTCTCCATATGGCAGCTCTGTGGACATATGTATCCAGCGCTCGAACTGGACACATACAATTTAGCTTCTGCTGGTCGGGCTCCCGAAAGGGAGGAGGACAGAAGGCCTGCAGTACGACTGGCCGTGGTGCCGAGGAGGGGACTTTAGGGACATAACCCGGACGAGGGTGCAAAAAAGCTTTCGCTAAGCCTGGCGCAAAATCCAGAAAAGAAGGGGCCACTGAGAGGGCCTGAAGATCCCCAACTCTCTTCAAGGAAGTGATGGCTATCAGCAGAACTGTTTTAATCGTAAGATGGCGATCAGAGATTTCCTCGATTGGCTCAAAAGGAGGCCTACAGAGAGCCTCTAGCACCAGCGACAAGTCCCATGAGGGAACACGAGGACGTACAGGAGGCCTCAGCCTCAGTGCACCGCGGAGGAAACGTGTAACAAGAGGGTCTTTTCCCACGGAAAGCCCACCAAGAGGGGCGTGGTAGGCCGCTATAGCCGCCACGTAGACCTTCAAGGTGGAGTGGGATAACCCTGCGGAAAGCCGGTCCTGCAGGAACTCCAGCACTGTACCAACTGGGCAGTTAACTGGGTTCTGCTGGTGGCGTCCGCACCAAGAAGTGAAAAGCTTCCACTTCAGGGCGTACAGTTTCCTCGTGGAAGGAGCTCTAGATTGGAGGATGGTCTCAACAACCTCGATTGAGAGACCGGAAGCTAAGAGGTGTGCCCCCTCAGAGGCCACACCCAAAGTTTCCACAGCTCCGGGCGGGGGTGAAAGATGGAACCCCCCGCCTGTGAGAGGAGATCCCTCCTGACGGGAATCTCCCAGGGAGAGCCGTCGAGGAGAGAAATCAGGTCCGAGAACCAAACTCGGCCCGGCCAAAACGGGGCTACTAGGAGAAGGGACACCCCGTCCCGGCGCACTCTCTCTAGAACTCCTGGGAGCAGAGCGATCGGGGGAAAAGCGTACAGGCGAAGCCTCGGCCACGTCTGTACCATGGCATCCAGCCCCAGGGGAGCTGGATGAACTAGAGAGCACCAGAGGGGACATTGAGTGTTCTCCCTCGTGGCGAAGAGATCCACTTGGGCTTGACCGAAAATACTCCATATCTGCTTCACCACCTCGGGGTGAAGCATCCATTCCCCGGGCCTCGGCCCCTGTCTCGACAGGATGTCTGCTCCCAAATTGAGATACCCAGGCAGGTACACTGCTCTCAGCGAGAGGAGTTTGTCCTGGGACCACACAAGGATCTGGTGCGCCAGCTTGTACAAGGGGCGCGAACGCAGACCTCCCTGGTGGTTGATGTAAGAGACCACCGCTGTGTTGTCGGTGCGGACCAACACATGACGGTCTCTCAGGTCCGGGAGAAAGTGTTTCAAAGCTTGAAACACGGCCAGCATCTCCAGGCAATTTATGTGCCAAGTGAGTTGTTGACCGCTCCACAGACCGCGGGCGGTGTGGCCACTCATGACCGCACCCCAACCGGTGAGGGAAGCATCTGTCGCTAGCGTTATGCGGCGACAAGGAGCTCCCAGCGCCGGTCCCTGAGACAGAAACCAGGGTTTCCTCCACATGTCTAAGGCACGTAGGCATCGCCGCGTGACCTTGATCATGCGGAGCGGGTTTCCCCTCGGGGAGAACCCCCTGGTTTTGAGCCACCACTGTAGGGGTCTCATGTACAGCAGGCCAAAAGGTATCACGTTGGACGCAGCTGCCATCAGACCCAGCAGTCGCTGGAACTGCTTCACAGTGAGTGACCGGCCTTCTTTGACTCTCTTGACTGCAGCGAGGATCGACTCGATCCGAGCGGGAGACAAACGTGCCCGCATCGTGGTCGAATCCCACACCACGCTTAGATAAGTGGTCCTCTGTGATGGAGAAAGCACACTTTTCTTGGCGTTCAGTCTCAACCCCAACTCTTTCATGTGAGCGAGCACAACATCTCGATGCTGAGCCGCTACCTGTTCCGACTGAGCTAGGATCAGCCAGTCGTCGATATAATTCAGTATGCGGATGCCCCGGAGTCGCAACGGAGCCAGAGCTGCATCCACACACTTTGTGAAAGTGCGGGGGGAGAGTGCTAGGCCGAACGGAAGAACCCGATATTGGTATGCTTCGCCCCTGAAAGCAAACCTCAGGAACTTCCTGTGCTGAGGAAGGATGGAGACGTGAAAGTAAGCATCTTTGAGATCTATCGTCACAAACCAGTCCTCGGACCTGATCTGTGACACAACTTGCTTGACTGTAAGCATCTTGAATTTCAGCTTCATGACCGAACGATTCAACACACGTAGATCTAAAATGGGACGCAAGCCCCCATCCTTCTTCGGAACGATGAAGTACCGGCTGTAGAACCCGGATTTTTTGTCTTGAGGGGGAACCACCTCGATGGCCTCCTTCCTCAAGAGAGTAAGTACTTCTTGTTCCATTACCAGACCCTGCTCGGGGCCCACCAAAGTGGGAGAGACCCCGTTGAACGGAGGCGGAGGAGTGCCGAATTGTATGCGATAACCTCTTTCTACAGTGTGCAGGACCCAAGCAGACACATTGGGCAGTAGTTTCCACGCTGCCAAATGATCTACTAAAGGAACCAGTCTCTCGAGACTGGTCTCTGGTGTTACTTGGGCCGCTAGAACGGTGTCCTGTAACAGTCTCCCGGCAGGAGACACCTGAACTAGCGACCCCGAGGACCCCCTCGGGGGTAGCGAGCTCCCCGGCTCCGCTACGTTGCCGGGCGGAAAAAACCGGGGCAGATGCTCGCAGGAGGTCGCTGCGCCCTGAAACACTGGCAGGGTTAGCGAGACGGCCTCCTGGGGGCACAGGGGGGAGGCGGACACCGAAGAATGCGGTGCACCCCGCTTCCCCCCAGATGGGGCTGCCCCCAGCGGTCCTGAACTGTCAGGACCGCTTTGTCGAGGACTTCTTAGCTTGCAGCACGACCCTCAGGTCGGGCCTCGACTTCGAAGTCCCCGACTTAGAGCGTTGCACTACTCGTTCTCGATGTAATGGAGAGCGAGTGGCAACGCTCTGTTTCTGCGCCTCACGGTATGAGGAGCTGGTAGACGGCCGGGGCTGCTCCCGCCCAGCAGCCCCGTGAGCTGGATGACGGAGAGGGAGGAACCGCTGGAACGCCGCCGCTTGTTTCCGGGCCTCCTGGTACCTGTCGACGACCGAGTTGACGGAGTCGCCGAACAGGCCAGAAGGCGCAAGCGGGGCGTCCAACAGGCAGACCCTGTCCTTTTCTTTCATATCGGACAGGGTCAACCATAAGTGTCTCTCCGCGGCCACAAGGGCTGCCATAGACCGCCCAATAGCACGAGCGGTCTCCTTAGTGGCGCGGAGAGCAAGATCAGCGGTCCTCCTAAGTTCGGCAACATCGGTATCTTTGATGTTTTCCCCCTCATCCAGCTCTTTAAGCAGGTCAGCCTGGTATGCCTGCAACACAGACATTGTGTGCAGACAAGCACCAGCCTGACCCGCCGCCGTATACCCCTTGCCGACCAGCGCTGAGGTGACTCGCAGCGGCTTGGACGGCAAGACCGGAGCCTTCAGAGACGATGCCGAGCCGGGGGACAGATAACTGGCGAGCGTCTGTTCCACCCGTGGCATCGCTCTATAACCGCGCTCATCCAACCCCGCGACATTACCGTAGTTATAGGACGCGGGGATGAACAAGCGGGCCGAGAATGGAGAGGTCCACGATCTCGACACCTCAGTGTGGAGATCAGGAAAGAAAGGAAGGCTCCGGCGGGCTGAAGGTGGCCGAGACCGCAAAAACCTCTCATCTAACTTGCTCTTTTGCGGCTCGGAAAGTGACTCGGCGGGCCAGTCGATCTTGAGCTTCTCGACCGCACGAGTCACCACCTCCAGCAGCTCCTCATACTGCACAGATTGCGGCGCTTCTTCGACGCTCTCGAGATCAACCTCCTCGGAGGAAGATAATCGGAGCGCCGAGCCCGCCCCTCGGGGGGAAGAAACCGCAGAGCGGGCTTCCGACCCCGCGGAACGGGCAGCAGATCTGCTGGGTGAGGCAGGAGATAGGGGGTCACCCGTCTCCATACCCTCCAGCAGATCCAGTTGCGATCCCCACGAGTGCAGCAGCCGCTCCGCCTCGGCGGAAGCGGGACCGGACCCGCGAGGAACGCTGGTGAAGGCTCCCTTCTCAAAGAGAGCCTTCCGGGAGCGGAGCGTGCGAAGAGGAAGAAGCTCGCAGTGCGGGCAATCGGCCCCCTCGAGAGCCGATGCCGCGTGCTCCGCTCCCAGACAAACCACACATAGAGCGTGTGTATCCCCGCTCGTGATGTAACGAGAGCAGGGAGGAACACACGCTCTAAAATGCGGTTTGTCTAAATGCTTGGATTTCTCGACTGACTTAGACATTGTGCTCAAAAAGAAAGCGGTGCAAACTAGCAACCAAACGGAGCACAAACAACACAGACACAGAGCGCTGCTGAAAGACAGAAGCTGACGCCGGCTTCCGACGCACGTGTATTTATAGCTTCCTGGTTGGTGACGTCACCCGCCGATGACGTCTCGTTCGTTCTTTGGACTGATTACATACGTGATTCAGAGCGCGGTCACGCTGAAGGCGTTCCCAATGCGTTTCGACGCGGCTCGAGTTCCTGAAGGGGAACCAAGTTTCATTTCTATAGTATTGTTCCTTGAGAAGATATACTAAAATTATTGCTGTAATGTGAGGGGTGTACTCACTTTTGTGAGATACTGTATAGTTTCATTTAAATTACTAGTAAACTTTGCTCCAGAACTCAGCTAAAGTCTCCCTTCTGCAGGCACTTCCAGCAGAAAATAGTTGGTTGTTGTTTTCCTCTATATGATAAACAGGCCCCGAAAGCTTTCAGGCAGCATCATTAACAATGTACGACGATGCTCATGCCCCTCAAAATGCACAAATTAATCATTTTAATCTAATCTTATCGTCCTAATCAAAGGCCCCGGCTTCTGTTTTATTTATTGCGCCCTTAACCTTAGTAATTAACTTATGCATGCATTTATTATTCAAGATTCTCCCTGAATGGGCCTATTTAACCAGATGCAAATAATCATTTGGGCGTCAGATTTTGTGTTCGTTCAGTCTTGGGAGGGAGAGACTCCTTCTAGTGACACTTGAGGGTGACACTTCTAGCTGTACTGTCTGAATTCATTCCCTTACATTTAAAAAACGTAGCCAGAGGCATCTGTGTTTGTCTACATTATGCAGATAGTATTCTCCAGGATTTTTAAAATGTTTGTTTATTTCTTATTACAGGCCTGTTTACATAGCTTTAAAGTAATAGTGAAATACAGAATGGTTTGTAAGCACTGGAAATGAATCAAGTTCATTTTTAATCAACTAGGTTAGTAAAAACCAGTCTTTTGTACAAAAAGATTGGCACAGTTTATACACTACACATTTCAATTATTATCTGATTTTAACTACATTCATCTGCTTTTGTTTTTTAAATGTGCATACATGCATGTAGTTTATTTAAATGATAGTTCACCCAAAAATGAAAATTCTGTCGTTAATTACTCTCCCACGTCGTTCCAGACCTGTAAGACCTGGTGTCTTATTCTCGTAGCTTCATAACATTACATTTGAACCACTGATGTCACATGGACTATTTTAACAATCTCTTTACTACCTATTTGGGCCTTGAATGTGTCAATGCTATTTCTGTCTATGCAGGGTCAGAAAGCTCCCGGATTTCATCAAAAAATTGTGTTCTGAAGATGATCTTATGGGTCTTATGGATTTGGAACAACATGAGGAAGAGTAATTAAAGACAGAATTTTCATTTTTGGGTGAACTATCCCTTTAATGTTTCATTTTTTCAAGGTTTTTAGTTTACCTTTCACTTTCTCCACCTTTCATATTTATGGCTTCAGTGTAAAGGGAAAAAAAGCATTATGTTATGTAATTTTAGGCGTACTACAATATCCTGCTGTGAAACCTTTATGTTGCTGTTTTGATAATTATATTTAATTTTTAGCAACGCCATGATCAAACATCAGTGTCTTATATATATACAAACAACAAACACATTAGGAAAAAAAACATTACATCTAAAAGGTTTGTTAATTACAGACTGCAGCAATATATCCTGTTTACTCTCATATCCAGCTGTATTTTACACTACAGAACTACACATTCTCCATAATAATATAGTAGAATTACATCGGGCACTGTCGACATGCGAGCAAAACATACTGGAATTTGCTGTCACCATTCTGTTTCATATATACATATGTATTTTTGAAGATTTCATTATTATACAACTTTTTTCTGGCATTAATTTTTTTTTTTTTTTTTACGTTTTTGACCACTACCGCTATTCGCATCTTAATTGCCTGAGAAAATGTCATCAGCAGTCAGCAGCGCTGAGCACTGTCAGTCTGACGGGACAGTGTCACCCCGGGGCAGAATATGTCCTCTCTTCTGATAATAGAGGGGACTCTGGAATGTGAGATGGCACTCAAGGGAAGAACTGCAGAGGGTCACTTAGAAATGACTTCTGCCATTTCCATATGTCCGAGCTATCTCTAGGAACTTTTATTGACAGCTCTCTTTTCTATCTAGCATTAAAGATAATGATTTTGTGAAACAATCTGAGGAAGGACTTTTATGATGAGATGTGGTGCAAAGATGGTTCAAGTGCCTTACAGTAAGTGATGTTTGAAATGGAAGGGATAGATATATGACGTATAAACAGATTCTCACTTGTTTCTATGAAGTTATTACAGCTGACTTTATTGACTTTATCAAGGTTGTTGAGCCGTCCTTTAATTTGTATTGTGCTGCTGTGCTGTGCTGTGGGTATCTGTGCCTGAACTAATAATTTTGTTGCTGCTTTTAGCATGAATAGTCCTATTTTGTCTTTTATGTTTAGTTTATTTACACATCTTGAGACTTACACAGCACTCTGAGATGCATGTTTTTGATGCTACCTGATCTCATGACGAAAACGTACCTGTGGGAACTTTTTCACATGATGCAAAATACGTACCAATAAGTACATATCGCTGCAGTTTCCAACAGAAATTAATAATAGAGGCAGTTAAACATGTAACAAGCTTGCTTGGTAGCTCAGCCGGCACAGAATTGGACTTAGGATGTGGAATCCTTGGGTATGATTCCCATTAAAAACATGACTCACGATGAAAGGGCTGAAAGATGAGAGATCGAAAAACAAGCTAAAACCGCATGCTTGCAATTGTGTGTGTGTGTGTGTGTGTGTGTGTTTTTTTTAAAGGAGAACTCCACTTCCAAAACAACAATTTACAAATAATTTACTCACCCCCTTGTCATCCAAGATGTTCATGTCTTTCTGTCTTCAGTTGTAAAGAAATTATGTTTTTTGAGGAAAGCATTTCAGGATTTTTCTTCATATAATGGACTTAAATTGTGCCCCCGATTATGAACTTCCAAAATGTAGATTAAATGCAGCTTCAAGGGGCTCTAAATGATCCCAGCCGAGGAAGAAGGGTCTTACCTAGCGAAACGATCGGTCATTTTTTGAAAAATAAAACTGTATACTTTTTAAGCACAAAAGCTCGTGTAGCACAGGTTTTGGGATGCACGTTCACGACGTACTATTGAATCATGTCGAAAGGTCACGCAGAACGTAGGCGGATCTACAAACCCAGTGTTTACAAACCGAACGCGCTAAGAAAGTGCAAGTAAGACTAAGAAAGTGCAAGTAAGTCAAACGCTGTTTTTCGCCATACTCTATCTTTTTTAGCCGGAGTACACAGACGATGAACTTAGACATGATTCGTAGTAGTGATGGGAAGTTTGGATCATTTTACCGACTCTGACCTTTGAGTCTCTTTCAGCAAAATGAACAAATCTTTTTTCGAGTCAAAATCAGCATCACGTGACAGCCTCATAAGATGAACGAATGACTCGAAAAACCCGAAGACTCGAAACAGGTGAACTAATTCCAGTATAGAACCTTGTGCATGCACGACTAAACGAATCTCTCCCCGAGACAACTCGTTCTTCGCGAGTCACATTAAAGATGTGTTCAAAATGAACTAATCATTCAAGAACGACCCATGGACGCGCATCCGAGAGCCTGTGCTACGCAAGCTTTTGTGCTTAAAAAGTATACAAATTTTCGAAAAAAATGACCGATCGTTCGGCTGGGATTGTTTAGAGCCCTTTGAAGCTGCATTTAAACTACATTTCGGAAGTTCAAAATCAGGGGCACAATTGAAGTCCTTTATATGAAGAAAAATCCTGAAATGCTTTCCTCAAAAACCATAATTTTTTTACAACTGAAGACGTAAAAAATATAAGACTAATATTTCACAATATTAGTGTTTGATTGAATTTTTGATCAAATAACCGCAGCCCTGGTTGAGCACAAGAAAACTCTTTCAAAACTATGAACAAATCTACTTAACCTCAAACTTTGAACAGTGTATTTTCTTGAAAAGACAAAACAAAAGAAAAACGGTGTGAAATTGAGTTTATTTTGTAATAATAACTTCCCAGTATGGTTTTTCTTTAGCTCTAATGTACCAAATCATTCTGTTTCTTTTAAACATTGTCAACAGATTTCTGTAGTTCACCTATGTGAACAGTTTACTTGCTGATTTGATCCAAATGTTTGTGTCTTCTCACTCAAGGGCTCTTGATCTTTGACTTTCCCTTTCCTTCAGTGCACAAGCTCTTTCGTCGTTAAGCATTCAGGTGAAGTTTTCTCTCCTCGGTGCAGCTTTGCGGCAAGAGGCTCTCACATTTAAAAAGCTTTTTGAAGTTGTTGGGAACTGCCGGCACTTCCTTTTAGAGTCGCTTTCCCAGAACAGCACACCTTGCTTTCCATCTAATAATAAGGCAATGCATTTGCTCTAAACACACTCGCCATGAATTAATTCGACAGTGTTATGACCCTGAAGGGCCGTTCAGTAAAATCTGCTTTTGAATTTACCCAGGCCCCCTCGTAATGTACCGGCCCCCACCTTTTCTTCTCAGAGCAGCCATTTTCAATTAATCCCACTGCATAATGCATGACTACATTTAACAATCCAATGAACCGATATGGAGTCTTTGGCTGCAGAGGAACTCTGTTAATGGTTGTAAAATAGAGTTATACCACTCCGAATGAATTCATTAGTTTACTTAGTGACTCTATAGGTATGATGCTCGTTGGGTCCTAAGCAGCTTTTGGCAGTCGCTTGATAATGTTTATTTTGTTTTCTGTGGAGAATTATAATGAGGCATGCCGCTTTTGCCGTCATTTGCAGAGGGAACGTTTGAGATAATTAGAGGATATTTTCAAGCACACCATTAACCCCTGTAGTATGATATGGTTTAGGAACATAGTAAATATTTAAAAAATTCTAAAAACAAGTTCATTTACTCTAAACATGAAAATAGGAAGTAAGGAAAAAAATTGTGGGGTCTGGGTTGAATGCTTTCCATTTATTCTGAATGTGAATGAATAATGCCTTTAAAAATGATCATGAGATATGGTTTGGGAAAACAGTCAATATTTTAAAAACATCTACAAGGTGATTTACTATAAATATATAAATAGGAAGGAAGAAAGAAAACGTGGGATGGGGTTGAATGTTTTTTAATTCATTCCGGATATGACTTAATTACATCAAACATGGTTTTAGCTTTAACAAATCATATTGAAATATGGTTTGGGGATATAGTCAGTATTTCAAAAATGTGTAAATACAAGCTCATTTAGTCTAAATATGAAATTAGGAAAGAATAAATTTAACTGTGGGACCGGGTTGAATGATTTTCAGTTTATTCAGAATGTGAATGAATTCTGTTGAGAACTAATTGAATTAATTCTGTCGGTTGTTAGTTTTAACAAATGATAATGGCTTTTCAAACAATATGGTTTGATGATACAGTAAGAGTTTAAAAAGAGTTTAGTCAGTTTTACTTTTCAGATTCAAATTAGACCAATCTACCATTTTGTAACTGTATATAAGACGTTAATGACCAGTCTTGCGAAACAAATTAGATGACTAACTTTTTAAGACTAGTCTAAGCAGTTTATGCATCTGGCCCATGGTTTCAGAATGCACTCAATATTGCCCAAAAATGAATTGTCTACTTACACTAACTCCACCCACAAATGTGTGATTGGGCTAGTCAACTCTACAAAAGACAGCTGTCAAACCGTAATCAAAGCACACGTAATCTTTTTGACACAATCAACCCAGATTCGAATCCACCTGTTGCCGAACTTTTTTTTCCCCCTATTTCAAATCTTATATCACATCGGAAATGCATTTATTTTAAATAAAAATGAAGGAAATAATCCTTAGGTTAGGGTCAGTGCGCTCAATGCGTTATTATTGCATACTGTTTTATAATGTACTACAGTACTGAGGTTCAGATAATTGCCACTATTTGCAAAAAGTATCAGAATCAGAATTAGCTTTATTCGCCAAGTGTGCGCAAACAGATGAGGAATTTGTTGTGGTTTTTTAAGGTGCTCCTGGTACATACATACATACATAACTGACATGAGAACAGAGAAAAACATTTAAATAAAATAAAAACTTAAAAATAAATAAAAATGTAGTATAAATAGCAGAAAATCCTGCTATTTTAACATAGTGCAAATAGAATCTATTATGGTGGCCGAGAGAGCTCAACGCACTGCAAATAAAGAAAGCATCTTCATAAGTTTGACAGCACATATGCTGCAAATACTCACAACACAACCAAATACAGAAACACGCTGCGAAAACAGAAACGCACTGCAAATACTCACAACACACACAAATAAAGAAACGCGCTGCAAAAAGAGAAACAGGCTGCAAATAGTAACAACACAACCAAACACAAAAATGTGCTGCAAATACGCACAGACCACATCGGAAATCTTTAAGGTAACCACAGCAACTTAATTGACGAAGTTAAGTTTCTCAAACGCTCGTCTTGCTCTCCCTGAACTCTGTGTATTATGGTTCAAGACAGTTAGGGTATTTTGAAAAACTCCAATCGTATTTTGTCCCTCACCTTCAAAAATGATTTCAAAATCATCCTACATCGCTGCAGAAGTACCGACCCAGAAAGAAATACATGAACATCTTGGATTACAAGGGGTGAGAACATTATCTGTCAATTTTTGTTCTGGATGTGGACTTCTCCTTTAAAGGGATCATCAGATGCTAAGTTCACTTTTTCATGTTGTTTGAACATTAATGTGTGTTGGCAGTGTATGTACAAATCTACCCTAAATCTAAAAATAATATCCCCTTTTTCAAATCGAGCTGTTCTCAGATGCCTGTCGGTATGGCGTCACACCGACAGAGGCCGCTCCCACAATAGTTGATTGACATGAGCTCTTACCTTAGACCAGCTGTCACAGTCCAGTAACTTTCCATGTTTTGATGCCAGAGCAGGGATGTAAATTAGACAAGAATATCTCTGATTGAGCGATTGAGGTGTTGTGTTGTTGGATGTAATAATGAACATAGTGGTCGTCATTTACTCCCGACATCTGAACCGCTGAAGATGCAGTAGATTACATTTGTTTGTGAAGGGAATGCGCCTCCCGAGCTACATAAATGTGTCTATGTCCGCGCGAATCATTCATGATCCAGCTTCACTTACAGCAGAAGTGAGTACAAGCGTTTTACTGTACTATCGCCTTTCCTTATAACGTGGTAGTTAGGAAGTTTAGCGGCTAAACGCGGCTAAATGCGGCTAATGTAAACAAGACCGTCTTTCCACAGAGAGAAGAGAGGGGCAGGGTGAGCAGAGCTCATTTGCATTTAAAGGATCAATCCCTTAGAATGAGATGATTTTTGCAGAGCTGATTTTGGCAAGGAAAAGAGGGTGTTGCTTTACAAAACCATTGAGAATTTTTAATCCAAGTATATTAGAGATTTTTCATTAAGACCCTAAAGAATCATATCAACTTGTGGAAAATGGGCATCCGACCCCTTTAAGTTGCAGCGTGTTGAGCTCTCTCGGCCACCGTAATCTATAGCTATTTGCACTTAGTGTAAATAGCATATTGCTAAAAAATACTGCTATTTTCACTTGGTGTAAATAGAATCCATTGGTATTTGCACTTAGTGTTAGTAGCATCTATCACTAAGAAAAAAGGCTGTTTTTTATCTAATTGCTATTACCACTTAATGCAAATAGCCGTTGCCTTCTAAAAATACCTGAATATAAGTTAATATATTCCAAATATGAAATCAGTAATGAAGGAAGGATGAAAATCGTGGGACTGGGTTGAATGCTTTCCAGTTAATTCCGGATGGGAATGAATGACGTCGAGAACCGTTTTAGCTTTAACATGTAGGTTCTTGGTAGAGATGGATAGACGGATCCGGAGAGATGGAGTGCTGGTTCCTCTCCCCTCGGGCCATCAGAGTGACACACTTTTCTGGTCTTCTCTCTGCTCTCATTATTTTTCCTTCTCTCCACAGACTAACATTTCCTCAGCTCCAATAAAAGCCAATTCTGCGCCGCACCTGTCAAGAGAGCATCTCTCCCCTGCAGTCATGCAACTGCACACTAACTAAACACCCTCACTGGTGACTAAACTATGACCACTGTAGATCTACAGAGACCATTGTCACACTCCACCAACTAGACGTTTGTGACACTAGGGCTTTTTCTTTCTCCATAGGATGTTAAACTACTCCTCACCAAACCTGGAAAATGGTAGGAGAGGTAATGCTCAACTTGAGTGTTCAGAAACAGCCATCTGCACACGCACAAATGCTCACAAACTCGCTGTCTTATAGCTTACATATATTTCACAAGCAGCTTGAGGGCATCAAAAGCTACAGATCATGGAGGTAAAACATGAGCAGCCCAGTAATGAGCAGGATTTGAGGCGTTTTCGAGTGGGAAAGGCAATTTCTCAAACTTTCGTGAAATAGACCCAAGTTCAGATGCAGGTCAAGCGTGCTGCACAATTTTGCTCCTCGTATAAACGTCCATCAGAAGATCATATGAGTCACAGCGTTTGGCAGGGTTTTACAGTAGATGCAGTGAAATCCGAGGTTTTCATTAGTATATATTACCAGCTGTATGTCGGCCAGCTAAGCGAATCTATTAATAAGCTGAGTCAGTGAAATCAACGAAGCTTTGATTTCGGCTGTGCTTGATGTCTGTTCACAGAGTGGCCGTCGCCGTCGCCTTTCCATTTTTAGTTCGACTTCCGGCTGAGCTGTCCATCATTTTAATGACCTGTCTGTATGTGTCAGAGCAATCCATCTTCTGTGACACAGTGAGACTCACTTGCTTTGAGTTGATTCAAATGCTGGAATGAGATAATGTTCTGATAGACATCCAGACCTGTTGTTAGGGCTTTCTTGATTTGTCATAGCGTACTAAATAAAGGAGTGCTTAGAGGTTAATTATACAATACAATATATAATCATAACAAGTATTAAAAAAAGAACATTTAGCATGTTGATAACTGTTTTTATTTGTTTTTATTCCATTTCATTATACATTTTTGTGATTAAGTGTTTGAATGTCAATAGAAAGTGTCACCTTTTCTTCATAAAATAAAAATGTACAAAAATATACACCCTAGTAAAAAAAATCCTACTGTATGCCATAATTTATTTAAAATATGTTTCATACAAGGCATTCTTCAGTTGCATAAACGTATTTAGTGAAATATCACTTAAGACTTACTGATATAAAATCATAATTAAACTTTATTTGGAGTATTTCTTTATTGTGTAATGCACATTTTTTAATATTCTGCCTAAAATGTTTAAAGGGATAGTTCACCCAAACATGAATTACTAATCATTATTTACTCACCCTCATGTTGTTCCAAACCTGCAAGACCTTCATTCATCTTCAGAACATAAATTAAGATATATTTGATGAAATTCAAGAGTTTCTGACCCTCCATAGACAGCAACACAACTTTTTTCCCAATTTTTTATACTACCGATACTGCAGGAAGACTGATTTTTATTTTATTTTATTTTATTTTATTTTGAAGTACCAATACTTATGAAATCCCTACTTGAGTAATCTTAAGTAACTCAACTTGATAAACAAAAAAAAGATCCAGATAACTATTTATATCATTCGTAGTGCAGGATTATTGTTTAATTCTGCCCAGTATGATATGAAATGATTTATGGTGGAGAATGTTTTTTTTTCAGACTGATGGGATACAATGGAGATTGATTTCTTTGCTATGGTATACATGATGTTCATTATATCACAACTAAACTGTCAGACCGAACTCTGCTGTTGTGTTGTCAAACTCACAGCATCCAACTGAAGTTATTCCACCAGCACTGCTCTGTTATCCAGCAACTTGACTTGGCTTGTTCTCTTCTAGCAGTGTTCCAAGACTTTCGAAGTGCTCATTATTCTTTTTAATCTGCCGTAGATGTGTGGCTTCCTCGAGAGAGCAGACCTCCACCCAAACCATCCACCTGGAGTCACATCGCCACAGTCGACCTCCACCACATGATTAAGGATTCAATATTGTCGTTGGCACACCTTACACAGATGCCTTCTGCTATTGCGTATTAATAATAATGATAACGTTAATAATGGAAGTCGCATTAAATGGCCCCAGAGGAGCCGTGTTTGATTGTCCTTAATGAATTCTGCTCTGCAGGCTTTTGTTCTAGCTAATGAAAGAGGGGGCGGCCATGCAGGGGCCAGAGTGCTGGAATAGATTAATAGATCGCAGAGGATTGAACTCCATCGCTGTGGATATAATGAGCTGTCAGTTCGCTGTTACAGAGGGCGGGTGGAAGTTTTCATTCCTGCTCAGACATTGTGAAATAGGGAACCACAAAGAAATCGGGAGCAAGAGACAATGAAGGAGGGAAAGAAAGACGGATCGTCATGCAGACGGCAACGGAGGACAGAGGGAGGCAGTAAAGGGAATGAATAACCAGAGAGAGTTCAAGAGCTATTCAAAGAGGGCAAAAAACATGTAAAACAGGATGTCGCTTAATTAAAGAAATATAATTGCTTTCGTCAGCACCGGGATGAAGATACTTAACCTTATCACCTCCTGTATGACATCAGACATCAGGTTCTTCCCATGTAAAAGCACCATTTGTCATTACAGCTCTTTAATTGTAAGATTCCTGTAGGCTTTCTTTTTTTCTTTTTTCTCTTTTTAGAAAGAGTCATGCAAAATAAGTTTTATAGGTTCTACTTAGGTATCAGTCTGGGGTGCGTTTCCCATACAGCGACGTAACTCTCTGATTAACCACCATAGTACGATGCATTGTTGTGGAAACGAACTAGCTAGTCACAGCTGTTTCCCAAACACGGTTGCATCTCCATCGTTTGAACCACATTAGTTCAACAATGTAGGACCGTTGTTAATGACGTCACCGAGTAATAATTTATGCTATTTAACTTATTAGAGATCTCTAAAATGCAGCTATATTAAACATGGCACCTGATGACTAATTTACTATTTTGTGTTCCCTGTCATTTCGCTTTATTTGATGTTTGATTCATTGCGGGTTCCCTCTTACGTCATACTCCGGGGTTTCTGTAGGCATTTATGTGCAAGCGCACTATTCAAAAAACATCGCTTGTAGAGGAAGCTTAAAAATACGTCGATTAAAATGCATTTATATTTAGATCAAGTGAGATATAGATTGTTCTGCATGTTAGCTTGCTTATTGTGCCCAAGAGCATAATTTATTGAGCCCATATGTCTTACTAACAAGAAACTATGCTTCTAACCACAGGTCAAGAGCTGTAGTTCCAACCAAACAAGTTTGTGGTGCTGTTTGCAAATGTTCGTTTCTAAATTCTGATTTTTCCTCAGATCTGATTTTTTTTTTTTCTTGTATAGCCGTTTCTCATTTTCACTGTGGACAGGTCATGGTTCTGAACTGACCTGCATGCAAAAAAGAACAATACCAATAGGGTTGCCAGGTTTTCTTAACATTGCCCAATTGCTTCTTAAAACTAGTCCAAAACTAGCCCAATTGCCTTCCGGGGGGTAAATATCATCGGATTGCAAAATATGTATCGGATTTAGTACCACATATTGAAGTGGCACAAATCGGAATTGAAAAGATCAGATTCCATGTGGATTTGGGCCATATTTGCCTGCAGTGTGAACGTAGAGTTTTGCCTCAGTAAACTCCTAATTTGCTGCTTATTGATAGTAAGTAAGGTATGTTTAGGTATATGTGTTCTGCTATGTAAGTACTAATAAACAGCCAACATTTTATTACAAAATGTAATTTTATTTTTTATTTTTTATTGTGTTCTCACCTTCTGATAAACCATTTATCGGTTTATTTGGGCTGACATACAGGTTGATAGCTTGAGCTCAGGTACAGGATGCCCTGTCTGGATTGAGCCCTTGAGCAAGGCACTTAACCCCAGACTGCTTCCATGTGGCCTCCACTGCTACTGGTGTTAGCAGGAAAGAAAAGTACAAAAGAAAAAATAAAGCCCTTCCTTGACCACTACTTCCTATCCAGGCCCTAGTCATTTCACGGCCAGCCTATTGCAGCTTCCTCCTTTCCAGCTTACCAGCATCTACCAAACAACCCCCAGAGCGCATCCAAAATGCTGCTGCTTGACTTGTTTTTAACCTCAGGAAATTCTCTTCCGTTATACCTCTGCTCAGGTCTCTACACTGACTGCCAGCATCAGCGAGACACGGCTTAACCTGCTGCCGATGCCCTGACCCCTCAGTCCTGCATTACAAATTCAATACAAGAGCTTGATGTCCTGACAACTGTAGGGACTCACCTGTGGCAACAATGTAGTGGTACAATGCGGTAGCATCCTGTGTTAGTTTGGTAAGATATTCAGTATTAATTGGTAAGAAGTTTATTATTTTATTAGTAGTATTCATAGTAACATTTTAGTTTACAGACTACTTCTCACATTAACTAGCTGATTATAAGCATGCCTGTTACTAGCATATTGGCTGTTTATTAATATTTATGAAGCACATATTAATGTCTTATTCTGCATCACCATATTTTAGATCATTTAATCCTACCATATACCTAAACCAGAGATGGGGACTCGAGTTTGAGACTCGGACTCGAGTGTGACTTAAGTCGCACACACAGTGACTTCAGACTCGACTTGAGACTCGTCCTCGAAAGACTTCAGACTCGACTCGGACTCGAGCTGCGGGACTCGTGAACAATGTTTATTTTTAGGAAACAACTGATGAGCTCGCTGTTATTCCCCTCCCTCCATTGCCTATAACCTGCCCATGTAACACGCGACGTGTATCTGCTGCACGCGGGCGCGGCCACACATTTTTTATTTTTTTATTTTAGGCGCGGCCCCCACACATGAGAGGACAACGAACAAACATGTCGACTGCTGTGCCATTCATCGTTAGCTTTGGATTTTAAAACTTCAAACAAGACGGCCCAAACAGAAGAAGTGCTCAATGCAAAATATGTGATATGAGGATAAAAGATTCAGTATAGACAGCGTCATTGATTACAATAGAGCTTTGTGATATCGCGAACTAAGCTTTTACTAATTTTAAGGGAGTTTGTAAATGAGATACTGATTTAATACAGCAGTTAAATAAACAAGATGTTATTATTAAGTGACTTTCATTGTCTGACTGTAACACTATTGCCTGATTTTGCTCTATTTCGTCGTCAAAAGTAGTCTGAAAAAACTTAACAACTACCTTATTAACAAATAATAAGCAGCAAAATAGCAGTTATTGACACAAAAGCTGTAGCTAATAATTAGTTAATAGTGAGAATTGGACCTTAAAATAAAGTTCAAAGTTGCTTGTAGTTAGTAAATTGTCTAAAGTGTACTGTCAAAATAATGTGTTACATATGTGGCATTAATGACAATGATCTATCATACCATCCTTAGACAGTTACAGTTAATGGCAAAAGTTTACATACACCTTGCAGAATCTGCAAAAATTAATTAATTAATTAATTAATTATTTCACCAAAATATGAGGGATCACACAAAATGCATGTTATTGTTTTAGCATTGACCTGAATAAGATATTTCACACAAAAGACATTTACATATAGTCCACAAGAGAAAATAATAGTTCAAAAGTTTCCATACACACTTGATTCTTAACACTGTGTTGTTACCTGAATGATGCACAGCGGTGTGTTTTTTTTTTTTTTGTTTTGTGATAGTTGTTCATGAGTCCCTTGTTTGTCCTGAACTGTTTAACTGCCTGCTGTTCTTCAGAAAAATCCTTCAGGTCCCACAAATTATTTTTGTTTTCTTTTTTTTTTGACATTTTGGTGTATTTGAACCCTTTCCAATAATGACTGTATGACTTTAAGATCCATCTTTTCACACTGATGACAACTGAGGTACTCATATGCAACTATTACAGAAGGTTCAAATGCTCACTGATGATCCAGATGGAAACATGATGCATTAAAACCCGGGGGGTGAAGACTTTTTGAATTTGAAGATTAGGGTAGATTGAATTTATTTTGTCTTCTGGGAAACATGTAAGTATCTTCTGTAGCTTCTAAAGGTCAGTACTAAATCAAAAATAATATTTAAGAAAAAAAAATTACACAACTTCATTACATTCAAAAATTTACACCGCTGGCTCTTAATGCATTATTTTTCTTTCTGGAGCATCAGTGAACATTTGAACCTTCTGTAATAGCTGCATATGAGTACCTCAGTTGTCCTCAATGTGGAAAGATGGATCTCAAAATCATACAGTCATAGTTTAAAATGGATTAAATACACAAAAATGCTGAAAAACCAAAGAATTTGTGGGACCTGAAGGATTTTTGTGATGAACAGCGGGCAGTTGAACTGTTCAGGACAAACAAGGGACTTATGAACAGTTATCACAAAAAAATAAAAAATAAACAGCTGTAGATGATTCAGGTAACAAGATTAAGAATCAAGCGTATGTAAACTTTTGAACATATGGTCATTTTTATTAATTCAACTATTATTTTCTCTTGTGGACTATATGTAAATGTCTATTATGTGAAATATCTTTTCAGGTCAGTACTGAATAACAAATAACGTGCATTTTGTATGATCCCTCTTATTTTGGTCAAATAATTAACATTTTGTAGATTCTGCAAGGTGTATGTAAATTTTTAACTTCAACTGCACTATGAATTGTAATTGATAGAAAAATGATTCGACTTCTTTAGTTTCTACCTCTTTGTTCCTCAGAACAAAATAACAGCAAACAGGTTCGGAGTGACATTATGATGAGTAAGTAATGACACTTTGTTTTTTAAATAAGTTTTTATTTCTAGGTAAGCTGTTTCTTTAAACATTAGCTAAGTAACTGACATACATAGTTATGCCAAGCGCTGTAGACAGGGATGATTTAACATTCAGTGCTCTGCATATTTTGCAGGGTCAGAAGGGTGAGTTAGTGTCACAAGGACGGTCTCTGTGGCTCCCTCCGTTCCCAGCCAGCGGGAGCCGTCACCAGACTTCTAAGTCACTACATTTCCCACAATCCCGTGCCTGGGGCTAACTTCCGGTTCCGGGTCCCTCCGGTTCACTTCCTGTTTGTCGGCCATTTCAGCGCGCCGCGCTGGCTAGTTCCCCGCAAAGTTTTGTTAGTCATGCTATCAATCCTGAGCGTTTCTCTATCGGACTGCTTACCCGTTGCCAACCGGACTTCTTACCGTGTGTGTGAATCTTTGCTGCCTGCCTTTTGTCGACCCTCGCTATTCCATTGGACTAACCCCTTTGAACGCCGCCGGCCCCGACCTATTGCATGGACTCTGACTACCCCGATTGCTTTGCCTACACCACACCTGTCCGCTGTTGTTGACCTAAGCCTGCCGATCTCGTTTGTATCTAAAATAAAGTTGTTGCAAATGGATCCCACGCCTCCGGATTCTTCCACGACTGCGTCACAGAAAACTTCGCCACCTACGGATCCAGCGACAACAAGCCAGATCGCGTCAGAGGTTTCCGCTCAAGCATCTGTGCTCACTCGTCAGCAACAATTGGAACACCTCTCCGCGCTAACGGAGCAGCTAGTTTGAGCTGTACAAGGACTGCAGGCCGCCACACCCCCCGTCTCTCCGCCAGCTTCCAACCCGCCTGCAGCGGCCGCGGCAGTTACCGCAAGCCCTTGACTAGCGTTTCCAGAAAAATTCGACGGCACGCCATCCAAGTGTAAGGGGTTCCTCCTCCAGTGCACCCTGTTCGTCAATCAACAACCAAATCTGTACCCGACGGATGAAAGTAAGATCGCCTTTATTTGTTCTCTTCTTACCGGAAGGGCATTAGAGTGGGCCACCGCGGTTTGGGATTTGGGACGTCCCGCTTTCCCCTCGTTTGCTACATTCCTTCAAAGTTTCAAGGCGGTATTTCAACCCAACCCAGAGAGCAGCAAGGCTGGAGAACAGATTGTGGCATTAAAACAGGGCCGGCGCACGGCTGCCGACTATGCACTGGATTTTCGCACACTGGCGGCACAGAGCGGCTGGAATGATGGACCCCTGAAACTACATTACCGCAAGGGACTTAATCCAGACCTCCAGGTAGAGCTAGCTTGTCGGGATGAGGACCTTTCACTCAATCAGTACATCGACCTCTCAATCCGCATTGACAACGTGATGCGCGCCCGAAGGCCTGTCCGTACCTTCTCTCCCTTGCCCCCGTCTCAACCATCCACCATGACTGCCCCCGAACCCATGCAGCTGGGAGCAACCAAGCTTACCGTGGAGGAAAGAGAGCGTCGAATCAAGAACCACCTCTGCTTATACTGCGGATAACCAGGTCATCTCCGAGCCACCTGCCCCACTCGACCACCTCGTCCACCCACCTCGGTGAGTTCTGACCATGTCTCTCTCAACCAGTGTGAAGTTCCTGCGATTCTTAAGACTAAAGACATCTCAATTCGTACCACAGCACTAATTGACTCTGGCGCTGCGGGTAACTTCATCGACAGAGACTTTGTTGCTACTAACTGCCTGCCTGTTCTTTCTTGCGTCTCGCCCGTAGCAGTGGCCGCCCTCGACGGGAGACCATTAGGAACAGGAAGGGTCGAGCACACCACCGACGACCTCACTCTCTGCCTCGAACCCCATCATCAAGAGACCATCCGTTTCTTCATAATCTCCTCTCCTCGCACACCACTCATCCTAGGATACCCATGGCTCAACCAACACGAACCCGTTATCTCCTGGTCTTCAGGTACCATCGCTCACTGGTCTCCTCGTTGTACGCAACATCATCCCCAACCGAACCTTCAAGTAGCCCCCACACCAGCGCCAACCAGACTCAGGGAATCCATACCGGCTGAATATCACAATCTCCTTGAGGCCTTCAGTACCACTAAAGCCACCCAACTGCCACCTCACCGGCCAGGGGATTGCGCCATTGACCTTCTTCCTGGATCCATCCCTCCCAGAGGACGTATCTTCCCTCTCTCTCAGCCCGAATCGGAGGCCATGAGTCAATACATCAAGGAGGAGCTCGCCAAGGGTTTCATTCGACCATCAACCTCTCCAGCCTCGGCTGGATTCTTCTTCGTTAAGAAGAAACAAGGAGGACTGCGCCCATGCATTGATTACCGTGCCCTTAACGACATAACGGTCAAATACCGCTACCCTTTACCGCTAGTCCCTCCAGCCCTAGAACAGCTCCGTGCCGCCAAGATCTACACTAAACTCGATTTACGATCTGCATACAACCTCATCAGAATCCGGGAGGGGGATGAATGGAAGACGGCCTTTTCCACAACTACTGGGCACTACGAGTACCGGGTAATGCCCTTCGGCCTGGCCAATAGTCCTTCCTACTTTCAGGCCTTTGTCAATGACGTTTTCAGAGACATGTTGAACCGTTGGGCCATCGTCTACATCGATGATATACTGATCTACTCAAACTCGTACTCAGAGCACGTTCAGCACGTCCGGGCTGTCCTTCAACGCCTCATAGAGCATCAACTGTACGCTAAGGAGGAAAAATGTGAGTTCCACCAAGAACGAATCACCTTCCTCGGCTATGTGATCAGCCCGGAGGGGGTCACCATGGATGAGACCAAGGTAAATGCGGTTCGCAACTGGCCACGCCCTAAAACCCTTAAAGAGCTGCAGCGTTTTCTGGGCTTTTCAAACTTCTATCACCGGTTTATCCATAACTTCAGCACCGTGGCAGCTCCACTTTCATCCATGATAAAGCAAGGTAACACGCGCCTAACCTGGACACCTGCCGCCGCTCAGGCCTATGACGAACTCCGACTGAGATTCACCACCGCACCTATCCTGCACCACCCAGACCCCAACCTTCCCTTCCTCGTCGAGGTGGATGCATCCAGTACCGGTGTGGGGGCGGTACTCTCCCAGCGTCAGGGTCAACCACTCAAGACCTTCCCTTGTGCTTATTTCTCCCACAAGCTCAGCCCAGCTGAACGTAACTACGATGTAGGCAACAGGGAGCTTTTGGCGATCAAGCTCGCTCTTGAGGAATGGCGGCACTGGCTAGAGGGCGCACGACATCCCTTCACAATTCTGACCGATCACAGGAATCTGGAATATGAACACGAAGGCGGACGCCCTGTCACGAATTCATGAACCCGATCACTCTGCTACCCCACCAGAAACCATTGTTCCCACTTCCGTCATCCTGGCTCCTGTCGCTTGGGACATAATGACTGAGATCACTGAGAGTCATGCCCAGGACCCTCCTCCAGGCGATTGCCCAGCTAACCTAACTTATGTTCCGGCACATCTACGTTCCCGAGTCCTTTTGGAGGTCCACTCCAACCCCAGCTCTGGCCACCCGGGGATTGAAGCCACCATCGACCTGCTCCACAACCGTTTCTGGTGGCAATCCTTACGCCCTGACACTATCACGTTCGTTAAGAATTGTTCAGTGTGCAATACCTCCAAGGTCCCTCGTCAATTACCTGCTGGCCTTCTACAACCTCTCCCAGTACCTAACCGCCCATGGTCGCATATAGCAGTGGACTTCATCACCGATCTCCCCGCCTCCAACGGTCTGACTACCATCCTCTCTGTTGTTGATAGATTCTCCAAGGGTTGTCGATTTATCCCATTTCCCAAACTGCCCACCGCCATGGAGACCGCCGAAGCCCTCTGCAACTCCGTCTTTCGCTTCTACGGACTTCCGGAGGATATTGTATCAGACCGAGGCCCCCAGTTCACCTCTCGTTTATGGACCAGTTTCTTCCGCCTGTTGGGGGTAAATGTGAGTCTGACATCAGGTTACCACCCTCAGGCCAATGGACAGGTCGAAAGGTTAAATCAGGAGTTGACCAGGTTTCTACGCTCTTACTGTCAGGACCACCAGGAAGACTGGAGTCGCTTCCTCCTATGGGCCGAATATGCCCAGAATTCCATACGGAAACCATCCACCAACCTCACACCCTTTCAGTGCACTCTCGGATACCAGCTTCCACTGTTTCCTTGGTCCGGGGAACCTTCAGATCTACCTGCCGTCAACTCCTGGTTTCAGCGGAGCGAGGAGACCTGGAACCGAGCCCATGTCCACCTGCAACGGGCCGTTCGTCGAACGCAGACTCAGGCTGACCGAA
This sequence comes from Labeo catla, assembly GCA_012976165.1. Lineage (NCBI taxonomy): Eukaryota > Metazoa > Chordata > Actinopteri > Cypriniformes > Cyprinidae > Labeo > Labeo catla. The sequence goes on from VONZ01000074.1 coordinate 1,454,426, forward strand.
GACGCCGGGTTGGGCCCTCCTACGAGCCAGGACAGTGGGTGTGGCTCTCCACCCGGGACCTGCGCCTTCGTCTACCCTGCAAGAAACTCAGCCCCAGGTACGTGGGTCCTTTCAAAATCATCCGCCAAATAACTCCTGTGTCATTTAGACTAGAACTCCCACCTGAATACCGTATCTCACCCACTTTTCATATGTCTTTGTTAAAGCCCGCTGGCCGTCCGGAAGGAGGGGAGAACCTAGAGGGGACCGCTCCGCAGGGACCCGCCCCCCTGATCATCGACGGCGAGGAGGTCTATCGAGTCAGCACCATTCTGGACTCCCGGCGTCGGAGGGGTCGTCTGCAATACTTGGTCGACTGGGAGGACTACGGCCCCGAGGAGAGGTCATGGGTGCCCGCCGAGGACATCCTCGATCCTGCTCTCACCGCCGACTTTCATGCATCACACCCAGCTCGGCCAGCACCCCGCGGAAGGGGTAGACCCCGGCGCCGGTTACCTCCTCGTGCCAGGAGGCACTCGCGGGGGGGGGCTCTGTCACAAGGACGGTCTCTGTGGCGCCCTCCGTTCCCAGCCAGCGGGAGCCGTCACCAGACTTCTAAGTCACTACATTTCCCACAATCCCGTGCCTGGGGCTAACTTCCGGTTCCGGGTCCCTCCGGTTCACTTCCTGTTTGTCGGCCATTTCAGCGCGCCGCGCTGGCTAGTTCCCCGCAAAGTTTTGTTAGTCATGCTATCAGTCCTGAGCGTTTCTCTATCAGACTGCTTACCCGTTGCCAACCGGACTTCTTACCGTGTGTGTGAATCTTTGCTGCCTGCCTTTTGTCGACCCTCGCTATTCCATTGGACTAACCCCTTTGAACGCCGCCGGCCCCGACCTATTGCATGGACTCTGACTACCCCGATTGCTTTGCCTACACCACACCTGTCCGCTGTTGTTGACCTAAGCCTGCCGATCTCGTTTGTATCTAAAATAAAGTTGTTGCAAATGGATCCCACGCCTCCGGATTCTTCCATGACTGCGTCACAGTTAGACTCTCTGGCAACTGTTTTTAACTTTACAGTTTGTAGATCTACTTTAATAACATGATTGTGGATGTGGAGGCAGGTAAAGATAAATTGCACATAAGAAGCATTCTTTGGATGAAAAGATTTTGATTTTTATCTCTACCATTTCAGTTGGTTTTGTTTTGCACATTTGTAATCAGTGTAGATTATTAATCAGCCGAAAAATGTACAGGTACAACACGAAAGCTTAATCAGACAATCAAAGACCTTCACAGCTAAATCTAAATTGGCCTCATAGATTTGAGACATTTTAATCATTCATCTTGGATTGAGATGCAACAGGAAGCTTTAAGATAATATGGGAATCTAATCACATTCTCAGATGTGGACTTTACACAAAGTCCATCTGCAGGATGTGGTGGCATATTAAACCCATGATTCTAAAATTCTAAAAACAAATACATAACTATTCTGAAATCTAGCCTTTGCATGCATCTTATAATTAAAATTAGTAAAATACATTACAAATAAAATAATTAACAAGGTTTTAGTAGTCTGAAAAAATTAGTCCATGTCTGCTACAAAACACTGCTCAAAACAATAATCTTAAAGATGCGATTAAAACTGCCTGAAGTTGTTGATTAAAGCCATTTCCAAAGGACAAAATGTGCTTTTATTTAGTCTGCGCGCAGACATCTGTTTGTAAACAGCATGTAAATCCAGGCATGTGTTCTCGTGCATTTTGGCCTGGTCTGTCATAAAACGGGCAATTAACACTGGCTCAGATGGGGTTTACTTATGCCCCCAATTACGATCTGGCAGGAGATGGGGGAAAAGACTTGCATTCAGAACCCGTCTGCATTATCTACTACTGACAAAAAATAAATAAATTCAACACCTGGACATAAAAACCTTTGAACATTTGTGGTGTTTATAATTTTCATCCGCTGTTCTTTTGATCTTCTGACATTTTGTAGCGTCTCTGTAGTCTGTTATGTCTCCATCCCTAAAGATTGTTTATTGTTGCTTTCTGAATTTCAAAGCAATATAATTGATGCTGCTCTTTGTGTATACAATGGGAAGGGTCATGCACTCTGATTAGACTTTGGATTACCTTTAGATTAAATTTAAAGGGTCATGAAACCATATATATGAACGCGCTGTTGCACCTCTATTAGCTTTTTAAGGCTTATTTTGCGGCATTTATAATTCTTTTGAAGGGTTGCGTCAACGAGTTGTAAAAAACGCTATTACACTCACTTTATAAATGAATTGCGTTTGTGCCGAACTCTTACAAAGCGAACAAAAACAAACACTCCTTGGATCCATGAACATTTCTCTCAGTTAATATATGCAATCTCACAGTTTGAAGCGTATGTCATAGCAAATCAACACACGCTGTTGTGAATAATTAGGCGAAGCTCTTCTCATAGGATATGAACATGCAGCCTCATGAATACTTATGAGACACCAACATGTCATCGAAGTACTATAGTCCATTGCTACGTCACAAACTGTGACGTCAACACAGTGTAGATTTTAAACCCGGAAGATGAAAATAGCACAAAAAAGCTCACAATTAACCAGTTTTCTGCAACATTTAAAATGAACAGATGCTAATATTTTCATCTATAATGTGCAACACAAACACCTCTGCTAAAATTTCAGAAAAAGTAGTCCAGGGTTTCATGACCCTTGAAGATTACATTTTTCTAGACCTAACCCTCCAAATTGTCACTAAAGTATCATGAAAGTTTCTGGGATTTTGCACAGTAACATTTATTCTAAATCAGGAGGAAAGTGTTTTTCGTTATAAAGAAATAAATATGCGAACTTGGTTCTGTCAATCAATTGTTGCATGAATGAATCATTCATAATAAGATCAAAATCATGCATTTAGAAAATAGACAGGGTGAATTTCTATTTCATGCTGAATTTAACAAGCTGAAGCTAATTTAGATGTTGCTGATAGCCTCTGAGTAATGGTGTTAAGAAAACAGACAGATTTGTGAAATTACACCACATGATCTTCGAAGAATCAGTGTCGAAAGGGTGCCAGATGTACTGTTAATGAAACTTCTATTTACAGCTTAATAGATGAATCATCATGCTAAATTTGCACCTAACAAACAAGAAACCTAAAAAATGACGTAAACGGGAAAAAAGAACAAAGTGAGAATTAGTAAGACAGAGTGGGTGGCAATTCATTTGTTATGAGTAATCCAGTGTACACGGGTCGGTTTTTACATGATATTGGTTGCGACTCATCTATTTTTTATGTTTTCCATTGTGCCATATTAAGATCCAATTACACAGAAAGAATAAGTATGACACCATTTTAAATTCATTGTTGAATGCATAATATAATTGTAGGCAGTTGTGCTATCCAAAGCATTTTAATAACTTAATTGTGGAATAGATGCAGCTGTAGAATCAGCGGTTGTAGCTTCTTCCCTTGTTTACAGATACACAATAAATACCGCTACCAAATTTTGTTTTCCTATTTATCACCGAAATTAATCCAATTAGTCACGCATAAGACCTTGTGTTTAATGACTGATAATAGATCCCCATTGAATTGTAAGTAGTCATTAGGCAGAACCTAATGAGGATTATGGGACGTTTCTGAGCACGAGCTGCAGGGGTGGAGAGCATTGTGCCGTTGCGGTTTGACTGCCATTACTCAGCACAGCAGGGTGATTCTGCATGGGCCTTGATAGAAAAATATTATTTCCTTTAATTTATCGAATGGCCAGTTTCATTGAACTCAGTCTCATCTCAAGAACTTTGTTTCATTCATCTGAGGACGGTAAGCACTTGAAAAATGTCCTTGGAAAACATTAAAGTTATTTTTTTTTTAACTATGATACTTATTACTCTGTACTACAGTTCAATTAAATACAAATAAAGAATAACTGCTTACATGAGGGTCTGACTGTTGGAATGAGATGTAGGCTAGGATGGTTACTGACGAAACTCAGATAATACATATATATATATACACTCAGCCTCAGCAAGTACACTCGTTTCTTAAAGGGCTCATGTCTTTTTTATTATTTTGTAATGTTCTTTGAGGTCCGTTTATAATGCTATCAAGATTTTGACATAAAAATATCGTAATTTAGAAGTAATAGGCTATTTTCTGCCCTGTTTTAACCCCCTCATCAGAACGCTCTGTTTGAATAGCCATTGTAGACTGCTATGATTGGCTAACAGTTATGTATGTTTGACAGCCTACATGCTTCATAGATGGACACTGCTGTGATATAGGTTAAAACCACATAATTACTCATCAAACAATAGTACATGTATATATAGTACATATCATTGTACATATCAAACGATCTGTAATAACAGAAAAAGCAATAGTGACCGCGTAATAAAAGCAGTTACTCATTCAATACGTTTGGCACAGCATTATCTTTTAGTTTCAGTCTTACTGAAAATACTGTTTCGAAATGCGCCTTGTTTGTAAACGAATCTGTGGTGAGATGAAGTGAACAAAGGACCAAGTTCTTACTGGCGTAGTCTGGAACTTCTTGAAAAATCAGGTTCATCCACTCTTTCCTAATGTTGGGATCAGATGGAAGGCGATGCAAAGAGTTTTTCCACAACTTGGCACTGCACAGCATCTCTTTGTCTTCAGAGCATCTTTATCACTTTGTTTCTGCGTAGACCTGCATTTGCCTCTCTTGTTATTTACACTACACGCACAAATCAGTGGGCGGGGCTAAAGAGGCAGTGATGTAGAAACAGTGTTGATCACCTTCTGTAGAGGTGGTTCTGTATTATGTCATCAAGTGGCACATACCACAACCTGTCGTTTTAGCAGATTGTTATAGGATGTTTTCGTATCGTAGTAAAATACACTCTTACATGTCAAAAGAACAAGGGAATTTTGCTTTCTCAGTTCATTACCTCTTTAAGCATGTCTCTCACCTGACTTTCTTTTCTTTTTATTTTGCTGCACGTTGAGGTCCAATGAACATCGGATTCTATTTTATTATATGGACAAAAATGAAAAAAGTCTTACAGGTTAAAACAACATGAAGGTGAATGAATGATAACAGAATTTAAATTTTCGACTTAAATTTTACTTCGGAAAAAAACATTTAAAATTAAATTTACTTAAATTAAACTTAAAGATGTTTGCTATGTGATAAATGAATTTGAAAACTAAATTTCAACTTGCTTGACACCTTCTTTAACTGCCCTGTGTTATTATTTCTTAGAGGGTTGTTAAGTTGGTCTGAATAGAATATAAAGGTTAAGCAAGCTTAAAACTCTTTTCTAAATGAAACTCAATGATAAAACCACTTGGACGAATGAAGTTAATTAATTGGAAACAGGTGAGTGACTTCTCTCTATCCATACCCAAACTGACACACATACATGCACCTTGTTAGGACTGACTTTTGTGTCATTTTGCAACATATAGGGAAAATGTTAGATGGCAGAAAGATGCCCTGGGTAGTCTATTTCCCCCACACAGCGTGTTTATATTAAGTTCTATGCTTGCTAGTCATCTTGTGCCATTAACAAACAAATGAAGTTATTACTGTTAGAAAACAGGAAGGACCATTCATTTCCTTTGCCTGTGTGAATGACGGCCAGATTGTACACATACTCTCTGACCTTCTACATTCAGTGACTGTTCCTCCAGTGACGTAGTTTTAGAAATGTGATATAGTGAAACAGAACTGTGAGTTCTGTGCTTTTTTAGCCACTGCTTTTGTATCATACAGTCTGGCACATCCACTGAGGATTTCGCAGGACGATAATCATCCTCAATCCAAGACACTGCTCAGGAAGCACATTTTACACTTAAAATTAGATATAATTATCTAGGATGATCAAATTTTCTTGTCTAGATTTCAGTGTTGCACAGGCAGAATATGCAAACGGTGTGGAGTGGAAGCAGAACTGCCTGATTTTGCCTGGAGCAAGGAGGTTTTTTTTTTCTCAGTGTAAGTGTTCTCTCTAGCTCCAAGATTACTCTGATACGGCTCCATCATGAACGTAACACATGCAACTGCATGCCAGCAAGAACCCGCCATGTGGAACAGTGTTAATAGACAGTGTTAATAGACTGTTAGCAGCCAAAATGAAAAAAAAGATGGAATTTAATGCATTTTAGTGGAAATACAGCCATCAAAAATATTTTTTGGGAAATGAATGATGTAGAGAGTAAAATAGAAAACCCAGACTGAAACTGGAGTGAAGTGATTGCAAAACACCTTGAGCAGGAAAGGTAACGTCATTTTTTTTTTTAATTCTCATTTTCAGATTAAAAATATGTTAAGTTGCACATAAGCATAAAAAATCCACAGTTTGAGCATTCACACATATGTAAATTATGTTTTAGCAGCCTAATTTGCCCATTTACATTTAGATCAGTTTAACATCCAACAAAGAATATTCGTTTTGATATAAATGATTGATGTCATTTAAATTACACAGTGGTGTGGGATGTTAAATTGACATAAATGTAAATGATAAACTGAGCTGCTAACACATACTTTTTACCTTTTAACTAAATGTCGTCAAAGTTGGTTATATTAGGCATTATTTCAACAACTTTGCATACTTTGGAAATTAGCAAATTAGTTTGAAATGTTGAAAATATAACAGATGTTTTTGCGGTATTAGTGGATTCATTCGGGTGGTGATGGCGTTGACTCATGACACACATGTGAGTGAGGATGGTGTAGCAGCATTTAGCATGTGTGAATAACCCAAACCCGTAGGAGTACATGCCTACACAACATCCTTCAATTAATGCTCTGAGTGCTGCAGCACGGATGAGTAATATCACCTCAGATATTGATGTTGACAAGTCCCCAGGATTCCGCTGTTTACGTCAACAAAATGATACAGTGTGATACATGCGAAATTAGAAAGATAACACGCTGGAGTTTAATCTGCAAAGCAAGAGACTGTGATCAAGACAATAATCAGCCGTGATTATCTGAAAAACTCATGAGCTTAAGAAAAATTTGGTTTGTTTGTTTTCGTACTTAGTGTAAAGTAATACATGAACAAAAAAATTAACATTTGACTTTCTTGTTCCCTGGAACACAAAAGAAGAAATTTTACAGAATTATACCGGTCACTCTTTTGCATGCAGTTACGCTCCATGGGAACCATCTGGGTTTTGTGAACTGGATTGACTGGTTAATTGAAAGGATGCAACTGAACAGCTCAGTGACTCAATCTGGTTTAAAGAGATAGTTCACCTAAAAATGAAAATCCTGTCATTAATTACTCACCCAAGTAAGACATTTGTTCATCTTCGGAACATAATTAAAGATGTTTTTAATGAAATCCGATAGCTTTCTGACACTGTATAGACAGCAGCACAACTAACACGTTCAAGGCCCAGAAAGGTAGTAAGGACATTGTTAAAATAGTCCTCATACTATTTGTATGCAAAGAAAACAAAAATAACAACTTTAATCAACAATTTCTTTCCTTTCTGTGTCAGTTATCAAAACGTGTTCTCAAGACTACCCCGACGCATGCGTGTGTTGCTGTTTGACGCAGGAGCCGGCGTTCTGACATAGAACCCGGATAAACTGCGTCTTGTTTACAAGTAGAGGAATGCACATGTATGCATTGTGATACTTTTGTAAATTTTCTCGTGACTTTTTACACATAAAAAGTATTCTCGTAGCTTCATAAAATTATTGTTGAACCACTGATGGGCCTTGAACGTGGTAGTTGTGTTGCTGTCAATGCAGGGCCAGAAAGCTCTTGGATTTCATCGAAAGTATGTTCATGTGTGTTCCGAAGATGAACAAAGGTCTTACAGTTTTGGAACAACATGAAGGTGAGTAATTAATGACAGAATTTAAATTTTTGGGTGAACTATTCTTTTAACACACATTTAACAGTGTTAATTTACTTGCTGTCAGATCCAAATCTACTAATTCTTCATTAAGGATACATTAATTCCCAAAGTGTAGCCTGAATATAGTCTGATCATAGGTTGTTTGTAATTTACTTACAGACCACCTAATCACTGCTTAATTAAGGATCAGGTAATTTTCTAAAACTGTGACAGGGATGCACTGGGACATGACAGTACCTGACAGATGAAGCACAAAATACCACAAAATTACTGTGATATAAAGTCAAATGTACAGGTTTAACGGTACACAGATGTCACGGTTCGGTACGTACATTGGTTTGAGGGTCACGGTTCGATACGATTTCAGTACAACAGAAAAAAAAAACACAAATCTACTATGCTAGGTTTCTTTTTATTTATTTTAAACAGACAGTAGTACAAATTAATTTTTTTCCACCTACATGTGAAAAGGCTAAATATTATATAAAATTAATGTCATATATAGGCTATAAAATCTGCAGTACATATATACATAGAAGAAATAAATTTAATTTAATTTAGTTAACTGATAGACAAGGTGGAAAAAATGGTGCGACACGTAACATAGCCTATATTTTCTGGTATGAGGAAAGTTGGAAGTAATCGCCTCGGCGCACACAAACACAAAACATCAGTTCCAGGCTTCTAGCATTGCTAACTTGACAGAGCAGTTGGTAATTTATCAGCAGTGTCATCAGCGGTTGTGGGCAGGGCCTGCGCAGTATGACATCATACTGCTCAGAAAAACAAAAAGGCTTGATAATTGAGACTGTTCAGGTTTTTGGGGGATTAAAAAATAGTGTGAATGGATTTTTATCACTGTAGGGTGGTTGTGTCCCATTTGTGACACATTTTTATGCAGTCACCATGGAAAAGTGAATTTTGCATCCAATGTTCCCTTTGATATTAGATAAAGCCTTTATGCTGAAATTCCAGTAAAGTGTTTATGCTAATAAAGAGTTTATGTATTGGACTTTCAGATACTTATATTCCCCCAGTTCTTCTGTCAAATATCTCTTCTGTAGTTATAAAACTTTATAAAAACATAGATATTCAAAATACCCAAAGCTCTGACGTCTGTACTTGTTATGACAGTAGTCTGTTCTTGATCCAGGGCCCTCTGGGAGCCTCTTTGAGTTTCAGAAATACTGAGAGAAGCCATTACTATCTTACGCTTGCCTTGGGGGTCTCACATTACTCACATAATTTCACTGGCACACACATAAACAAACACTGGCATACACAGAAGATTATACCAATAGCTGAACTTGCCCGGTGTTCAGTCAGCTGGACCACAAACAGGGTTTTCAGCGGGTTAGTGCACTGTCTCTGCACATCCGATCAGTGGTGTCTTTGGCCCTGAGGCTTTGCTTTTTTTAACGGGAGCTTTAGTGGAGTTAACAGAGCTCTCATCGTGCCCACTGACTGCAAAGACACCGCACTAGCCTTAAAGATGAAGTCTCAGTCTGTCTGTGAGTATCATCCAAATCAACAGCTGAAGGACTGGGAGGTGGAGCAAATTCAGAGAGATTCTGGAACATTTGCTTAGAGCTTCCGTCTGCTTTCAGCCACTGCGGGCTGTTTAAGATTACGCTACGGACTGTAAATCACTAAACAATCATATAAGCCATATTAATAGTACAACAGATGCTTTCACAATCCACATTATAAAGCAGACGTTTAATAGTTTTACACTACAGTGAGCTTTGCACTTTGTGTGGAAAAACATAGGTATGTTTACATGCACAATTTTTTGTAAATCGGAATAAATCCAATCCGATTTCAGATTCTACAAGTTCTGTTTACAGATGAAAGTAAACAGAAATACACCTTGGAGAATCTGCAAAATGTTAAGTATTTCACCAAAATAAGATGGATCATACAAAATGCATGTTATTTTTTTATTTAGTACTGACCTAATTAAGATATTTCACATAAAAGATGTTTACATATAGTCCACAAGAGAAAATAGTTGAATTTACAAAAATGACCCTGTTCAAAAGTTTACATATACTTAATTCTTAATAACCTACTGTGTTGTTACCTGAATGATCCACAGCTGTTTGTTTTTTTTTTTTTTAGTGATAACAGTTTTTCTGAACAGTTTTTCAGAAAAATCTTTTTTTCTGCATTTTTGTGTATTTGAACCCTTTTCAACAATGACTATATGATTTTGAGATCCATCTTTTCACACTGAGGACAACTGAGAGACTCCCATGCAATTAAGGTTCAAATGCTCACTAATGTTCTAGAAGGAAACACAATGAATTAAGTGCCAGGGGTGAAAACTTTTTGAATTTGAAGATTAGGGTGAATTTAACTTATTTTGGCTTTTTGGAATCATGTAAGTATCTTCTGTAGCTTCTGAAGGGCAGTATTAAATGAAAAAAATATGATATTTAGGCAAAATAAGAAAATTGTACACATTCTGTTCATAAGTTTACACCCCTGGCTCTTAATGCATCGTTTGTCCTTATCCAGTCATTGTTGGAAAGGGTTCAAATACACAAAAATGCTGAAAAACCAAAGAATTTGTGGGACCTGAAGGATTTTTCTGAAGAATAGCAGGCAACTGCTCAGGATAAACAAGGGACTCATGAGCAAATATCACTAAACAAAACAACAACAACAACAGCAACAACAACAACAAAACAGCTGTGAATCATTCAGTTAACAACACAGTATTAAAAATCAAGCTTATGTAAATGTTGGAACAGGGTCATTTTTATAAATTCACTTATTATTTTCTCTTGTGGACTATATGTAAATATCTTTTATGTGAAATATCTTATTCAGGTCAGTACTAAATAAAAAATACTATGCATTTTGTATGATCCCTCTTATTTTGGTAAAATAATAAAAATTAAGCAGATTCTGCAGGTGTATGTACACTTTTGACCTCAACTGTACATGAACCCTAAACTTAGCATTTCAAATCACAGATTACTTTGTGCGCACTATGTATTGTGAACGAAAAACACACACGCAATGCCCAGTCGCCGCATTCAGAACTGGAGAAAAAACGCTGTGGTAATGTCACCGGAGCTACTACGAGACATAAAACGTATATAAACATATGCATTATGGAGCTGGTATTTTGGTAAATCTGACTGAGAAAAATCCAGCATTTAAAGATTTCAGGTTTGTTTCAGGTCTCTTCCATGCCTTTCAATCGGATGGAAATTCAGATTCTGATGCATTTAGATTCAGTTCATTTGGATTGATTAAGAAGACTGAGGATTTCAAGTGCTAATGAGCCGCCAATCCAATTCTAAACTGATATTTTGGGTGTTTCTGTTTCTTCAAAATATCACATTTTGTGTTCTACAAAAGATAGAAAATCATATTCGTTTGGAATGACAAAAGGGTAACTAAAAGATGACGAAAATTTCAGTTTTAACTCCCTTCAGGAGGCAATTAAAGTAACAGCCAGTTAAGCACAATTCAGAGCAGCAAGCAGCAGCTTTATTAAAGTTTCTTGGTGCTCATTTGGCCAGACCCACGGGTAAACAAGTGTCAATCTGTAGAAAGAAAGAACAGTGTTAGTTTCAGGCCACAAAATTAGCACAGGATCAACACTTGGGCCCTGAGGAACTCCTTTTGATGTCCCTTTGATTTTGAGCTCAGACTGTTATCTAGGCCATTGTGCCAGTTCCAGTCCTTTGCTTTGGTCTCCAAAGGCTCTATGGCTTTGTTCCTGAGACATGATTAGAATCAGGATACTTCCATGTCTAGAGATTTTTCACAATCAGCAGGAAATCAGGGAAATGCTTTTCATGGGGAAAAATTCACTTATATATGTGAGCATCCCTTTGGATGTAGACGCAGATTACCAGCAGAAAGCCTATGTGAAAAATGTATAACAAAATAGTATTATTGTATTATAAATAAATGTCTGTTACCACTTTAACACTTACTTTAACAAGTGTGTGTGTGTATGTGTGTGTGTAACGTAGTAACAAATCAGTTCTGATTTATCCAAATTGAATTACATAGAAATGATACATTCTTATTCATTCAGTCTGGACATGATGAATACTGAGTGAAGAATAGACATTTGAAGATACTGCAGATATTTTAGTCTCTATTTCAGATCAAACAGGAACTGAGAGAATTGAGCGATTGATGTCTAAACCTTGCACTGGTTTCTTTGAGTCTTCAAGCTCTTTTTTTCGGAGCACATGGTTGAGGTGATGTAACAATTATTACAGCACCTTTTGATTTTCGTGGTTTCCTTTTCAGCTGCGAGAGAATCTATTGAATGTTGAACAGTGAGAGCTTCATTCTCTGTGTTCATCGAGAGGCTTTTGAGTGCTGAGAAGCAACAGAGCAAAAGCAAGGCAAAAAATGCCATTGCTTTACAGTTTGCATGTCTTTGTACAATAGTGGAACTGCATAACAAAAGAAAATCGTATGGTATAGCTTATAAGAATACAGAAGACAGTCAAGAGGGAGAAATACAGAGTGTTTTAGACAGTGGTAAATGTACTCCCAGCCGAAATAGCACCCTGTCTCCAGAAAGTAATTCAGACCACATGTGCATCAATAAAAATGACAGATGAAGGAACATCATGGACCGTTACCTTGCCTGCATTATAAACTGTAACATCAAAGACGTGTTTTTAAAGGTCTGATGAATTTCAGCTTTTGGCAAAGGACATCTCATTCAAACTTTATTTCATACTGGTGCGTTTTCACAATAACCACACTGTGTTCTGGGTCACACTGAAGGTGCCTGAGATCTTCCTGAATTAGTTTCAGTTAAAAGACAAGACTCATTTGTATTCTGAATGTTCAATACATTTCAATGAGAAAACAAGTTCAAACTGTAATAGGCCACCGAACGTCTTTTTTGTTCTTGCTCAAATGCTTCAGTGATGTTTCCTCGAAATAGGCTGTGAGAAAGTCTCTTCGTGTATAATTGGAGTAGAACACATCAGGATTTATAAATTGTGAAAGTCCCAATGAACATGAACTAGGAGGTCATACTTGAGTACATAAATGACATTTACTTAACATTTACCTTTACTTTTTCTCATTTCCTGTGAAAGATGACCTGCTTGGAGCTCTTCTGTTTTATTCAGCTATGAAGTGAATCATTAAAGGCGAAGTGTGTATTTTTTATTTCTTCTATTCCAGTTTAATATGCAGACTATAAGCCATTTGTAGCCTGACTCTGCTGAAAAGTGCATCAAAACAGAAGTGTTATCAAAACAGTGCATGTTTGATCTTGATCAGCCTAACATAGCAACAGTGACTCATCCAATGGCATCAGTTTGGGGCGGAGCTACTGGTTTCATATGACCAATAGCAGATGCAGGGACTGTTTGTGGAAGCGATTTTACAAAGGTAATTTTTTCAGTTGTTATTGCCAAAGAAATTGCACACGACAGGCTGGTAACGTATGCAGAACTTCTCCAGTCATTTAGTCACAATAAGGAAGAAAAGATCTGTCGCTACTTCTGTTTCATTGCAACTTTAGGCATAGTTTTGTATGTGTGCTACTTTGAACCTCATGGCAAATAGTAGCTGTTATATAATAGTATAATAATAGTCCTCAACAGATGGCCAAGGTCGCAACTAAAAATGTGAGGGTGGTACAGCCGTGGTTGTTTGACCAGAAATGCTTCCATAAGCATTTGACTCTGGGTGTGAATCAGGCTGGAGATCTCCCCGGGAGAAAGATGCTTATGTTTTTTTCGACACGGCAGAGTGAACTCTTGCACTCCGGTGTGACGCTGAAGCTAAGTGGCTAACAACAGGGCTGGGACTCTGGGACTCAGTGTGAGCATGAACCCACAGAAACTCACAGTTATGCCTCAGAGCACAAGGCTTCACATTCCTTCACCATCCAGCTGTTTCCCAAATATGTGGAGGATGAGAGATGAGAAAACAAAAAGTCATGACTCCCTAGTACATGCTACGAATCAGAAAGAATGGATGGTTATGATAAACAATTTCGCTCGGTTGTTCCAACAAGTGGAGTCAAAAGTGCAAGTTATTCTGAAAAATGAAAATCAATACGACAGTATCACCTCCATGAGGATGAATAGGAATGCTAATAGTTATGTTTCTCCAGTTATAGTAGACCTCTTTGAGAAGTAGCTCTCCTCTGTCTCAGATTTGCAGCAGCCATTGGATGTTCAAAGACTTGTTTTATTATGTGCTACGGAGTGAAGACAGACACAGGGTTGATGATGATGTTCATCCTAAAGTGCTTTCATTTTAAATACATATACAAATCAAAGCAGATGAAAGAGAAAACCAAATGGGCAGCAATGTCCTTGATGTTAGAGGCAGGCGTTTATTGTCTCGGTGGTTGCCCGGTTATGTCATGACCTTTCTCATACAGCACACTGCTTCCTTTATTAACTTCATATGCCTCATAACATTCTACGAGAAGCATGATTTTGGGCTACATCACAACAAGAAAAAAGGTTTCTCCTCGATGGAACTTCAGTGAGATTCAGTCATTTTTAAAAATGGTATACAATTTTTAGTTTAATTCAAAATTTAGTAACATTTTATTTTGGTAGTCCACTTTAGACCTTCCGTTAACTGTAACAGGCTACCTGATCTCGTGATGAAAACGTACCTGAGGGAAGTTTTGCGCAAGATGCGAAATATAGTGCAAATGGTATGTTATTTTAAAACGTCACAGAGCATTAGAGTTATAGCGCCACTCAAAGGACATTTGAAGTCAGAACTGTGGTTACGCTTACAAAACCAACGTCACATAAAACGTACCAAATGTACATTTATCTGTTCCGGGGAAAAAAAAAACAAACATTCTTTAAGCACCACTCAGTGACATTTCTGTTTTTAAACTGCAATGATATGTATTTATTGCTAAATATTCCCACAAATACATTTTTGTCATGAAATGAGGTTATCTATCTTAAAAAGAATTTGGATCATCAGTTATCAATGCTGGGTAAATATTGGTCACAGACACAGAGATTTACTTTAAATTTCACCAAACTGATTACTCACTAAAAACTCTTATTAGTTATATCTAAGTGTGTGAAATGAGTTTTATTTTAATGGCATTATATTTGTTCATTCACTGATTTGTGAACACAAGATTTATCACATGAACCAATCAAATCCGATCATAACTAGTCATATTTAATCGTATTAAGATGGAGGCATTGCCCCTCATGTGACTTCCCCCATTCATTCTCAGTTACCCGCCACCAAACCAACTGCATGCTTTATAGGGGCTGTTAAAACTCAGTGTTCTCAGGGGAGGCGAGAGAGACGTAGACTCCCAGTGTAACTTTACCTGTCACTGTTGGACAATGTTTCTTTAAAGTGATCTGAGGATGCACTGAGGAAACGCCACTGAACTGTAAGTAACTTTGCAACTGCCAGTCATTTATTAGCGTAGACTCTCTGCTCAATATCTGCCAACACTTTATTTTGATGGTAACTTTGCAAGTACATGTCAACGTATTCTTCTAACCCTAACCTAACGCCCTACTAATACTCTAATACAGAGGTTCTCAACCTTTTGCAACTAAAGCCCCCAAACCTCCCCTATCATGTACCTCCCTATAAAGTCTGTAAGATTGTACATTTTACATGCTAGTCTACATTTTAATATTAAGACAATTTTAAGAGTATAGTTGTAAGTTAATTATTTTATTTAATTTTATAAATTAGTCCATTTTAAATGTTATAAATAAGTCCGGGCTTCGGGACAATTTTCAAGTTACAGTTCAGACTCAGGCCGGGCCTCCGGTCTGTTTTAGGCTTCTCCTTATTTTAATATTTTATACATACACCAATTATGGTGATGAAAACAAATTTCCGCGCTGGTGGAAACACCACGAGACTTCACTTTTGCTTTCACTTTCGAGACCGACTCGGAAAGCGTTTAGTGTCTCCGCCAGCAGCAGCAAATCAGCGCAGGTGGAAGATCCGCGTTCAAGCGCACGCAATAGGCTGAAAATGCCACAAAGCACCAGCAAACGTAATTACAATGAATGTTTCGGGGGAAATAAGGGGATATTTGAATTATTTATTAATAAACCAGCGTTTTCAGTGTAGCAAGGATGAAGTTGCCGATCCTGACTGGGACGCGCCTTTAGAAATGCATCTTTACAGATGACATATAGAAAGAGTTTTTGTGACAGAGCATTTGTTTTATTTCGTTAATTAATCATTTCAAGCGTTCTATAGATATATGTATCATGTCTGTGAGGTATGCATTTGCTGAGTTTCGGTTCATTTTTGTGAAGCGCTCCTGTTGAGGCATTAGAAAGCGCATCATGTTTGTTTTCTTTATTTAATAAAATGCTGTGAATGGACACAAATAAAAGTTGACCCTTAACAGTTGCGAAAGATGTATTATGAGCAAAAATGACGGAATATTTTAAATTGAAAAAACAATGCAAGTCATCGCGCTGGCGCCTCAATGTCCTGCAATGCGCCTTTAGCTTCCACTCTCCGCACAAATTTGGGTATGCATCTAATAGCACATATTTCTCTAAGTTTAACATTGCAACTAACATTGTTTTATACTTGAACTCTTTTGGGCCTATATCTATAGATTTTATTTTAAACAAGTCGTGATGATTTGAGAAGGCAAAATTGATCAAACAGTCCTTACTTTAAAAAACAAAAACTTTAGGCTATATTTAATGAACAAAAATGCTCCAAACGTTTTTCTAAATTAACGTAACAAAATAATGAAACGAAATAAAATCACTTTACCATTACATACAAAACTGAACTTTCAATAGTTGAAAGAGTAGTATAAGCTGTTTTGGGAGAAGGGGGGAAAAGACGGGCTCGGGCCGATAATTCTGATAAGCTGTCGGACAAGGGCCGGGCTAGGAAATGTATATGAGGCCCGTGCAGGGCTCTAATTAACATTTATCCGAATACTTTAATTATTATTCAATGTTTGCAACACAGAAATGTAACATATACCGTGTATCCTGGTCGTGAAGCTTGTTCAAACAAAGCTTAACTTACATGAGCAGAGCTCTCTCTGAATCAGCGGTTGCGCGAAAGCAGGTTTAAATATTCCGATGTGATTGCGATTTCAAAGGTTTTATAGGCATGGCGAAATCATCATCATATAGCAGTAAGATTGTGTGTGTTTGAATCGAGATCGCGACCTTTCAATGAATAATCCATATGAGTCTATAGCCTATGTATTTTTGTACGTCAAAAGTTACTCGCGCCCAGGCCCGGGCGGCCCCCCGGTTCCGCGATCCATGATTTGCGCCCCCCTTCCGATCCCTCCGCGCCCCCCCTGTTGAGAACCACTGCTCTAATAAGAGTTTGGCGACATAGTTGCAAATTAATGAGTGTTAGTTGACATGTAGTTGCTATGTCTAAAGTGGACTATAAAAATAAAGTGTAACCCCAAAATCCAGTGGTTGTTGAGGATATTGTTGTATCAGTATGTTTACTCTGCTGGTGTTTGTAGGGGCAGCGTGAACCAGACTTGAGTCTGAATGAACTCACCAGTGAACAACATAAAACAAATCTCTGTTATCCTTTATTTGTTCCCTGTTTTATATCACCTCTGAGATCAATAAATAACCATCTCCCAAAAACAATGACAAATGGCAAATTTACAACAGTACGAAGAAAAATGTTTTTAATATTTTCCCTCCCTCTCTTTGTTTCTGTTGTGACAGATGCTTGAAGGGAAGAAAAATCTATAATACTCTCTCTTGGAAACAGACTGACAAGTGTCCCGGCGAAAGCCCGGTGCGCACACAATTGTGCCATCTGAAACAAATAGGTTTTTTTTTTGTCATAGAAAGAAATCATAAGTCTTTGCTTTCTTTGTGACATGTTAATTTAATTGCTTTTGTGATAAATCCCTGACTCCGACAAATTTTCATCGTGTAGATGTGAGCATATGTGTGTGAAAATGAGAAACGTTGCTCATCTTGTCTACGGTATATGATATACAACATAAATGTCTCATTATGTACAAATCAAATTACTTTTTGCTCTAAAAAATGAAGAGTTTACAAATACTCTGTTTTCCAGGTTTAATAATGCTAACATTAACACAAGGTTTTGCTTAGGTTTGTGCAGTTTCATTTTCATTTTTAATGTAAACGAGGATGTC
Organism: Labeo catla; assembly: GCA_012976165.1. Lineage (NCBI taxonomy): Eukaryota > Metazoa > Chordata > Actinopteri > Cypriniformes > Cyprinidae > Labeo > Labeo catla. The sequence goes on from VONZ01000074.1 coordinate 1,472,418, forward strand.
AGTCAAAAGAGACATGAACCACTGACGTAAAATGTCTTGCTAATGCTGTCATTAATGGCCAGTGTCTCAGCTAAGATGCATACAGTCTGACATTAAAGACTGTTGATGTTGTACATTCTTGGCAAGATCTCACCAGCACATATCATACGATCTGACAAGCAACAACCACAAAGGACAGAAATCTGTATTATATATAAGCTGTTCTGCAGACGGTAATAGAAAGAATATGTGTTCATCACTCAACCTCGTTGCTCACAGTTTCAGTTTAATTGATTTTTGAGCTGCTTAACAAATTGAAAGTCGTACTGTCCTTGTAGGTGCCTTTTGTTCAATAAGTATATAAGAATGTAATCATCACCTGTAAATCAAAATTAAAGTTCATAAGTACAATTTATGTAACCTTCCTAATAGTGCTTAAGATTGATTGCATTGGCTCGTTGGTCATTTCTGTGCCTTTTCAGACTCACTTTCATCTAAAGTAATTCTGTGCCAATTCTGGTTAGTTTTAATGACAAGTATATAAATAGTCAAGAATGAGGACATGTCTCAAAGTTCTTGTTATTTTTTTGCTTTAGAGAGAGCCACTGCCAAATTATAGTTAGATTAATAAGTGATGAACAGCAGTGTGGCAGATTTAATCAAGACGTGATGTTTAATGTTTGGATTAAACTATAATACAGCAATTTTGAGTTTTTCAAATGCTACAAATTGAGTCAATATTAAAGTTATTTAGACAAGAGCCTCAGAGTGCAAACAATACAGTGTTACTGTTAAACACTGGAACCAGTAAAATGAGCTTTACTCTATTGCTCATTTTTATTACTGATATTTCAAACGTATTTCATAAGCCGAATAAATAGCAATTTAAATTCACAAATTTACAATTTCTTTTTTAATGAAATATAAATTAAAGTAATTCATTCTTTTTTGCTAATGACACTATATATTGCTGCTAAAATAGCATAGCTTGTCCATCTTATTTATGGGTGTAATGTAATATTTAATCTAATTTAATTATTAATCCTATAATCCTACAAATGAAGGTGACAAAAAAGGATAAGTCTGAAATAAGGTAAAGGAAAGACTCATTAGTAATGCCTTAAGCAATTAAAAGTTTTTACTTTTTTATTTTTTTTTTCCAGCATGCGGTGAGAATTTAATGCTCATTATGTGTGCTATCACTTATGTTAAAGTTTTGAACAATTAAATACTATAAAAATTCATATAATACATATAGCACAAATTAATTATATTTAAACATTTAACTGCAATATAATATAATATAATATAATATAATGCAATATGTGACCCTGAACCACAAAATTCACACGGGTATATGTAGCAACAGCCAACAATAAGTATTTTATTGGTCAAAATTATTGATTTGAAGTTCCATTCCATCCTGTTCCATTAAGATATTTTGTAAATTTCCTACTGTAAACATATCATAACTTAATTTTTGAGTAGTACTATGCATTGTTAAGAACTTTGTTTGGACAACTTTAAAGGCCATTTTCTCAATTTTTTGTTTTGTTTTGTTTTGTTTTGCACCCTCAGATTCCAGATTTTCAAATAGTTGTATCTCGGCCAAATGCTGTCCAGATGATATAAATAATAATATAATATAATATAATATAATATAATATAATATTTAACTGTTGCTGTAAGTTTTCAACTATGCTTTATTTAAAACAGAAGTAGTGTTTAAATACGCATTTGATTTACATTCCACGGTAATATCATTATATAACTTTTAAATTAGTGGTATTTACTTTCAGTCCTTGATAACTCATTTAATGAATCAAGGTTGAGTTCAGTACAGTGTGTTGGACGAATCAAGTGTAGTTTAAAGAAAATTGAAAACCAGGCAGGGGGCCAAAATCATTTAGGAGTGCACTTCAAACTACCAGTGAGAGAGAGAGTTCATAATATGAACTTTATTCTCTTAACCTCCTGGGTATTTTAGATGATTTTTATGTCTTCTGTACTCCTGTGTGTTCCTCTGTCTCTAAAAGCCTTCCCTCATGTCCTGTTTAGACTCTTTAAATAAGGGCTTTTCTATTGGTGGGCCAGTGAATGTGAAAGGGTCACGGACAGGAGGGGAAAAGCAAAGATGAATGTGAATAATAAAGGTTACTAACCACATATTCATATTCACTGGAAGCCTAAAGTTTAGAAAAATTAAGTCTTTTATGCTTATTAAAGCCACATTTGATTAAAAAAGTACAGCAAAAACAGTAATATTGTGAAATATTATTACATTTGAATTCTGCTGAAAATTCAGCTTTGTCATCACAGGAATAAATGACGTTTTACATTAGAACAGTCATTTTAAACTGTAATAATATTTTAAAATATTTTTGATCAACTAAACATTAACATAGCATTCTTTCAAAAACATTACAAAATCTTAATTACTCCAAACTTTTGGTTGCCAGTTTGAAAATAAATGGGCTTTAACTTTAAAAAAAGATGAGAAGACATGAAGAGTGACATCAAAGGTTGTCATATTGAAGATATTAAATATGAAAAGTTTTATAACACAAGTGACATGAATAACTCAGTATCTGACTGTAAGGATATTTTGTTGACTTCTGTACAACACATTTTGGCTTCCACTTGAAGTCCAATGTAAATGGGTTCTTAAGAAAAAACAGCTGAAAACATCTACACTAAATATCATTATCTCTCTCCCTACATTCTTTACCATTTCTTTTTTCCTATCCTTATTCCTTCTCTACAGGATGAAAGAGACGGATTAGGCGTGCTGCCCAGGTGGGGAGGCATTCATCTTTTCCGGCCCAAATGCCAGCTGGAGAGCTGCCCTACAAGCGCCTGAGTATATCAAAGGGGTCCTTTCTGAAGCGCCTAGCACAGCGAATATGGATGACAGGGAAAGAGCTTCTCAAACTAGTCCACATGAGAAGAGCTCAGCAAGCAACAGAGAAAAGGTATTATTTCACAGAGAGAATCCTTGTGGAAAGCATAAATAAACTCGGATCTAGTACCTCATTCTAGTGTGTCAATTCTATAAGGAGATCAGGCATTTCATTTTACTAATTTTTATAATTATCAGGAGAAAAACTGTTAGATAAATGAACACTTCATGCGTAATAATGTGAATTATTAGACAAGAGGCCATTATTATTCAAGGGACCACTTGATGAGTAAAACGATTTCCGCAAATGTGCTCAAGAAGCTATTTTACAGCAATTACACCAGGGAGCCAGAAGAGAGTGGCATTATCAGCCTCTTGCCCAGGGCAACACAAAATCTCTATCAAAGCCCCCCACCTCTTCTGATCCCATTGCAGATTTCCAGAGGTGCATCCGAGCCGATCTGGCAGATGGAAAAAAGATGACGAAACTAAATGTGGATCATCCCACTGAAAGATTTTTGACTTTGAATGCAGATTTTCAGCTTTGTTAATCCCCACGGCTTGCACTCCGACTGTGGCTGGAGACCTTTGTGACTGTATAGAATGGAAATATACACCAGCCTGAACTAAAAACAGCATGCTAATCTGGCGCCGCAAACTATAGCGCTCTCCAAATGCAAGAGATTGGATGAGATCGGCTAGCGCTGATTGTGATTCTGTCAGGCTGGAGTGAGTGAGTTTCAGACTTATGAATGTAGTAATTACTGCTTTGATAGCCGAAACTGCTCACAGATGAACTCGAAGAACTAATTAAAAGAGGACGGAGATGTGGCTTGTGTTCCTCAGGGCTGTGGAAGTCAGATTGTACTTAGTATTTCGGTGTGTGTTGAAGAGTTAATATAGACTATTTTCTTATACTTGTTTGTTTCTGTTAAAATAAAAGGCAGCTTTGCGGGAAAGTCTCAAGACCCAAGAACCACAGCAGCAATAAAAAAGGGGGTCTGGAGTTTGTCTTTCTCAGTATTTAAGCATAATAGTATGACATGATCTGCAAAGATTCAGATCACACTTTGTATGTTAACTGCTATGACCCACTTGAGAGCACTGACAGTGAATTAGTATTTATTAGGTGTCACTAGTAACATATGCTTTTAGATTTCGGATTACTGGAGACTTTTAGGTTATCTGAGTAGTAGGTGACATAATTGCAGATTTGGAGACAAAATGAAAATGTATGAATTTTGCACAGCTACTGACTCCACTGCTCCTTCTTACTATTACACTATGCTTCTTTTCATCTTTTTCTTGTTATTTTATGCCTCTTTTAATTTTGTGTGTGCTTTTATGCAACACATGATGCATCACTCATATATGTTAATCATTTTTTGGCTCACTTCCCAGAGAATCATGCAAAAGTTTGGAATACTTCACATAAACTAAGTCATATATATGACTCAAGAGCAATGAGTAATTTCAATTGGCAAGACAACAGTAACTCAGATATGCAGGTGTGAGTCAGTTCATTTTATTTATTTATTTGTTTTCCCTTTTACTCTACAATGAAAGATAAAAGAGGTTTCTCCTCTGTTCTTATCATCTGTACCGCAACTATCCTGAAATTGACCTTCTTGTCCACCTGGGAAATATATTGGCTTGCTGGAGGGTGCGGGCTTTAATACGGGCCAGCGTAAGAGCTGTCAGCCAGCCTGATTACCTTCATACACACAAACACCTGCTGCCATCACACACAAACTCTCCAACATCTCATCTCTAGGTTTCTGCAAGCCAATGGTGGCCTGATTAGAACCGTACATATACATCTGAGCATACTGTAGACTTCTCCAATGAAGAAAAAATGTCTTGCACACATGCAATGACGCACTTGCATATCTACACACACATTCTAAATATAAATATGGTGATTATAGCTATGCAATTTATTAACCAGCACAAGAAAACAGTCCCACTCACTCTCTCTCTCTCACACACACACACAAACACACAATCTCTCTCTCAGACAAACCCGGCGTCTCTCTAGGAGAGACTGTCTGCCCCACTTTCAAATAGGCAATTTTTCATCGGGCCCCCTGAAAATTTCTCTATTCTTACCACAGGATAGCTAATGCACATCATCTATCTCAAAGCAGCCAGCAGGAGCCAGAGAATCCATGCTTATATATGGTCTCATTAGCCAAGCAACTGATACCTCAACAAACTAAATATGCCTGTCGGTGTGATCTTACAGCGACTGGCAGACCTTGGGTACAGTTACTCTTACAAAGGGACGTTAAAGATCATGGAACCTGAACAACAGACTACATTTGGGACAACAGGCAAACTTTTCACAGATAGACCTGGAATTATTGTCGCTGGAAGATTTGTGGCATATCATTTTAATGTGCAAACAAATTCGCAACTCATCTGCAAAATTAGATGGGGGAAAAAAAAAACATCTTGCCTAAAGAAATGTGGGGTGATAACTGTAATTTCATTTGCAATGCATTTTGGTTGCTAGCAGAATGAATGGAACAAATGTGAACATATTTAGGGATTTTTATTTGTACAAATGCGTAGCCTGTAACTGTTTCTCCAAATAGGTAACCAGAGGAGTGATGATACGCAGACCAACAAAACAATTGCTTGTGTAATATTGCTTTAATATAAGAGATAATTAAAGAAGGCAGCAAGTAATGTACATTGTAGACACAATATTGCCAGTTCCTTTTTTTATTGCCAATTACTGCATTTTTACTCCACCAGTGAAAATAGAACGCAGCAACCACTAAATTAATTACTGTTTTTAAGGAAAGGTAAATGATTCAATGATTCATTCATAAAGAATTAATTCCTGAATGAACAAATAAACCAGTGTTTTCAAACGGTTGAGTGAAAGAGTCAAATCACTCGCTCATAAAGACAGTGAATTGTCGCCACCTACTGGCTTTACGATGTAACATGCAAAAGATACCACCACTGAACGCGCGAACAAGCGGAGTGATACAAACAGTGAAAACTCCCGGACTGATTCACTACTAGTAGAACGCAGCTCAGCCAGTCGAATTCAAGGACCGGAACTACTTGTTGAGCTAATGCCGTTTAGAATGTTCTTGTTAGTTTTTTTTTTTAACACTTAACGTCTCAGGATTACATACTATATATTAATATAATCCATGAAAGAAGGATAATTTTATTTTACTAACCACGCTTGAGGATTTGAGTTCATTAAGAGGTAACGTTAAGCGGCGTTGTGTATATGCTTTACTCAAGCCTTGTGATTGATTGGATTAAATGAACATGGCCACGCATTTCTGTTCAGAACTAGAGCGTTCAGTCAGCAGCAGGTCAGTGCTGTATTTCATGGTTACGTAGTTCGGATATTTATGAGACGGACAGTCGCATTTTATAACCGAACGCAAATTGGTGAATTATCAGGAGTCACAGTCGCATTATAGGCAAACACCTGCTGTGTGAACCGAACCGTTCAGTTTTGTAGTCTGATATAAAAAAAACTGCTCAGGTATAAAAGCCGCTGTTGGTTTACAAAGATTTTACGGTTGGACTGTTGTAGTAAAAAACTGCAGTTTTGATGGTGTTGGGGAACTTTTCGGAACTTAGAATAATTTAACCAAAAATATTCAGTGTTTCGAAGTGTTGGAAACACAGGCTGGCCATACCAGCCTGTGGACTAGTTTATATATATATATATATATATATATATATATATATATATATATATATATATATATAGATAGATATAGATGGATGGATGGAGCATTCACTCAGTATCATTATCCAGTTTTTGGCTGAGATGGCTTTTAGCTGGTTTTGCATCTGAACTCTTTATATATATATATATATATATATATATATATATATATACCTCCAGGTACCTAGCACTTGCTAACATGGGGTTTGCACTTGTATCATGATTTGGTCAGTTATCTGGATGCACAGTCATATTGGCGATACTCGGATGTAAACAACAGCGTGGATTGCATGGTTAATGTACTACTGAATATGTTGTTCTGCTTGTCTGCAACCCATGGAAAAAAAAAAATGTGTGGAAGCTGCTAAATCATACAGAGAAGGACTCAGTAAGCAGGAAAGGGCGCAATATTTTGACAAACTAAAGTTAATAGATATTAGCCTACCTATCATTTCACCTACCTGATGGGAAATGAGAACAAACATGAGTGTTCCAAGATTCTTGCCTTGGAAATCCTGGTTCAGTTCGGTTTTTTTCCTCATTTTATGCACTCTTCTCCTTGATTTGTTATAACTATGACCGACCAATTAGTACAGCCCAAAACATGACAATAATTGACCGTTTTCAGCAACAGTAATCAGCAAAATATGTACGTTTCGTTCAGTTCAGTGGCATTGTTTATGTTCAGTGCCATCAATATAAAAACTATGGTGGCCGAGAGAGCTCAACGCGCTGAAACTTAAGAAAACACATGCAAATAGAAAAAACGACAACAAATTAAGAAACCATCTTCATCAGTTTGACAACACAGGTGCTGCAAATCCTCGCAATGCAAACACAAATACGGAAATGCACTGCAAATTCTCACAACACAACCAAACACAGAAACGCTTCAAACACACAAACGCGCTGCAAATAGCATGGACCACAACGGAAATGTTTCAGGAGGACCTCAAAAAATGACGAACCCAGCTGGGACCTGCTTATTTGTTCAGTGGCTTTTGGTCAGAGTAGAGGTGTTGTCGGTGAACAAAAAGGGTTTTTTTTTTATTATTTTTTTTTATTTTAACATCCTGATCATACAATTCATTGGTCTTTTGGATATTATTAGACTAATCTGACGAATTACACTAAAAAAATAATCAGGTCCCAGCTGGGTTTGTCACTTTTCCATTTCCATTGTGGTCCGTGCTGTTTGCAGCGCGTTCCTGTGTTTGCAGCGCGTTTGTGTGTTAGGTTGTGTTGTGAGAATTTGCAGTGCATTTCCGTATTTGTGTTTGCGTTGCGAGGATTTGCAGCACCTGTGTTGTCTAACTGATGAAGATGTTTTCTTAATTTGTTGTCGTTTTTTTCTGTTTGCATGTGTTTTCTTAAGTTGCAGCGTGTTGAGCTCTTGAGGCCACCGTAAAAAAACACTATATTGCAGCATATCTAAGCGTGATGTTAATTTGTATTTGAGGTTCAGCAAGAGTTATTCAGTATACTGAGTTGATCTGGCTCTTTTTACCCATAATTTTACAGAAAAAAAAAAGTGAAGAATGCTTATCAGTTGCTAAATATTCATGTATTTTAAAATATGAATCTAACAAATAAATTCTTATAATGATATGACATAAACCCTGTACATCAGGTTGTAACCTAGGCATCAGTTTTCTATTCTTAGGGTGTGGTCAAACTTGTGAAATTTTCCTTGGAAAAATTGTCTGTTGTCAGTAATGTAGCAATGTAAGAAAGAATAGTTCACACAGAAGTCACTTTCAAACCAAGTAGCTTTCTGTTGGTCAGTGTGGCAAATTTGCATGACCAGTTGCGAAATCTGCATAGGAAAATGTTTTGCCCTTATAAGGATTCCTATTAAAAGGACTGAATTTCAGGCGTGAACAATGTCAAATGTGACCGGACCTTTAGGGCCTATTAACACCATTTTTTAACTCCTTTTAACTTGAGCACTGCATTTCAGAACAATAAGTCATGTGCAAGCTGCTGCAAGAGATTTGAGCGGTCAATTATGTGTGTCAAACACATCCATCATCTACCTCATGTTTACATAGAAAAACAATGGAAAAGCAGCACAGTGGAATACAAAAACATGTTCTGTGAATGGCCCCTTTGCAAGCCATACAGGTTGGTCATTTTAGTTTGCAACTAAGTAAATAAATATCTTGACAGGTCATTTGAGAATGGCAGTGCCTCTGATCTATCCACGGCACAGCTGAGAGACTTTTTTTAGAGGAAACTGGAGCTCCAAAGTTTTAGAAGCATATAAATCTGCCTCCTCTAAAGCTTTAACTGCAGAGTCTGTTCGACTAGAATGACCAAAGATTTGTGTCCTTTCTCTAGGTTAAAAAAAAATATTACGCAGTAAAATGGGTAGCAGTGCATTCCAGTTGCTTCGCTCCTGCAGCAGCAGCTTAAAGATTAAGACCCAAGAGTCAGTAGGTTGAATCACAGGTTAGTACTGTCGTTAAACAAGTAATGAAATGCTCATTTGCTGCTTGACTTACACCCTGTAGCTCTACTAAATAATCATAGTGTAAGTAAAAGAGCAACTCTTTAAAGCAAGAAATGTGCATTGATTTTTGTCATTTCCCCTTTTTTTCTGAACAGTGCTGCGTAGAATTTTTGTGCTTTGTTGAATGGTTGGATGAATAGATTAATGAATCAGAGCTTTAAACGCCTGTCCCCTGGGAAGCTTTAGTTTTAATACAAGCTAATGCACAGAAGTTCAGGATATGTATCTAATTTCTGCTTATGTCTCTTGCTAATCGTTTCATATTACATAATCACATAAACGGACACATTTTTAGTTAGGCGGACATGTCTTTTAAATCATAACCGTCTGAGAGAGGACACACGCCTACGGAGCTCTCACTGCTGGAGCCCAATTACATCTCCCCAGCACATTAGCCAGCATTAGCGTGCATTAGCAGGGGAGCTAAGCCTCCAGTTCATCTCCCAGAGTCTCGACCTCCTACCTACCAGAACAGCGATTAGCATGCCGGCTAATGTGCACTAATGTGTCATGCTCCCCTATAGTGAAGCCGTCGCACTCACGTTCAGTGCAAAATTAAGACCCTCACTGAGCCTGTCAGACTGATATGAAGTCTTGAAAGCAAAGTCATTTTTTCAGGCTTAAGGTATAAAAGCCAATAAAGAGTGCTAATGAGTATTGTTAGGATGGTAGATGAGAAGAAAAGTTATGTAATCTGTAGCACAACTTGTTTGACACTTTAAATATAGCTTTTTAAGTGGATCCCTGCAAGATCAATGCTGGTTTTAAAGGGGTCATCATCAAGTTGATATGATTCTTTAGGGTCTTAATGAAAAGTCTCTAATATACTTTGGTTAAAAATTCCCAATGGTTGTGTAAAACAACACCCTTTTTACCTTTTCAAAATGAGCTCTGCAAAAATCATCCCATTCCGAGGGATTGTTCCTTTAAATGCAAATGAGCTCTGCTCGCCCCACCCCTCTCTTCTCTCTGTGGAGTGACGAGCCTGTTTACTTTAGCCGCTAAATTTGCTAACTAGCACATTATTAGGAATCGCAAAATTTCATTTAAAAAAACCCCTTATACTCACTTCTGCTGTAAGTGAAGCTGGATCTTGAATGATTTGCGCGAACATAGACGGATATATGTAGATCGGCGGGCATCAGAGAATGGCTCAATTTGAAAAAGGGGATATTATTTTTACAGATTAATTAAAAACCACTTCATGGATTTTTATCATTATAGGGTAGATTTGTACATTCACTGACAACACACATTAATGTTCAAACAACAAGTAAAAGTGAACTTAGCATCCGATGACCCCTTTAATTTGGCAACAAAAACAAGACTCCTTTATTTACAGATAATGTTATTTATGTATACTGTAAGACAATATATGAAGAGTTCAGATGCAAAACCAGCTAAAAGCCATCTCGGTCAAAAATGAGATAATGATACTGAGTGAATGCTCCTGACACATAGTATAAGTCCATCAAATACTTTTACTTCAAACTCGCTAAATTCCAGCCTCAGCCCAATCAGAAGTACCAGTACCTACATAGAAACCTATACAGAGTAGCCAGAAAGAAATGCTAATTTTAAAGAAATTCGTCACATGGATTTAGAGGCTTTTGCATATGAACTTTTCATATACACTTAAACACTTATCAGTGTTTTGGCATTATTATCATAAAAAAGTTTTTATATACTGTATGAGGGAGCTTGAAAATAAAATCCTCTAGATTTATGCTGTCTTGGTATCACACTTCTTGAAAACCAGTGATTGTCAGTGTTTAATGCTCTATTGAGTATTCAAAACACATTTTTCAGCTTTCATAATATGGCTTACTGAAACAGGCTGACAAAATAAAAGTTTTAGTAGCAATGAATTATTTTGTGTTAATGTTTAGGGCATTCACGTGCAATTTTCTCCTTCTGCTTTCTCACAAAATTTCCTTGCTGTAACTTGTATGTAAGCAGTGTAATGTAGTCAGAGCCACGGCCATGTGGACGACGTTCCAAGGTTGAGTTCTGACTTGTGGTCTTTTCCCAGTTCCGTTCCACTATTGTTATCTTTCTGTATTCTACAGTACTCTCAAAATAAAATAAGCAAAATACATTGTCAATTATAAAACTTTGGCAAATGTAACATTGTTTTCAAATAATAATGATGTACAAAAATTTTTTTTTTCTTTTTTAGAAAAAAAAACACATTACATTAATCAAAAGTGTCAGTAAAATGCTGATCCTTTGAACTTTCTTTTCATAGAAGTTTCAAAATTTCCACAAAAATTAAGTAGCACAACTGTTATCAACATTTAAAAAAAAAAAAAAGTCAATTTATGTGACGCTGAAGACTGGAGTAATGACTGCTCAAAATTTTGCATTGCCATCACAGGAATAAATTTTGAAAGCTATTAAAATATAATAGTATCCCCTGCGTGATGCAGCTGAATGCAGCTGGATACTATCCAAAATGACGCTATGGTGATGCAGATGCGACGAATTGTTGAATAAAGTCATTATTTTTATTTTCTTTGCATACAAAAAGTATTCTCGTAGCTTCGTAAAATTATGGTTGAACCACTGATGGCAGATGGACTATTTTGACGATGCCTTTCATACTTTTTTGGGTCTTGACAGTGGTATTTACCTGGCAGTCAATGAGACAGTTTCAAACCTCCCGGTTTTCATCCAGAATATCTTAAATTTTGTTCCGAAGATGAACGAAGCTTCTACGGGTTTGGAACGACATGGGGGTAAGTGATTAATGACTAAATTTTTATTTTGGGGTGGAGTAACCCTTGTAGCACATACAGGCCTTTCTCACATTGGTTAATATTAATGCTCATGAGTCCATCATCAGGAGAACACTGAACAACCATGGAATGAATGGCAGAGTTGCAAGGAGAAAGCCACAACTCTCCAAAAAAAAACAAAAAAAAAAAAACCCTGCAGTTTGCTAAAGATCATGTGGACAAGTCAGAGGGCTATTGGAAAAATCCATCTGTGAAACATGGTGGTGGTAGTATCATGGTATGGGCCTGCTTTGCTGCGTCTTGGCCTGAATAGCTTGCCATCATTGATGGAATAATGAATTCTGAATTATACCAGCAAATTCTAAAGGAAAATGTCAGGGCATCTGTCCATGAACTGAATCTTAGGAGAAAGTGGGTCATGCAGCAAGACAGATGACCACGAGCACACAAGTCGTTATACCAAAAAATGGTCAAAATCTGGCCTTAATCCAATTGAAGTGTTGTGGAAGGACCTGAAGCAAGCTGTTCATAGCAGGAAACCCAACAATATTGCAGGGTTTCTCTACTGAAGAATGGGCTAAAAGTCCTACAAGCTGTTGTGCAGGACTAGGCATTGGTTACAAAATATGTTACCAGTGATTATTGTTTCAAAAAGGAGTCACACCAGACACTGAAAGCAAAGATTCACATATGTTTGCAACTCGCAAATATTTAACACTGGATCATATTTCTTAGTAAATAAATTACAAAGTATATTTTTTGTCTCATTTGTTTGATTGGGTTCTCTTTGTCAGCTTTTAGGACTTCTGATGATATTTTGCGTTATATTTATACAAAAATTTAGAAAATTTAGGGCTCACAAACTTTCAAGCAACACTGTATATTTGAATTTATGTGAAGTACTGAATTATGATCTGAGGACAGGAAGTTTCAGGGGTAGTTGAATAGGCTTTACCAAAAATAACGCACCAAGGTGTGTTATAGTAAACCTTTTCTTGAAATAAGTTAAAGATTGAAAGGAAATCTGTAGTTTATTATGTGTTGATTTCTTTGTACTGCACAGAAATAGTAATGGGTCATTCCATGTCACCTCAACCAGAGGTTCCCACCTTAAATTTTTGATTTTTTTATAATATTATTTCTGAAGAATGTTAGACATGTATAGTGATGAAAGACAAAATATTAAATGTCATCGATGAGTATTTACTGAGTAATCCACTATTTTGTAGAGGAAAAAAAATTGCCTGAGATTGAGAGTTAAATTACAGGTGGTTAAAAATGACTTCAGAAAGATGGCAGCATCATTGTTATTTTTACACAGAGGCCTGTTAGCAAAATCTGTTGACTTTAGCAATCTTTGTTGCATTATATGCCAGTGATGACCATTCAAAAAATGGGGAAACAGCAGTTTTTTTCTTCAAGGTTTGCATGCCTGTAATTTAAAAAGTATTAAAGATATCTTAATGGCCTTTTAGATGTTGGGTCTTAACAATATTTCCTTTTGGCATTTTCATTTTTAAGCCCCAATATGGTTCAGTTCCAAAGATACTGTACACATTTCCAATGATCAAAAACTAAATTTGGGTCCCTTTTCCAAAATATAATACTTTTTATAATGCTTTTTTTTTTTTTTACTTTTAAAGAGGAATGTCTGAAGAACAAATGTTTTAAAACTAGAAATGTATCTTGTTTCCTTCTGTCACGACAACTGCATTGAACACATAGGCTACCTGTCTGTGCCATAAATATTATTTTTCCAACATTTGCATGCCTGTAACTCAAGAAGTATTAAATATATCATAATATGGTTTTGAATTGTAGTTCTCAATGAACTTTTCTTATGTAATCTTCATTTTCAAGGCCCTACATCGTTTATGATGCCATGTTCTAAAGTCATTGCCATTTTGACACCCTATACAAATCCAGGACATTTAATATTTTGGCTTTCATCACTATACATGTCTATCTTTCTTAAGGAAAATATTAGCAAAATAAAAAATTTGAGCTGGGAAGTTCTTGAAATTTGGTTGATTTGACACCGAATGAGCCTGTTTCCTAAAAGAACTTAGTTATATCTACCTTATTTTTAAGGTAGGAGCCAATGTGGGCGTTTGAACTTGTGCGAGGCTTTCAGTGCTTCCAGTTATTTTGTTATCATAAAATGTTATTTATGTTGTAAATGTTGTTGATTTATCATAATCGTAAACATTGATATTGATTATATGAAATATTGAGTTTTAGAGTGAGTGATTAAATGTCATTATTTAGATAAAATAACTGATATATTTATGTTAAGAACATTCTTGTGGGACATGTTTTGTCTCATGTCACAATCGTTGGTGATGTTACACTTTTGGAGAAACTTGCTTTAAAATTGCTGACGGCAATGGGCGTCCCTCCTGCTGCTACTCGCTGAAACTCATCTGTCACTTTGCTCAAAGTGAGCCCCCCTTTGATCGAGTACCACTTTGAGTGACGTGCAACTGCTGGGCATGCAAACAATGTGCCTGTTACATGAAATGGATTGAAAATTTAATTAACCACAGCGTGGCTTCCTCTTATTAATTATGCTTCAAAGACAAGACATGAAGCTCTGTATCATGATGGGCTTGCAGAAATTGTGACTACAGTTTCCTGACAGGGAGAACGGCAAACAGTAAACAATGCGGCGCTTGTAAACACGTACTATTGAGTGCATGAGTGTATCATTCTCCAGTCCCTTAGATTACTGATACACTGTAATAATGTTATTTATAGTCAGCAAACTACTCAAAGCCCTTCTTCTAGCAGTTAAATTGAAAATGATCAACAAGAGGCAATTTCACTCAACTCCACTTCTTCTTTTTAAGCGAATGCCAGCCTACAATATGCTGTTTGGTCGTTTGTGTTAGCTTTGATTTATGAAGCACATCTTTCATAAATGTCAGCTGTTGTCCACTTCTCTTTCGTCTGTCTACGGTGATAAGCTAGTCGGGCTTGACTTGACATTCTCAGTTGAATGCAGGAGCACAGGTCACTTCCTCTTTTAATTTGTTAGCGCTGGAATTGTTTTGAACGCTTCAAGATTGAACTGCCAAACTGGATTTGTGGCTAAACGCTAGCTAAACCTCTGACTTGCTATTTGGCTCTGATCCTATTAGCATGTAAATGCAGAACTTACAGAAGAGACAAAACAGATAATGTGAAGCAAAAAGTCTGTTGTACCGGAAGTACATTTCCATTTGTCTTGACCATCTCGACAAGTTCACTTTTTTTATCGTTGAATCTTATGGCAGGATATTTTTACTATAAGCACATGAAGACCAAAATGTGTCACTGAAAACTGCATCTTAAATTGAGCTAAATATGGAAAGGAAATCTGTAGTTCTTTTTCAGGTTTTCAGACTACTAATAAAACTACTCTACCTGTATTCCTAGTGAATTCACCCCCAAAACTTGAACAGCTTAGAATGAGCTGTTTGTTTCTCATGTTATTGCCCACTGATCCTCCATGTGTATTTAGATGGCTTTCATGGACACGTTTTTATCTCCATGTCATTTGCTGGGGCTTTCATTGATGTCCCTTGTGTGGTCTCCAGCGCACACCTCCAGGGCCTGTGAAATGAGCCTGTCTGATCAATAGCGCTCTTCATTCCTTGCAGCTTGTGTGAAATTCACACAGGTTTAAGAAGATAACAGCAGTGAAAAGTAACTCGAAACATTTTTAATCAGAGATTGCTTCTTTTGACTGTCAAGTTTAGCTAGATTTTTCTTTACAAGTGTAAGTAGCCTGAGACACTGAATAAATTGTAATTATGAGTATTCAGTTTTCAGCTCACTTTTGTCAACTGGAATATATGAAATATCAAATGCTATACATATAATGTCACTTACAGGCCTCACAGTTCAGAAATTATAATAGCTTAAGTTCAGGAAAAAAAATAAACACTAAAATGCTGAGAAAAATAGATATAAAGTAGATTATTGATTTTAGTGTTGGAGTTCCCAGCGTGCACTGGGGAGTGAATGAATAAATAATATGAATGCTTAGTTTGTCAGTTTTATTAACAGTGTAGTTGTTGATTTTGCTGTCATGTTTATCAACGATGTCAAGATGTGTTTGTTCCTCTGCTTAAGGACCGCTAATTTGATTGACATCCTTGTCCTCTTGATTCTACTACCATGTGTTGTTGTATGAGTGTAGCGAATCAAGACTTTAAGTGTTTGTTGTGTTATGAGTGGGCATGTGAAGTGTTCATGCAATGTTGTAATTAATTTAAGCAGTATGTTCTCCATTTCTTATAGAAAACTTGAGATGAAGTGCATAGTACTAAATTTAAAGGGGTCATATGACATTTCATGTTTTTCTTTGTCTTTGGAGTGTTGGAAGCTGTTCACGCATACATAAGATCCGTAAAGTCGCAAAGATTAAAGTCTCAAAACCCTTTCTAAAATGTAATACTCAAAGTGGGGCAGTTCCAACTTTGCAAGAAACGTCTGGCGCATCTGTCTCAAGTCTGTGAGTATGTTTTCAAATTAATAGAATTTGCTGTTGACTATTTAAACGTGAGTTTTGAGAAGTGTAGAGTAGCGTTGTTGTTTGTCATTTCTACGATCACAAATCCAGACATGGTTTTAGGTTTACATAGTATGGTCTGTGGGTGTCAGTATTGCTTTGGAAGCTGATATTCCAAATATTGTAAGGGGCGTCACACGCTTGAGGTATTCGGCCAATCGCAACGCACTGGAGCTGGCCAATTAGAGCACACAGCGCTTTTCAGAACGATGAGCTTTGTAAAAAGTGACGCGTTTCAGAAAGGCAGGGCAGAGAGAAGCAACAATAATGTACGGATTGTGTTTTTAATCTTAAATTGCATAAACGCGTTCCGTTACACAAAATACACAGAATAGTGTTCTTTTTAGCAACGTCATATGTTGAGCCAACATAAGAACTCTTATATATAATATGTATGTATGATCTAAAGTGTTGCCTTCCTTTTTTACATTTAGGATCAGTTTTTTTCAGTGTTAGCCAACAGACTCACAAAGAGCAGACATAACACTGAAAGTCACCATAAAGTTTCCCGGCTAATAAATGATGATTAATTATTGCTTTGAGGATCTTGACCTCTAACACAAGGCGCCCATGAGACATCTTCAGGAGGTTTTCTGTTTTCCTTTTAAATGAATTACAGATCCCACGATGTCTGCCATTAAGGGTTTATACCGGTTGCCGCCTCATGGTACTTCTTTTATCTCTGTCATCCTGCCTCAATCTGCTCTGGATTTACTTT
This sequence comes from Labeo catla, assembly GCA_012976165.1. Classification (NCBI taxonomy): domain Eukaryota; kingdom Metazoa; phylum Chordata; class Actinopteri; order Cypriniformes; family Cyprinidae; genus Labeo; species Labeo catla. The sequence goes on from VONZ01000074.1 coordinate 1,489,525, forward strand.
GACAACGTTTCCCCATAGGTTTTAGATTTCATTTATTACCCTGATCACAGAGGGCCATCGCCAATATATGGTTTTCCAGAGGGGCTTTGTAAATTCCTCCTGGCGCTCAACAGTAATAATAAGAATTCTCACAGAAAAGTCATTGCTGTTTTGAGGAGAAGTGTGTTTCTTGGAAAATCCTTAGAATGCTTCTTGGGGAAATGACATATCATCAAATTAGGGTTGACAAAGGTGCCAAAACCAAGGTTAGCCTGGTCCAGTTAGCCCCTGCTGGTAGATGAAGTAATTACACTATTCTCCAAGCTGCTTCTTTGACAGTCATATTCTAACTTTATGCAACCTTTATAGCAAAAATGTTTATTTATTTAAATGTATATTATTTAATTTTTAATAATATACATATGTATGTATGTATATATATGTGTGTGTATATATATATATATATATACACACACACATTCAGAAATCCTTCAGATTTCCTTCAGAAATCATTATAATATGCTGATTTATTATCAGTGATGAAAAGAACAGCATTTATTTAAAATATAAATCTGTTTTAACAATATACACTACTGTTCAAAAGTTTCAAAATTCTTTCTTTTTTGAAAGAAAGTAATACTTTTATTAGACAAGAATGTGTTAAATTGATAAAAGTGATAGCAAAGACTTATTGTTAGAGAAAATGTATATTTTGAATAAATGTTGTTCTTTTTAACTTTTTAATTCATCAAAGAATCCTGAAAAATTTATCACAGGTTCCAAAAAAAATATTTGGCAGTGCAGCTGTTTCCAACATTGATCATTCTAATAATAAATCAGCATATTACAATGATTTCTAAAGGATCATGTGGCACTTCAGACTATTGTACTATATGTATACACTATATATAATGTAATGTGTACATATGATGTAATATTCAAATGTATTTTCAAAAAATATTAAAATAGTGTCGTTAATAAAAAATTGTCGTAAATATTCCAAGTATTATTCTTAGTATTATATTGTTTGTGTAGAAGTTTATTTTCATTACACATATCTGTACACTTTTTACTTCTACAAATTTCGGTATGTTTATACGCCTCTATGTGGAGCAACAGGTCAGAAATGATTAGCTCAGGTGTAACGTCCCTCATTCTTCACCATTTTAGTGGCCAAACTCTTCCAGTGACCTCTCTGTACTTGGACAGTTTTTGACTGCCGCCACAACATCACCTGCTGTTTCGCAGAGGAGTGCTAATTAAATTTGGAATCCAATTACAGCAATGGTAATGAAATTTCCAAATGGGGAAACTCTTAATCTGTTCATTGAGGTGTTTAATTACTAGCGAGTGTGTGAGTTAGAGATAGACTGCACCGCTGCATTTCAAGACAGCCGTTGTAGAGAAACACGAAGAAACGTGCCTGTATAGGTCTGTGTCCAACATTTGACTGAATCCACACAAAGAGCTTTAGTGGACCTTTTTCACACCAGGGGTTCGGTATTTGATGCAAGGCTAATTTGAACGTCTGCAAAAATAAGGTACTGTAGGAGCTTGGTAACAAGAAAAGGATGAAAAAAAGGAAGTAGTCTTTAGAGATTTTATCCAAGCCTGAATGAACTCATTTCTTTTTTAATCTCAAATTAAAGGAGAAGTCCACTTCCAGAACAACATTTTACAAATAATTTACTCATCCCCTTGTCATCCAAGATGTTCATGTCTTTCTTTCTTCAGTCGTAAAGAAATTATGTTTTTTAAAGGAAAACATTTTAGCATTTTTCTCCATATAATGGACTGATATGGTGCCCCGATTTTAAACTTCCAAAATCCAGTTTAAATGCAGCTTCAAACAATCCCAAATGCGGTTGGAAACGATCCCAGCTGAGAAAGAGGGGTCTTATGTAGCATAACGATTGGTTATTTTCAGAAAAATAATACAATTTATATACTTTTTAATGCCAAACGCTCGTCTTGTCTTACTCTGCTTGGACTGTTTTTGCTCCGGTTCATGACAGTTAGGGTATGTCGAAAAACTCCCATCTCAAGTTCTCCCTCAACTTTGAAATCATCCTATATTGTTTGATCTTCTTTGCATGTTCACGTTGCAAAGACTGGGTCGGTACTTCTGCAGTGATGCAGGATGATTTTGAAATGATTTTTGAAGTTGAGGGAGAAAATACGATTGGAGTTTTTCTACATACCCTAACTGTCTTGAGTCAGAATACACAGAGTTCATTGAGAGAAAGGCAAGATGAGTGTTTGAGATTAAAAAGTATTTGAATTGTATTTTTTTTTAATGAAAATAACTGATCGTTTTGCTAGAAAGGACCCTTCTTCCTCGGTTGGGATCATTTACAACCGCATTTGGGATCGTTTGAAGCCGCATTTAAACTGCACTTTGGAAGTTCAAATCGGGGCACCATATCAGTCCATTATATGGAGAAAAATGCTGAAAAGTTTTCCTCAAAAAAACAATTTCTTTTAGTGTTGTCAAAAATATTGATATTTCGATAAATATTGATACTGAAATATCTGAACGGTACCAATACTAATTTCCAGAAGTATCGATATACCGATACTAGCCGAGCTGTCACTTTCATTTCTCTTCAAGGCGTGTTGACAAACACCGCAGGTGACCGCAGTGCCTGTCTCCTCTCATTCGCTCTGGTTAAATAGCGTAAGGGGCCGTTCACATATCGCGCCTAAAAACGCGTAGAAAACGCGAGGCGCACCGATTTCTCCTTCTTTCCAAAGCGCTCTGTAGCTTGCGCTTCCGTGGCGTCTGCCGTTGCTAAGCAACCATGACCCGCACTCTCAATGAAGACGCGTAAGTTTCAAAGGACAAACGGATTTATAACACTAAAAATCGCTTGCTGTAGCTCTGTTACTACATTTAATGTAAATCAACTTGTGCTTATTTAACTATATTCAAAATATGATTACTTAAATTCTGCAATTTGTCTTGATGTCGATCCAGTGAACAACTGAGCATTGTTTTCGCGTGTGATGCACGCACGTTTGCATGCCTGGATCGGTGATTATATGTGAGTCCAGCATTAAAATCTGTTCATCAAATAATTTTAATGTATTAACCAGCATTTATGAACGATGAGCAATGCATTAGTTACTGTATATTTTAATCTTTGATAACCGTAGGTAATAAAAAGACAACAGATCATGTTAGCTCTGGTCCAATGAAAAAATATTAACAGATAGAACTTTGGATTTTAATTAGTTCATGTATTAGTAAATGTTAGTTTAAATTAACTTTTAACTAAGATTAATAAATGTTTTTAATTGTTTATTCATGTTAACTAATGTTAACAAATATCTATTACCATTAGCTTAAGTTCTAAGATTAGTTAGATAGTTCAGTTAATTTTTAAAAGTGTGGTCTAAAAACAAAACAAACAAAAAAAGTTTATTAAAGTTTGGCACCAGAAAGAAGATAAGACTCGACCTGCAACAAAAACAACATGCTCACAACCTACACTACCAGCTGTATTTAAACAGCAAAGGAAGTATGAAGCAAACTCAAATGAAGCTAAGAAGCTGAACAGGGCTGTAGCAGTGTAGTACCTCAAAACATTTTTGTTCATGTAAAATATACCTCATTGTCATGTTATAGATTTGTTATATTTATCTTTAAATGAAAAAAAAAGTACCCCCTTAATATTGTGGCAGTTTTTGTGGTATCAAAAATGGTATCGAATATTGTCATTTTTCAAGGTATCGTATCGAAGTTAGAAATTCCAGTATCGTGACAACACTAACTCCTTTACGACTGAAGAAAGAAAGACATGAACATCTTGGATGACAGAGGGTTGATTATATTATATGTGAATCTTTGTTTTGGAAGTGGACTTCTCCTTTAATAGAACCTCACTGAAATCCCTTCTTTTAACCCCAAACTATGTGGGTGTCCATTTTTTCAGTTTTTGCTTTTAAATGTTAGATCTAGTAAATATTATATTTATTATATAATATACATTATATTAATAGGAGATTTGATATCTTAAAGCATAAATTCTGTGCTTTTCATGGCTCTGCTGGATACTGAGAAGGAGTCATAAAGTGTTACTAAACAGCCCTGTTAAAGGCAGTTTAGCGGCCCTCATATTGCTGTGTTGTTCGTAGTTGGCAGTCTTTGATTGTTCTCATGAAATGCTCGCTGTTTATTGCACAATCCACAACACCTATTTGTAGTATGACATTTTAACTGCTGCTTTTACACCAGAGCCTTAATAGCAGAGCTGTACTGAATGCAGGCAGAGGCTGAATTCTTTTGTTCACCTTAAGCTATTTAAACGCTCCATGATTACGCCAAGATATGTCCTGTTTTAGATGTATGCTATAAAGAAACATTGTGGTACTGATAAACAGAGCAGAAGTAAAGCAGATTAACATGTGAAGCTGAAGTTTTTGTAAGTTCCTCTGAATTAGAAAATGCACACTAAATGCCATAAATATTAACAAATGTTTCATATCGAGTGGGATGATCTAGGAGCCATTAGTTGAAAAGTTCATGATTTAGAAGTTCAGGTTAGGAGATTCAGTCGGGGGCAGAGTGATGGAGTCGGTTTACATAATGTATGTGGGGGCATGTTTAGCTCAGTAATACAAGGAAATATTGAAGAATATGGACATTATTCAACAGCTCATATATGTGAATAGGCTTGTTAAACTCTGATTTTTATTTCACTAAAACGGTATTAACATAACTTGCTAGTCAGTGTAATTTAAAATATTTTTTTTTTTAAATAACTGAAAGTTCTTAATGATTGATAGATAGATAGATAGATAGATAGATAGATAGATTTGGTGAGCAGTGTTCACAAGTGCTGTTGCAGTTGCTTTAATGTCCACAGGAGGCAGCGTGGGGTGCTTAAAGTCTTCTGCAATAAACCCATGAGGCTGTGCAGGGGTTGATGGGTAAAGCCTGTGGAGCACAAAGGTTCGGCAGATAAGGCTGTTGTGTGTCCCCATGGTGAATCAATATTTTTCATCGTAGCAGCTTAGCCAGAAAAAGGAGAAGGAGGAGTTGGATTTCACAGCCAGAGAGCGTGACATTTCTGCAGGCAGCTCGCTCAGACTCACAAAGTATCAGAAAGCTCTATGTCGCTCAGATTTCCAAACGAACACTTTGCTGTGGTGTTTTTTTCCTACTGTGGATGAGTTACACTTGCTGTAAATTACACTCAGTGGATGGTAAACAAATAAAAAAACAGAGAAAGTAAAAGTTCCAGCAAGTGCAAAAAAACTGAAGGTGCCTGTAGCTTTTTTTTCTCATCATAAAGCTCACAGTAAAAAAAAACTGCTTTTTAATCCAGTCTTTTCAGTGATGGGAACTTCAAATGACAGGTTTAATGTAAATTCAGAGCCTGAAATTGAAGTAATTTACCTTGGAGAACATCTGATCTGCTTAATCATGTGTATAAATCACTGATCTCTAACTCTGTAAGTGGCACTGTTATTAAAATAGAAATGGTAATGTTATTAAAAATGTTTAAAGAAATACTTCTGACACCTCTTTGAAATTAAAGTGCTTGAAAGTGTCTTCAACCTTCTCATTTCCTCTGTGGAATGAGACTTACTTTTTTGGCTCCATAAATTAAAATGGCCAAGTTCATCTCTCAGTACCATACTATAAATTCATTCATCTTATTTCAATGAATAAACTTATACTAAACTTAAAGGGGTCATCGGATGGCCATTTTCCACAAGTTGATATGATTCTTTAGGGTCTTAATGAGACATCTATAACATACTTTGGTTAAAATTTCTCAGTGGTAGTGCAAAACAACATCCTTTTTACCTTGTCAAAATCACTCTATAACTCTAATACTCCGTGACGTTTTAAAATAACGTACCATCTGCACTACACCTAAACCTATCCGATAATATAAACAGAAGTGAATGTGACATAAAAACCCAATCGCAGCCATGCTATTGTAGCTTGTTTTTCGATCTTTCAAGGAGAAGTCCACTTCCAAAACAACAATTTACGCATAATTTACTCACCCCCTTGTCATCCAATATGTTCATGTCTTTCTGTCTTCAGTTGTAAAGAAATCATGGTTTTTGAGGAAAACATTTCAGGATTTTTCTTCATATAAAGGACTTCAATTGTGCCTCCCGATTTTGAACTTCCAAAATGTAGTTTAAATGCAGCTTCAATGGGCTCTAAATGATCCCAGCCGAGAAAGAAGAGTCTTATCTAGCAAAACGATTGGTCATTTTTTTTCGAGGAAAAAAAAAAATGGTATACTTTTTAAGCACAAAAGCTTGCGTAGCACAGGCTCTCGGATGCGCGTCCACGGGTCGTTCTTGAACAAATCTTTAAAGTGACTTGCTGAACGAGACTCAAAGGTCCGAGTCGGTAAAACGATCCATACTTCCCATCACTACTACAAATCACGTCTAAGTTCATCGTCTGTGTACTCCTGTTAAAAAAGGTAGAGTATGGCAAAAAACTCCATCTTATTTTCTCCTACAACTTCAGAATCGTCTGACACGTTGTACCTTTTTGTTTGTAAACAGCGTTTGACTAACTTGCATTTTCTTAGTCTTTGCAAGGGGGTGAGTAAATTACTTGTAAATTGTTGTTTTGGAAGTGGACTTCTCCTTTCAGCTCTTTCATCGGGAGTCAGGTTTTTGACAGTATTTCTACCCAAGGATTCTACATATACGTCCAGAAAGCAAAACATATGGAGCTGTAATCATAACTACGAAAACGATTACAACACTGTTTTACATTTGGTACGTATTTTATGTCTTGCGGTAGCAATGTTGGGAGTCATGATCAGTTTGTTCTATGTATAAATGAATATAAAATCCATTTTTAATTAAGTTCTTGACCACAATGCATGGTCCTTGACTGATCCTCATAATCATTTGAAAGTTAATAGAGATAAGTGCCTGTGCACTTTCATTATGGCAGTCTTCTGTCCTTCACACCTTTTGCTTTTATTCCAGTTTCCACTACTTTGTCCACTACAAATGTGTTATCGAGTGCACTGAGAAGCTCAGGAACAGTGGCTTTCATCCAAGTGTCTTTTTAAAGCTGGAGTGCTACAACATTAGCGCTCATTTTTTTTAGGTTCAAAACCTTAGTCATCTTTGCTTTAAATAGCACTGCTACAGGCAGAGTCCATAACTGCAATGGTTATGTCACTTGTATCATAGGAATTAGCTTAAGTTTTATCAGTGACTGAAAATATAACAGCAGAATATAATTCGCTTCTCTGCTAAGAAAATGGCTGTTTTTAAAGATGCAATTGTGTTTAACTCACCATCATGGCTGGAAATGGAAGCATTTGTAACGTGATTATTGATCATCATACCTTAAAAGCCACATGTGGTCATGACGTCTAGGTGAGGGACTTTGTGATCAATAGATTACAAGCAAAAAATAGATGCTGTGTAGTTTTAACAAGCTGGTATCAAGTTATTGTTTACATGTTGGTAGTCCACAAATAGCAGTCATTCAGATAACAGCTTGCCCGTCAATATGTCTCATCTTCAGTTGCATTCATGCACAATAAACTGCAATGGATAATGCTTTTTGACTACATCCTTTTTGGAGTTTGACAGCCACTCGTCACCATCCACTTTCATTGTGCCTATTACTTATTTTAATCCAAACTCTACTGTAGTGTTTCTCAATAACTAGATGAGACCGTCTCAGTGCTCGTATTTCACACCATCATTTCGTATCCTGTGTGAAACAAGCACCTTCTCTGTCAGTCTGTGCCACAGCAGGCCTTCAGGGCCCCTGGCCGACAGCTGGAAGTGGCAGTTTGCCAGAGGTGCTGTTATTTTTTACTGCTGTCGATAAGACTCTGAACTGGCAGTAACCCACAACCATAGCTGATTGGTGAGACTCACCCATAGCCAAGTTATGGTGTGACAGGGCTGTGATTAAAGAGCTTGTGAAACAGGCCTTGTTCAAACTTGTGTTGAGATAATGTGGTCCATCAGTTTAGAGGTGTGAAGTTACATGGTGGTGTGCTAATTGATGCTTTGATGTGATCATTTTGTAAATCTGTGTGAAGGGATACATCATTCTGATATTGTGCCAGACAGAATCATGTCACATTAAAGGTCGTGACATACCAAACCAGCGGTCGGGCTTAAATGAACATCGGGTCGTCCTTAAGCGTCTGTCAGCTCAGCTTTTGTGGTGTGTTTCATACCGTCGGCACTAGTCGGACCCTGACGGTGGCTTTTTGACCAATTTAGCATATTCACTCACTCTGAATGGCTGTTCAGCTTAGCGAGCAAGTGCGCAAGAAAAAAGGACCAACACATAAGGCTGTTCTAATTTTACATCATCTTACTTGAGTCCAATACGCAAACATCATGATTGTCTGGAACGAAGAAGTTGATCAATATAATTCTGCTTTGTTTACAGTTTGTATATGCTTTTTTGAAAGACAAATGTAGACTGCTGCCACCTACAGATATAGACTGTTATTTCCTCTCACACAGGTCCAACTGTTTAGCCCGGATGCACACCACGTGAGGTGAAAACACAATCAGCTTTCATCACTGCAACTTTTTCGATGTTGCTTTGGTGTATAGTCTACTGTTTCTCCTTACTATACAATAGTCAACATTTGAAGTGGATCAAAAAAAGTTCAACAGCGTCAACTTAATAATAGAAAGAAAAAAATATTATCTGGAAAAAGTTTTTACAGTATAATTAAAACATTATGCATGAAAACACTATAAAAAAATGTGTTAAAAAATAAAATGATCAGATTACTGGCAGCAGTGGCTGCCAAACAAAAACTACATAAAGTAAAAAAATATTTAATTAAAATAAATTGCAAAAAAAACTTTTTAACTAGCAGAACACTGCTATTTTATGGATTTTTCCTCATTTCTATTAAGGTATTTTTCTTTAATTGTACAGTTTTTGCCAGTGACTTGACTGTTTTTTACTGTTTTTTTTTTTTTTACAGTGTAAAGCCCTTATTTGTACAGTTTTTCCCTAGATTATTACAATGACATTACTAAATGTTCTACAGAGAAACTGTTATTTTACACGTTAAAACAATCAAAAACTTTCAATAAAGTGTCAAAGCATGCTCAAAATGGTAAATTAAATGTACAAATTGTCTGTACAAATAAGAAGAAATACATCACAATTAAATTTCACTTTTAAAACGATGAACATAGAACAGTTTCATCAAAATGCTAAATAAAATATTCTATTATTTCACTTCCATAAACATTTCCTGGTCATTTACTCACCCCCATGTCATCTAAGATGTTCATGTCTTTCCTTCTTCAGTCAAAAAGAAATTAAGGTTTTTGAGGAAAACATTCTAGGATTTTTCTCCATATAGTGGGCTTTAATGGGACCCAATGGGTTAAAGGTCCAAAGTGCAGTTTCAATGCAGCTTCAAAGGGCTCTACACCACAAATGCTTATATTGCACTAGCTCTGCGTCTTCACACATTACGTAGTCACATTGGAAAGGTCACACCAAGACAGTGTTTTTACAAAGCAAATGTGCAAAGAAAGTCAAATGCCCTTTACAATAATGGGTAAAACAACGATGTTGGACGATATAGCTACATTGTAAAAAAAAAACAACAAAGAAAAAAAAATTAAATAATTTGTTACCCTGCTGCCTTAAAATTTTAAATTCAGTCAACTAAAATAAGTTTAGTCAACTTGAAATGTTAAGTTGTACTACAACTTAGATATTTGAGCTGACTTAAAAAATTTGGTTTGTTAAACTTAATCTTGGTAAGTTACCCTGCTGCCTTAAAATGTTAAGTTTACACTCATATCTAAGTTGTCACTAAGTTGTTACAACTTAACATTTCAAGTTGTCTGAACTCCTTTGAGTTGACTGAACTTAAAATTTTAAGGCAGCCGGGTAACAAATTATTTTAAGTTGACTCAAATTGTTTTTTAACAGTGTAGCTGCTATTACAGTAAATTTGAGGAATAGGGTTTCTCAGAAAGTGATGCTTATATTTGGTGGTCAAGACAAATCTCTAAAAAGAACAAACTAAGGTTTGTTTTGAGTTAATAACAAATGTTGCATTGAACAGTTCAAAAGTGGAAGCAAATCAGTGAATTCATGAATATCCCCAACAAGCCATATCATTTCCTTAGCATTTGTGTATGATATCAAAGGAGGAGGATAGCAATCAATTTGTTACTGCTGAGAAAATTCACAGCTGTACTGAAATCTGTGTGCAATATCCAGCAGCAAAGAACAAAAACATCTGGTCGACTTTGTATTATGAGGGAACGAGAAAAAAAAAAAAAAACTGTTCCACTGGTAAGCAGGAGTTCAACTGTAAAAACAAATCAATTAATTCATAAATATCTCTAAATGACTACATTATTCACTTAGAGTCTATATGGATTATAGACTGCATGCCTGTGGCACAGTTGTTATGCAATAAGTGATTTACAGTTTTCCTTACTGAGCCATTGTTCTAATGGGAGATGATTAATAATACCAAACTACAGGCATCTTGTGTCTCAAACTATCAGTTTAAGAATTTAACTTTTTATAGAGTCATTTCAGAACATTCTTAAATGATCCAACGCAAAGAAGATCAATATCTATAATTTATTCACGTAATATGCTTGCCATTTTTTTACATACACAGATAAAGAGAAGAGCTTCTCAGCAGGACTACCGAAGCACCAATAGAGCGTTTTAAAACGCCTGCATCATTAACGGATCCCATGCTGCTAGAAGACTCAAACACCACACGCTCCCTCCAGAGATGTGACCTTCTCACCGGTCCCCAGGCAGCCTTCCTCATTACCCTGCTCACCATATACTCCTCCAGCGAAGACTTACATATAATGAAACCGTGAGACTGCAGTTGCCATGTCAACTCTCCAAGTATGTTCCACAGGGGATTCTTCCAGTCCGGGTGAAAGATGACATGTTAGATGTGATGTAAATGATTTATAAAAGGTATGGATCTAACTGGGTGAAATGGGGACAGTTGTTGTAATGCAGAAACCAACGCTGGGACTGAACAGTGGCCCACAAACTACAGTAAATGTGCCTTTACCCGTGAGGGGAAGAATATACTGTGAAATAAGTCCAGGTTAAAGAGTCTAGAGAGAACAAAGGCAAGCTTCTATAAAGCTAATTTATCGTTTTATCTTTGACACCATTACTAGTTCATACGCTTAATTAAACCCACATTATACCGTATATATTCCTTTGAAAATGTTGAATTGTGTTCAATGAAAAGTGTTCATTGATCCTGAATATTTTTGCTATATCAAATAACTAAAAGCAGCTGAGGGAGACTTGCCAAGACTCCTTTTTAAAGGTGTTTAATTTCTTATGGCTCTGATAAGAATAAAGATGTCAGGACTCAACTCCAGTGAAATAATGGTCATAATGCAATCTAGTCATTCAAAACACTTGGTTTGAATATCTCTTACCAGTTTTCTTCCTATTTCTGAACAGGTCCTGTAAAGGACATGAACTTTTCTTCATCTCCTGCAAAACCGAATGATTAATTAATGTTCCATAGTCTTAATTACAAGGTCAGATTCATCATGTGATACATGATACCGCATTGAGAAAACTACAGAAATCCTATGGCAAGGGTGTGTTGTTTTATCTGTCAAGAGTGTCTGTCGGTGATAGCCCAGAGCCAGCTGCTCTCCAGAGGAGCTCTGAACCGTGCTAATAATACTGAGCTGGTATGGAGCCAGACTCCAGGAGAAATGTGGGAATGATCAGGTAGAAGAGAAATGAACAGTGGAGAGTATATTGTAATTTTTCTTGAAGACGTGCCCAGAAGTCCAACTTTAAACTGTTTTAAACCTTTTTTTTTTTACAAATGTGTTCTTCGCTTAAAGAGAAAACACGCCAGTCGTAAAGACGTCTTGTTGGGAAATACATATACCCTGTGACAACATTTCTAAGAAAATAAAAAGATTAGAGTTCGTTCATCTTTTTTATTTGCTGACATGATTTTGATAGATGAGTCATGTCAGCATGTTGTCATTATTTATTAGTTCTGCACTCAAACAGCCTTCAAAATGAGTTACATTAGTGAAAAAGTCAGAGTATTTATTTTCACAAAGGCCAGGGAGTTAAAAAGTTCTGGGAAAAGAAGAATAATAATTCACCCAAAAATGAAAATGTTTTAGTTTCAAACCTGTAAGGACTAAAAACACTAAAAAATACATTCCGACTTAGTCCGTGAAATTGCCTTCCATCAGTTCGGCATCAGTAACGTCAAATGCCTCTGGTTTTCCTTTGTCTTGTAACCAAATCTAAACCACTAAGTCTGGAAAACTTTTATGATGCTTTTTGGTACCCTGATAAAAGCTGCTTTCATGTTGTGGGAAAGACTTGTATTTGTTCTATTTTTTGTTGTATTGTTACACACAGAAGAAAGTAAGTTATACAAGTTTGTAACAGTGAGAAAACTCAGTGACTAAGAAGAAGATTGGTGAGGGAGGTCACTAAGAGACCGGTGACAAATCTGATGGAATTACTGGCTGAGTTTGGAGGAACTCTGCATTCAACAACTGTTGTCCAGGTGCTTCACCACTTACAGTTGCATTAAGTGGCAAAGAGACAGCCACTGTTAAAAAACTCAAATGACATCTTGGCTACAGATTACCAGAAGACATGTGGAGAATTATGAATCCAGCTGGACGAAAGTTTTACAGTCTAATAAAACCAAAATTGAGCTTTTTGGCCATTAGACTAATCGGCAGATTTATGGAATGACTTGTAATAACCCAGTGAGATTTTTGTTTGCACAAGGAGTCTGACAACAGCCACAGAGATCAGATCTCACCATTGTCACTCACATTTTTTTTTTACCTTCTGACTGAGCTTGAGCAGTCTGGAAACAAATGGGAAAAATAACAGTGATAATAGCTGCTGACAAAAGATGCATCTACTAAATAATGATTTGTGCAAAAAAAAAAAAAGAATATTTATGCAAGATTCAGTTGTGTTTTAACTAATTTCATTTAAAATAATAAAAAAGGTTTCACTTTGATTTTTATTATTATTAGTTATTAGTTTCCCACATTGGTTCAATATTCAAACATGAAACATTTCATAGGGGTTGATGCTTTTTGAAACACAGTGGCCTCAAAGTACAGTGGTGACCAAAATTATTAAAACTAGTATCTTGAACAGCTAAAAAAAATGGTTTTAAGTCATTTATTTCTATATTTTGCTGTAGTGTGTCAGTAGGAAATATCAGTTTAGATTTTCAAACATTAATTGGATTAAATGGAACAAACTGAGACAGACTAAATCCAGAAGAACTGTGGCAAAGTCTCCAAGATGTTTCAAGATGCCTACCTGCAAAGCTACCTGAAAAACTATGTGCAAGTGCGTCTGGCAAAAGCTGCTTTAAACGCAAAGGATGGTCACACCAAATGTTGATTTATTTGGTTTAATTTGATTAACAGAAGTTAATTGAGAAATGAAATCTATTTAATTCCTCATTTTACAGCATTTTTACACAAGTGCCTAACACTTTTTAACAGTACTGTAGCTTTGCAGGTAGGTTTCTTGAAGCATCTAGACTCTAATTGCTGCTAAAAGATGCATCTGCATCTACTAAATAAAAATGTGTGAATACATGAATGATTCCGTTATGTTTAATAACTAATACATTTCAACTAATTTTATCTTAAAAACCAACAATTTTTTACTGTTTTTTTTTTTTAATCCTCTTTGGTTTTCATAGGGGTTGAAACACTGTAAAACAAAGTTACAGTGGCCTTAAAAGTATGTGTACACTTAATCGCCTGCAAACACGTGTCTCAGTTACAAATGCTTTCCTCATGTTTCTTTCTGAATAAATGCTGATTGTTTTTATGTTTTGTTACATAATGCCATACATTTTAAATGAGGCATAAGGGTCCACATATTTTGTGCCTTTCTCTCTCGCTGCGCCTCTCTAGTCTTTGGTCTTTTAGTCTTTGTTGCACTCTGTTCAAGTTTGATCAGGTATGCTGGTATCGTGTATTGTCCTGTTTGAGCAACGAGGGCAACAAGACAAGTACGTTACTGGAGTATTAAGTGATAGAGAAAACGTAGTCTAACCAGCTGTACTTTGTGCAAGTCGTTTTTTTATCACCGTCAATACCCCTTGCGAAGTAGCTTCTCTGAGACGAAATGTTGCGTCATTAAATGTCGTTTAAAATGCCGTCTTTTGACCCGTATCCATTAACGCGTCTCTGCATATCCATTTCCACCGCCGAGATCATCCGGGAGCGTCGCAGACAGTCGTGAACTCCGCCTGGTCCCTCGGTTCTCTCGTCTAATGCTGTAAGTCTTTTGTTTAGGACATGGGGATCATTTCACAACGCTGCAAGTTTCCAATCGATTTCTGCTGCCGTCGCGCTCAGAGCAGCAGTGCTCAATTACTGAGAAGACTTTCTCGGCATGGCCCTTCGCCCACGCATTTGCAAACCAAGGGTACACTATTCAGCACTGGCCGTCGATATGCTCGAGCTGGACCATCGCCTCGCTTCTGACACTCCTGCATCCCTCTCGACCAATCAGAGGCGCGGCATCGTCCCGCCCCTCCCGGTTCCTTGAGAACACGTGATCCGAAGCGGTCTGGAAACCTGCCGCTCGCCTTCAGTGCGTTATTGTGGTTCACAGGTACAGAGGAATGGCCCTCCGCGAGACTCTGACAAACTCACGGCTCTCCGCGAGCGCACGGAGTGAGGACGGAAGACAGTCTCTCTAAGCCGCGCCTCAGTGGATGTTGTAACTTCGGCATGTCACTCGAATGGGATATATGATTTTTTTGCCCCACTTCTGCTTCTTAAAAACACCCCTTGGGTCTTTTTATTTTCGCCTTGCTTTCTGAACATCTCGCTTACCCACTTCCCTCCATCTCCTCCCCTGTCATCGCACCCAGACTTCTCTTTCTCTCATTCCGCATCTGCACCCTTTCGCTTCGGGCGGATCCTCGCTCTGGTCATCCAGAAACAACTGCTTCATGGGGCACGCTCCTTCCGTCGGAAAATGTCCCTCTCTTGGCTTCTAAGCGCACCGGCAAAGTTGACAACATTAGGACCAGGGCTGTCGTTGCGCGTCTGTGAGCAGTGTCGGGGGAACTGAAATGGGTGTCACGGTGGCGGCGGCCCTACACGAGCCCCGAAGTCCGCACCAGTGGAGCCGGATAGTGGGACACTGGGTATGGATTGCAGTCTTGTCCTTTCTCGCCACTTTCCCGGTGCAACAACTTGGCGCTTTCCCGTCCTCCCTCAGCGACTGTCAGACTCCAACTGGATGGAATTGCTCGGGTAAGACGTTCAAGTGGTCCGTTGAAGGGAATAAGGTTTGACGTTCCCTTGGCAACGGAAGACGGCTGTTTATCATACAAGTAGCATAAGTTATGGATCAAAATCGATCCTAATATGTGGTGAGGCAAGTTTTTGCATTTCGCTGCTGAAAAGATGTGAAAGACCAGTTTCAGTTAGTCTACTGATGATCCGAACGAGCTGTTTGGTGTGTTACAGCGTGAATAGTTTATTATTTATTTTCTTTTCTTCCCACTCTAAAGCGATATGTAAATAATGACATTTTAATTGCAACCAAAATGAACAGTTTTCTCCCCCAGCTATTCGCCTCAAATGAGAGGAGCATAACCCGGTCGATCTATAATCGTTATTATTCACCGCAATAAAGTCAATAAACTGTCAACTGTTATTGTTTTTAGATATTGTTTTGCTTGCGGCTTAAATGGCTCGGTCTTGTTCGCACGGATGAAACCGTGTTTAGTCTGCTAACAGTCGCTGAGACCACATTTCCTACAATAATTGACCTGTTTTTCAAGTTCAGTGCGTTCAGAAGAAAAACGGATGCTTCCGTGTTAATTACAAACTGAAGACCTGAAGAAACACAGGCAGATTATCTAATCTGAAAAATAAGTGGCTAGAAAAGCGACACTTGTCGTCATTCTATGTATATCATCTGAAGTTTCTGAATTCTAAATGAACTTTTTCTTAGAGTTCCATGTTTGGAACAATGTGTACTTTTCGCATAACCTAAAACTCGCTTTTTATTTTTTTGTGGAAAAAAGTCAAGCACACATCCGCGCGGTCCCTCACTATTATGTTTTAATACTGATAACACAAATCGGCAACTGATTTTAACGTTATAATCTGCCTAGAAAAAAAATCAATTTACCTTGGTGTTGTGCAAATTTGAAGCTTCTCGTTCCTACGTACAGCGAGCGAACAAGTGGCGATATTTTGGTTAAGTTTAAAAACTTGAATTCTCGAAGAATGCACGTGCAAGAATCCTTTTAGAAGCCAAGCTTTTCTTGGTAACAATTCCATCAAGCCCGGATAATAATCTCGAGCATCAGTCCGTTGTAGACTCGGATATTAAGTGGGTTTTGATTTGGATTGCGGCCGACCTCTTACCCTCACTGTCAGAGCGCCGTTCAGATGATTGCAGATGCACGTGAAATAATCATCATGCGCCCTGAGGCGCGAGAGACGCTCGGAACTCGTCGCATATTTCTGCACAGTTTCCCGCCGTGGCGCCTGACTATCAATCAGCAGGTCACCGTGGGCAATTAGGTGTCGTTCCAAAACGTCTATCCTTGCCTCTTGCTTGCACTTTGGTTATACAACTCATGGCAATGGCATGCACGAGACGTGGGAAGCTCTACCACAGGCATGCCTAAAGGCCACTTTAGTGTTTCCAGGATTTACAAAAAGGTGTTGATTAATTTTCCTCATAAATCCTGACTACAAATGCAGCCACACAGCTAGTGCAGACTAAAAAAACATAACACTAATTGCCAGAATCAAATAGGTTTACAGCTAATGATCTATTCAAACAGGTGTGGCCAGCGTTTGGAATTATAAAGTGAGTTTTTAATAGCGGACCCGATTGTTAGGAGTGACATTTAAAAGCATTTAGTGACAGTTATTCAAACTTCTGTCAGCACATTTGACAAGCATTTCTTTTCTTCTGTAAAACAAATCTATCTTGAATAAATCTTTTTCACCCTGTTTATAAACGTCAGTGGTGTCCAAACTTGTTTTTGAATACATTTACAGGATTTTAACTTTTAGTTTAACTGTTCCATTGCTGAATTAGTGCGCACAGCAAACAGAATGGTTATATATTTGGATATTGCATTGCATATATAAGAGAGGAACCTGCAGTGTTTTGGCATAAAGCCTGAATTTCCAAATGAGTGAATATAGTTTAAATTTTCAGCACAGAATTATGCGCTGAACACAGCAACAATGTCCAGCAAAACAAATGCAGGCCAGCTGTTTAGTCAACAATCCTAACCTAAGGCCATTGGCAGTGTACACAATACAATACTTTTGCAAAGTGCGTGCCTTATTATTGAAGCATCTTCTCTGTTCATGACTAGAATTCAGTGTCAACTCTGTAAGCTATTTTGTATCAATTTTATGTAGCTACTGCCTCAAAAGTAGTTCACTGCCCAAAGGGCCGTAAGCTTTTATTTGTATTATTCATAGTTGTCAATAGCTTTCCTTTGGAGAAGTTTTTGCAGTGCTGGCTCACTGAGGACTTTTGCATATCAGCTGCAAAGAAGGCGAGACAAGCAGAAACAAAGTAGGCGAGAGGAGACAGCAGACTTTTATGAACTGGAACAGACAAAACAACATGAACTGCCAGTTTTTGGTAGTTCAATTAATGTCTTAAAGGGATAGTTACTGTACTTACATGACTGACTTTCTTCTGCAGTACACAAAATAAGACTTTAAAAAAAAAATGTTCGTTTTTTTTTTTTGTCTATACAATGAAAAATCTTTTTGAATCTTTGCAGTCTGTTAGATGTAGAGTATTTTCAAGTTCTTTACAAAGTGTCCAGATTTTTCAAAACGCAACTGTTGTGCTCTTGTATCGCTAAAAAGCAGAGAATTCTGAACAGATTCTTTTGTGTTACACCTCAAACAAAAGCTTAAACCATTTTCATGTGCTAGCAGTGTCCTGGGGTTTGAAATCCAGCTTTTTAATGGCCAGACAACTGGTCTGATGTCTCACTCACTGGAGCTGTCTACACTTCACCTTTAGAATATTTGTGTCTCTGCCAGCTTGCTTCTTTCAATTATTCACCTCGCTGGCAAGGCAGAAATAACAATCTGCATCTCCCTCGATACTCTCCCGTTTGGCACATTGTGAGACGTAACACTGGCTCACACTTCTCGTTTGTTTTGATAAAATTACGACACTCTTGAGGAGAGCGAGGAGACCTGCAAGACCAGGTGTCTGAGCCAAACAAAGTTTCCTATTTCACTGCAGAAAGAAGAAACAAGCAGCTGGAGGTAGCATTGGCAACACCCATAATTAGGACTGTTAGAGTTCTCTTACTGTTGTTGGCTAATTATAATATTGGAGGTGGAATTATTCATGAGTACAGTCTTGTGCTCTTCATATGTATTTGGAAGTTATGAAGTTTTGCATGTATTCCCTATACTGAATGATGCATAAATCTGCCCTTCACCTTGTCACTGTAAAACTACAGCTGTAACTCACAATCTATTTGTTTTAAATAGCCTTCCATTAGCTACTAAATGACTATTATGCAAAAGTGGCCAAGCCATAGGACAAATTACACTGCTCCAAACAACTATTCAAAAGCAGTTACCAAGGTTATTCTGATTATGAAGTTCTTTATAGAATTTGTTGCTTTAGAATCTTGAACCAACTTGTTCAGTGGGAACCCCTACTATTTGGCCTTATATAGGATGTCTTCAATGAAACAGAAATAGCAACAGTTCTTTTCTGCCGTATTGTAATGTGCGTCTGTGTGCAACGAATTATCAAAAAGGTCTGGGACTTGGTTGTGTCCATCATTTGTTGATGACTGGATTTTGAGGCAGAGTTTAAATAAATAGTGCACCCCAAAATGAATATTACCTCATGAATTACTCACCTTCAAGGCATCATGGGCGTATATGATACACATTTCAATCATTAACAAAACAAAAAAACAACAACATGCATTTACAAAATAGATTTAAGACTTTAAAGTGTTTCCTTTTTTATGTTAAAAAAATTTAGGGGTTCATTGTTCAGAGACAAATATTTTCCACACTAATTCCTATTTTTTTTTTTTTTTTATTTCAGTTCTGTTTGCTAATGTTTGTGATACAGATATTACGCATATTCTTTAAACATTCTAAATGTTAAATAATCTTATTTTAGAAAAAGAAAAAATATGATTTTAGTGATGCATTGGTTTAATGTTTCAGGAATACTATAAATTTTATAACCTTTCTTTAAGTCTACGTTATGTACTTATGTTTTTTAGGCTAAATTGTTCCAGTATGTTTTGATGTCAGTATAAGGTTGTTTGTTGGGAGGTTAAATATAGTGTCAGCATCGACTCTGCAAACCATTGTTGTGGATAGTCATACATCAACTGTTATCTTATTTAGTTCAGTGTGTTATGCAGGCTGTTTGCACATCACATTTTACTATACACATACCTTGTAGTTCATAAGAGTCCGGTGAACTGTTTTCATACTAAGAGAGAGTCTATTTCGGATTCAGGAAGAGTTGCTTTAACTTGTTTTAGTGGGCCGTCAGATAGTAGAGCATCAAGGATGAAAGATGTAATTTCCTGTTTGTCTGCTTTAATCATTTTGTGACTTCAAGGAATGACTTTGAGGATATTTTATTGAAATATTCAGGATGTTTTTTTTTTTGTTTTTTTTTTTACCGTCTTGTTGTCCACACACATACAGTGCTTCTTCACAAAGAAAAGGAAAACAGATCTTATCTGTCTGTGTAGACAGCTACTGAAAGATTGTCCTGGCAGAGAGACTTTAAAGAGAGCAGAACAAAATTCCTTTCCGCTCATGGTGACTCGCCCCTTGCTCAAAAAGCATTTTAAACAGATTTCCAAAAGCGTATTTACAGTTAATCAAATTATCTGACTGATGCCTTGGTTAAGTTTAAAATCTGGTTAAGCATTTAGAGGCCTTTCAGTGTCCTTGATGAAGAAATTACCGTAATAAAATTGCAAGGATGCCACTGCCTGTTTCCAGAACTCATTTCCTCTAGCGTGACCTGATAACTTTCCTCAGTCTCTGTTTTTACTTTCCTGTCCTAACCTTATATGACTTTAAACTTTATGATGGTCCAGACTAGGAGAATGTGGACGTCAAGGGGAACATAAGAAGCTTCTTAAAGGTTACTTAAAGAGATGGTTCACCCAAAAAAGAAAATTGCGTTCCAAAAGAGTGGTGACTTTATTTCTTTTGTGGAACATAAAATAAGTTATTTTAAAGAAAGTTTCAGCACGTCAAGGGGCGTCCAAAACAACTTTTGCATATAATAGTAAATGATAAAAAGAATAATATGCAGTAAAAGGAGCTTATTCCTGGTTTGTTGTCGATGAAAGGTTACTTGCATGGCTGTGAAGACTTAGCAGACAAAAAGGTTGGTAAACACCGGTCCTGACTGTTGAATCATTCTTAATGTATTCAGTGTTTGTTTGTGTTTGTGTGTTAGACAGAATACATATTTTCAAGGTCAGTTGGTGTGTTTCTTACACAGGTTTCTAAAACGGTGGCACCTCATGTGTTATTTTTTAATGGAATTTGTTTTTCGCTACGGGATGCTTTACATTAATTAGACTGAATAGAGGGATTTTGTGTTTGGTGAGAGAAAAGCTCCTGTGACTCAGATCTCCATGTTCCTCTCCGATCCATTACACCATTTTCCCCTCCTGCTCCTGCTGCCAAGTGCCTCGTTGAATACTGCATGTTTCAGACATGCACTCAGATGTATCTACCTGTGTCGCGAGGTCAAACTGTATTATGACACAGCTGCGGAAGGGCAGCCAAGCAGTAGAGGTGTGACAAAATGCTTTGCATCTGTATGCCATCGCAAAGGGAGCGCTTGCATCAATAATGCAAGCAGATGCATCATGCCCACTCAAACCGAAGAGTAATGTGCCACATTAGATTTATCATCCAAGTGGATCTTAAATGCAACTTCCAGAACAATTATATGTGTGTTTGAAAATAAAGTTGCATGATATCAGTGTTTTTAATCTATGCAGTGAAAGTTAGGATTGGAGAACTCGTTAAATATGTACGATTTAGCAAAAAATGTGAGGTTGTACGAATTTGTACAAAATAGCCACCTCGTAAAATATGTACAAATTGCTATGAGATCAGGTTGAAATGTTTCATATCAGCTAATATTATGTTAATTATCACTATAAATTTCAAATCTTTCAAGTTTGAAGGCAGATTTTTGCTCTTATAGTGAAAATTGGAAACTGCTACTTGAGGTTTTAAACTAAACTTTATGGTCAGAACATGACACTTCATGTTTTTGAATTCTTTACACTTTCCAGTCATTTTAACAACATAAATATCTTAATAGAAAAATCCCTTTCTTTGTAAATTAATTTCTTGTAACTACATGGTTTATTTATATGAAAAACTGTAGTCTAAATACTTTTAGGATAAATGCACAAGTGCTATAGGTTAATAACAAAAAATTCTATAATTATGTTTCATTACTCTTTTACTACATATAATACATGTCTACATTATTCTACATATATATATATATATATATATATATATATGTTTATATGTACACCACATTTCTGTCACATAACCATGGTGCAGTTAGTGTTACTACATCCATGGTAAATGATGGTGATTTGTAGATTGAAAAATCTTCAGTTTGTCAGCGCTGTTTCATCCGGCTTTAAACTCGTTTAAATCGCAGAGTTATTTGTGTTCTTCGCTGAATTCAAGTGTGTATTTTACGAGGTGGCTAACTATGTAAAATATGTACGATTTAGCAAAAATTTGTGCTAAATTGTACGCATTTTATGAGTTCCCTAACTATGAATTTGTACAAATGACCTACCTCTAACCCCCGCCCCAAACCTACCCGTCAATGGGGTCTAGACAAATCATACAAAATCAAACAAGTGAGGTCGTACAAATTAGCCACCTCGAAAAAGACATGCCAATTGGTTGTGTGATAGCACTGGTCTTATCAGCAAGTCTTAATCACCAAGTGGGTACACTATGAGTTTAAGGCACTTCTTAAACCCTTGAGTCTAATACTCCTCTTATATGAGGAAAATGTTTTGCGTAAGAAGTATTAGACTCAAATTAAAGAATTCATTCGTATTTTACAGAGTCATTTGTGTTCTTCACTGAATTCAAGTGCTTCACACTGGATCTCACAGAGCTGTTTAGTGGTCGTGTATTTTACGAGGTGGCTAATTGGTACGAATTTGTACGACCTCACCTCATTTTTGCTAAATCGTACATATTTTAAAAGTTCCCCAATTTTTATGAATTCAACAAATTGAGTTGAATTCATACAAGTGACGAAATGAGTGAGGTCGTGCGAATTCGTACAAATTACCCTCTCGTAAAATATGCAAGAATTGGTCGTGAGATAGTGTTGGTCTTATCAGTGAGTAAACACAAGTGAAACGGTCCATGTGGCGTGATTCAAATGAGTAGCACTGTTTCGTTCTGCTTTTAGTGTATAAACATTAAATCGAACATTTATCAAACTCTTGTTATTGTTTTATCGAGGAAAATTATGTCGCAATAATTATCATTATCATTTTATCGCCCAGCCCTAAATGAGCACTTTTTTTTTTCTTGGGTAAACTGTGGGTTTAAGGCACCAAGTGATCTAGGACTTCTACTGATGTGAAGTATTAGACTCAAATTAAAGCATGAATTCTTATTTTATCAGTAAGCCAAGGGATTGACAATGATTTTGACTAATTAGCTTTGGCAAATATTCTGACTAGTATTTGTTGCTTCAGTAGGCTGAATTGATTGAATGTCAGTTTATCACAGCTTCTTAAGAACAGATTGTGAACAAGATGAATTTCAATGAAATATTCCTGTTGCAAAGCATGAACAGCTACTAATTTTACACGAGGGATTTATGCACAAACCAAGAGGCAGCATCATTTCTCAAGGTCTCCAGAACTGAGGTGCACAATCTGAATAGTGCAAATGTCTTGCAAGACTGCTGTTCTTTTGGCCCCTGTAGTGTTTGAGGTCCATTGATAATTTTTTTTAGCTGAAATGCAAATAAGCCACAACGTTATGTAAGACATATTTCCACGCTGTATGTGGCCCTTCAGCAGTGGGCCTAAAGTAGCTGCATGTCCTCTGGTGTTGTCGTTACAATGAGCAATGTTCTGGTTCAATCTAGCTTCCAGGCCTCTCTGGATAACACAGGGTAAAAATACTGTGTAGCACTTGCAAGAAGCTTATTTGCTTTGACAGCAAAAATCCCAGGGCACATGAGTGGACCCACTGTTTTGTGTCGTATAGTCTTATTATGATGATATATGGCGCTTTGAGTCGAAATATATGCCGGTAATGTGGAATGCATCATGATATTGTTCTCTATGTAATGTTTGTCATTTTTATAATATTAAACAAATGACAGAGATGTTTATTTTTTGCATAATTATCAAAGGTATCAGATAAGGGCTGGATGATGTAGTGCCTAATGGGTAAACTCATTATTTTGGAAGCTTAATTGGTAAATGTTCAGCAGTCAGCTTTTGTATGCTGAATAGTAAAATTAGGTTTTGACTCAGCGGTGGCCTGTTTTTGGAAACAACTCATCTTAATAGTAATCATCTTAAGGAATCCTTGTGGACTTAAACTGTCTGCAAGCTCTTGACTTTTGATGAAGTGCGATTTTTCAGAGTCTGTCCAACTCCTCAGCAAAATGAGAATATTTCGCAGAGCCTTTACTCAGCTTATTATAATAGCTGAATAAGGTTTGCATGTGGTGATTCCAAGAAGTTCACCATGTGCTGAATCATTATTCCTCCATGAACACTTGTTTTATTCCCGATAAGAAACTGTCTCAAGAGCAAAATATGGTCTTGGCGAATGGAGGTGCTCATCATAACTTGATGAACCCTTCAGAAGCCCTGCCAGCCTGCCTGCAGGATGACGTGTTCGTTCTCTTAGTTCTGCTGAATTATTTTTGTCAGTGTTTGAAAGAACATTTTCCTGCTGTTGTGCCTTGAGACTGCTGTGTTAGTGCAGAAATTCATGATATTGTTTTTTGGCTCTTTATGTTGTTGCAGGGGATGATGACCGGGACACAGATCTCTTCCTTTGTGACACCAACACTTGCAAGTTTGACGGCGAGTGTCTCAGAATTGGGGACATAATAACATGTATATGCAACTTTAAGGTAAGAACACTTCCTCTATGAACCAGCGTTACTAATCCAAGCTACAGGTTACAGCAATACATAATGGTTTATCTATTACAAAACCATTTGGTTATGCCTATTATTGAAATATTCAGTAAATTAAATACTTCACATATAAAATAACTTTGTAGGGGTTCAAGCGTGTTGTGCTGAAACCCTACTGTAATTTAAAGAATGGCCAAGGATCAACAATCTCCACGTAAAACTGCAGACCAAACCGTAAGTCGTAGAGACTAGAAACTTGGAGGGATGGAAGTACTCACACTGCCAACAATGTGACCAAGGCTTGCCCCAGTCGGCCTGGCGGGGGCACTATAGCAATCAAAAGTATGAAATCATTCATAGCTTCTAAACCGTCAGTCGCAGGCTCAATTGACTTATGTCGTTAGAATATATCCTTGGGATTTCGCCAGACAAAACGCACACCTCCGATTTGTTTGTTTGCCTTCAGACTCAGTTTGCCTGGCAAAATTTTCATATTTTGGATTTTTTTAAAAATATATACTTTCGCGAACTAGTCCTACGTTTTTTGCCTGATCGGAACCAAATCAGTGCAGGAAGATTCTCTGGAAAGTGAATAACAATAATTATCCAAGAATAAAAAAAATAAATAAATTTGACTCACTGTCACAAAGGGGCACCAAAACTTTAGTGCCACTTTTAGTGAACGGAATGAGACATCTTCACCAAACTCAGAACATTTATGTAAGACCTCAATCTGATGTCACAGGAAAAAAGAGCAGAGCTTTTTCGCACATTCACGCAATATTCATGTTATACAATGAAACTCCACATTCCAGACAACTTTTCCTCTAGAACCACTGCTGTCAATAAAATCATTTGTTAAATGATTGAGAATATCTGGAAAAAAAAACACTGCAGTACAATTTTCTTTAGGTCAATAATTATCAAAATCCAAATGTTGAAATTTCCACTTTGGGAAGTTATAACGGGGTTGTTTAGAAAAGGGGCCTGTCCAAATTTACCAAAAATCCTATAAACCTTAAAGGAAAACTCGAAACCTAACAAAACCTGGTGAGCACATGCGACAGGTGATTCTAAACAAGCATGAAAAGTTTTAAGGAGATCGAACCACAGGTGATGCTGTAACAGTCGTAAACATTAAAAAACATCATATATCTGATTTACCAAAAATGCCTTTTTCAATCATTTATTTAGGTGGTTACAGGCTTGCTAAACAATATGTAATGTCTTTTTCCGTATTTGCTTAAATGCCTTAAAGTGCTTAAACCCCGGTAATCGGGGCTTTTTCTTTGTATTTGGGACTTGGGTGCAGAACAAAATGTAAGGCTTTTCATAATCTTTCAAGACATGTCTTAAAGGGGTAACTATAATTATGTCATTAATTACTCACCCTCTTCCTTCCTTCATCTTCTGAACACAAATTAAGATTTGATGAAATCCGAGAGCTGTCTGACCCTGCATAGACAGCAGTGCAATTGCCACATTCAAGGCCCAGAAAGGTAGTAAGGACATCGTTAAAATAGTCCATGTGACATCAGTGGATCAACCGTAATTTTATGAAGCTATGAGAATACTTTGTGCGCGAAGGAAACAAAAATAACAGCTTTATCCAACAATTTCTTCTCTGCATTCTGACTTAGAACCTGGATGTGCTGACGTTTTGAACATTTTATTGAAAACATCAAAGCAGACACTGTTTCATTCACGGAGCAGACACAACACTTGCCGAAACCCTACCTTGATCACAACCAGCAACAGGATTCAGAATAATTGTACAATCTAATTTAAGCAAAAATTATATTTGAATCCTCCCAAAACTTGTTACAGTTGTTTTTACAATGTTAAAACCAGTAGCCTTTTGGAGGTAGAAAAAAATCTTTTCTGTCTAAACGATTTTTAAGAGGACTACTAGAAAGTGTCCCACTTTGTCTGCTTTGGCCTTGAGATCACAGTGAAATGAAGATAGAGAGAGTCGGTCCTAATAACATCTGAGTTTGGTCTAAATGAAAATGCATTAGAGTCCCTCCAAGGCACTGAGCACATAGGCACTCAATGAGTCTGTTATTTTTATCCCAGCTTGCAAAGGAACATTAGTTTCTTTGGCGAGATAAATGGCATTACCTGTTTGTCCCCCTCCCCTCATCTTTTTTTTTTTTTGGTCCAAATAGAACTCAGACTCATGATGGTGCTGTGTTTTTTTTTAGGACAAACCCCATTCTGTGTCTGGCCTTACTAGGTCACATTGTTTTAATTTGTTTTCAAGTGAGGCACTAATGCCATCGGCGAGAATAGGATCGGCTTGATTTAGGCATCCTGGACTGTGTGCCACATGTGCGCAAGTGAAACTCTGGCGTCAGCTAGCTTAAACCTAATAATGCTCAATGTCTTTATTCCATTAAGTGAAATAATTCATCAAAGAAGGATCTCAGAGAGGCTCATGACGGGTATGAAGCCCGGGGAAGTCTACAGTCAGGGAGGTAGGGTTGCTGAAAAGAGGAAGAAGGTTTGATCTGCCCATGAATAGAGGTCATTCAGCCCCTGATGTTCATTTAGTGATGTTTATTCACCTCACACTAGCTCTTAGAGGCGCCTGGCACATCACTCATACTGTGATGTTTACTTAAGATTGGTTCTTTAATGGCTTTTTAAGAATTCATTATGTCTGAATGTTTGGTTGAATTTTACCACTTTATGCAGGGTTCACAAAAACAAGGCTGCAGAACATAATGTCACTTTTAAGTGTGTCTTCTGTATGTACTTTTACACTTAAAAGTCCGCTTCATCATTCCACGCTGAATTATAATTCACTAACTGAGGCAGCGGAAGGGAAGCTGTATGGCTTAATAATAATAATTTTCTGTAAATTAGATGATTAATCAAAATAGGAACTGTATATAGTACACAACGGTTCAAAAGAGTGAGGTCTGTTATTTTATTTTGTTATTTTTTTAAAAGAAGATGCTCATCAGATCTGCATTTGATCACAAATACAGCAAAAGCAGTAATATTCTGAAATATTTTTATGATTTAAAATAATAAAATTTTTTAAATTGTCATCTGAGCCTTCAGAAATTCTTTTAATATGCTGATCTGGTGCTCAAAAAACTAATTAATTTTGAATATAATTTTTTTTTTGTAACACAAACACCTTTACTGAACTTTTGAACGGCAGTATAACGTTTAAAGTATGTGGTATTTGATTAAAACATGGTTTTAATCATAAAGTTTTAGTTATCTTTCTGGTTGTTTATGGCAGATCCAACTCTGTTTTTCTTGACTTGTTTATTTAATGTTTTCTGTTTTTGTTATGATCCATACGTTTTTGAATAAGCGTGGTGAAGATCAAAAAATGTGAAATGTAAAATTTAATCTCGCCAAGAAAATTAATCTAATGCACCAAAGTATCCCTGCGGCCAGTGGAAAGCAGAAACTGAGAGCAATGCAGAAATGAAAGTCATTTTATTTTCGTAAGTGCTTGTAATACTTGCAAAAACTTTCTTTAGTACCTTATTGCATTGTGAGAGGTTGGTTAACCCCAAAATCAATTTAGCATTTTTTATGTGATTTTTACCTGCTGGGAAGTATGCAGTGTAGCTCTCAGTTTATATAATGCAATTTGCAGTATGTCTTTGGACCACTGAACAAGTTAACTTTGAAACCTAGGGACACAACATGAATCCCATAAATGGTTTTCCGAAACGAGTTTGATGCGGTGAGGTAAGGTTTCTCCATCAGAGCAACTAAAGATGCATGTCTCTGACACGGCAGCAGGAGTTCTAGAACAGGGTGACATGTCAGTTTTAATCATCAAAATGATTTTGTGTTGTGTTCAGGACAAAGACTGTAAAAAAGATAGACACTGCATTTCTATTTCCTTCCAATATTGAAAAATGAAGCTAACATATCCCCGAAATGATTGCTGTCAAGTTGTGCTGATGACGTAATTTTGAGTAGAGATTGAGGAAGAGCCAAGGTCCTATCCGAACTGCCGCAGACTCAATCACAAGCATGTAGGCCTAGTTTAGGATGTTTTCAAGTCTTTTGACCTTAACTATGGAGAAAACAGGTCTGTTAGCATTTCTATTTACTTCAAAGCCACTTTATCATCTGGCACATGACTCCCTGGAAGTATGAAATGTTAAATCTTTTGTCTTTGCTCATACAGGCAGTCAATATTTTATGCTTTTATTTATTTATTTTATTGTGCAAACAAACACGACAAGATTCACATTTGCTGCCATAATGGTGTAATTATGTTTTCTACCAGCTGGAGCTTAGAGGGTCATGCTAAGCAGCCAAACTTTGAACTCTCAGTCTTTCTTATATATATGTATGTATGTGTGTGTGTATATATATATATATATATATATATATGTATGTGTGTGTATATATATATATATATATATATATATACATATATATATATATATATATATATATATATATATATAATTTTTTATTTTTTTATTTTTTTATTTTTTTATCATTAAACTGTTCGTTCACTTTCTTACATTTTCACACCCTTATGTTTTTCCAAGCCTATATGACTTTATTTCTTCTTTGAAGATATTTTGAAATATGTTTTAAATATTTTTAAAAGTGTCAACTGACAAAAAACATTGGACCACATTGACTTTCACTGTATTTTTGCAGTTTAACAGCATTAAAAAATATTTAACGCAGTGGTGGGGCTAGGGTTGGCCACCCTACTCACAACTGCTGCCTCTGTCTCTTTTTTCTTGACAAAAAAAGTCATTATTTAGTTGCAGAACATCTTTACAACCACATGAAATGGGAGACTTTTTCATTTTTTTATACTTTTTTAAGCACAAAAGTTCGTGTAGCACAGGCTCTGGGATGTGCGTCCACAACGCTACATACTATTGAATCATGTCGAAAAGTCACGCGGAACGTAGGCGGAACTACAGACCCAGTGTTTACAAAGCGAACGTGCAAAGACTAAGGAAGTGCAAGTAAGTCAAATGCTGTTTACAAACAAAAAGGTACAACGATGTCGGACGATTCTGAAGTTGTAGGAGAAAATGAGTTGGAGTTTTTTGCCATACTCTACCTTTTTAAGCCAGAGTACACAGACGATGAACTTAGACGTGATTCGTAGCGTCGTGGAAGCACATCCCAGAGCTAGTGCTACACAAGCTTTTGTGCTTAAAAAGTATACAAATTAAAATGACCGATCGTTTTCACTAGATAAGACCCTTCTTCCTCGGCTGGGAACGTTTAGAGCCCTTTGAAGCTGCATTTAAACTACATTTTGGAAGTTCAAAATCAGGGCACCAATGAAGTCCATTATATGGAGAAAAATCCTAAAATTCCTCAAAAACCATAATTTCAGAAAGACAGAAAGACATGACCATCTCGGATGAAAAGGAGGTGAGTAAATTATTTGTAAATTGTTGTTTTGGAAGTGGACTTCTCCTTTAAAGTAATAGTAACCAAATAACCTAATTACTCAGCTGCTATGATGTCTATTTATTAAAGAACAAAAGAAAAAGAGGAAATCAGTAACATTTGTAGCTTTAAGGATTCATCTATACTTAATTTAGTATTTAGTGTTTGATAACTTTATTCCGTTTCTGTATATTTCCTACTTGCTGAAGGGCACAGGTAAATAATGTGTTTATTTGAAGATTGTTTTAAGCTCACTTAAATGAAAAGTTATTTTTAAAAGTCTAATAAATGTTAAAATTGACAGCCCTCAATTATACTGCAATGTTGAATGGCTAAATGGTTAAATATTAGGAGAAAAAGAACAATTTCCTAGAGACATCAGTAGTATTGGTATCAGTGAAACTCACCTTCACTCATAAAGAAAATATTTAACAAATATTAAAAATATACTGTATTAGTTTCTACGTTAATTTGGAGATTTAAT
This sequence comes from Labeo catla, assembly GCA_012976165.1. Taxonomy (NCBI): domain Eukaryota; kingdom Metazoa; phylum Chordata; class Actinopteri; order Cypriniformes; family Cyprinidae; genus Labeo; species Labeo catla. The sequence goes on from VONZ01000074.1 coordinate 1,519,617, forward strand.
GTGAAAATATTGCAATATAAAAGTACACTCTTAAAAATAAATGTCCCTAAAGGGTGTTTTTGCAGTGATGCCATAGAAGAACCATTTTGGTTCCCCAAAGTACCTTTCAGTAAACAGTTCCTAAAAGAACCATTTTGACGAACATTCTAAAAATCTAAACCTTTTTTTGACTATAAAGAACCTTTTCTGCATTTGAAAGCTACGATGGATGTTCAAGATTCTTCATAGAACCATTGACACCAATAAAGAACCTTTATTTTTTTCGAGTGTATATTCAAAAACGTGAAGGTTAGGTGAGATTAGTTGTGATTAATTTCAGAAAATTTTTTTTTCTTTTAATTGATTGACAGCACTGATTTCAAGTGAATTGCAAGCCAGCTGTTGAGACGTGAAATATCTGAAAATGCAGCAACAGAATGTATATCTGCCCTGTCAGATTTTGCCCTCTTTCTAGCAAATGTTCGATTGTCCTCATCTGGACATGTACCATCATGTCATAACGGATCGTGTTGTGATTCTGCATGTTCAGTCATGCTCGTGCTGATGACTCACTGTGTTATGACACCTCTGATCCAAAGCTCTGATGCTCAGTCATTCATGTGCACTTTCATTGCTTACCCACGTGATTCATTCTAATGGGGGGTTATTGCTTAGCCACGGACTGCCGGGGCTTTTTGTTTTTTGGCTTGTTTGCATGCTAGTTTATGGCATTGTCCCTTGACTGTTGATGTGTGGTTCAGTTTAACTTGACTGATCAATTATCACAGCCATCTTTTCTCTGCCTGACTCGCTTCTTGCACTGTGCTTGCTTGATACACCATCCCTCCGGCCATCCTCGGATGACTGAGGTGTTGCCATTTTCAGATGGATGTGTCCCGGCTGACGTAACAAACGCCGTCTAGTTTGACTTCTAGCTTTCGAGTGAATCTCCTTCAGTTCTCCTTTAGCGTGAACTCTGGGATTGAACTCGCAGGGCGCAGACAGTGGCAGAAGGTGGACGCCTTCCCTCCGGGCCTTCGGCTGCCCATCATAAGAGCCATTTTCAGCCAGACCTCTTTGCATATATTTCCATGCATTTGTGATCCTTTTATCCTCCAGTCACATGATTTCACCGTGGCTGGAGACAGATTAAAAGTGGGGCTTTATTCCCTGGTGCCATTAGAGAGTCCTACAAGACTACGACCATGAATCATGTTGTACAGGTGCAATACGAAAATGTTCTTGGAGTGCCTGCAACTGCTAATTTGAGTGTATCCTCAAATGTTTGTGTGGAGGAATAAGCAGCAGGCCGCTTTATGATACAGTGATTTTGGTACGGGTAAAGAGTGTTTTTCAGCATGAGTGAGAGTACCTTGACTCGATAACAACACAATTTTCTTCAATTTGCAGGCACACAGTGCACATTAGATGGCAATAAAAGGTTAATAATCAAGGGAAGCTTTTGAATAAAGTAATAAAAAGCTTTTTCTTGATCACTTAATTTCCTGTTTCTTTTAAAATCTGGCATCTATGGTACGCCATCTGGATCACACACATGCTCTTGTGAACTTGTTTCTTGGTTTTTAATCTATTTTGTGTTACTGGAGTAGCAATTCTATTAGATTCTATCAAGTTAGTATAGGCTGCTACCTTAAAGGGGTCATGAACTGCCTTTGTTTTTTATTTTTTTTTTTTTGTACTGTTCTCTGAGGTCCACTTATGTTGTTATCATTTTTACATAAAAATACATCATAATTTAGAAGTAATAGGCTATTTTCTTCCTGTTTTTACCCCCTCATCAAAACGCTCGGTTTGAAGTGGCATAGCCGATTGTACACTTGGAAGTAAACGGCCACTGCTATGATTGGCTAATAGTTGTGTATGTTTGACAGCCTACATCCTTCATACATGGACGCTACTTTGATTTAGGTTAAAAACGCATAAATATTACATTTCAAACTATCTCTAATAACAGACAAAGCAATAGTGACCACGTAACAAAAACAGTTACTCACAGCTGTGGGGTGCGCGATATTACTGTCGGATTTAATATAGTCGCCAGAGCATCGTCTTTCTGAAAATCCTGTGTCGAACTGTGCCTTGTTTACAAACAAATCTGTGGTAAAATGAAGTGAACAAAGGACAAGGTTCTTACTGTCGTGGTCTGGAAGTTCATCCACTTTTTCCTAACACTTGGATCATAAGAAAGGCAGTGCAACAAGCTCTGCACAGCGTCTTGTTGTCTTCTGAGCCATCTTTATCGTTTGGTTTCTGCGTAGACCTGCGTTTGCATCTTTCGTTATTTAAACTACGTGTTGATCTTTTTTGCCGAGGCAGTGTTTAGCTGCACTATTATAAAGTGGCACATCCCACAACCTGTCGTTTTAATAGATTAACTTCAATGTAAGCTGTTTTTTATACTAACAAGAAAGTTTTGAGTTCTGATACTTACAGGATGTTATACAGTGACCTTTTATAAGTCAGAAGATCAAGGGAATTTTGATTTCTCAGTTTATGACCCTTTAAGAGTTTTTTTTTTTTATTATTTCTTCTTTATCCTTTTTTATTTCAATTGACATTCCCCTTGTAATTCATACAGTAACTACAGTAATAGCAAAGGTGCACTAAGCAATTTTTGAAAAACACTTTTGACCACAGTGTCGGACTGAGTCCTAAAACACACTTGTAGCCAATCAGCAGTATGGATTTATAGACTATTTTATTGCAGTTCTTCACTTTGTAGCGTTACTTTAGAAATGTGTTTAAAAATTAAGTGTGTCATTTCTAACCACACTGTAAAAAACAATTTGTTGAGTCAGCTTAAAATAATTTGTAACCTGGCTGCCTTAAAATTTTAAGTTCAGTCAACTCAAAAAAAGTTTATTCAACTTGAAATGTTACATTATACTAAGTGACAACTTAGATATTTTAAGATAATTTTAGATAATCTTAGATAATTTCAAGGCAGCTGGGTTACTTAGCCATCTGTTAAGTTTCGCAAACACAAATATCTAAGTTGTTACTTTGTACAACTTAACATTTCAAGTTGACTAAACTTATTTTAGTTGACTGAACTTAAAATTTTAAGGCAGCAGGGTAACAAATTATTTTAAGCTGACTCAACAAATTGTGTTTTTTATTTTTTACAGTGCAGTGCCAGATGGACAGATGCCGTATTCGAAAACCTAGGCAGCTGACTTGTTGCCTCGCTGCTTTATTCGGCAATGACTTCGCAGACAGCGTTTGCGCATTAAGGCACCTCACGAAACTGATTTTGGACAGGCTTCTGAGGTTGTGTTTACACTAGTGCGTTTTTGTTTTAAAACGCATAACTTTTGCTACGTTTATGCCTGTCGTTTACCCTACTCTGGCATTTTCGTCCCTCAAAAACAAACTTTTGAAAATGCTGCAGACCCCATTTTAGTTTGAAAACTCAAGGGTTGTGTTTCACTGTAAATGGACCAAAACGGAGACTTTTGAAAACGATGGCGTGGCTGCCCACATTTGCTTTGCGTATCCTTGATGACCATGTAAATAATAACATCATGCTCATTGTTATGCACATAGATATGTATAGGTAGATGGCCCAATCAACCACTCCAAGCACATAGACAGGTCCGCCATCTAAATTTTAGAGCATCTACCTATACATATCCATGGTTGTACCTGCATGAATGGTCATGTGACATGCGTTTTCATTTGTGTAGTGTAGACAGAGATGTCAATTAAATTAAAATGAAAACGCACTAGTGTAAACAGGGCCTGAGGCAGCATAACGGTTTATACATACAAATTAAACAAATTAAAATGAGCTTTGGTGACAACTAAGCAAATATTTAATTACTATAATATCACCAAACGCAACTTTTAGACACCATCTTTATTTTAGGAAGTGCCCTGATGCCTTGAAATGTGTCAGCATTTTCCAGTTTTCAGTGTTTGGAACCTGTTTAAAAAATTGTTTTTGGCAATTGCATTTGTCACTACTGTTGTAGAAATTGCACCCTTTTCCTTTAAATGACTTTCAATGGAGAAGCGCATTTGAATCATCTTGGGTGACGCCGCAGTCTTTGACCCAGCATTTCATGGCTGACCATACATGAGTATTTTTCCATTCAGCCTATTAAAAAAAAAAAAAAAGAACCCTAGGGTTTATTTTTCTTTTGCTCTCTTTATTTCACGTCTATCACCCCTAATAGCTTCTCTCCATGAGCTGCCACAGGAGATAACTTCCACCAATATATCAAAAACGAAGCAATTAAAATCAGGAAGGAAGTTATTTCAGGGTGGAATTAGGTCCAGTTTCCTGTTAAAAGTCAGTCTGGTGGGATTGAAAATGCAGTCACACCGGCAGCACCTGTTTTTGCCTCCTGGCTATGTTAGATGCAGGATGTGTCATACATCCATGTACACCCTCAGCTGGCATGTGCTAGACATGAGATTGGTTGACGGTTTGGCAGCTGGAGAGTTGGTGGTGTGGGGATTTTACCGAAGTAGGTGATGCTGGCTTGAGCCTGATGCCACTCAGGATAGCAGCATCTGTATCAGTCCCCGCGCGGCTCCCCTCAGCCTGTCAGACGCTATTACCGAAGAGCCGTCTCCCCTGACAGGGCCCGGGAGCTCCTCGCTGGGAAGAGCGTCGCTCTAATCAAGAGCAGACTGCCAAGCGGTTAAGGAGGGAGGTAGGAGCCTTTCCGCCCTCCCCGCTAGCCTCCCCCCATCCTCATCAGAGGCGAACGGCACGTACGCGGGCATCCTGGGAATGGGGAATGTCACTCAGTCACACAATGGCAGGCACGTCTCTGTGTGAGGGGGCGCAAAAAATACATCATCTGGTGAGACATGCACCAGATTCTTTGTTTGTGCCTCTCCGGGATATCGTGCCTGATCTGTTTCTATTTTTTTCCCTGCCATGACCCTATTGGCCACCCTCCCTGAGAGCTGTCACAGATAATGTGCTTCTTTAAGAAATCAAGTGTTGAATCCAAATGCACTAAGACGCAGTTGCTCTCTTACTTCTCCAGATGAAACTGTAGTTAAATGAGTATCGCGGGTTCAGAACAAGTAAGCTCATCTGACAGTGATGTGGCAACACAATGAAAGTGAATGGGGTCCGTTTATAGAGGATTTAAATGCAGAAATGTCAAGTTTAAAACAGTTTGAATAGCATTTACATCAATAATAATAGTAAAATACATTTTCTGTTGAACTTGTAAATTATTTGATGGTTTTTCAATTAACATTAGCCAATATGTTTTATTTCAAAGTGTCTGGAAATGGGCTTTTATTTTGACAGTGCTAAGAATGCTGGCACCTGAGAGCACCTGTTCTCTTGATTCTGAGCTGAGGGGAAAATAGAGAATGACAAGTTGATCTTTCTTATCAGAATTGTGAGATATAATCTCGGAATTGTGAGAATAAAGTCAGAATTTTAAAATACAAACTCAAATTTACCGTTTTCATTCTATTATTCCATGGCTTCCATAGACTTCCACTTGAAAACTGTCATTTTTTGCCACCAGATAGGCTCTGCCCACAAAAAAACGACATCACAGTTGGCAAACACTTGAATTAGCCTGTTTGAAAAACAATAAGTGTAAATCAAAAATGTAATAACCCATTTAAACAAAAACAACAAGCATGAATCTAAACTTTAGACACATTTAAAATCACATTGCACAAAACTGAAATATTAGTGCAAATGAGTGACTTGCACACAAAATCTAAGGTTATAAACATGGATCTATGACCATCGTTTGCCATTCTGAAAACTTTGCTTTCATTTTTTCATTTTGTGAAAAATATTTTTACTTGTGTTTCGAAATTTTGGTTTCACACTTATTTTTTTAATCCGTGATTGCAATACTTTTGGCGAACAATTCATCCCATACCATCATCTAATCCATATTGATCCATTGTAACCAGATTTTGTATGTGTGTGTGAATTAAAATTATGCCACAAGTGCTGTTGTTTGAGCTTAATTTGAACCGAATTCAGAATGTTCTTTTAAATTCATCATGTTGGACAGCTATCGCAAACCCAGACCCATGATGCATTTCTCCAGTCTGTCAACTGAAGCGAGCAACATTTTGAACTGATGAGAGAACAAATCGCATGTGAATGAACACCCTCGTGTCCTTGTGCTAGACTCTCCCGTTCACATTTCTCCACTGGTTTAAGGTCAACTCATCCCTTCGGTACGGAACTAATGATCTGACAGAAAGGCCCGGTTTTCCGTCGTCGTTCCCTGGAGCTTTTACTCTGTCGCAAACGCTGTGCCAGACATCCATCACTCCACAGGGCCAGCTGACAGGGCCACTCAAAGACGCTATCTCTGTCTTTTGTCACGAACCACAGGTGTTCCAAGTGCCTGGAACATTAAGTCTTCTTAGCACAAGTGCCACTCGTGACGTCTGAGATTGTTAGATTTCAAGGTACGGGCAGCTTTGTGTTTTCAAAGGAAACGCTGGTTGGAGTGCCATGGATGTCGCTGGAATTCAAACAGACGATGTCCTGACTTGTTTCTCCGTTCCTCAGGGCTTCGACTCCATCTTTGACAGGTTCGTTCTCCTGATAAGGATCAGCTGATGTTACTGATACACAGCCGATAGGCTTTGCGTTATCTTAATGGAAGAGAAAAAAAACAGGCTGGGCAGACTTCTTGTCTGTGACTGTCTCTGCACATGTCAGATTGAGCCGCGTGCGCGTGTGCACGCGATGTCTGTTCGCAGTCACAGCCGCTCACTCACGGTGCACTCTGAGCATCATTTTGGCCTCTCATGTTTCTCGAGTCGTGCTGTTTCAGCCCTCATAATGTGCCCAGGGGTGAAAAGAAATGCTACATAATGCCTAATGAATCAAATGGGTTATATCATGTTCCACGATGCATAATTAACTCGCTATGCCTGTTTCATCTCAAGCTGTTGTGTACCCACTGGAAAGTAGACAAGTACACACATTTGCTTTTCTTACTCCATATCGGATCAAGACTCCTTTAGCGCTTCTCAGTCTGTTGGAACATATGGGAGCTTTGCATCTGCACTCAAGCTCCTCCGCTGTTTTAAACATGACACTCAGATTTCACACTTTCTTGCAGATATCCTTATATTTGGTGTTTTACTGCCTCAAATTGTTGTGCAATAAACGCGTATGACAACTTCAGTACACGGTTTGTGTGGCCAAACAAGCCAACTGTGTTTTCACCTGTTTGAAAACACCACATCACAAAGGAGACGTTACTACAGCAATGTTAAAATGTATAATCTATTAGTATGTTGTATAAAAATATATAATATAAAAAATGCTGGGTGTTATTTTCTCTCCCTGGAAAACACACATTATAAATGGATATTTTTTGTGATATTTTTATGGTACTTTTATCCTGTTTTGGTGGCATACAGTACTTTTTCTTTTAAAAACTGTTGAGAACAAGTCATCTACACACAATTCAAGCTAGGGCTTACATAAATTTAATATTAAGAGAAATGTGTCACTCATATGTCAGAGCCCATTATCTGTCAAACACATTTTGTTGGTTTGTAATATTTTCACTACTGATAAAATTGTTTGACACTCTTGAAAAGTTTTTTAGTCAAATTAATACAAATTTAGTCTGTTTATTAGTGTAAAATTATCCGACTTGCACATAATTTTATGCGCAAGTCAGATAATTTTGCATGAATATTTCAGTGCAAGTCGGACAATTTCAGTTTTGTGATGTATGATTTAAAATGTGTTTAAAATTTTGATTGATGCGTTATTCAATTTTTGATTCACGCTTATTATTTTTCGATCTATGACCATTGTTTGCTATTCTTAAAAGTTTGCTTTCATTTTAAATTTTGTGCAATATATTTTTACTTGCGTTTAGAAATTTTAGATTCTCGCTTTTTTTTTGGCAGAAAATTGATCCCAGACCATCATTAATTCATACTGATCCACTGTAACCAGATTTTTTTTTTTTTTGTAAATTAAGATTATGCCACAAGTGCTGTTGTTTGAGCTTAACTTCAAACTGTCAAACGTATTTTATTGGTTTTTAATATTTTTTTGGACACTCTTGAAAAGGTTTTTTAGTAAAATTAATACAAATTTAGTGTGTATATTAGTGCAAAATTATCCAACTTGCACACAAAGTTTTCCTTGATTTTGCATGAATATTTCAGTACAAGTCGGATAATTTCAGTTTTGTGCTGTATGATTTTAAATGTGTTTAAAATTTTGATTCATGCATTTTTTTTAAAAATGCGTTATTAAATATTTGATTTACACATTATTTTTTCGATCTATGATAATTGCTTGCTATTCTGAAAAGTCATTTAAAATTTTGTGCAATATATTTTTTCTTGCGTTTTGTAATTTTGATTTCACACTTACTTATTTTTTATTTTTATCCGTGACTGCAGTACTTTTGGCAGAAAACATACTTAATCTTTTACAACTTCAAACTTGTTTATTTACAACTTCAATTTTTTTTTTTTTTTCACTAGTTCAATTATGTTTTTACATCAAAATTACATCAAAAGAAGCTGGCAACACTTTTAAAAAAGTTTGTAATATTAAAAATAAATGAATAAATAAACAAACCTATGTTGCTTTTGTCATTTTTAGAAAAAAAAATAAGGATTCCAAACATCATGAGGTTAATAAATGATGACAATTTTCATTTTAACGCTAAAAAACCTTGGGTAAACTAATGAAGTCCTGCAGAAGTAGCTAAATACAGGGCCTCGGTGTCTTCTGAATACAGCACAAGAGTGACATTTAGGTGTTGAAGGAAACAAGTCTCTAGAGTGGCGTTTCTTTATGGGAGTGTGTTGTCTTAACATGTCAGCAACTGTTTCGGTAGTTTTCAGTGCTGTTAGCTCTTCCTCTTACAGAACTGTAGACGCAGTATGCAGTCAGTCTTATCACGGCACCGATCGCTTCTGCTGCTCACTGTGTCTGACTTTAATTGCCTGTCTTGGTTCAGTCTAGCCCTACTGCGTGAGAAGTTTCTTTGTGTAGGCTATGGCAGTACAAGCGGTGCCTAGCATAGATGGATTGACTTGTCAGAAAGAGAACGGCTGATTTGTGCCTCTGAATAGATGAATAGATCAACTAATAGATGGACTGACTGATGCAGGAATGAATGGCTGGATCGGGAAAAAAAAACTGATGGATGGGTAAAAAAAAAACAAGGAATTAATGGGCTGCCACGTGCTTGTTCTAATACTCGCTCTAATAATACTGCAACACTTTTCTGTTGGCTTCCTGCCTGTGATTAAGTGTGACTAGGCATGGTGCGAGTGAAATGTTGAAGTGTAACGTGGTAACACAGGTGTCTCTGAGTGATGTTTGCAAGTACTTTTTCGATGTTGTGAGGAAAAAGAGGCTTTAAAATAAGTACAAGATAATGAGGAAAATTGGAACAAAATCAAGACCTCGCTATAAGTAGGAACACAGCACCACAGCAGCCCCTGCAGGACGAAACAGGAACTGCAACACCTCCAATGGCAGTTAAAAATCAGAGGACCCAAAACACAATGCGTTGGAATGACAGGTTTTAGTTTCAGCAGCAAAGGCTAAAGATTGTAAATATTCTATAAAAAGATTATTCTACACAAGCAAACCTGCTCACACGTACACAAATGGCTTTGAAGCACTCAAATTTTGGTTCTAAAGAGACATAAGGGGAGTGGACAGACCATTTATCGTTAAATTAATGAGACAAATGTCAGTATGTCACCTATAGGAGTAGAAGCTCCGCCTTTTAGTTAAAAGGGCCAATCACCTGTTTGCAGGGTTGCCAAGTCTGTGGTTTTCCTGCGGAATTGGGCTACTTTTACACTGTTACCACAGGTTGGTTTAATGGTTTGACATATTGCATAAAGTATATTTAACTGAAATGCTTTTACTGAAATATTTTATATTCTATAAATGATTAATTTGTGGTAGATGTTAAGTTTTGTGAAGAAGGGCCACTGGTAAGGAACCCTTGACCTGTGTTTGATCGCTACGATATATTGGTTTTCAGCAGTGACTGTAAAATATGTACTTTAGGTATGGGAATTGCATATTTTGACCATATTTGGGATATGGTCATTGGGCTACTTTTGGACTCTTTTTGATTGGCCATTCGACTAGTTTTGTTGCCCAGACCTGGCAACACTGCCTATTTGTTAAGTCTAGATTAGAATCATGCAAACATATTTTTTGTGTGATTGTAACACTAGAGGCACATATTATGAAATTATTATTATCATATTCTATAGACTAATGCGGTGCAAACAGTGATTGTTTTTGTGGGCGGAGCCTATCTGGTGGCAAAAAAGTAGCAGTCTATGGAAACCATGGAATAAAAGAAGAAAAAATACATAAATTTGAGTTTATATTTCAGAGTTCTGACTTTATTCTCGCAATTCTGATAAGAAAAATCAACTCGTCATTCTCTCTTTTTCCCTCGGCTCAGAATCATGACTTTACAGTCCACACTTGTGGGGTTTTTTCCCTCAGAATTGACAAACTTGCTATTGTTGAATTAAATCAAGTTATAAAGTTCTAACTAGCAGATATAAACTTGAATTTGCAGAAAAAAATGTCAGAATTGTGAGATAAAATGGGTGAATGTTATCTAAAATGCAGTAATAGTATTAGTTAAATAGTATTTCATGCTGTAACTGTAATACAGTATATCCCCTATGAAGTGCATATGTGAATATTATGTAGACAAATTGTTTATTTCAAATTCATGCTTTAAAAGTAGAGTAATCATAGCAGGTTTCATCCATAGTTCAAATGACAGTGTCTTTGATGACAGTATTCTATAAAAATAGAATAGAATACAACAATACATTTTTTTTCATTTCATGGATTTTACCTGTTTCTCACTTGTTACCAATAGACTAAATTGGTCTATTGCTGAGTTCAAATATATTATTTATATTTAAAATATGTACTTAACAATAATGCATTTTATTTTTAAAGCACTTTTCTTTTACTATACAATACAGTATAAAAGAAGACACCTCAAAAGAGATAAATAATAACAGTAGTACAACAGTAGTAGAAAATCAAAACAATTATACACCCAGATCAACACAAGTATAAACAAAATGGATTAATCCTTATAAACAAGTTTAAAAAGATGAGTTTTTATTGATTCCTTAAAGTTGGCGGTAACATTTCAGACTTCCCCTGTAGAAGTACAGCTGTACTTGCCTGTTACCTACATAGAAAATAGCTTCCTGGTGTATTAGCGAGATGCCTACTGAGTGAACTGGCTTGAATCAAGGGTACTTAAGAGCCCAAATGTGTAGTGTGTCAATTTGTTTATTGGGTGAAGACATTTGTCAGCCTCCACCCTGAGTGTCTGGTCTCTGTTGGGAGGCTCATTGCATTAGATTGCTTTCAAACACATGCTGTCCGGCCTTATGGCCGTCTCTTTCAAGTTTCTTTATCTCTGGGCTCTGTAGTCTATACTCCTCCCTGTGCTTGTCCCTCTCTCATTGTCTCTTGTGTCTTAGAGTTGCCTTTTCTCCCTCACTTTGTCTTAATGTGTCATTGTCAACTACAAACATTTGTAATGTTCAGTCTATATATTGCTTTAGTTGAGAATTTGTTGTACTGTTTGCTTTGTAAGAGAAGTCATGGCCATTTTTTTTTTACTTGAGTGTATTTTTTAACTTAGGGAATTCTTCATCCAAAAATGAAAATTTTCTAAAAATGTAATGTCCCTCAGGCCATCTAAAATGTAAATGAGTTTGTTTCTTTCTCAGTACAGAGTTAGAGAAATTTTAGCATTACATCACATGCTCACCAGTGGATTCTCTGCAGTGAATGGGTGCCGTCAGAATGAGAGTACAAACAGCTGATAAAGACATCAGTCAATTCATGTCTTGTGAGGGAGACAAACAGATATCCAGTATCTTATGGTTTACATCACAACTGTGAACCATGATTTGCTATTTGCCTATTAGTTGCAGGTGTTGTTTATAATTAAGGGGTGGTGCATTCTCATTCTAGAGATCTTCTGATTGGACAAAAATCTGTGTAGTGCAGGATGAGCAATTATTTTTAGTCCATATTTGAACTCTATAGCACATTAAATGCAGGAACGCCTGTGCGACGTTCTTGGAACGTGGTGTAGTTTGGGTAATTCAGTTGTCTGTGAACACGGTGGCTTGTTTAATGCCTTTTGTATCATTGCTGACTGTGAAAAGATCAAACTTTATCTGCAGTAAATAGATATATGTGTATTATATAAAAGATATATGTGTATTATTAAAAGCATGCTCTTTCAAGGTCTTTTCATTTATCGTAATGCTACTTCAATTCTACTCCTCTGACCTGAAAGTAAAAAGTGTTTTTTTTTTTTTTTGTAGCTGAAGAGTCTGTTTGCTCTTTTAACTGTTAGTGTGTCAGACACTCATTACTTGGCCTGAATTTATTTCAATTAACTTTTCATATCATCATATCATAATAACTTTTCATGTCATAATCACCAGTTATTTTTCTGCAAAAATGAAGTGCTAATGCACTCCTTCCCCTCATGGGGTAAAGTTAAAAGGACCAAACTGCAGGGACTCGGCAAAACAGGCATTACTCGGGGCATGCTGGGGGCTGCCTGGGGCTGGGCAGCCTTTCTCACTATTGCATCATGCCAGGCCAAAAAGATTGATTGAACACTTGAAGCTGTAGAAATGTCAAAAAAATGAAAAGGTCTAAATGCTGGTAATATCCATTTCAATCTCTCTCCTCCTCTCATTCTTTCTGTGTTTATTTTGAGATCATCTCGATGCTTTGCTCTTCTGAGATTTCACTCTGTTTTTTCTATTCTGGTGTCTCGGTTGCGTTTTACTGTCACTCAGTCTTTTCTTTCACTCTCTATCTCAGGTGTGCTAATAGTGGAATATTTTTATCAAAGAGAACTCAAATCGCATTCGACCTTGGTTGAATGAGGATTTTTGGGGGGTGGAAATCACAAACTCACTGCTCAAGGGCATTAGATCACAGATTGGCCCAATGTTCAAACCTACAATATTTTAGTTATCAACTCAGCTATTAATATCAATCTGTCCATCAGTTCATATATATAATATTAATTACAGTCCTTAAATTCCACTTGTCTGTATTTCTTCTAGACAGGCTGTCAGTCTGTGCATTAGCAGTGGGTATTTCTCTCTTTCTGCAGGTTACAACAGTATACCGGTAGGTTGCGACAAGTCTTTGAACAAGTTATTGAATCGTTCATTAAACTGATTTGTTTAAAATGCCAATTTCTTCCGCAACAAAACAAATGAGACTCACTGAATTACTCAACCAGTTCATACAGAAATGCAGATTCATTCAGGAACTAAATATTGTGTGTTTCTCAGTGATGCATTGGTTGTTTCTGCTTTGGCTTCGTTTGTCTATTTTTGCTCAACCAACAAAAATAGTAAGAACCAATATTGTGTCTAAAATGTGAAACCATGTGTGTACGGGATACAAGTGAAGCATGCAGAGTGCTAGTGGAATATAACAGTCATCCATTTATTGTTGCCCCACATAAGACGGTATTACTGATTATAGTGGGTTCTGTTGGATTTTGTCGCGTCTGGTGTAGACAGCCGTTTGTATTCCACTTTGCTGCTTCTCTATTGTGCTTCTGTGTAAAGGTGCTGGACACAGACGTGTTTGATTGCTGCTCTCGTGTTTAGCAACTTTTGTAGCATCTGGTGCATTTTACAGCATTCTAAAAATGCAACACTCAAGTTAAAAGAAGATTTTTCTCTATATAGTGGACTTTAATGGACATCAGTGGGTTGAAGTTCCAAATTGCAGTTTCAGTAGCTGCGGTTCCATTACCCTTCAAACTGAGCAAACTGAAAACACGTCTATTGGAAACACATCAATTTCACAAAAACTCCCATGTATCGCAAACATTATTTTACGCTTTATAAATTAGGTGGTTTTTCAGGCAGTTTTGAAAAAGGAATATGTAGCAAAACTGCAATAGAAGGGGCTTTTTCGTATTTACAGATCAATATGCACACATAAGTCACATGATTGTTCTTTAATGTACTATAGCCTTAAAAAAAACACCCACACAATGCTTGAATAAGGGGCTTTCCTGGCCATTAAAGCTTAAATAAGCTCTCATTTACACTGCACAAGTCTGCAAGCTAATCGTGGCCACTCTAGTCAATGCTTGTTTATACCAGGCGTGCTACAGCTCGTTTCAGTTTCGGAAGTGTCCCAGAATTAAATGTTCTAAAATCTAAAATTAATGGCTAGTGCGGTGGCTGCGACATACGTAAACCTACCAACATTCATCGCCATGAGTTATCGCGAAAGGAAAAGAAAACTTTATTGTCATTTATAAAACATTGCTAAAATTTTACGCAAATCTGTAATGGAAACACACCTAGTGCTGCTTCAAAGGGCTCTACACAATCCCAGCTGAGAAATAAGGGTCTTATCTAGCGAAACTATCGGTCATTTTCTAAAAAATAATTACAATTTTTTTATACTTTTTTAACCACAAATGTTCGTCTTGCGCTAGCTCGACTTCATGCATTACGTCATCACGGTGGAAAGATCAGACAGGATGTAAATCACCTGACCTAGTACCGAAGTACCGACCTAGTGTGAACATGCAAAGAAAGTCAAATGCCCTTTACAAAAAAAGCTAAAACAACGATGTTGGACAATTTTGAAGTTGGAGGAGAAAATGAGAGTTTTTTAACTGAAGTACACAGAGGAAGAATTAACTGAACATGGCCTTTCCAACGTGATTATGTCGTAGTCGTAGACGCACATCAAGATAAGCATTTGTGGTTTAAAAAGTATACAAATTTTTATTTTTATTTTTAGAAAATCACAGGTCATTTCACTAGACAAGACCCTTATTCCTCAGCTGGGATTGTGTAGAGCCCTTTGAAGCTGCACTGAAACTGCGACTTGGACCTTCAACCCCATTGAAGTCCACTATACGGAGAAAAATTCTGGAAAGTCTTCCTTAAAAATCTTAATTTCTTTTTGATTGAAATAAAAAGATCATGAACATCTTGGATGACGTGGAGGTGAGTAAATTATCAGGAAATTTAATTTCAAGAGGGAGCATATCCTTTAAACATAAAAACACATTCTGTATGAATGGCCCCTCAGTGCAATGCAGCAATAGACATACCAATTGCAGACACATTTTTACTCAGTATTAAGTTACTCTGTATTACTTTATTACTTTTGGGAATATTACACTCTCAGTTTTGCTTTTGAATGCCTGTAGTAGCATCTTGGACTTCTGCTGACTGCAAACTTGATTTGCCCTTTTGTCAGTTTTGTAATGCTATATTTTCTTACCAGAGTGATTATTTTTATTTTTTATAGTGATATATATAACCCTAAGTTTATGTTAAATTCTATTTATTTAAAAAAAAATCCATGTTTATCTATCTTTTTCCTTTTTGCTGTATTCTATCCATCTAGTATAATCGTCTCCTGTAGACCTAGTTTTTCCCCATATTTCACCCCCCTCTCTCTGGATCTCTTGCCAGTGTTGGCTCAGAGCTCTCTCATCCTGCATAATATTGCTTCTCAGCCGATAAAACAGCGAGTACAAATCCTGCTCCAGAATCGATGGGCACAGTTATTCCTGTGACCCCTGCCAACCAGCTGGCCACCAGCCACACAATCCCTCAGCCAAGATGTGAGCTGACAGACCACTGCAGCCCTGCACTGTATACCTGCCTCCCCGGGGGCCAGACAGACCATGCCTGCTGGACCAGACACTGTGTGTCTCTGTGTGTTCAGGTGCATATGTGTGTGCGGTGTGGTCAGACTCTTCCAAAATACCTGCGTGAGATTTGGAACAGCTTCATTTTCCACCAGGCCACCTAGTGAGTTTAAACTACCTGCTTCTCATGAAATCAAACTTTAGTGGGGTTTCAAGAGATTGACTAGAATATTTGAGAAGCATTTCAGTGCACTGAAGTATCTTTGTCTTTCTCTTTGAATTGCTTTGCTTGTTATGAATCTGGGGATGCACCAACATTAAAATTATGTCTGATACAGATTTAATAAAGTAAATCTTATGTAATGGCCACTATTCTGTATTTAGTTTATTATTAGTTTATTTTATTGTCAGATTTTTTTTTTCTCTTAGATAAAGTCTGTTTATCTTTTTATATTTCACTTTTTTAGAAGACATTTTTAATAAACATTCTTGCTTAGAATTATAATTAAATCTTCAAACCTAAATTTCATTTTAAAAAGTCTAACCAATTATAACCAAACAACCTGAAACCAACCTGCAATTGCAAATGTTTCAATGCTTGTATTCCTTCCTGGCTTTTTCTTATACTGTAATCATCTTTTTTCGGCTGGTTTGGGATGTGGGCAGTGTAGTTGGCAGGCTGAATTTCGGCCCTCGGAGCTCACAGTAGCTTTATTCACATTCAGATCATGCAATTCTTATTCTCTGCTGTGAGCTCATCTAAAATCCCTCAAAATAAAGCGCTGCTAAAACATCACAATTAGGCTGTGCGAGATATATAGGCCAGTTTCATGCTTAATTCTTATTCTTGCGTAATACATTACAACAAAGACCCCTTTGTTCCCATCTCATGCTGTGCTTAAGAAAAAAAATTTGTTTAGTTTAGTTTAGTTTTTCCCCTGAAAACTGCTGCATTATTATTAATATACAGCATATTTCAATGTATTTATAATTATTTATTGCCCTTATACACTGCTGTTCAAAAGTTTGGGAACAGTATGATTTTTAATGTTAATTTACAGAAGATTCTTATACTCGTCAAGGCTGCATTTATTTGATCAAAAATCCAGAAAAAACTGTAATATTGTTAAATATTATTACAGTGTGAAATAACCGTAATAAATTTTCAGTATCATTAATCCAGTCTTCAGTGTCACATGATCTTCAGAAATCATTCTAATATGCTGATTTATGATCAGTGTTGAAAACAGTTGTGCTGCTTAATATTATGCTGGAACCTGTGATTCCTAATAAATAAAAAGTTTAAAAGAACAGCATTTATTTAAAATAGAATGACCACTTAAAAGTTTGGGGTCAGTAAATTTTTATTCTTCCTTTTTTTAAAAAAATAAATTAATACTTTTATTCAGCAAGGATGTGTTTTTGATTTAAAAACAAAAAAAAAAAAGTGAATGCAAATACTTATATTGTTAGAAAAGATTTCTATTTTGAATAAATGCTGTTCTTTTTAACTTTTTATTCTTCAAAGAATCCTGATAAAAGTATCACAAGATCCAAAAAAAATTTTATGCAGCACGACTGTTTCCAATATTGATGATAACAGTAATTTAGAATGATTTCTGAAGGATCATGTGACACTGAAGACTGGAGAATGAATGACTGGCTGATGAAAATTCAGCTTTGCATCACGGCAATAAATTATATTTTAAAATATATTAAAATAGAAAACCATTATTTTAAACTAAATAATATTTCACAATATTACAGATTTTTCTGTACTTTTGATCAAATAAATGCAGCCTTGATGAGCATAAGAGACTTCTTTAAAAAAAAACAAAAAAACATCAAAAATCTTACTAATCCCAAACTTTTGAATGGCAGTGTATTTCAATTCTGCAAATAACTCGTAATGCTAGTATTCTTCAACTTGAATTTTGGTCCCATATTTTCAACATCTAATTTTTCTCAAATTTTCTAATGCGTGAAACCATTCTTTTTTCCAGTGCAACAATGATTATGTTCCTGTGTGCGGCTCCAACAATGAAAACTACGAAAACGAGTGTTTTCTGCGGAGAGATGCCTGCAAACAGCAGACCGAGATCCTGGTGGTCTCTGAAGGATCCTGCCCAGCCGGTACGTTCAGTCATGTGTTTGTTGTCTCTTGAAGGTTAATCATTTGCCCATAAAATGTGAGTATGAGGTTATCATATTGAGCAGAACTGTAATTTACTCATCCCTGAGGTCTGGATCTGACAGCGACTCATATCTGTGTTGTGTTAAACATGTTATACTGTACTATAGTCAGACAATACCTATAATACTTTTTACAGGCTAGAACCATATATTACTGCTTTGTGTAAAGCATTTGCTGTGTTTGAAAACCTGCATTCAGAGCTTGTAAGGCACAAAGGCTATTTCACAAGACTAGATTGTTGTTGTAGGCTATATGATTTCAGAAAAACCTTTGTGTTTTTGCTCGTATATTAAAAGAATAAGCATTGCATGTTTACGACAAATCAAAAAGCAAATGATACAAGCGAAAGTGTGTTCTATGGTCAGTAAGATGGCATATTGTGGAGGCTAAAGCAGATGTTTGGTGCTCTGGGAGTTGCTGAGTCAGACTCCATTAAACAGTGCCTAAACGCACTGAAACCTCTAAAAATGATCTCTAGGGAGAGAGAGAGTGTGGGAGGAAACTATTTGTGCTTATGGAGCATCTAGAGAATGAAATGTTCTCCTCACGCTGTGCGTGTATGCAGGTAAAGTCATAATTCAGTCCCAGCAGGATGGTGGTTCTCATCTATGCCTGAATGTGTATGAGCATGTACTTGTCTGTAGGTGTTCTGGAAGGTAAAAGCTAATTTACTGAAACAAGCTGCAGAAAACAAGAACAGTGTTTGTCTTTGTCTCCGTGAAGCTTGAATGGCGCCACTGAATCATCTCTCATCATCTCTCTGTTTGGCTCTGTCTGTCCGAACGCTTTCCTGTCATCTTTTGCTTTTATTTCACTCTTTATGTTCATGCGTTGAATCTACATCAGACCAGTCCAGTTTAAGTACCTGTTGGATATAACTCTGAAAACAAAAGCTAAAATTATAGTTGGGATCAAGGATGTCTTGTTTACATGCTAAGTGCTGCGAAAAATCACAGTTTTTGAATATTTTTCAATGGTTTGATGCTGTAAAACGTACAAATCTAGCAACTAGTCCTCCCTAAGTGCATGTAATAGCAACAAATTCCATTAAGTCCAACAAATTCATGAGTGCTGAACGGCCACTGACACCCTGGAGCTCACATCTTCAAAAACATCGAAGCAGATGTTCAAAAAGACGTTATGTTTATTAACAAACAGCATATTTGAAGTCTAAACAAGTATATGGGGCATTCTATAATTAGGGGTACATTTAGAATTTGACGATGTGAAGAAAAAAGTTTTCCTTTTTCCCAAAAACCCAAACATGACCTTGCATAGCTGCTTTGAAACAATCTATATTGTATAAAGTGCTCATCTGTGTTTGCTACTGTCCAACATGTTACCTTTACTGGGTAACACAGTTGACAGGTAACTTAGTTGACATTTTTAGTGTTTTGGGCCTATACTCAACATGGACACCAAGAGCTACAGAGCAAATGGTATGTTTGGAAATATATTTTCATAAACAACAAAAAAAAAGTTTTAAAAATGTTAAAATTGGCAGCAATAATACTTGTGTAACACTGTTGACAGTCAGTTAATCCACTCTTGACACAAGTTTGCTAGATTAACCAATATTAGGAGAAAAAGAGAGAACATAACTTCTAGAGTTTTATCCATGTGCTTCTAGAGGAAATATCATCATACTGTGCAAATTATGTGAGAATGGGACAAACCATTTCTTTTGGGGTTCTAGTGGGTGACTTAGTTGACAGTGGTTTTCGGATACAAATAAAACAAGTTATATTACAATTAACACTTACTATTTTTGAAGCACACACCCAAATGTCATGATAACCTTATCTAACTGAAGGCAAAACTATGAAGTTAATTTATATTTGAGGTCATTTTCATGCTGAAATGCAGAGTAGAATAAGCAATTTTACAAAATCGGACAGCTGAATACCAGTGTTGTATGTGATATGAACATTATTTTTGAACAAAAGACATATAGTAGTGTGATTGGAAAAAATATAATTGAAATACTAGAAAATTATGCATCAGGGCTTTATATTGATGAAAATATATTACAAATATACTTCATGGACATGAGATGTACCCACAATAATAGAATGACCCATGTTCTCACCTAAAAAATTCTTTAAACTACAATCCGTTACGCAAAACAATACTATTCATAAAATTATAGTGAGCATCCGTAATGACGCTCGCTGTGAGAAATACTCGGAGTGATGTGAAACGTTCGGAGTTCTGATATCACTAGAATATTGCACTCCACTCAGCCAATCAGATTCAAGGACCAGAAAGAACTGTTGTATAAATATATATATATATATATATGTATATATATATATATAGCTCTGTGACATCTACACACTCATTAAACATTGAGGAGTGAGGCACTGACAAATGACGGGCATTGCGACATTGCAAAGTGATGGCGCTATTGAGCCATGTGCTTTTTAAAAACATTTCAGTAGGTTTAACATTAGATTATCAGATCGGAATATACGCTAATTTGACTAGAAACACTGGAGACCGGAAATGCGAAGCATTCTTCAAGTTGAAAGTCAGCCGTGACTTCCGCGTTCAGGAAAAACATCTATAGTAGAGAAGGTAGAAACTGTAGTAATTCAAACCTGAAGCCCAACAGATATTCTCAACAGATCTATTACATTTCTCATTCTTTGATTTTTGGCTATGTTCAATTCAGATTTAATAGTACATTTTACACACATCATTATGTTGAAAGTTAAATTATGTGGTTGAACAAAAAATGTAATTTACCTGAAACCCTGCTGAATACTTAAAGAGCTTTAAGTAAGACCAAAAGAATATACCCACAGCCCGATGAGATTTTCACACTTGCAGCCCTGAGGACGTTAAGGAAAGAGACAGAGAAATGGACTGCCTCACAGTTCTGATGCTTGTACTAGCTCATCTAACTCTTTGACACTGATTTCCTCTCCACTAATTCCCTGGCAAATGATCCAGCAGCTGACAGATGACCTACAGAGATAAGTGAAGTGTATCACACTCTGCTATTTTCTTTATTTCTCCAAGGCTGGTTGCAGCTCGGCTCCTCAGTCTTTATTCATACATCAATATCATAACTGAAAATGAGCACCTTCATGCACCAGGAAATAGAACATTGATTGTAATAACCGGAGAACTATTGAAGGCGTCATATCACATCATATTAACATTTTTATAGTTTGTCATATTTTAGGTTTTCATACATATTTCCCACCCTTTGTCTGGCTTTTGGAATTAAACACTCCTGTGCCTTTAAGAAACACCTTAAATGTTTGTTACAAAGTTTACATTATGAAAATGGTGTTTACAAGTAAACCTTCAATTACTTCATCGTTACAGTATTATGCAGAGGTGTATGCAACAAACGTTCAAAAGCTTGGGGTCAGAAAGATTTTTAAAAAAATCTAGTTTGCTTACTAAGGCTGCATTTAAATGATTAAAAGTACATTAAAACATAGTAATATTGTAAAATATTATTTAAAATTACAGTAACTGTATTCTATTTTAATATATTTTAAAATATAATTTATTGCACTGATGGCAAAACTATGGAAGCCTGATTCCGACACGGACTAAAAAAAAAAAAATTCTTGCAATTGCGAGTTTCCATCTTGCAATTCTGACTTTTTTTTCTCAGGAATGTGACATAAACTCAAAATTGCTTGTTGTAAAGTCAGAATCACCATATATAAACTCTGGTTCTGACTTTTTTCTCAGTATTACATGATATAAATTTGCAGTTGCGAGAAAAAACTTAAAATTCTGAGAAATAAAATCATAATCATGAGGTACAAACTGAATTCTGACTTTTTTCTTAGAATTGCGAGTTGCAATTCTGACTTTATAACACGGAATTGTGAGTTTATATTTCGCAATTCTGAGAAAATATCAGTCTTTTTTTCCCCTCAGGACTCGACTTTATAACATGCAAATACGAGTTTATATCTCACAATTCTGAGAATAAAAAGTGAGAATTGCGAGAAACAATCTCGCGTTTGTGAGAAAAAGAGTTTTTATCTCAAAGTTCTGATTTTGTTTCTCACATCTTGTTTCTCTGTTCTGACATTATAACTCACAATTGCGACTTTATATCATGCAATTTTGAGAAAAAAGTCAGAATTGCAAGATGTAAACTCGCAATTGCACTAAAAAAGGTAGAATTGTGAGGTAAAAAGTCGCATTTATCTTTCTTTTAGTTTTTATTCAGTAGCGGAAATGGGTTTGCATACACGGCTAATTCCCATTAGAGCAAAAAAAAAATTTTTAGCAATATTTTTACAAATATTTTTGTAAGATTGTAAATGTCTTTACTGTCACTTTTGATTAACTGATTGGATGGCGTGAGGTTTTATCTAAATTCTGTTGGGCAGATTTTTTCTTTTTTTTTTTTGCACAAGGTTTCAGATTTGGCCTGTGTTTGGTGCTCTCCATGGTGCTGATTCTGCATGTGGTCCCATTCTGCATGTTTAATGACACTAAATGGCATCAAAAGTGCCATTGTGCTTGTTGGTTACAATCCTTGCTTTCTAGCCTAGAGTCAGCATTAATAGTTATGGTACTGTTTGAAGTCCATGAGTTACTGGCATAGTCACTAAATTCAGCTGTAATCCCATTCACCAACAGTCACTTCCAATACTCTTGGAAGTGAAATTATGTTGTTTTTTTTTTTCCCTTGTTCCACTAAGTAATTTCACCATCCTTTACTGT
The DNA here is from genome assembly GCA_012976165.1 of Labeo catla. Classification (NCBI taxonomy): domain Eukaryota; kingdom Metazoa; phylum Chordata; class Actinopteri; order Cypriniformes; family Cyprinidae; genus Labeo; species Labeo catla. The sequence continues at coordinate 1,542,192 of VONZ01000074.1, forward strand.
GTCAAACCTCCATCACACTTGGCTACTGAAATTTGACTGTAGCTTAGTTTCTCAAAATGAAATCCTTGCTGTGCTTCGTTGAAACTCTCAGAAGGCTCTTATGTGCCAAATATTAAGAAGTATCGCAGAGGTGAGTATATGCTTCTTTCTTTTTTTCTGGCATTGATAAGTGGGCTATTTACCTCGCAAACGGTAGCAAGTTCACCGCTGTGCTGCTGTAAGATCAGTGTGAATAATGCGCTGATTAAGGAGACGGGCCACGCGCTTATATTGAGTTTTCGGTGCGGCGCGGGGCAGGTAGCCATTAGCTTAGTGGTGCGTAACTGTAGAGAGGAGAAGGCAGTTCATTTTCGACATTGGAAATCGAGGTTAAGATAGCCTTTCTGCATAATCGCTCTCCATGTAGTGCTGAAGCAGCTTTCTCCATGCAGGGAGTATGCATCATGTTCCAGGAAATGACTATTACATTCTCAAAACATTCGCGTAAACAGCTTGACAGGCCTGCTTTATCATTAAGTACTGATATGTTACCTGACACACACATGTCGGTCAAGCCTGCTGTTCTGGAAATAGTTAATTGTGTGTTAAAACAACGACCGTGGCATGTTAAATCACAGCTGCGTTTGTCTCTGCTGACAGAGACCATCTGCCTCTGAGCCTCGAGCTCAAGTTCACTCAACCCCATTGCATCGTGGGAGCCCAGATAAAAAAGTGCAAAGTCACCTCATAACACATTCCTCCTGATAAATGACAAAGGCAGAGGAGATGCATAACCCGCTGATACCTCTGAATGAGGAACAAAGGTCTCTTACACTTAATAAGACTCCTGCCATTGTTTCGTGCCAGCAAACTCAGCAGAGTCCGGTCTCACAGGAAGAAGTGTGCTGAGAAACAGACTGTTCGTCTCGCTTTACTCTTCCAGCCTCACTGTGAAATAGTCTTTTTGATGTACTAGGGAACTTCATGAATTTTTGAGGCTGTTGAAGGTTTTCCACTTTTTTAACTCAGCGCTTCAGGACAGGTTTATTGGTTCAGTTTAGTTTTTGCCTTTTAAAATTTCTGTGTTTATAAAGAATGATGAGTACAAGGATGGATAGTTGTTGAATGTAGACTATTTATCTATACATGTTATATTTAAAATGTAACATTCTAATGAATTTGTACTTTTTAAAATTTATTATTATTTTTTTTTTTTACATAAGAGAGAGCGCTACCATTTCCATCTGTGCAAGGCTTCTGGTGTCAGCTGATAAGAAACTGGTATTTATCATATTTGTTTCATTTATTATTGTAAGTATAAACACTTGTTTGTAGCACAAATGATTTTACTGTTTAACTCATTTCATTTACCTGTAGAGGCTAATGAAGGAAGCTATTCACAGGAAATAGTTTATTGGTGCATTGAAAAATAAAGTGAATGTCAACTACATGTCTTCTGTGGAGTATCCATGCTTCTTCAGGAAGCAGAAGGATTTTTAATATAATTTCCAAAATGTCTGCCTCTGGGGCACAATGCACAAATACCTGTTTGCTGAGAAATTGTTGAGATCAGTAATTATATGTTGATTTAAAGCAGTGTCATTTATTTTAAAAATGCTATGTTTATTGACAAAATCAACAACCAATTTTTCAATTTATGATACAGCAGGTATTTAATAATAATAATTATTATGATTTAACTTCAGAATCCTCTAAGGACACCTTGGCAATTGAATCGCCATTTGCTAGTGTATATATATATATATATATATATATATATATATAATATTATTATTATTATTATATATTTTTTGAAAGTACACTCTAAACATCAGTCAGTCAAGCATTATAATTTGATAATGATAGAACTTTAGTAATTATAATTAAAACTTGATAACCATGTATGAATGCATTTAGTCATTTTAACTGAACTTTGGACTGGTGGTGGTGTTTTTTTTTTTTCTTCTTCTTTTTTTTTTGGTCATTCAGTGTTTCTGTAAAAAAAGGAAGGAAATAACAAAAAATTGATAATAATAGTAATAATAATTATTATAATTATAATAATTTGTATTACCATTATACAAGTTCTACTAATAAGAACAATATAAGACGCACTAAGGATTAATGAGCTGCTGGGTTCATGAATAATAATCAGATTAGGTTGTGTGCGTTCGCTTGAACTGATTTGCTGAAATCAAAACAGGGACGATAATAGGTGAGCACCTGCCAATGAGATTGTAGTTTGCCCATTAGCTCCGCCCACTACCGAGGAAACCAGCGGTTTGTAAAAGCTAAAGAATTCCAGAGGAACTCCGTCGTTTTGACAGGAAAATACGATAAAGAATATCGTTTACATGTAGCGTGTCAGTTCAGCATGGTATGTAAGACTCTCTCGCTCTCTCTTTCTTTTTGTGTGTGAGACAAAGTGAGTCGTGCACCTTCACACTAGAGTTTACGGTACGTCAAATACAGGTACGCTGCGCATCCATTGAGATGAACTGAAAATTAACACCGATCGCCTGACAGAGAATGAAACTCTGAAGCGCTCAGTCAGTGTTCGGCGAGTGAAAATATATCTGTGCTAAACTTATACGTATCATCCAACTCGCACACTGGCGAGTAAAATCTGAGAATTTATTAGCCAGTGGCTAATATTAGACATCATTTAGTCGCCCAGAGTAACGCATGTGGGAGTGATTTACTCACAATGAGGGTTGCTTCATGATGCTGAACACAAATAATAATTATCATTAAATCATTACATTTAAATTAATTAAAACAAATTGTATTTTACTAAGATATGTTTAGAGTGGGAGATGTATGTGTGTGTGTGTGTGTGTGTGTGTGTATATATATATATAGAGAGAGAGAGAGAGAATTTTTTTTTTTGGTGATAGGTACTAGGGATAGGTATTTTCTTTGCAATAAGTGCAAATATTATGTATGCTATTTATATTAATTAGTGGCAGATTTGCACTTTAGTATATAATAATAACGTACTGAGTGTTAACTACCACCATCATGTTATTGGGACAATAAAGCTTTCTCATCACCTAACCCTAATCCTACCAGATAAACACCCATGAAGTACCTTATTTTTCCATTTTTTTGGTTATTTCCTTCATTTTTATTGAAAATAAATGAATTCTGATGTGATATGAGATTTGAAAAAGGAGAAGAATGAGTTCGACAATAGGATTCGAACTCTGGCGATCATGTCAAAAAGTCAGTGCTATATGCTTTACTACCTACACAACTGGAGCTGTTGTTTGATAGCCATCTTTGGTAATGTTGTCTAGCCCAATGACACATTGGTGGGCAGAGTTAATGTACTTTAAATAGCCTTTGCCAACAAGGTGTAAATAGACACTCTGATATCCCATATCTAACATTAGTTCTGTGTTTGCGTTGTTATGGTGAAAATCAGTTGCATTTTAATAACGTTCTTTCTACCAGATTATTAAACTACCATAAAAATAAATGTACACATTTTGTTATGACCGTTATTTATATGTCAGGCATTAATATTTGTCATGTGTTTATATTTTTATACACTTATGCAGGTGATATTGCTGTGAAAGCATATAAAACAAACAAGAGAAAGAATTTTGACAGGTTTTAACATATTCTTTGCATTAAAACCATAGCTGAGCCTGAGCACTTCATGTACAGATGGCCAGAGAGCATCGCTCAGATGGTCAAAGACAGATTGTGTGCGACATGTCTCTGAATCAAGAATGTAACTGTCAGGCAATTAGAAAAACTGACAGCAAATAAACCAGTCTGAACTACTGTGCGTGTGTGTAGAGGTCTTCACGGGTCCACTTGGATGCGAAAACCCTCCGAGTCCCTTGGACACGGGTTGGGTTCAGTATTAGCGGACTCGGGTCTTGGGTAATTAAAATAAAAGCTTTTTCTGAATGAACCCGATAAGACCCAAATTATTTTAAACTATCCCAAAAGCGTAGCCTACTTGTACGTTCTTGTTAAGTTCATTTTTTAAGAAACGCACATAGAAAAGATCCATATCTTTGTAACCTCTTATAGATATGAGATCCATCAGGAAAATCCACACGCTTCATTACGCTGCGTGTTCATGCAGGGCTTTTCTTTTGCAGAAGCCCTTCACAGGAGATGAGGTAAATAACGTTGCTGACAACATGATTTATTAGGCTGTCGATTTAATTTTTATCAAACTATCACGTTTATTTTTGAAATCCACCGGTCACAATTGAAAGCTGAACTGCATGAAATAGCATGTATCCATCAGGCAGGCAAAAATATAAAGTAATAATAAATAAGTAAATAAATAAATGAAAGTAATGGAGCAGCGGCCAAATCAGTCAGTAAGACAAAGTGGTTTTTCTTTACTGACTGTGGGGCTGAAGGCTGTGCACACGTCAACGCTGTTTACGTTCGGGTCCATCTGGGTTCGAAAAAGCCTAAATTCCATCTGGCCTGGTTGGGCTCAGGTCTAATTTCATCAGATCTTATAACAAATGATTTAAAAAAAATTAATTTATGTACGTCGGGTTCAGGTAAGAAGTGATTGGGGTCAATTCGGGTTAGGTACGGATTTAAGGACCCGAGAAGGCCTCTAATGTGTGTGTGTGTTAGGTACGGATTTAAGGACCCGAGAAGGCCTCTAATGTGTGTGTGTGTGTGAGAAAAAATTGATTCTCTCTTCAGCGAATTTGAATCGATTCTAAATATTTCAGAATCGATTCTGAGCTTGGTTTTTTTCCCGCATATGGCACGTGTGTGTGCCAGAGACGTGGAGGGCTTCATTGCACAGATTTTGCACTGTGAGACACGTGCACATTGCTTGACAGTGTGTGCTTCCACCCACCTTGTTTTACTGTAGATATGCTTTCATTAATGCCATTTGGAATGCAGTACTATTAGATGCACGAAACTTGAGCACTGACAGACTTTCACGTGGACTTCGTGTTTGTTGTCCTGAATACTTTTATACGAAATTGATGTTCACACAGTCAGTTATGTTTTCAGTGCAGGACAAAACATCTGATGTATAAAAATAGATCTGTGCATTAGTGTGAATGCAGTCTGTTAAAGCTGCCTCATCAGTAATAATCAAACGGCAATAATGCTAAAGAAAAAAGAAAAACCCATAACTATTGTCTGTAAACTTTTGGATACTTAAAGAACTTTAAGTATAAGTATTAAGTATTTGAAGATACTTATTTTAATTAAGTAATTGTTTTAAAAAGTAGCCTGCTTATATAATAAAAAAATTAAGTACATTTTGCACAAAATAAATTTGATATAAACTTTATATGAAAATGTAGCCATGTGCAGTAATATTGAAAACCGAGAATGTGACGCATCGTGATATTGAATTGATAATGAAAATCGTAATTGAATTGAATATTGAAACCAGTGACGATTCACACTCCTACTTTTAAGATGGCAGTACTGACATACAGAGATTCCAACTATAAACAAAAAGCATAGAAACTGCAGTTTTGGATAAAATGTATGGTTGTAAAGATTTGCACAGCAGAAGAATTATTTGGGGAAAAAATGTAGATCAAGAATCGTTTTGGAATCGGATAGTGACTCCCGGAATCAGATCGGATCATGAAGTGCCTGAAGATTCCCACCCCTAGTGTGTTTACAACTGGACACAAGAGGGTTATAGCTTGTTAAGTTGAAATTTGATGTAAACTCTACAAATTTAGGAATCTTAAATTATGATGTAAAAAAAATCTAAAGGAAAATCAGATAATTTTATGTTCTCTAAAAATGCAGAGTTTTATAAACTAGTGTGTGTTTGTTTTATGATATGTGTGCATCATTTTATCTTGTTATCCTTTCCTCATTTTCACTTGAGTGTATTTTTATACCTTTATGTCCAGTCGGATGGCATCATTTACATTTAAATGTTTGGCTATACTTGATGTTAGAGTCATGTTTAAGCATGTTTAATATTGAGGCAGTAAAATCACGAAGCCCAAGACTTTTCTGTTCTTATGCACAACGCGTGTGCGGAAGGGTTATAGTTTTTATGGTTTAAGTTGAAACGCTGATTCTAAATCAGACTGCGATGAATCAGAGTATGTGTGCATTTATAATATCTCCCTCTTGCATCATTTGTGCCGCCTACTTCTGCCTACGTGAGCCAAATGGGTCACACATTCACCTTTGATCCTCTCACAGTTCAAGTACATAAGACCATGTTTGTACTGTGTATTGGGATAGTATGCCCAGATTCCAGAAACCCAGATGAGTAATAATGTACACGGTTTATTCATCCATGTTCCAAATCGCTTGTCTTATAGAGTCATAGGGTTGCTGGAGCCCATCCCAGCACTAAAATTACAGAAGTTAAAACACAGACTTTGAAGAAGACTTTGATGTAATAGCCTGCTTTTTGTGTTTTACAGATGCTGGTTCGGGATCAGGAGATGAAGGTAAGGCAGACCAGCTCTAAACAGTCCAATTTTGACACCTGAATTTGTGTGCATACTGCTCATTAAATTACTCTGCACTTGTTTACACTTCCCTGCAGATGATGCTCATAAACACACACTCACTTCCTCTCAGCCTGTCAGCAGTCATCTGCTGTCCTCCACGAGCCGCCCACTGAAACTGAGATTCAATTACACCCACTCCCGTATTGTTCAGAGAAACAGAATTATTACACTCTTCCCCCCAAAGTGCAATGTCTGAATGACAGTAGAACAGTCTGCGGCTTGAGCTGTATATTTGCATCACTTAAAATGTGTCACTCTTCTTTGATTTTAATCTCTCGCTCTTCCAGTCAGCCCTTTTATTCCTCACTCTCAACCAAACAGGCCACATCCGCTAATTGAGTACTGTAACATCCCCCTGCATACTGCTGCATATTGTGGTCTTGTTTTGCCAGCCATTTCCTGTTGACTAGATGTAGTCTGGGCTTTTTGCAAATAGCAGCAGCTTGCTTGGTATATGTGTCATTTGGACGGAGCTGTTTGTCCCTGGGGATGTTTGGTAAATTTATATATTACACTACTTTGTGAGTTTAATCCTCTGGAGTTTTCGGAGAAATTGAATCCCATCTGGAATAGGCATTGGGGCATATTATATATTTCTTTTCACAATACTTCTCTTATTTTCAACTTACTTATTCACCAACTTACTGACACTAAGACTGAGTTTTTAAGTGTAAGTCAGATGAACACAGATTTCATGTGTTAAAGGAGAAGTTCACTTTCAGAACAAAAATTTACAGATAATGTACTCACCCTCTTGTTATCCAAGATGTTCAAGTCTTTCTTTCTTCAGTCGGATAGAAATTATGTTTTTTTGAAGAAAACATTTCAGGATTCCTCCTTATGTAATGGACTTCCGTGGTGTCCGCGAGTTTGAACTTTAAAATCGCCCTTCTTTTTGTAAAGGGCGTCTGACCTTCTTTGCATGTTCACTTTGTAAACGCTGGGTCGGTACTTCTGCAGCGATTTAAGACATTTTTGAAGTTGGAGGAGAAAATGAAATGGGAGTTTTTCAACCTACCCTAACTGTCTTGAACCGGAATACACAGCGTTCACGCAGACTGAGACAAGACGAGCGTCTGAGGTTAAAAATTATATAAATTGTACCAGGGCTCGAAATTGCGAACGTTTGGTTGCATATGCTCCTGGAATATAATCTGCGCAACCTCAAAATATATTGTTGTGGTGCGACTTGTTTTAATTTCTTTACAAAACATTTCTTTTTAAAACTTTTATTTGCAATCACTCAAGTACATTATTTGCATGTGCTTTAAACCTTGCTGCTTAAACATTTCATTCGCATGCTGTTCTGATATGCGCTTACATTTGAAGCGTGTGCACGCAAAAAAAAAATTAATTAATTAATTAAAAGCCGGTCAAACAGCACCTGATTACTGGAGTAAGTTATCTTTCTTGTGTGGTTTGGCCCAGGTGTTTTATGTAGCATAATTTCACAAAGCTAAAGTCTGTCAGACCATTCTGTTTTTGCTTGAGATATTGAAATGATCTAAGTTAAATCAGAAACGGCTCATGCATGCAGCATCTTTGTGTGGATTAAGTTTAAAAATGCAGTGGTTGCCCCTAATTTAAACAGCTACAGATAGTTTGACCTGTAATAGAGAAAATAAACATCTTGTTCATGTACTCATATTTTCATTTTCATTGCCCCTTATTAAGGCAATAAATAATTATTAAAAAAAGGCTTTTTTAAAGTCAGCCCATTTGTTTGTAAAGCATCGGCAATCAAAATCGGCCATGAAGAATCAAGATCAGTGCATTACTAAAAAGTGTGGGGTAAAGAATTCAGGATCAGGTTCGACTGGTGAAGCTATTAATCATCAGGATGTAGCTGGCCGTTCCTCTCAATTGGCAGTTGTGGTGCTCCTTAAAGGGGTCATCAGATGCTAAGTTCACTTTTTCATGTTGTTTGAACATTAATGTGTGTTGGTAGTGTATGTACAAATCTACCCTATAAAGATAAAAATCCATGCAGTGGTTTTTAATTAATCTGTAAAAATAATATCCCCTTTTTCAAATCGAGCTGTTCTCAGATGCCTGTCGGTATGGCGTCACACCGACAGAGGCCGCTCCCGCAATAGTTGATTGACATGAGCTCTTACCTTAGACCAGCTGTCACAGTCCAGTAACTTTCCATGTTTTGATAGCAAAGCAGGGATGTAAGTTAGACAAGAATATCTCCGATTGAGGGATTGAGGTGTTGTGTTGCTGGATGTAATAATGAACATAATGGTCGTCATTTACTCCCGACATCTGAGCTGCTGAAGATGCAGTAGATTACGTTTGTTTGTGAAGGGAATGCGCCTCCCGATCTATATATATCCGTCTATGTTTGCGCGAATCATTCATGATCCAGCTTCATTTACAGCAGAAGTGAGTATAAGCATTTTTTATGAATCTTTGCGATCGCCTTTCCTTATAACGTGGTAGTTAGGAAGTTTTGCGGCTAAATGCGGCTAATGTAAACAAGACCGTCTTTCCACAGAGAGAAGAGAGGGGTGGGGTGAGCAGAGCTCATTTGCATTTAAAGGAACAGTCCCTCAGAATGAAATGATTTTTGCAGAGCTGGTTTTGACAAGGTAAAAAGGGTGTTGTTTTACAAAACCATTGAGAATTTTTAATCAAAGTATATTAGAGACTTTTCATTAAGACCGTAAAGAATCATATCAACTTGTGGAAAATGGGCATCCGATGACCCCTTTAATATTCATTGGGTGCTCCTAAATTTTATTTGGTGCTCCTAACTTTTTGAATTTGGGAGCACCATAGAAGTCCATTATAGGGATAGAAATCCTGAAATGTTTTCGTCAAAAAACATAATTTCTTTCCGACTGAAGAAAGAAAGACATGAACATCTTGGATGACAAGGGGGTGAGTACATTATCTGTAAAATTTTGTTATGGAAAGGAACTACTATTGAAAAAATAATAGTAGTGTGTATGTTTGAGACTGTGAGTTAACTGTAAAATTGTGAAAAGTACTGTAACAAATTTGTATCAAATGTTTTTCTTCAGGTTTGTATATTAGATCTTGGCATCGGTTTAGTACCAATATCAAAGCTAATTATTTTGCAAACAACGTTGTCTTTATAATGTTGCACTTAGCATTTTCATACAAAATATAAAGTGGTGTTTAAAGCTGCCTTTATATTTGCCGTCCACAGCTTCAAAAGTTTTAAAAGCCCTGGTTTAAAAACGTAATTGCTTATGAACTCCTCATTTACCAAGTATGCCAATTAAGAGTATGTAGATATTTTGTTGGAAAAATGGTGTTGTGTTAGTAGATGACAGCAAATGGCTCTCTGCAGACCGGAACAATAGACGTAGTGAGAGTGGAGAAGACAAGATGATGAGGGGAAAGGAGAAAATATGTATAGAGAGACAAAAGAAGAGTGATAAGAGACTGGAGGACGTGCACATCGATAAAATGAGTGGAGAAAGGAAAGGAGAGGGAAAGAGAAATGGAAGGCAGATAAAGAGAAAGATAAGTAAAGAGGAGGAAGAGAAAGATGAGGGCGATAAAGGCTGGGTAACGGAAGGGGAGAAATGATTGCGGTTTATGGATGGAACAGAAAGAGAGTGAGAAAGAAGGGCATTTAGGTAAGCACAGCACTATCGGTGTGATAAAAATCAAATGTATTTCAATGGCTGCAGATAAATCATATGGGTTGCCTGCTGGGCATGCAGGCTGCTGGACACTTACGACACAGCACAGAGAGCAGCCGCTCAGGCTGTTCGAACTCCCTGAGCTCCACGTAACAGAGGCTGCATGCAGAATAACACGGTTTACACTTCAGACTAATGCAGTGTAGAGAAACCAGTAATTTATTATTAAGGTGGTGGGCTTTTCTGATTATCAAATGCTTCGTAACAATTGATATTACAGTACTTCTACTTCTAATGAAGTTTAGTCACCAAGTTATTTTAAATATAATGATTCCCATCAGCAGTGCATGACATTGGATTTTAATGACTCCAATTAGTCCTATATGGATGTACCTTCAAAAATACATCAAGCACTAATAAAATATGCATTATAGTATATTCAAGAGCATTTGCATGCAAAAAAAAAATCGTGTATCATTAATACACAGCTAGTTCTGAATGGTCATTAATAGACCTTAAAGGGAAAGTTCACCCAAAAATGAAAATTCTATCATTAATTACTCACCCTCATGTCATTCCAAACCCATAAGACATTCGTTCATCTTCACAACACAAATTAAGATATTTTTGATAAAATCCAAGAGCTTTCTGACCCTGCAAAGACAGCAGTGCAACTGACACAGTCAAGGTTCAGAAAGGTAGTAAGAACATCGTTTTAAAACGATTTACATTCGTTTACATTAGGAAATTTACAAAATATCTTCATGGAACATGATCTTTACTTAATTTCCTAAAGATTTTTGGCATAAAAGAAAAATCTATAATTTTGACCCATACAATGTATTTTTGGCTATTGCAACAAATATACCCCTGTGCCTTAAGACTGGTTTTGTGGTCCAGGGACACATTTTTGGGTGAACTATCGCTTTAATCAGGTTAATCAGGTGCCGTATTGAATTTAACACAGATGAAAAACCATGCAGTGCATAAAAGTTCTAGATCATGTCATTTTCACAAACTGTTTTATGGAGTTTTTTACTGAAAGTGTTTTTCCAGAAATACCTTTTGTCAGCTGAACAGCCAGTATGTCATTAAACAACAGGAAAATCCATTGAACGCACTGTACTTCTATGCCTCACAGCCTTGTTTTCATTACTGTCAAAATTAAATATGGTGCTTTCATAACCTATGGAAAAAGATGCTGTTTGGGATCAGGTGGTGTCGGTTATGGTAGGTTGCAGAGACTAATGTGGTCATGCTAACCAGCCAAACACTGACTCCTTGTTTAAAACATTAAATGGTGTTTTTGTTGTTATTTAATTTCATTTAATTGCAGTCCTAATGTTTGAAGACAGTCTTGGAAAAGTACTAGAGAAATCACCTGAGAATAGTCTCATTAGATCTAATTAAATTAATTTACTTGGCGCTAGTTTTCTCCTTTTGAGTTCCATGAGACAAATATACGGCGTGAGGATGAGTAGATGACGACGAAACTAACTACTAATTTTTGTTATTTCTAATTTAATTTTGTTGTATTTATTACTACTTGCTTTTAATTCAAGAAGCAAACATCTTTGTTCCATCTCTGTAACGCGAGAAACGCCGATTTTATTCAATGATTAATCACTGTATCACTTCAGCTGTCAAAACTGCAGCAGTACGGCTCCAGCAGCACTTCATTATTTCTAATTACTTCCAAATGTAATCCATTTACTGTGTATCCAGGGCTCTGCGTCGAGGATCCATTATGTATTTAATTTTGGTAGATTTTCTATAATCAATACAGACACAGGAAGCAGTCTTTAAGGGAGTTGGCTTGTGTGCTTTGGGTTTTCGTCACGTGTTTATTTGGTCTTTGCAGCTGCGGTCGACCGCGTTTGATCTTTCACATAATATTGGTTGTTAAGTCGTGCCTTAAACTGTTCTAAAATACTCTGCAGCTTTTACCGGAGGGAAATTAATGACCTCACGTTCCTGAGGTGACGACAGTCAGCTGCACAGCCGTCTCCGGGTGAGGACCTTCCTCAGTCACCGTGGTATCACCATGGTAACAAGCTTAGAGGAATGAGAAAGAGAATAATCTAATCTCCCCGTTTCAGCTGCCGCGATAAAGACGGGCGCAGTGCCGTCTGGAATGGGAGGTGAAGACTAAGGAAAAGTGTCTGGCTGTGCTCGGAGTTTGTGTGCTTAACATTCAAGCTGAGTGTGAACATGTGCACTGTTTCTGTACTGCAGTCCTTACTGAGTCAGATGCACTGTTTATCAGTATGTGTCACTGCGGCTGCAAAAGGCTTTTAAAACTTCACAACGGATATAATTCAGAAGTTCATCTGATAAAAAAGGCCTTTTGAAAAGCTCTCGGACTGGGTAAACCTGTCCGTAACCTAGCTTCAATGAGAAGGTGGCATTTTATCTCTGACTGTTAAATTATATACTATTTCTAAAGCTGAAACCTATTTCAAACCAATAATTGAAGGGTGACACATTTAATTGTTTGTGTTAAATTAATATTAACATTTCAAATTACTTCTATTATGGAAAGATGTTTTTCTCTGGAAACTTTGTAGGTAAAAGTAAGACCAAATACTCAGTATGGCCCCTTATAGGAACCAAACATCCAAATCCAAATGTGAATGTCAAACAATTAGAGCTGTCACTAACGATTATTTTGGTAATCAAGTAATCGGTCGATTATTCTGACGATTAATCGAGTAATCAGATCATTTATTTTCTTGTGGTAATAAGAATCGACCAAAGCGAACAATAGACTTTAAATTTACTTAAAATTCATATGTAATAGCAATGAGGCAATAATAATGACTTTAAATAAAGTATCAAAGCAAGTACTCATAAGTTTTTATTAAACAAAACTGTTAAAATACTTTATGTATTATTATAAACAACAGAACTAATGTACATTACGAATTGTAACAAATGCCTGCAGAGGGTGCCAACACTTTACTGCGTGATCTAATCCTTGTAGACTAAACAACAGTTCAACAATTCAAATTCAAATGTCCTCTTAATCTTTAATATTTATCCATTTCTTCATGACAGAAATGCTGTGGCCACTGTAATTTTCTTGAATGTGTACATCAAAACGTGTAAACTCAGAGTGAGGGTTTGAGCTTTTATTTTGAAATTGCAATGAACATTTAGCATATTGAGAAAGATACTGATGTATTCTTCTGTGCTTCTGTAGGTATATAAATTATCTGATGAAATGGCGCACATTGTGTTCCCAGATGGGAGTTCGAGAGGTTCCACACATGTAAATAATGACAGTTTGTGTGGAGCAGCATTTACTGTGAATGGAGCCACTCTGAGGTGCACGTTACCTCTGTGCATGTAAATAATTAAAGCACGTATGTGACCCTGGACCACAAAATCAGTCTTAAATCACTGGGGTTTATTTGTAGCAGTAGCAAAAAATACATTGTATGGGTCAAAATCATAGATTTTTCTTATATGCCAAAAATCATTAGGATATTAAGTAAAGATCATGTTTCATGAAGATTTTTTGTAAAATTCCTACTGCAAATATATAAAAAATTAATTTTTGATTAGTAATATGAATTAGTAAGAACTTCATTTGGACAACTTTAAAGGTGATTTTCTCAATATTTAGATTTTTTTTCCATATATTAAAATAGTTGTATCCATACATCAATGGAAAGCTTATTTTTTCAGCTTTCAGATGATGTATAAAGCTCAGTTTCGAAAAATTGACCCTTATGACTGGTTTTGTGGTCCAGGGTCACATATATTAAACCTGCACTGCATATATTTATTTAATTGAATCATAGCGTTTGTGAATTCATAATAGCATTATGCTTTATTATAATTTTTAAATCTGTCTAATAATGCATTTCATGGATTCTTGTATGTAGAATACACCACTTCTGGTATTTTGATGGCTACTCGATATGGGAAAATTGCAGTCAAAGACTTTTTTTTTTTTTTTAAATCAAGTACTCTAATTGAATCAAGGAATCATGACAGCCCTACAAACACTGCATGAAAGCTACAATAAATCGACTAACAGGGCATAAAGAAGAATCAGACATTCAAATTTTTTATATTACTTGCACATAATGCATTACTTAAGTGCACTTCTGCAGACAGGTTGTGGAGAATGTTCCACCTTCACTTAGCGCTACAATTATTTTGAACTGCCAAGGCAAAGAAGTTGGTTAACAGCAGATATTAATTTCTCTGTTATTTTATTCTTCTCAGAGTTCATACCGTGCAAAATGTTTTTTTTTTTTGTTTTGTTTTGTTTTTTTGCTTCACTAGAAACTTGATTTTGAAGGTAAAATGTAAAGAATGGTCCAGATGCAATTGACCCTTCGCAAACAGCTTATCTGACAGGCGATCTGACCAATCATAATGCCGAATCTGCCATTTCGTCCAACAACAAATTAGACAGACGAGTAGATGAACTTAGATTAAGTTTTTTCATGCTTTAAGTAAAAAAGAAAAGACGATCGGTTCACGTGTCATTGATCTAATAAGGCAACACAGTGATCTGTCACGACACATTGAAGAGCCATAAAAGAGACCTTGAGACCTTGTTTCATACCAGAACTAACCTGCTCTGTCTTGTCTGTTGGCGTGTTGTCAGTTTTTTCTTTGCTTTGCGATGTATTTTTGCATGAGAACATGATGTGTAGTGTGAGAGCGGCATTGTTGTCGGACATAGCAACAGTAACTAAGGATGGTGGATTTTTGCTGTTTCTGATCCATAAAGATGGGGTCCTGAATGTTTCTTACTCTCTATGCTCTATTTCTAGTTGGTAGATAGCTAGTTGGTAATACCTAGTAATATAATTGAGTGACACAAATGAAAATGGATCATCCAGTAGGCAGACATAAAATCATGTTGAGATTGCTAAAAAATGATTTAATTCCATTATGTTGAATGTATGTGGACAAATGTTTTCTGACAAAGAATCATTGAATTAAACCAAGAACGAAAAAAAATCAGTTGATGTGACCTAATTGATTTGCGTGGAACAATATGCATGATTAAATCATGTAAATTTAAACCACTGTTTTCAGCATCCTGGTTCTCCACAGCTGAGAGAGATGCAGAACAAAAAAAGATTTAGTGTTTCCTTAATGTATGAAAATTGAAAATAACATTGAAAATGTAAATGACTTCATATTGCACATTTGTTCTTATCACAAACAAGACATAGATTCGCTCTTGTTGCCTTTGTGGTGAACCGTTTCAGAGACTAAGCTATTTCCAGCCCCAACAAGAGAGAAAATGCAATCATTTTAGGCAGCATCTACTCATTCACCTTTCGTTCCGAGCTCTGACAAATACCTCCGGAGTTATTAATATAGTCAGGGTCTTTGCAGATGAAATGTAAATCTCAGGCAAGCGTGGAAGGCGCTGAATCAAATGAGACAAAGGTGTACTGGGGGCTGCGTGAACCTTCTGTCCCTCAAAAATAAATGTGCTGTTTTAATGCGGGTCATCCTTGGGGCAGAAGGGGATTTCTATTAAAATTTATTTTGGGAAATACAATATAATGATACGGGCAGGCTGGGGAGAATGGGAAAGTGGCAGAGAGAATGAACAGGACTCACACTAGACACAAAAAGATGAGCCGTTCACGGTAATGGTGGGATTATATGGAGATTAGCGCACTAGACGGGTCAGGAGACATTGTGATTGATGAGCCGTGGCAGGAAGTGGCAAAATGGCCTCAAGGTCACAAGAGAAAGTGATAGAAAAGAGCAGAGTTCATTCAGGCTTATATCCACACAGCAGAACCGAACAGAAGTCACACACAAAGAGATATTTGAATTCCTTGAGCCAACAGACAGAATAAATGATATCAACATATGGAGATTTACAGTCCAGAAGACGAGAAAAAAAACGTAACGTATGGAGAGAAAGAGACAGAAGGGAACACTAGAGGCATTTATATAGTAACTTGGGAAAATAGACTCGTTTTTCAGCGGCTGCATCTTTGAGGAGTTTTAATCCCTTTCCAGTCATGGATCTTACGAGGACACTATTTTCTGACAATAGTGAGTTTCATTTCTTGAGTGCCACTAAAAATGAACCGACTGCAATCTGTTCTGGTTAAATTCAGTAAAGCATCAACCCTCAGTGGTGCAGAAATACCCATCATAACAGCAGTCTCCAGCTCCCAAATTACTGGAACTAGCAAAGCCTGAACTCCTTGGAGACAAACGTCGGTGTTTGAAATGTAAACATCTCAGGGCTTGGTTGTTTATAGAGCTTTCAATTCTTAAAGGCTCATTTATCCTGGGATGCATCTGCAAAATCCGCTGAGGTTGGTAGTTTGTTTGACTGGCTTTGAATAGAAAGTGTAGAGGAGCAAAGAGGAGCTCCGTTGGGGTTGAGTCTGGAGTTTGTGCTGGCGCTGGAGGTGTTTTGGAATGGAAAAGAATTTCACTTTCCTTTGTTGATGCCTGTAACATGCTAGGGCTTATTTTTGGGCTAGAAGCATGATTGGTGAGTACATGGTAGCGTTTGTTGTCCAGATTCTTAAAGGGGTCATGAACTGCCTTTTATTATTTTGTACTGATCTGCTTATATTGTTATTTTTACATAAAAAAATAATTTAAAAGTAACAGGCTATCTTCTGTCCTGTTTTTAACCCCCCTCATCAGAATGGTCTGTTTGAGTAGGTGTGGTGGATTGTAGACTCAGAAGCAAACACCCACTGCAGTGATTGGCTAACAATTTTGCAGTTTTTAATAAATTATTCTGCTGTGATTTCACAGCATTAGTCACACTTGTGTGGTGCAACATTACTGTTGAATCCGATATAGTCGGCAGAGCGTTGTCTATTAGTTTCAATCTTTCTGTAAATCCTGCGTCAAATTATGCCTTGTTTGTAAACGAATTTTGGATTTATTTTCATTAAAAATAAAGTTCATTCACTCTTTCCTAAAGTTGGGATCAGAAGGAAGGCAGTGCAAAGACTGTTTTTTTTCACAACTTGGCACTGTACAGCATCTTGTTTTCTTTGGAGTCATCTTTTATTGTTTGATTTCTGCGTAGACCTGCATTCGACTCTTTCGTTATTTACCTACCATGTGCGTAAATTGGTGGGAGGGGATAAACAGGAAGTGATGTAGAAGCAGGCATTTTAAGAGGCAGTCATGACCTAGTCATGAGAGTCGGGCTTAGAACCCAAAGGTCTCTGGTTCGATTCCCACACCAGCAGGAATTGAAGGTGGAGATTGTGAATGAACAGCGCTCTTTCCACCTTCAATACCATGACTGAAGTGCCCTTGAGCAAGGCACTGAACCCCCAGTGGCTGCCCACTGCTCTGGGTGTGTGTTCACAGTGTGTGTGTGTACATGTGTTTACTTCTCACTGCTGTGTGTGTGCACTCATGATGGGTTAAATGTAGAGGACCAATTTCGAGTACTTGACAATACGTCGTCACTTTCTTTCATTGATTTTCTTCAGTGGAGGCAGTTTTTAGCCACACTATTACATCATAGAGTGGCATATTCCACAACCTGTTGTACTGGTAGGTTAGCTTTAATATGTGACCCTGGACCACAAAACCAGTTGTATGACACATATTTCGTGACGGAACTCACCAAACTCTCCAAACAAAAGGAAAAGGCGTGTTCGACTTAAAGCAGTGCTGCGTGTGTTACATCAAAGCACTCATTCACTGATCGGTCTGCTCATCACCATGTCGAGCACACGCAGTGCCATCTGCTGGACTAAGTGCATTCATTGTTGCGTGTATGTAATTTTATTTTCACCACCTGCGAACTCACAAAGAGGCACTTTACCTTCATAAAAGGCACTTTACCTCCTCATTGCTCCACGTTTGTGCTCTGCTCATTTTGTTTTGGACACACCATTTGTTCCCTTTGTGAAATCACGTCGCATAGCGTTGCATCTTGTTATTATTTCCTGTTTTTGGTTCGTTTAGAAATATACATCTTTTTAGCGGTCTCGGTCTACCTGTTTGGTGCGCACCAGGGTTCGGATGGCAGTGTTCACACTTACTCAAACGAACCGCACTAACAGAGCAATCGCACCAGGGTTCGTTTTAATCGAACCAAACATGACAAGTGTGAACACACCCTTATACATCATCCAAAACTTAAATAAATATGCTTTCCATTGATGTGTGGTTTGTTAATAACACAATATTTGGCCGAGATAAATCTATTTAAAAATCTAGAATCGTCTCGGTTACATATTATAAACAAAAAAGTGTTTATAAGGTATACTGTTTATAAGGTTCTTTGTAATTTTTAGTAAAGGTAAATAAAATAGTTTATTTTAAGGCTCTTTTTTGGTAAATGTATAGTTTTAAATCATTTCTTTGTAAGGATCTTTTTAGGTGCTTAAGTGCATTTTAAAAAAAAAATCTTTTTACATTTTTTTTCAAGTGCTAGAAAAGGTATCTTGAAGTCGATTTAGTCATTTCTAATGTGTAATGGTTCTCCTCACTGATGTGAGATTGCTAAGCAGGAAAATCTCCTGTGAAAATGCTTTCGTTTGTTTTCATTTGCTTTTTTCATTTGTGCATCGGCTGTTGGGTGTTACAAGCTCCCTGGTGGGCACATGTTGTTAAAGGCCAATATCTAAATTTGGTTTAGGTCTCTGAGCAATGAATCCATATTCCTCTGAGTTGAGAAATGACCTTTAACTTGAAAGAGAAAAACAGAAAAACTACTTGTTGTTCTACTGAGGTGGAAAATCTCACGTCGTCCTTACTAAATCATTCATCGTCATGAGTGAATGAGTTCATAAGATCCGCTTCAGGGAAAATAACATTGCTCTTTTAGAAATAGACAATCAGAACAAAGTGAATGAAACAGCATTTTTATGTAAGAGAGCATATTCAGCTATAGTTCTGTCATATTTTATGCAGTCCTCTCTGGAATAGTCTTTAGCAGCTAGCTCTTGTTTACCATCAGCTTGCTTTGCTCTGCTGATTTGGATCTTTTCTAAAGATCAGCGGGTAAAACTGGAGTGAAAGATTGGCACTGTGGTGCCAGAGGGATTAGTGGGGCTCGATGGCAAAGACTGGCACCCACAGCGCTGGAACATTTCAGCTGCTCTCTGTGCCACCCCGCTGTGTCTGGTAGTTTGGATGGAAACACAAGGTGCCAGGATCTTGCTGCTCGGACAGTCACAATCCACTGCAGCAGGGGGTATGCTAGGAGAATTGTTGGGGGGCTTAAAGAGTATTTAATATAAATACATAAATGTACGCAAAACATTTTATTTCTAGGATTAAAAAACTTGAAATAAACTGCATGCTTGTTCGAATGCCAGATTTCTCAGTTCATTTTTCCCTCTCCTTCTTACATCATGAGTACAGAATTTAGAAATGAGCTATGCGTATATTGGTACCAACTTTTGCATGCCCATTTCCTCTTTTTAAATTTACATTTCCTTGCTTTTATCTAATGCTTAATTCAAGTTAATATTCAAAAACACAATTTAATAACACTGCTTAATGCACTATTAAAAATAAACGTACCAAAAGGGGTTTTGTATTTTCATTTTGGGTTGCCCAAAAAAACATTTTAAAACCATTTTAATAATAATCCAAAGAACCGTTTTCCACTGTAAAGAACCTTTGTGCAATGGAAATTTTCCATGAAGGCTAAAGGTTCTTCATGGAACCATCAATGGCAATAAACAACATTAATGTTTAAGACTTTGTAATGTTTAGCCAATCTCTGCCTAAATTCACTAGCATTTAAGACAAGTGATTCTAGTTTAAGGCTTCATCTACATTAATCCAGATATATTTAAAAACAGCGTTTTTGTTTTAAAACGCTCTCAGTCCACATTACCATTTTCAAGCATATTCCATAAGTTTCTCATCCACACTGAAGTGTCGGAAAACGTCTCGGTTACATCCGTAACCCTCGTTCCCTGAAGGAGGGAACGGAGACGTTACGTCATAACTGACGTATTTGGGGTCTCCCTTGGGAGGCCAATCACCTCTGAGCCAACTGGAAAAAGCCAATGAAAATTGGCGAGTGGATTTTGCATGCCAAGCCACTCCCCCGTACATACGGGTATATAAGATGGCGGCGTGCATCCACTCATTCAGATTTAAGCTGAGGAACTGAGCCAAAACCGAGCCCCCCAGCACAGTCCCGAATTGTGGCAAGAGGACGTAACGTCTCCGTTCCCTCCTTCAGGGAACGAGGGTTACGGATGTAACCGAGACGTTCCCCTTCAGTCGTTCTCTACGACGTTACGTCATAACTGACGTATTTGGGGTCTCCTCTGGAAAACGCCACAATTCTGAACTGCGTTACGTGATTTGAGATACAAATGCTGACAAGCAAGCGAGTCAGAACAGATGAATCTCAACACGTAACCTTCCCAACGCCCTGAAGGCCAGAAACCGGGCCTACCAGGGGTGCCAGGTAACTGAAGCAAGCGTTGGGGGGGGCAGAGACACTTGATAAGGCCGGGGTCTCAAGGTCACGTGAGAATCAGCCGGACCAAACTCAAGGCACGACTCGCTGACTGAGAAGGCGTGCAGGTCCCCCACACTTTTGATAGACGTGAGCGCGATCAGGAGCAATGTCTTAAAAGACAGATATTTCAGCTCGACTGATGCAAGCGGCTCAAGGTGGGCCCTCCGAAGGACTAATAGCACAACGGAGAGATCCCAAGAGGGGATGAGGTGCGAGCGAGGGGTGATTTAGCCTCCTAGCACCTCTCAGGAACCTGGCGATCAGGTGATGCCTCCCAAGGGACAGGCCATCGACTGCATCATGGTATGCAGCGATGGCCGCCCCGTATGCTTTTAAAGTGGAGGGGGACAGCCTCCGCTCCAACTTATCATGAAGAAAGGAGAGCACCACACCGACCGAGCATCTCTGTGGGTCCTCCCAGCGGGAGGAACACCAATCAGCGAACAGACCCCACTTCAGGGCATAGGCCTGCCTGGTAGAGGGGGCTCTAGCCTGAGTGATGGTATTAATCACGGCCTGGGGAAGGCCAGTGAGGTCTGCCGAGTCCCGTCCAGAAGCCACACATGGAGGTTCCAGAGATCGGGACGCGGGTGCCGGATTGTGCCCATCCCCTGAAAAGGAAGGTCCTACCTCAGGGGAATCTTCCAGGGAGGCGCTGTCGTGAGGAGCATAGGGTCGGCAAACCAGGTCCGGGTGGGCCAGTAAGGCGCAACCAACAAGACCTGCTCCTCGTCCTCCCTGATCTTGCACAGAGTCTGTGCAAGGAGGCTCACTGGGGAAAGGCGTACTTGGTGAGACCCCGGGGCCAGCTGTGTGCCAGCGCGTCCCCGCCGCGGGGGCCTCGGACAGGGCATAAAACAGCCGGCAGTGGGAGGATTCCAAGGAGGTGAACAGGTCCACCTGAGCCTCTCCGAATCAACTCCAAATTAGCTGGACCACCTGGGGGTGGAGTCGCCATTTTCCGGGACGAGTGAGCTGTCGTGAAAGCGCATCGGCTGCACGATTCAGTTCCCCCGGGATGTGAACGGCCCGCAGCGATCTGAGCCGCGTCTGACTCCACAGGAGGAGATGACGGGCGAGTTGCGACATACGACGGCAGCACAAACCACCCTGCTGGTTGATATACGCCTCCGTCGGAACATTGTCTGTTCGAGTCAGCACATGCTTGTCGCGCAGCATCGGAGAAACCGACGCAGCGCTAGAAGCACTGCGAGCAACTCGAGGCAATTGATTTGCCACTGCAGTCGAGGTCCCAACCAGGAGCCCGAAGCTGTCTGCCCATTGCAAACGGCACCCCAGCCCGTCTTGGAGGCATCTGTAACCATGTGCCTCGACACCTGACCCAAGGGCACACCGGCCCGTAGGAAGGCAGGGTCTGAGCAAGAGCTGAAAGGCGGCGACATTCTGGGATAACGCCAACCCGGAACGTGCCGCGGTGCCATGCCCATCTCGGGATTCGGCCATAGAACCAGTGCTGAAGCGGCCTTATATGGAGCAGTCCGAGCAGCGTAACTGCGGCTGCAGCTGCCATATGCCCCAGGAGCCTCTGAAACAGTTTGAGAGGAACCGCTGTCCGGTGTCTGAAAGGTTCAGACAACTCAGCACTGACTGAGTGCACTCTATTGACCGAATCCAACTCCATGTCAAGAAAAGAGATACTCTGCACAGGGGAGAGTCTGCTCTTCTCCTGGTTGACCTGAAGCCCTAGATGGCTCGAAGGGGAGGACTCTGTACTGATATGCCCGACCCTCGAAGGCAAACCCAAGAAACGGTCTGTGTCGAGGAAGAATCGAGACATGAAAGTACGCATCCTTCAGGTCGATGGCTGCAAACCAATCCTGGTGACGAAGCACGACAAAAAGCGCTTCGCTGTCAGCATCCTGAACAGTAGCCTGAGAAGGGACCGGTTCAGAACCCGAAGTCCAGGATAGGACGTAACCCGCCGGACTTCTTGGGTACGATGAAATAGGGGCTGTAAAACCCCGAATTCATCTCGGCTGGAGGGACTGGCTCGATCGCGTTCGTCGTTTTCCAGAAGAACCGCAATCTCCGCACACAGCACAGAGGCATCTGTGTCCGAACGGACAGAGGTGAAAAAGGTGCCTCTGAATCTGGGCGGGCGCCGTTTGAATTGGATCGTATAGCCGAGCCGGACTGTCCGGATCAATCAGCGAGATGGGCTAGGGAGCGATAACCACGCTGCCAGACTCCGAGCAAGCGGGATCAACGGAACAGTCACTGACATACCCCTGGTGGGGCAGCCTGGGGGAGGAAGGTGACCCAACCCAAAGGTCGGCGGCAACAGCGAAGTCACCCCTTCCTGGCCCTCCCCAGGGAGGGAGGGGGGACAGATATCAAAAGTCCCCTGCCGAGCAATCTTCTTTATCCCCGGGAAGCCTGCTTCCAGGAAGCCCCATTTCCATTTATTTCCACAAGGCAACCCAGATGGCAGACCGCCACCCCTAGGAGTGGTCAGCCCAATGCCCCCGAAGGGGAGCAGAGCGGAGCACCGGGGCGGACCTTCGGCGAAGGCAGACGAAGAGAAAAACGCGGCCCTACCAAGGGCACTCCTGTCTGCATAAAAACTGCCTAGGACCGCGGGCAAGGTCCTGAACAGTGTCGCCGAAGAGGCTGGTCTGAAGGATGAAACACCAAGAAAGCGAGCTTTGTCAGTGTTCTGTATCCCACCAGATTCAGCCAATGTTTTTTTTTGTTTTTTTTTTTTCCTCTTAGGCCACCAAGATGGACATCACCTGACCAAGGGAGTGCATCGAGACCTTGCGATCACCGTATGCAGTTCCTGCCTCAACCTTAAGCCAGAACTCTACTCGTGCACGACAAAATCATGGCCTATATGATGCAGGAGGGCCATGGCGTGCAGGGCGGAGGTGGCATGGCCTGCAGCACTGCGAGCCTCGCTCACAGCAAGGCTGACAGTGCTCACAAGCCAGGAGGGAACACGGGCAGCCCACCAGGTGGCGGCGTACTGCGTGCACGAATGCACCACAACCGCACACTCCACCAGAGGGTGTCAACGTGCTCCACGCCACCCCCACCACGTGCAGGGCGGAGGTGGCATGGCCTGCAGTTACTGTGAGCCCCGCTTTAAGCCAAGGCTGGCAGCACTAACAAGCCAAGAGGAAACACGGACCACCCACCAGGTGGCGGCGTATTGCGTGCACGAGCGCACCGCAATCGCACACTCCACCAGACGGCGTCAGCGTGCTTCCCGCCACCCCCACCCGTGAGGAGGGCGCGGGGGAAAAGCCGAACACGTAGTTAAGCTCTTTCTGAACCTCCGGGAAGAAAGGCCCCAGGGAGGGCGCGGCAAAAGCCGTGTCCCGTCGCTGAGAACCAATCGTCAGACCGCGAACAACCAGGGGAGGCGGGAATCCGACCCCCGGCCTGGTCGTCGCGGCAGCCCGGAGGAACACGGCAGTCAACCTAGCCTGGGACTCGGTAGAATCCCTGGCGTCAGAAGACGAACCGCTCCGCTGATGTGACGATAGACATCTTAACGACCTCCTGAGCACTAAATGTGACGCAGGGCTCGTGATAAGACGAACCGGCATCAGCATTCAGAACTCGACGGTAATACGCTAAGAGGAGCGGGTCCTCCGCGGGGATTCACCCGACGGAAAAACCCGGACTATAACCCTCAGGTCCCCCATGCTTCTAGCCAATGCAGCCTCGGGAGTCAGCAACCCGCGAGCCCGGAAAGGGTAGAGCGCAAAGGCAGCCTACAAAACAAATGTAAGCAATGACCAAGCGTAATAATGGGTCTGCCCACAAGAGCGGGCATAACCCAACCACAAACGCTATCTCCTTGTGCGTTATTTACAACCCAGACCTATGAGACAGCGATTGTGCCCGTGCGGAGGAAGTAAGGAAACTACTGACCCTAAAAGCACACGATCGGAGATGCGTCTTGAGAAAGACACTCTCAACGAGCGTGTTTCGTTGGAAAATTAGCGCTGGTTTGCCCAGGGAAGGACCGCGGCACAAGCGTGCACTCAAGAGGGGTTCCTAGCTGGAATCCAAAGTTACCGAACAGAGATACAGCCGGCTACGCAGCGTTGAGAGACTCCAACGATGAGTTTCCAGTCAGCTTGCGGGTGAAGCTCCGAAGCAGAAATCTGAATGAGTGGATGCACGCCGCCATCTTATATACCCGTATGTACGGGGGAGTG
This sequence comes from Labeo catla, assembly GCA_012976165.1. Taxonomy (NCBI): domain Eukaryota; kingdom Metazoa; phylum Chordata; class Actinopteri; order Cypriniformes; family Cyprinidae; genus Labeo; species Labeo catla. Next base: position 1,566,946 of record VONZ01000074.1, read on the forward strand.
GCTTGGCATGCAAAATCCACTCGCCAATTTTCATTGGCTTTTTCCAGTTGGCTCAGAGGTGATTGGCCTCCCAAGGGAGACCCCAAATACGTCAGTTATGACGTAACGTTGTAGAGAACGACTGAAGGGGAACATTAAATTCGCCTTACTGTGCATGTGTAAAACCTCATAAAAGCTCCCTGAGAAGATACAGACTGAACAGACATATTAAGTCTTCATGCAGTTCTTCTGGCAGGATCTTTTTATTTATGGAAATATCTCATTGTTCGCGTCCAGGTCGCACTCACTCCCCATTATATGTGAACTTGGACCACAGAATCAGTCATAAGAGTCAATTTTTTTTAAAACTGATATGTATACATCATGAATAAATAAGCTTTCTATTGATGTATGGTTTGTTAGAATAGGACAATATTTGGCCGAGATACAACTATTTGAATATCTGGAATCTGAGGGTGCCAAAAAATCTAAATATTGAGAAAATCGCCTTTAAAGTTGTCCAGATGAAGTTCTTACTAATGCATATTACTAATGAAAAATTACGTTTTTATACATCTACGGTAGATTTACAAAATATCTTCATGGAACATATTTACTTAATGTCCTAATTATTTTTGGCATAAAAGAAAAATGTAGCATTTTGACCCATACAATGTATTGTTGGCTATTGCTACAAATATACTCATGCTACTTATGACTGGTTTTGTGGTCCAGGGTCACATATGTTTGATCTAAAATGCAACTGCCCACATGTTTTGGTGCAGACAGCAATTGTGAGTACATTTTCAGTCATCTTTGCAAGACTGTAATATGAAGGGTACAAAGTGTACAAAGTAACATATCATTAGCAAAAGTGTGAAAGTGAATAGAACATAAACACAATACTGGTATAAACATAGATATCTATTGGTGCAAAATGTGTCACATGATTAAACATGCATCATCGTTGCCAAAAGTCTTTGCTTTCACAATGCATACTACAATGTAAAAATGCCAATTTTACAAAAAATATCCAATTTGGAGAGCGTTTTTAAAAAGCTGTTTTCCTTGACAAAAACGCTATCTCAGTGTGGACAGAAGCCAAAACGTTTTAGTGTGAATAAGGCCTAAATGTGTTATTTTTCAGCACAACACTATTATGAAGGAGTTAAATCTATCAGAAAACTATCAGGTAGTCTATCTTTCTTCAAAGCCTCACAATTCAGCAGTATTTTTTCCACAGCTAGGCATTTTAGATATCCTTACGAAACGTTTTTATTTTTAATCTGGGGCATCTTAGAGTCTAATATGAGATTGTGGTTTAGGGAAGGTCATCCAGTGGGTAAAGCACTAGTTGCTGTGGCCACTAATGCAGTCGTTCATTTCAGCCTCGATCCTGGTCAGATCCCCTCATCAAGGCCGGCTTCTTAGCTTGCAGAAAGTGACACTTTATTGACTGCCCATCGACCGCTAAGCTGCTGGAGATGTTTTTTTTTTTTCAGTCTCTTTCTCTCTGTCTCTTTGTATTTTTTGTCTTTCTCAGTCTCTGTTTATGTCTCAAACGCTCTCCGTCATTGTTACTTTGTTGTTTTGTTTCTTTCATCTTATTAAAATGCATTCTTAAAGTACCGGTACTAGTAAAATGCGAAATCGTACAGTTTTTAAAAGCAGGGTATCGCGATACTTTTTAAGTACCAGTATATCGTGCAACACTAGTGTTCATGAATGATCACGTAACGCACACTTTCGATCTTGTAGTATGGTAAGATATCTTTTCTGAAAAGCCAGTATGGATGAGGATTGTTTTAATTTTTTAAACAAAAACGCACCTGTGTAAACATAACCTTACATTTAAGGGGGTTGTAATGCTTTCACGCAGTGTAACCGGTGTAAACTAGCAGGTGTGTTCGAATTTGTCGCTGCTCTTCGCAGGATCAAGAGCACTATAGAGAGCAGACTTCTTCGTACGCTTTCGGATTGCTCTCGTGGATGTGCCGTGCGATGACGGTTTGTTGCTGCGTCGACCAATGCACAATGCACCGAACAACAACAGGTTTTTCGCTACTCTGTGGTATTGAGGCATTTCAGTCTGTGCCTAAAAAGTATCGAACTCGATACCCAGCCCTACTCATCATTCTCATCTCTTCATCTCTTTCCTTCCAGTGCACTCTTCTTCCATTATATATCTGAGAGCAGCTCCATCGTGTGTTATTATAGGTGCCATCAAGGGCAGACCATAGTCAGATCCTGAGATCAGCACACATGTTGGTTTGTGTGTGAATGTAAGAATCTTTGAACCTCACTTCTCATGAGAGAAAAATAGAGAGTTTTAGAAAGGATACAGGTGTATCAAATGCAAGTGAAATGGTGCATATGTACTGAGTGTATGTCTAGTATATGCGATTCAATCTTTCTGTGCTGTGTTAAATGTCTGTGTGTTTATTGTACACAGTTGACCATTGTGCAGTGTAATGACCCTGAGTGAAACCGATTCGTAGATCTTCTGCTGGGTCTTTTAGCGCTCAATGGAAGACTTTCAGCGAGTAGCACTTAATCTGGTCAAAGCTGGGAAAAATGAAGTTTTAAGCCCTAATTCCTTTCCTAATTCTTCTTCCCTAATCCTTCGAAGAAGGGCAGCCGGTTTCGGGCCTCCTTTCCTGAGTTTCACACATTGGCTCTTACTTCTCTTGCCAATTCAAACCCTCATCTGGCTTTCAAAGTGCTCTCCAAAAGCTGTCAACCAGTGGAAGAAAAGGGCCTCGGGAGCACTCCACAAAATTAGACACCTTCGCTCTGCGCCACTGTCGTCAGCGGATTGCTGTAATTACATGCGCAAATGGGTCATTGGCAAGGTCTTCTATGCTGTCAGGTGTGGATAGAAGAGGCAATGTGCCAAAGGGGGTTTTACGACATGCGTTTCTCAATGGGACCGGGACACTCAAACAGTCATATTTGTGTGAAGTAGGCTTTAATGGACCCAATGTGGTGAAGGCTTAGTTGATAACCACATAATTAGAGAATTAAGAGCCTTGAACCATATTTATGGGACAAGTTTGCAGGTCATATGGCAAAATTTACATCTTTACAAAATGCTGTCAATATTAGCGCATTAACAGAGGCCATTATATTTTCCAATCGAAAATATTTAACTCATTTAACACAGGGGCGGAGTTAGGGTTGGCCACCCCACTCACAACTGCTGCTTCTGTCTCTTTTTTCTTGACAAGAATTGCGTTTATTTAGACAATGTTTCAAACAGGAGACTTTTCAGATGCGCACACCACTTCATCTCAGCACCAGGTGCTAGTCAAACGAGCGTGGAAACGGTACAGGTGAAGAGGGAGCTTCAGTAGAACAACAGTGAACTGCGGTCAGATGAGATGTTGTCAGACCATATGTCAGTAAAAACAAATTTTCCTGTCCTGTCAGCTGTTATACTGTGCTTATAGCACTTGTACTTCAATTGCATTCACAAATGCAGCGGCTCGTGCTGTAGCCTGTATCGTTTTATATTTAAGCGCCAGTGAAACTACAAACATGCGTGTCAGATCCAGTTCAGCAGCGGCAGCTCTTAAAGTACTAGCAGCCAAATAAGCTAATAACCCACCTGCTGTAATGTCTATTAATCAGAGAACAAAAGAAAAAAGAGAAAATCAATAACTTTTGTAGCTTTAAGGATTCTTCTATATTTATTTAGAATTTAGTGTTTGATAACTTATTCAATTTCTCTACATTTTCTACTTGCTGAAGGGCACAGATAAATAATGGGTTTATGTGATCACTTAAGTTAGAAGCTGTTATTTTTTTATTTTTTTTTTTTAAGTCTAACAAATGTTAAAATTGATAGCTGTCAATTAAACTGTTATAATCAGTGGAGAAATATTAGGAAAAAAGAATAGTTCCCTAGAGACATCAGTAATATTGGTATCAGTGATACTCACCTTCAGTCATAAAAAAGATGCCATTAAACAAATATTAAAAAATATACTGTCTTTATGTTGTTTCTACATTAATTTAAAGATTGAATGTGAAATTACTGCAATATAACATTATATTTAAAAACTTTAATGTTAGGTGGGATTAATCATGGTTAATTTCAGAAAAAAATGTAGATTAATTAGGGTTTTCTATTTTTATTTCTTAATTTTTGAACGATTGACAGCACAAGTTTAGACATAAATTACATTTTCTGGGGGAAGTTTTTTAAATACATGTTAGAGTACCCAACTGCAAAATTATTCATCCAAAATATAAGTAATCAGGTCCTTAGAAAGTATAAGTGAAAAAATAATGAGAACTTGAAATTTATATTAGTTGCCAGCAATGATATAAAAAAGGGTTTTGTTTTGGCGGGAAAATTTAATTTAATTAAGTAAAAACAATAAGATTTAAAAATAACATTGTACTCGGATACCCATAGCTTAGAAACCAATTTGAAAAGTACCATAACAATTTGCAATATTCAAGTAGTGTTTTTATTTAGCAGGCAAATTTGATTGAGCTGTAGTCGATTACGAATGCACTTCCTTAATTTTGTGGCACAAACACTTTGTGACAAACAGTGCACCATGTAATATACCATAGGTAATATGTTGAAACAGAACAACTGTAGAGTCATTCCATACATTTCGAAATCATTGCCAGAATAAAAAGTCACATTACCACAATACAAAAAGAGGAACAAGACAATTTTCATCAATCTGGAGATTCTCTTGAGAAAGTAAGATGATTCTGTGGCTCATGCATAGAACTTAAATGTCACATTCACCATGTAGAAGCGGCATCATTAGCTCATGGAGATCAGTGGAAATCCAAAGATCCTCTTTCAGGCTATCATCTTTCCGCTGTAAGCTTTGTGCTTCCTACATTCTCTATTGATTCAAAGATGTAATGTGTCCTCTCCATCTGTGGAGATTCACTTGACCTTTGTGTCCCTTAAGAGCTCAGCGTGTTCTTGTGTGGTGGTTCTCTTCTGGGAGTTAAGAATGTAGGCTTTTCTTTCACTACATGTTTGGTTTTTTTTATAGTTGGCTAATACAACATTGCATTGTAGTTTCATTGTATCTTCAAAAATAATATACATGATATCAAAGCTTTCTCTTTAAGCACCTGCTTAACTGTGATGTTCTAAACCGCTTCCATTTCACAAATCGTGCACGTGTGTGTATGTGTGTGTTAATCTGAGCTGCTTTTTACTAGATGACCCTGGAGTTACAATATCATCCATCCATCCATTCATTGCGTGCATTGCAATGAAGGCCACTCAAAAGAATCAAGTGGAAATCATTTCCATCTCACGCTCACATATGAAAAAAAAAAACATTAATCTCAGGGAATTCTGTGCAAATGGGGTAGAACAAAACAATGTACTTTATAGAACAATCATATTTATGAGGAAAGCTAAGTTAGATCATATCTGTTAGATAATAGAACTAGAGGTTTTTGATAAATATGTCTTTTTAAAACTCAATTATGTGCTAAAACATAAACACAAAATAAGAAATGATAATGGGGCAAATAATTATTTATTCATCTTTTTATTTTCATGATATATTTTTATATATCTGTTGCCTTTTCACACATATTCTGGACACAAATTTAGAATTTGTTCCTACTACTTGAGTTGTTCCAACAATTTAACTTAAATTAAGAAACATGTTTTTCATATAATTAAAAACAACAATTATAATAGAATTTTTTACTTGAAAACTAGACTAAATACGGATTAAGAAAATATTTTCTATCTAGTCTCTTGGTGCTATTTTCACTTGACATGTGCTCTCAGTTCATATACTGCTTCTTTGACCCAGACGGGAATGCTCCACTCATTCTTGCTATTTGTTGTGAAGGTCAGTTTCCATACACTGTGCAGGAGATGGGTGGCTTCATTCATCATCTGTCTGACAGCCCATGTTGTGCCCTAAATCCACCCCCACCTTTCTCCTTAGTTTCTGCACAAGTAGGTTTGTCCCATTAAGAGCCATTTTCTTGGACACTCACCATCTGTCTTCCGTTCATTTGAGTATCTCCTTTCCTTCCACCATTTAAAGCAAAACCTATTCCTTTGCTCAGTGTGTGCTACATTTTAATGTTTTATAACCTTAAATGTCTTTGTGTTATACATGAAAAGCACTTTAAAGATTCTTCATTATAAACAACAACAAAAGACTAGATTTTTGTAGCCATTATCCACAAAACGGAGAAGTCAATCATTGACCTTGGGTTTTCACACACAGATATTCATAAACAACATCAGAAGCAGGATCTTTGTGGCAGTGGTTGCAGATGAAAACAGAGGGGGTTGGTGATCGACTATGTTTCTGGTCAGGGAAAATCGATTCAGAGGGTCCGTCTAACCGGGAGATGGAGATAACTGTTACTGCCCCTTTTCTCCAACACGTTTCTAATTTCCACACCCTTGGGCCCAAGCAACCACACTTCAGGGAGAAGCTGGATGCTGGGCAATAAGTCATGATGCTGGACAGATGTGTTTAGTGCAAAGCTTGATCTATTAGTGCATTAGTTCACATTAAAAAATAATAATAATAATAATTCTTTACTCACAGTTATGGAAGAAAGTGCTCGATACATGGCTATGACAGTATATCTTTTTTTTTTTTGAGTAAGTCTTAGAATCATTTTCTCAAGTGATTCATTCAAATCACTGATTTGTTCAGGAATAAAACAGTGACTGTCTTTAAAAGATTAGATCACTTTCAGAATAAAAATTTCCCTATAATTTACTCACCACCATGTCCTCCAGGATATTCATGTCTTTCTTTCTTCAGTCGAAAAGAAATTAAGGCTTTTGAGGAAAACATCCAAAATTTTTCTCCATGTAGTGGGGAGCCAATGGGTTGAAGGTCCAAATTGCAGTTTCACTGCACCTCAAAGGGCTCTACACAGTCCCAGCCAAGGAATAAGGATCTTATCTAGCAAACCGATTGGTCATTTTCTAAAAAAAAAAAAAAAAATACAAATTTCTATACTTTTTAACAACAAATGCTTGTCTTGCACTAGCTTGACTTCACGCATTACATAGTCATGTTGGAATGTCACGTGTGATGTAGGTGGAAGTACCGACCCAGTGTTTACAAAGTGAACGTACAAAGAAAGTCAAACGCCCTTTACAAAAAAAGTTAAACCATGATGTCAGATAATTTTGAAGTTGAAGGAGAAAATTAGATGGAGTTTTTCGCCCTTTGTAGCTAAAAAAGTATATTAATTTTTTTTTTTACTTTGAGCCCTTTCAATTTAGACCCTTAACCTACTGGCTCCCATTGTCCACTATATGTGGAAAATCCTGGAATGTTTTCTCAAAAACCTTTTTTTTTGACTGAAGAAAGAAAGACATGAACATCTTGGATGACGTGGGGGTGACTAAATCACCAGGAAATTTTTATTCTGAATCTTTTTTAAGAGTGAAGCATTGAATCATTCACTCAAGCGATTCATTCAAAATACTCATTCAGGAAAGGAAATGACTCTGAGTGAATAACTGAATTATTTACTTAAAAGATTTGTCAGAACACTAATTCATTCAACAATGAAACACAACAGTGAATTTTGCAACTTTTTTTTTTTTTTTGCCTAACTACTCTACTTTTTTGCCCCCTTTTTTTTTTTTTTTATCTTTGATCCGTGAAAAGACACAGTGCCAGGATTTGTGGTTGTCATCTACACTAAAATAAAGGGAAAAAAAACACTTTAAAGAAAATCAATACAGGGACAAAATACACCAGAACAATTACAAAAAACACCTGTGACCTAAACATTGTTCTTTGCACAGAAGTGCAGTATATTTTATTTGTTCTTTTCTGTCTTTTATCTGCCTGCTTTTCTTTTCTCATCTCTCAGTCTTTGCGGTCTAAGTTTTAAAAATAGCACCTCATAATGGAGGGTCAGGATCCAAAGGGGAACGATGATCCTCCTCCGAGGAGACGTAATTTAAATTCCATGGCGTACGGGATTGCTTTTCCCCGTCCACTGATGAGGGCAGATATGCGATAGCGAGGGGCTTTAAGCTTCGGCTCCTGGGAAGCCTCTATCGCCAGGGAGCAGGAGCGGCAAATCAGAAATCATCATGATGAAATGAGGGGCGAGGCTGAGGAAAGATCAGTGGGGGATTTGAACTTCTCATGAGAGCCAGAGACAAAGACTGAATGAGAATTATATCTGTCCTCTGTCTCTCCCTCCATCTCTCTCCATCTATTTATGAAGCCTTGCTTGAGTGAAAGAGACAGAGAGACAGACTGTGATTGCCTGCTCGTCTTGACCCAAGTAATATTTGTCAGACCTTTTGTAGCTTATGCTGTCTTGTCTCGTCTTTATGTATCCAAGCAGGGAACGAGGGTTCGGCGGAGAATGGACAGAAGGAGACGTCCACCTGTGACATTTGCCAGTTTGGGGCTGAGTGTGATGTCGATGCTGAAGATGTCTGGTAAGCACAAAAACAGCCTGTAGGAGAACTAATATCACAAAAAAAATGGTATAAAAATAAAGATGCAATGCCATTTTTTTTTCTTGTGTGTGTGAATTTAACGGGATAGTTCACCCAAAAATGAAAATTGTCATTATTTACTCATGTCGTTCCAAACTCGTAAGACTTTCATTCATCTTCGGAACACAAATTAAGATATTTTTGATGAAATCAAAATGCAACTGACACGTTCAAGGCCCAGACAGGTAGTAAGTACATAGTTAAAATAGTCCTTGTGACATCAGTGGTTCAACTGTAATGTTTTTTGTGCGCAAAGAAAACAAAAATAACTTTATTCAACAATTTCTTCTCTTCTGTATCAGGAAAAAAAAACACATTTATTTGAAACAATTCTTTTTAACATTATGAATGTCTTTGCTGTAAATTTTGGTCAATTTAATGCATCCTTGTGAAATAAAAATAGTGATTTCTTCAAATAAAAAAATCCAGAGTCTAAACTTTTGAATTTTTATTGGTTAAATGTTTCTTTGATGTGAATACTTTCTCTGGTCAGTAACAGACAGATTATTTTAGATTGATTGGTGCTGTCAGTAGCAAGATATGGAATATGGGACACTGGGTCAATATGAGATTCATTCACAAACTTCAACAAATCTCAGTTCTTTTAATATGAACTTTCAGAACTTGCCCAAAAAAAAGGGCAATAAACTAGGGCAATTGACCTTTCACAAACAGCTTGACTGACAGGTCGATCTGACCAATCATAAAGCTGAATCTTTCATTTTATCCGACAAACAAATTAGATGAGAGTAGGGCTGGGCGTTATGGGAAAAAAAATTATCACAATAATTTTTTTCATATCAGTCGATATCGATAATTATCACGCTAAATGTCAGATCTTTATTTCTTTCAAGTTTAAAGTCAGATGTTTGCTCCAAAGTGAAAGTTGTAGAAACCAGACCATTCATTTTTCTTAACAAAATAAATATCTAAATAGAAAAATTAATTCCTGCATGTTCTAATGAGTTATATTGTTTCAAATCAATAAACAGGTTTGGGTTGTCTGATGCTTGCACGCTTGCTTGATCACAAATATACATACTATAATTATTAAAATTCAGCACTGCTGCCACAATACCATGGTGCAGTCAGTGTTACTACAGTAAATCTGTGGTAAATGATGGCGATATGTAGATTGAAAAGCCTTCTATCTCAGTCTCGATGCGCTCAGTTTTTCCAGGCGCGTACACGCCGCAGCTAGATAATAAATGCATCCTTTCTAGTGAGCTCGTGCAGCGTGATTTACTGCGGCAGTTTGAACTTTGGTCCGAGCGGATAAATGGTCTGTGTGCTGTTTCGTTCCACTTTTGGCACATAAAAATTATATCGAACACTTATCGAACTCTTCATATCGTTTTATCGAGGAAAATTATATTGCAATAATTATCGTTATCAAATTATCACCCAGCCCTAGACGAGAGTAGATTAACTTCGGTAGACTTAAACTTAAAAACTGTGTATTGACATCTCTCCTTGGTTGAAATAAAATACACTCTGATGTGCGTTCATGTTTATTTTGTGCTTTAAGTAAATAAAAAAGATGATCGGTTCACAAAATAGTATTTATTGTTTGAATTTCTTAAAAAAACATTTAAAGCTGAGACCTTGTTTTATACCAGAAGTAACCTGCTCTGTCTGGTCTGTCCATGTGTTGTCAGTTTCACAATGTATTTTTCACTGCATTGATTGTCAGACATGGCAGCAGTAACTAAGAAGGGTGGGTTTTTGCGAAGGGTCAATTATGACAGTTGTATCTTTGCTGATGAATGGCCGCTTAGCTCCAGTGCTCCAGCAATGAGAACTTTTTAATATTTAATAAAAAAAAAAAAAAAAAAGCAGAAACCTTCAACATCGACAACATCTTCATGCTATATTCAATGAGAAATAGTTATCATTTCTAGAGAATCAGTTGTAAACATGTGAAAAAATCATGACTCACATGATATATTTAAAATCCTACCCCGTGGATGTGTAAAGGAGGTTTTCGTTGCCCTGGGCGTCAGTGAACAGCTCAAACTGTCAGCAAGAGTGAAGGAGACTACCCTTTAATCTCAATAGAAGAAGGCCTCTCTTCCTCCCTCCTGCCTATCTCTCTCAGGGCGTCTGAAGGGAATTACATGTCGGCCTTGGCAAAGACAGCCTGTAGATTCACTAAAGATTCAGCAAGCACTGGCTGGAGAGCTGGGGTGTTTGGAGGCATCAGAATGAAACAGCCCAGCCTCTCCCTCCTCTGAGATATCAGCACGATTTGAGGCATTTATGCCCGAGTCGTAGGGATGGTCCCATGACAGGCCCTTCGCTCTGATACACTTGACTGCAGATGACTCACTCACCTCACTGTTCCTCTACCAAAAAACACTCTACCTCTCTCAGCAGCCCGTCTTTTTTAGTCTCGCTCCATTTTTCCATCTTCCTGCGTCATTTGAAAGGATTACGGAAACAAAAATGAGATGAGAGATTATAAGTAAAATCAGTGCTTTAAGCTGCATTAATAACATGTCTGTGTGTTTGTGCACTGATTGTGTTTAGTGACAAGCTCCGGATTTGTTTGGCTGTTGTTTAGGATCCTAGTCATGGGTGTGTGTAACAGAGAGAGAGAGAAGATAGAAATAATATTGATTTCAGAAAAAGTCGATAAAATAGGACGCATAAAATACCTTGCACACACAAATATTGTTTCAATTACACGGAACTATTTTCAGTTATATTTTTAGTACGGAATGAATTGCTTATTTCAACCCAGGCTCATTGGAAATACATGCCTCCATATACGTAAGTGAAATGTCCAGTGAGTGGCGCTAAAACACACGTTCAATACGTGACCGTGGCAAGTTTTTATTATGTTGGTACAGGCATGTATTGCTGCTTTTTATTACGCTGCTCGAGGTACGTATTGCGCCTGTTCAGAATTCAAATGGTGAAGGTTAATGCTCTATCATGTTGGAAATATCCCCTACACCATACCCAACCGTAAACCTAACCAATAGAGTTAACAAATGCAAAAGTGATATAAAAACACATTTGTTGATGCAGTCGTGCTTTTTTTAACTTCCTTATGCGGATTTGAGCTGTTTTGTCGAACTGTAGTTTCACAGGGTTCGTACAGGAGCTCTTCATCACTCAAGTGCAACGCCATGTCACGTGAGCTACCGAGCAAACACAAACTCTTGAAAATAAAGGTTGCAAAAGGGTGTTTTTGCAGTGATGTGACAGAAGAACCATTTTTGGTTCCCCAAAGAACCTTTCAGTGAACGGTGAATTTTAAAAAACCTAAAGAACCTTTTTCGACTATAAAGACACTTTTCTGTATTTGAAAGGTTCTATGGATGGGTTCTTCATAGAACCATTGATGCGAATGAAGAATCTTTATTTTTAAGAGTGTACTGAATTAGAAGACTCATGCATATGAAGCTATATATGTGACAACACCGTTCAGAAGTAGCAGTTTTGTCAATATTGTTTTGAAGGCATAATATAATATTCTGCAAGTAATTGTGTGAAAATTAGGCTTTATTAATCAAAAGGTTGTGTGTAAATCATACTTTGTCTGAAAAGGAATAAAAGTTGTCAGAGTTCTAGACTCTAGTGGTCATTTCAACTGAAAACTGCAGTGATTCGTACATATAAGTAAGTTTTTTCAGTTTTGCAGAAACGTATATAGAGACACGTATTTTCAATGAGCCTATGTTGGCTTATTTCTAATCAACATTTCTCACAACTTTGATTATTTTTTCACTAAGTTTGATGGAGTGCGTTTTTTGGAATGTCTGGAATTAGAGCTAAATTTGGTTAGTATTGATATACAGTATATGAGCAGTGTTACAATGCGAGTGAGACGAGAGGCGAGCGGATCCACGTGCAAGCTTTTATTAGAAGGACGAGACAGATACATGGTCAGGCAGGCAGGGTCAAAACAGTAGTGAGCATTATCCTTAGGGGTGATCCGAGAGAGAATAGTCCAATAACCAGAGCGAGAGTCCAATAGGCAGGCGGCGATGAGTCGAACACGATAAACCAGGCGCGAATACAAACTAGGGAACTCAGGAAACTAGGAAACATAGACAAGATAACAACAATACAACACTCCGTGCAGTGTACAAGGAAGTCCGGGGTTTTATAGAGCACCTGATTGGTCACGGGGGCTGACGCAATCAGCGTGGTGGAGGATGGGAGATGCAGTCCAAAATGCAAAGCAACAGTCAGAGAGCGTGAAAAGGTGAGAGTGACATCTGGTGGTGGGTAGTCCGCAGAACACCGACCAGATCCGTGACAAGCAGATAGGCAGACACATAGATATTCTAATCTGGTTATGGTTCACAGCTGTCGGTGCAGTGTGAATTAGCCTATAGATAGACAGGCAGACAGATAGACAGTTTTTATTATTATTTTAAGAAGTTTTAAAATTGCAAACAGAAAGCAGGAATGGCCTAATGTGATTATTAAAATTCAAAAGCATATGATTTAATTAAATTAATGTGAGCGCTGCACATTCAAAGAACGTGGCACTGGTGCAGATGGTTGTAAGAATGCATATTATATCTCCCTCATCTTTTTTAGTGAGCAGTAAAGCATAGACACTTCAAAATAAGCATCTCAGGTTAGTTTAAATGTAAATGTTCTGTATTATGCATAACTTTTTTTCTGGTTATTACTGATATTTTGGCTGCACAATAAATTGTATCTGGCATTTAACTGAAGGTAATCTCTTGTGACTTCTCTCTGGTCTGCCCTGTCAAAGGAAGGAAAGACTAAATACATTATTTGACACATTAATTATATCAATTGTACTAGTATCAGCACAATCTATAAGAAATAATCAGAGATTTATTCATTTTGTTGGTGCAGGTCTAAAAAAAGATCTTAAATTTGATTTGAAAACTATGATATTGTGCTTAAAAAGGAACAATAAGTTGATTATAGTAAATTTTATATAATGAATATGTTCTTACTCTTTCCCTCTATGATAGCAACCTGGTCTCATGGCAAAAACATATCTGTGGGAACTTTTTTGCGAAATACATACCAATAGGTACATATCACTGCAGTTTCCAACAGAAATGTCCACTAAGTGGCACTACAAAAGTGTTTGTTTTTTTTCCCCAGAACAGATGAATGTACATATGGTACGTTTTATGGTAAAAGCTAGATTGTAAACAGATGGACTGTACGATAATTACTGTTTGTAAGTGGTAGGTTTAGGGTTGGGGTAAGTGTAGATGTTAATAAAACACAATCTAATAGGTAACTCTAATGCTCCGTGACATTTTCAAAAAAGTACCATCTGCACTACACCTAAACCTGCCTGATAGTATGAACAAAAGCGAATGTGACATAAAAACGCAATCATGCCATTTCAGCTTGTTTTTCGATCTCTCATCTTTCAGCTCTTTCATCGTGAGTCATGTTTTTCACCAGATTCGTACCCAAGAATTCCACATCCTAAGTCGAACTCCATGCCGGCTGAGCTACCGGGCAAGCTAGTTACATCTAGTTGTGCTCTGACAATTTGTACTACTACCCAGTTGTTTACACCTGCCCTAACCCTAAACCGTTCTTAAAAACAGTGTTGGTGGCATCATTTGTCAGAACACCAGAAAGAAAACGAAATTACGAAAACAATTACAAGTGCTGTTTTACCACCTCTAGTGTTCATTTCTTTTGGAAATTGCAGTGATATGTACTTGAATACTGGTATGTATTTTGCGTCTCGCGAAAAAGTTCCCCCAGGTACATTTTTGTCATGAGTGTTCCAGGGAAAAACCACACTGCAAAAATGCTTTTCTTGTTTCCAGCCAAAATATCTAAAAATTCTTAAATCAAGAAGGATTTTCTATACAAGCAAAAATTATTGTCTTGTTTTCAGAAAAAAGACAACAAATTTAAGTGAGTTTTTGCTTAGAATAAGCAAAATAATCTGCCAATGGGGTAAGAAAAATAATCTTATTTCGAGCAGAAAACAAGATTATTTTGCTTACCCCATTGGCAGAGTATTTTGCTTGTTTCAAGCAAAAACTTACTTAATTTTGACTTGTTTTTTCTGAAAACAGAACAATAATTTTTGCTTGTCTAGAAAATCCTTCTTGATTTTAGAATTTTTAGATATTTTGGATGGAAACAAGACAAAAAGTCTAAGTACGAAAAGCATTTTTTGCAGTGCAGCAGAGTTTACATAAAAATTATTATATGCAAAATACAGAACACTTTATTTTAAATAAGCTGAAAATACACCAGCTCTTTTATTTTGATGGATAGATGGGCGCAATTAATATTAAGTTAAATCACTATATTTTAAAGCTGGACCCTAAAACATCCACTTAATCAGCTGGTTCTGGGACTTACTAAGTTAACACAACTAATTTAAAGGTCTAGTTCCGCAAAAATGAAAATTCTGTCAATAATTACTCACCCTCATATCATTCCAAACCTTTCAGATGCATGGTGCTCTTGAGACTGCTCGTTGAAGACTAACAAGGAGGAGAAGAAATTGTTGAATAAAAAGTATTCTCGTAGCTTCATAATATTACGGTTGAACCACTGATGTCACATGGACTATGGACTATGATAACGATGTTCTTACTATTTTTCTGGGCCTTGAACGTGTCAGTTGTGTTGCTGTCTATGCAGGGTCAGAAATCTCTCGCATTTTATAAAAAATACCTTAATTTATGTTCTGAAGATGAACAAAGGTCTTACGAGATTTGAACGACAAGAGGGCGAGTACTTAATGACAGAATTTTTATTTTTGGTTCATTTTGCAACACTGGGATCAGAAAACCAAACCTCATCAAACTATCAAAGATACAAAACAGAGACTTATCCTCACCAAGTATAGACTCAGTCATCATAATCCTACCATTGAGAGAGAGATAGGCAGAGAGACTAAAGCGTGTGAGTAAAGAGCATCTGGACAGACAGGAAGCCCACAGGCCATGCTGGAAAAGTTTAGATAACAGAGAAACCACATGGCTCTTACAAATCAATAAGACATATCCCCTCACTCAACAAGATAAACACACTCACACACATACAGACGCTGCCATCCAAACAACCTGAATTTTTAAGGAAATCTCAACCCTTCAGTTTGACTCACTCGCAGAACCATTATTTCTTGATTTGCTATTGGTAATCTTTGATATATGTGTGTGTGTGTGTATGTGAGTGATTGTGTGTGTGTGTTGTTGACGCAGTGCATTTGCAGTGTGTGTGCCTAGAGAACGTGAGAGGCGACATTAAATATTCATGCTCTCAAGACACATTAGCCTTTATGACCACTCCAGACGGTCATACTGGAGAGCAAATGTGTGTGTTTGTGTGAGCATTACCGGTGCTTCACAATAAATACATCTCAGTATCATTGTGCCTGTTTGTTTTATCTCACATCCAATGTTCCCAGTCATGTATCTAAATTACTATGCATTACAGATCTCAATTAGCAATGGCAGACAATCAGAGTTGCCCTTGAGTTGACTCCACGCCACAGTTCAATTCAGTCAACATGTCTGTTTAAAACAGATATTTTTGTTTTACATTTGTAGTCAGTTTGCATTATTCCAGTAGTGCCAGAATGCAAAAATGGCTTCATACATCACTAAAGCTCGCTGGCAGGGTGGAAATATTAAAAAGGAAAGTTGAAGGAAAAAAACACACATACACAAAAATAATGACAGATTTATAATTATACTGTCGTCTGTTTGCTACAGCGGGAAGTGACTGTGGACGGCAGTTTAATTGTCAATTCTGCTCAACATGTTCCGCACAGACTGCGCATACACACCTTAGAGAGAAACTACAGCAGAAACACCTCAACGTTGAAGATGCGGACCATAAATTCACGTCAAGTCCTTAGAGAAATACTAATATACCATATATACACTCACAGAACATGCACAATGAAGACTATATGACAGGTTTTCAATACTCTCCGGCAGAAATGAATGACCGGTACGCACACAGATGCAAAGGCTGCATGTGTTGCCGATCGCAAATGTCAGAAACATCGTCCTGGACGTCTTTGTCTCCTTCTCAGAAGTGTATCGACCTTTTATCCGCACGTACGCACATAAGCGCTCATTACCGTTGTTAATGAAGGTATGTAAATAAGAGCGGCCATTAAAACGAGCGAGGGAACTTCAAAGTGTTCGAACTCATCATTTCTCGTATTATTCTCCACTGATGTGTTCGCAGCGCTTTGGTTGCTAAGCCAGTCTTCTGTGCTAGTCATTAAGCCCCTAAGATGATAGACTCAAGAATGTGTTATAGATTGAAAATCACTGCAGCATCCAGTTCGATCCCGTCCACGTTCATTCCTGAGCTTTCCCTTCACGCTGATACGAGAAGATGAAAAACCGATTTACTCATTACATTTGCAATCTTGACACCCCATCAACATTTATAGAGTAGACACATCATAAAAGTGTTGTTGATGTTAGTGTTAATCTGTTTCTAATGGTAATTCATCCAGCCTCAAGCCAAATGGGCAATTATGAATGTCAGTTAATGTTTATGTGAGGTTGCCGTTCCCGCTGATGCAGACCTTTTGTAAAGAGGTCTGTATTTTTTACCATTGTAATCTTTGTATGTCGCAGGGCTGTAGTCTCGCAGGGCGCCTGTGAAAATGCTGAGCTTAACACACTCATACATGATGGAGAGGTGTACATTAAAACCGTAATGTTCACCCTTTGCAGAACTGGCTCTTACAAAAGCAATTTTCTTGTAGGCATTAAAACAAGTGTTCGTTTGATTGATTGAATCTGCTAGCAACAGAATACACAAAATACTTAAAACAATCCATTCCTGGCAGCTATGTTGTTTGTGGGATAAACTTATATATATGTACATACACACTGCTGTTCAAAAGTTTGGGATGAGTAAGATTTTTAATGTTTTTTAAAGAATACTCTTATGCTCATCAAGGCTGAATTTACTTGATCAAAAATACAGAAAAAACTGTGATATTGTGAAATAATATTACTGTTTAAACTAATGGTTTTCTATTTTAATATATTTTAAAATGTAATTTATTCCTGTGATGCAAAGCTGCATTTTCATCAGCCATTACTCCAGTCTTCAGTGTCACATGATCTCTCAGAAATTACTCTAATATGCTGATTTATTACTTATTTATTACTTACTGTTTACCATACTTTTTTTCAGGATTTTTTAAAATGAATTAAAAGTTAAAAATAACAACATTTATTCAAAATAGAAATCTTTTGTAACAATATAAGTCTTTGCTACCACTTTTTACCAATTTAACACATCCTTGTTCTTGTAAAGTATTAATTTCTTTCAAAATAAGAAAGAAAAAAACATTTACTGACCACAAACTTTTAAATGGTAGTTTATATTTTTACAAACGATTTCCATTTTAAATAAATGCTGTTCTTTTTAAATTATTTATTTATTAAAGGGGTCATCGGATGCCAAGTTCACTTTTACATGTTGTGTGAACATTAATGTGTGTTGGCAGTGCATGTACAAATCTACCCTATAATTATAAAAATCCATGCAGTGCTTTTTAATTCATCTGTAAAAATAATATCCCCTTTTTCAAATCGAGCCATTCGTGTGCCGTCACACCGACAGAGGCCGCTCCCACGATAGTTGATTGACATAAGCGTTTTACCTCGAATCAGCTGTCACAGTCCGCCCTCTTTGTTTTGATGTTGGAGCAGGGATGTAAATTAGCCAAGAATATCTCCAATTGAGCGATTGAGGTGTTCTGTTGCTGGATGTAATAATGAACATAGTGGTCTTCATTTACTCCCGACATCTGAGCTGCTGAAGATGCAGTAGATTACGTTTGTTTGTGAAGGGAATGCCCCTCCCAATCTACATATATCCGTCTATGTTCGCACGAATCATTCGTGATCCAGCTTCACTTACAGCAGAAGTGAGTTTAAGGGTTTTTTTTTTTTTATATATCTTTGCGATCACCTTTCCTAATAATGTGCTAGTTAGCAAGTTTAGCGACTAAACGCGGCTAAATGTGGTAAGTAAACAGACTCGTCTCTCCACATAGAGAAGAGAGGGGCGGGGCGAGCAGAGCTCATTTGCATTTAAGGCAGCCTCGAATTAGATGATTTTTGCAGAGCTGATTTTGGCAAGGTAAAAAGGGTGTTGTTTTACACAACCATTGAGAATTTTTAACCAAAGTATATTATAGACTTTTCATTAAGACCCCGAAGAATCATATCAACTTGTGGAAAATGGGCATCCGATGACCCCTTTAAAGAATCTTGGGGAAAAAAAAAAGTATCAGGTTCCAACAAAATATTAAGCAGCACAACTGTCTTCAACACTGATTATAAATCAGCATATTAGAATGATTTCTGAAGGATCATGTGACACTGAAAACTGGAGTAATAATGCTGAAAATGTCATCAATATTTATATTACTATATTAATATTTATAGTATTTCACAATATTACTTTTACAGTATTTCTGATAGAAAAAAATGCAGCCTTTAACATAAGAGATTTAACATTGAATAAAAATAATCTTATCGACCTCAGACTTCTGAATGATAGTGCATAATTATGTTTATTTTATTTTTAAGAAATGCATTTGCTGCATTAGAAGTTTGATAGATTTTTTTTATAATGATTCTTAAAATCTATATTTAATGTGATGCTTTAAAAATTTTGTGTACCACAAAATAACATCTTTCTGTTTTTTTTTTCCTCACAGACTGCATGCAAAAACAACCAATGTGACTAGTGGTTTGATTCAAACTAATGAACTGCCTCTTTTTAGTAAATGAGTCGATTCCTTTAATAAGTAGTTCAAAAAGAGTTTGAACTGCTTTGAATCAATCCAAAACACTGTCCTTCATAATCAGATGTACACAAGTTGAGTACGTATAATAAAATATTACTCCAGTAAAAGTAAAAGTGCTCCTCTTTCAATTTTACTCGAGTTAAAGTACAAAAGTACCCGATTTTTATGTGCTTAAGTAAAAAAGTACTGATAGATTTATTTTGCAATTTTATATTGGCTACTTAATTGAATTTTATATTAGCACATATTTTTTTATAATCCTACTGCTCAAAATACTTGGGATTTTCCCAAAAAATACATTTTTGTTGTTGATATGGACTATGTTGACGAGAGTGATGTAGTAATATTCAGTGTGAAGCTTACACTGCAATGTACCTGAGAGAAAACAGATTTGACCATCGTATTTTCACCAGTAAGAAAAAAGTGTTTTAAAGCTTGTTTTGCATAACGTCACAGTTATATATGACATGAGAATAAGGCCTGAAGTTAGCAAGAACATTTTAAGGAAAATATAATTATATTTACATAATGATTTTTTTCCTTTCAAATATTGTCTGTGTAAAAACACCCCTGGCCAAATGCCCCCAGAGGGCATCACTTTCCACTTTGATAATTACTGTAGTTACCGTGATCTGAACATCACATCCTTTCTTTTTCCCTCGGATGTAATCTATCTAGGTGGTTGAATAAAAATATGTGGACTTTATATCTAAAAATTATTTAATTAGCTAGACAGTTAGCATCAGCTAACAATATTTACTCTTTTTCAGTATGGTTGAATAAACATTCATATCTGTCTAATCTAGCTGATCCAAACAATATAAAAATTTATACTGTTGCTAAACACTATAAAAACAGACGTCACATAGGGCTACATGCGTAGCATTTTAATAAAACTGCTAACGTTACATAAGCGAGGAATATGAACGTACATGAGTTATTTTATTTAAGCTGTTATTTAAATTTTTCGTTTTTGCTGTGTCTGAATTCAAGCATTTTAGTGCGCTTAAACAGATCACCTTTTACAGCAGATGTAATTCACGAATGGACAGCTTTGACCTAAATATGATTTTCTGTTATAATAATTAATCCTAAAATTCGACATTAGTAACTTACTTTTCGCAGCATCAGTCGCACGTGCACAAGATCTCCCGGTTCTTACTTGTGAATTCAGTTCACTGGACACTCGCTCTAAATGGATCATTTGAATCAACGAGTTGTCGACTCGAGAACAGCTGCAATCGGATCATTCCAATTCGTGAATGAATCTTGTAGTGCGACTGGCGAATCAATGTAACAGGTTCATTGAAAAGATTCAGTTTGTTCATGAATCAGACACCGCTTGTACGTCTCAGAGCACGTGATATATTATAAGGAGTAACGATATGTTTATGAAATGGAGTGAAGTAAAAAGTACGATCTTACGCTTTGGAATGTAGTGAAGTAAAAGTGAAAGTTACTCAAAATAAAAGTACTCCAGTAAAGTACAGATACTTGAAAAATGTACTTAAGTACAGTAACGAAGTACAGTAAGTTCGTTACTGCCCACCACTGGTTTGAACCAAACAGAGTTTGTGAATCAAAACTGAATCAGAGTTGTGCTATAGCGCTTAGTTTGAGCAAACACTGTTCATTTGACTGATCAGCCTTCTAATCTGCTTTGTGATATTTCTTGACTCCATTATTTCTTGTCTTTTTTCTCCTAATATATTAAACAAATGGTGCAAGTCCAAAAAAGGTGCATTATTTCCATTGGCCCTGAAAAATCTTAATTGAATAGTGATGTTTTTGCATAAATATCAGATGTGAAACGCTGAATCCCCTACAGAAATTAAAAAAAATTACTTTCCCAGAGTTCCCAGTTTGCATGTCTGAAGTGTTATTCTTTGCTGACAGCTTGATCAAACAAGGTGTGACACTTGTTTAATGATCTTTTTCACGGTCTTTGATTTGTCAGTAATTGGCATTTGCTCACTACACAGGTGCGTCTGTAACATCGACTGCTCCCACATCAGTTTCAACCCCGTGTGCGCATCAGACGGCCGTTCGTACGACAACCCCTGCCAGGTAAAAGAGGCGTCGTGTCAGCGGCAGGAACGAATCGAGGTCAAGTTCTTGGGTCACTGTCAGGGTAAGAAGAGCAGATTTAACAATCATTTATGATTGCTTTATATAATCTAGTCATTTCTTACATTGTTACATGATATCTTCTTCCATTCAATTTGCATTTATATAAGACAACAACGGAGAAAACATGTAAAGATTAACATTATAAATCACTGTTACATAAGCAAGTCCATTCATGATCATTAGTCTCTTAGAATATAGCAATTTCCCAGATATCATCTTCGAAATGACAATGTACAAATGAGAAGAAACAATGTTGTATTATGTAACCAGCAGATCTGTTCGTTTTTACATCCAAATTCGTTTCTATCCTGTAGGCGACATGATTACAGGCACCAAAGCAGGAGATGGACAATATGCCAGGACAGACTACACAGGTGGGTGTGTTTATTAAGTTGATTTTGATATATTTTTCCTGTGGTTCTGAAGTACCCTTGAATTTGCTGTTCTGAGCCACTGTGTTTGAATTATAGAGGAGAAGCCTGAGGTCTCAGAGGTGGCGAGAGGGCTCTACATCCCCTGCCCTGAGCACTATAAGAACTATTGTGTTCACGGAGACTGTGAATATCCCAACATGCTCTCAACACCGTCCTGCAGGTACACACACACACACACACACATGATGTGTCTGATCATGCCAGCGTATCCTGTCTACAAAAATACATTGTGAATCAGTGTGTGTCCAGGCACAAACCTTTTATGATTGTGTATGTAACATTTTATCACAGACCTTTGTCTCCCCCTAGTGTTCAAGCTAAGAAAGATCCTTTGAAAAAATGTTTTCCAAACACTCCCCTTTTTTCAGTGTTAACACTCTTTAAAAATGCTGGTTTGTTTCAACACAGCTTTGAGTCTAATGTGGACTAACCCAACTGTTGGATTGCATTTTTAAATAAAATTTTCAACTCAAAAGTTGGGTTAGTCTATATTTGACCCAACGTATTTTACCATCATTGAAATATTATTATACACTAACAGTCAGAAGTTTTTGAACAGTAAGATTTATGTTTGTTTTTTTTTTTTGTTTTGTTTTGTTTTTGTTTTTTTAAGAAGTCACTTCTGCTCACCAAGCCTGCATTTATTTGATCCAAAGTACAGCAGAAACAGTAAAACTTTGAAATATTTTTTATTTAAAATAACGATTGTCTATTTTAATAGATGTTAAAATCTAATTTATTCCTGTGATTTCAAAGTTGAGTTTTTAGCATTTACTCCAGTCACATGATCCTGATTTGCTCTTTTTTTTTTTTGAATATTTAAAACATTTTTTCAGGATTCTTTGATGGATAGAAAGATCTAAAGATCAGCATTTATCTGAAATAAAAAGCTTTTGTAACATACCATTCAAAAGAAATAAAATCTACTTAATCTACATAATAATAATAATAAATGTTTTTTGAGTAGCAAATCAGGGTATTTTTACAAGATCATGTGACTGAAGTAATGATGCTAAAAAGTCAGCTTTGAAATAACAGGAATAAATTATATTTTAAAATACATTCAAATAGAAAACCATTATTTTAAATAGTAAAAGTATTTAAAAATGTTACTGTTTATGAAGTATTCTGAATCCAAAAAATGCTAACTTGGTAAACAGAAGAGACTAATTAAAAAACCTTAAAAATATAACTATAGCAACTGAAATTGTTTGTATGCTTTTCATTTTCATTTAATGTTTTTTAAGTTTTAATAATTTTGTTGTGTATTTTTGTTATTTTTATTCCTTTTTTTTTATTTCTAATTTTTTCATTTTTATTATGGTTTTAGTTATTTAGTGCTTTATTTACTTTAATTTGTTAAAAAAAGACATGTTTTAATCTTGGTCTAATCTTCAGTTAAATGTACTAACCCTGGTCTTTCATTGGTAGGACAAACAGATAGTGCCGAAAATGTCAGGCGGAAACTTACCGCTTATATATTGTCATCTCAAGATGCAGCATTTTGATTGTACCACTTCTACTTCTGCTGCACGAGATATAAAAAAAAAAAAACATTTTTGTAATTCTTTGGGTCTGCAATATTTCCTTCCATCTGGATGCACTTAAAGGAGAAGTCCACTTCCAGAACAACAATTTACAATAATTTACTCACCCCCTTGTCATCCAACATGTTCATGTCTTTCTGTCTTCAGTCGTAAAGAAATTGTTATTTTCTCTTGCAACTTCAGAATTGTCTGACATCGTTGTACCTTTTTGTATGTAAACTGCGTTTGACTTACTTGCACTTTCTTAGTCAACACTGGGTCTGTAGTTCTGCCTACGTTCACATGACATTTCGACGTGATTCAATAGTGTGAACACGCATCCCAGAGCCTGTGCTACACGAGATTTTGTGCTTAAAAAGTATACAAATTTTTATTTTCCAAAAAAAAATAAAATAAATTACCGTTGTTTTGCTAGATAAGACCCTTCTTCCTCGACTTAGAGCCCTTTGAAGCTGCATTTAAACTACATTTTGGAAGTTCAAAATCGGGGCACCAATTAAGTCCATTATATGGAGAAAATCCTGAAATAATTTCTTCACAACTGAAGACAGAATGTTTTCAGTTAGTTTTCAGTTTTCAGAGTTTATTTGACACATAAAAAAATGTAACAATAAACTGTTACATCTTTCTTATCAAGGATAACACAAAAAAGTTTCATTAACTTTTTTCCATTGTGGTCCTTGCTTTAAAAGAGAGAATAAGAAAATCCTAATCAATAATCCATACACACCCATAAAATTACATACCATACAATTTATACAATTTTATCTAAAATCAGTCTCTTAACCCTTATTCTGAAACCTTCACAATCTGTTAATACCTTAATGTCAAAAGGCAGCATATTCCATTCTTTTGCGCCTGAATATTTAAATGACCTTTGCCCATATAGTGTCCTAAATTTACATAAATTAATATCTTTAATACTCTGTCTGGTAAAATGACCATGTCTTCCATTAACCTGCGAAAAATAAGATTTAAAATATACCGGAGCCCTGTCATAAATAATTTTATGTACCATTTTCAGTTTCCGAAATACTTAGTCTTCTTTCAGTTGGTAACCAATCAAGCTGCCGAAAGTGTGTACTATCTACATGACTAAAACAATGTAAACCTAAAACTAATCTAAGAAAGACATGAACATCTTGGATGACAAGGGGGTAAGTAAATTATTTGTGAATTGTTGTTCTGGAAGTGGATTTCTCCTTTAAATTCGCAGTAAGGATGCATTCCTGTTAGAGATCAAACATGTGCACTTCAATAAATTGACAGAAAGCAAATTAATGCATTTAAATGCTGAACAAAATCACTGTAGGGGCAAAAAAAACTAGCTGTGATGAATGGTTTGTTTAAAGGGGAAATTGGATGCCCATTTTCCACAAGTTGGTATGATTCTTTAGGGTCTTTATGAAATGTCTGTAACGTACTTTGGTTAAAATTCCTCAATGGTTGTGTTAAAAAAAACACCCTTTTTACCTTGTCAAGTCAGCTCTGTTCACAACGACCCGTTTCGGTGCTCGTCTCTTTAAATCATAATTAGCTACTGCTCACTCCACCCTCTCTTTTGTTTTGTTTTTTGTGTATTTTGTGGCATGTTACCATCCAAAAAAAAATTTTTACATCCAACTACAAAACACCTGCATTGCTTATGAGACATTTGTTGTCACTGTAGCTGCCTGAGCACAGAGAAAATGGTGGTTGTGGGCGGAGCCTGAGCAGTATGACATCATACTGCTCAGAATATTAAAACAACTTGATAATTGAGACTGTTTAGGTTTTTTGCAGCTTAAAAAAAAAACAAGTAAATGGATTTTTATCATTGTTGGGTGGTTGTGTCCAAACACTGCTGTAAGACACATTTATATGCAAACTACATGTAAAAGTGAATTTTGCATCCGATGTCCCCTTTCATTGCACTGTCAGCTTATTAAGCATAATCGGATTAACAACATGCATGTAAACACACTAATTGTTTGATTGTTAAATTTTTAAAGGAATTTAATCTACAAGTCATTTCTAGATCTTAAACTGGGACAGAAGATGATTTTAAACAGAAATACTGCACACATCAGCTTATTAAAAAATAATTGGCTGTTCAAGTTGTGAAACTCATATTAAAGTCACTGAAAAACAAAGAAAAAGGTACTGGAGAGAAATAATAAGACAGAACAGGAGAGTCTCTCTGGCAGATGCTGCAGTAAAACAGCAGGTGTTTCTAAGGAAAGACTTTGAGAGTGAGAAACACTGCGGTGTGTGTGTGTGTGAGCAGAGATATTACAGAGAGAGTAGACTCTTTAAAACAACCACAGAGGACTAAAACACGCACACATCTAATCTAACGAGGATATAATGCAGTGTTTCTTCCTCTTTTCTTCAGCTGTCACTCAGGATTCAGCGGTCCACAGTGTGACACTAAGGAGTATAACGTGCTGTACGTGGTGCCTGGCTCTGGAAAGCTCCGCTACGTCCTCATCGCGTCTGTCATTGGGGCTCTGCAGGTGGCCATCATATGTGTAGTGGTGCTGTGTATCACCCGGTGAGTATAAACACAAACCGCAGCATTATATCACACAGGTTGTGCTGCTGCGAAGGAAAGCAGAGGACAGCTACCTCCTGGGTAGATCGCACACACTCGCAGCTCTTTATAGAGTGAGAGTTCCTGCCAGCAGGAGTCTGCAGAATAACACACTTTACACTCCGTGAAAAGGTCATTGTTGAAGGGAGTGTGTGTGGGGTAGTGAAATCTAAATCACTGGCAGCATTAAATAACTCTCCCATCTACTGTAATATTCACTTTACACACCAGAAAAGTAAATGTGTTCAATATGTTAATGGATCATGAAAGATTGTAGAAGTGATTGGTGAATTATTAGATATTAGATACTTTTATTCAGCAAGGACACATTAAATTGATCAAAAGTGACTGTAAAGTAGTTAAAAATGTTGCAAAAGATTTTGAACTTTCTATTCATCAAAGAATCGTCGTTTCCACAAAAATATTCAATAATAATAAATAATAAACAAATATTTACTACAGGGATAGTTCACCCAAAAATGAAAATCTTTCTTCTTGCAGACGAATACAATCAGAGTTGGCTAGATATTAGCTGCGTCCCAATTAAAAGACTGCAGCTTTCAGAGGACGGATCCTTCGGAGGATGCGGCCTACAAAGGCCTACAAAGGACACTCCCAGTCTAGCCTTCGCAGCATTTCCTAATTGCGGATCCTTCTGGTGTATCCTTCATTTGCCGGCAAAACGGAGGGCGCATTTCAAGTCGCGTTCAGTAACGTTTTTTGTCGCGCCGCGGTGACGTAGTCGGCCTTCAAATGCAACCTTCAGAGGATGCATCGTGAATTGGGATGGTCTTCATCGCGCCGCTGTGACATAATCGGCCTTCAAATGCAGCCTTCAGAGGATGCATCGTGAATTGGGACGGTCTTCATCGCGCCGCTGTGACGCAATCGGCCTTCAAATGCAGGCTTTGTAGGACCCGGCCTCTAAATTGGGACAGCCTTCGTCACGTCGCCGTGACACAATCGGCCTTCAAATACGCACTTCGAAGGATGTCGCCTACGAATTGGGACGCAGCTAGAAAATAATGTCTTGGCTTTTCCAAGCTTTATAGTGAATGGCTGTTGAGATTTTGAAGCCCAAAAAAACTGTATCCATCAATGCTTTGTGTAAGAAAAATATCCATATTTAAAACTTTATAAACCATAATCTCTAGCTTCTGCGAGAGAGTGCCATTTCAGCGGAGTATGTAGGCCTGTCGTAAGCTCTGGTGAGAATAAGCTTGTTTCAAGCTTTTTTAGAACTTTTGTTTACAGCAAAGAAAAACCACTTGGCTTATATCAAAATCCTCCGACATTTTTCTTTACAAATCCTCATTTTGTACTTCTAATTTGTGACCAGTGTTTTTTTTTTTTGTTGCTCTCACCTTTGTGTTTCCGCATTCACCACCATGTCCGCCTTCGTCCAACGTCATCCGCTCGTGAACGCGCGTACAATAGTTAGCGGAAGCTACAGATTGCGGTTTATAAAGTTTTAGCCATGTGGAATACTTTGTATGATGGATGGATGCAGTTTTTTGAGCTTCAAAATCTCAACACCCATTCACTGCCATTATAAAGCTTGGAAGAGCCAGGACATTTTTTAATATAACTTCGATTGCATTCTTCTGAAAGAAGAAAGTCATTTCATTTTTCATTGTTGGGTGAGCTATCCCTTTAAAAACCAAATCAACATATTAGAATGATTACTGAAGAATTAAGTAATTAAGTACGAGAATTAATTAATTAATTTTTTAAAAATATATTCCAATAGAAAATTTAAAACTTATTTTAAATTGTAATATATTTCACAATATTACTGCATTTATGATTAAAGAAATAAAAGACTAAAAGTAGTTCCAAAAAGCCTAACATTTCTGCACTAAACAAAATTGCACAAATAAGGATTATTTCTTCAAATAATAATAATAAATATAGCTGCAAGCAGCGATTACCAGGGTTCAAGCGCTTAAGGCATTTTAGCATATTAGGAAAAAGACATTACATATTATTTAGCAAGGGTGTACCCACCTAAATCAATGGATAAAAAAGCATTTTTGGCAAGTCTAGGTCATTTACCATAGAAATATGATGTTTTTTAATGTTTATGACTGTTATAGTGCCAGCTGTGACTGGATCCCCTTCAAACTTCGCATGCTTGTTTAGAATCACCTGTCGCATGTGTTTACCAGTTTTCATGAAGCTTTGAGTTTTCCTTTAGGCAAACAATTTGATTGACAGCGTTGGTTCTAGAGGCAAAGTTGTCCGAAATGAGGAGTTCTATCGTATGATAGGAATATCGTGCATATGTGTAAAAAACCATGCAACGTACAATCATTTACAATCTTAAAAAATGCAACAGGTCCTATCCAAACTCATGCTATTGTTTGAGCAAATGCTGTGTCATACCCACTCGGACAGCTCAAAGATTGCAATTCCATTTGGTGTCGCTAGTGGCACAGAAATTACCCACTCAAACATATTACAGTCAAAATAATGAATAATACTTTTGACAATTATGTTATGAATGGAATCATAATAACATTACTTAAAGACTCCAGTCAAAAAGTATTTGTCAGTATAAATTTGTATGGACCAAAGAAATATATACAGTAGGATTCATTGTTAATTTAGCTTCGTTGTCGGTATTCATTTATCCATTCTCTTCTCCAGTAAAAGAAACAGCCCCTTCAGGGCAAAGAGTCTGTGAGCTGTTGTGCTGCTTCAAGTCATATCGGTGGAAAACAGTGATGAATACTAATGCAGAAGAAAACATCTGATCTCCGAACTCTAAATAAGAAGCTATTTTTATAGCAAAGGCTTTTTTAAGCTCTAAAAATATGAGATTTTCCTTCCAGGCATTGTTTTGATTAGAAATAACAGAGTTGTCTGGTGGAGGCAAGTTACATGTATGATAAGGATGTTCTTTTGCTTCCTTCCTCTACAGGAAGTGCCCACGGACCAACAGAATTAACCGACAGAAGCAGAACACAATGCACTACAACTCTGAAAACACCCTGCGCGCCTCCACCCGCCTCATCTGAGCCCGTGAGCAGAGAATCATGGGAAACATAGTTTGGACAGAGGACAGAAAATAAGAAACTCGTTCTCCATCCCCACAGAGACACTACATCCTGCTGGATGGAGGGATGGAGGGACGGAGGACGATGGGTTCTACACACGATGCCTTGCACCTGTGGCACAGGACACAAAACAGAGAATTTTAGGACACCATGTTAGGACAAGTCCTGTTATTTGGTTATGTATGGGTAATATTTCCAATAGTTAATTTGTTTGTCTTGATGGGGTCCTTTTTCTGTAATGTAAATAAATAATTTATATCACAAAGCACAGTGTATTTTCTTCACTTTTCTTTTTCTTTTGTGGATGCCATGATTTTTAAAGAATATGAGTTAAAGGTACATTAGATTTATTTAGCTATTTTTAATGTTTGTGGTCCCAGAGAGTCCAATCATGTAAACTATTGATTCAAAAAATTGAATTAAAAAAAAAAAAAAGAAAAAGAATCAGTAGCATTGTTCCAAAGTGACAGTAAATACATTTCCAATGTTACAAACAAAAACAATTTAAACTAATGTTGTTCGTTTCCATTTTTTATTCATTAAAGAATCCTGTAAAAATGTATATGTCACAGTTTCCACAAAAATTTTAAGCAGTGCAAATGTTTTCAACACTGATAATATTAAGAAATGTTTCTGATTTCTGTAGGGTCATGTGACACTAAAGGCTGCTTTGCCAACACAGGAATAAAAGACACTTTAAAATAGAGAGTGGTTGTTTTAAATTGTAATAATATTACACACTATAACTGTTTTTACTGTATTTTTAATCAAATAAATGTAGATTTGATAAGGTCTCTTTCTAAAACAATAAAATAATAAGGGTGATTTTCGAAATTAACCTCTTATTTTCCTCTCAAATAAGACTGTTATCCAATATAATTTTAGTTATATATCAATATACATTTGTTTTCTTTGTGGTCAATTGTATCCCAGCAAAAACAGAAAAAGTTGCAGAGAAAAAAAAGACAAATGCACTTTCATTGTGTAACTTCAAACAAGCTAGTATAGACTGATGATACTGTAAGTCCTGGACTTTATGAAAAGGGCTTATAATGGCTGAGATATAAAATAAAATAAAATAAAATAAAATAAAATAAAATAAAAATAGAGAGAATATACTGACCTCTAAAGATCATTTGGAGGACAGATGGAAACCCTTTAGGACTAAAGAATTCCGGACATTCCTTGTCTGCAGAGGTTCTTCCCATTTCATACCCAGACCGGTCCAGTGGAGTCCCTGCACTTCCTGTCCTGTCTGACAGTCTGCGTGCCACAGGGTAAGAGAGAGCTTTAAGCATTCATTAAGCAGAACCTTTATTCTCAGGCTCATGTGTTTTCAACAGTGCAGGACTGAACTATAGCCTTGGTGATGCTGTGATGCAGTAAAGACTATGAATTTGGTATATGATTTTCACCTTGCTTTTTCTATAAACTAATAGAGCTCCAGTCAAACAGAACTAAAGTTCAAGAGGTACATAGCAGAAATACTTTGCATTCTCAGCAACACTGCATCAGCTGCCAAGCCACGTGAAGACAGCACTTATCTGATCAATTCCAACACATTCATAACACTAACAATTCACATATTCACAATCAATATGTTTGCTTTTAGTCAAATGCCATTGTTTATTGTATCTCAGTCTCAACCAGAAGCATTACACTTTTGAACCAAACTAGAAATGGATGTCATTTAGCACGCAGTGACCATTTTACAGTGATTCACTTTTAAACCCTTGTTGGGAAGATAAACTGGAAATAGTGGCGGCACGGAACGTAAACAATGCCACTGAACCGAATGAAACTCAATTATTGCTGCTGAAAATGGTCATTGGCATGTTTTGGGTTGTACTAATCGGTCCGATTGGGAAAACATTTAGAGAAAGTTATTATAGACTAAGTTATTATATGACTATTTTGAGATTTTCTGCTTAAAAAGTATACAAATTTGTATTTTTCGAAAAAAAAAATGACCAATCGTTTCGCTAGATAAGACCTTTCTTTCTCGGCTGGGATCGTTTAGAGCCTTTTGAAGCTGCATTTAAAGTACATTTTGGAAGTTCAAAATCGGGCCACAATTTAAGTCCATTATACGAAGAAAAATCCTGAAATGTTTTCCTCAAAAATCATAATTTCTTTACGACTGAAGACAGAAAGACATGAACATCTTGGATGACAAGGGGGTGAGTAAATTATTTGTAAACTGTTCTGGAAGTGGAGTTCTCCTTTAAATCCATTCACGTTGAAGGCTCTTTTGACACTCAGTCCCGCTGAGGGGGCATGTCCCGGCGGGAAAGTGACGTCAATGCACACCCTCTCTATATAAAAATAGTACACTATTTTTGACTCTTGTTGCATTCTTGACGATATTTACAAAAAAATAAATTAACATAAAACTGCCCGTTTTTCGAGACAAAGAAATTTCATGTGTGTGGTTGGGAAGGCTTTGAGAATTACTGTTCTTCAGGGCCTTCAAGATCTGAGGGAAAATTGTCAAATTATCTCTCAAATGTCTTTATCATCTATTTCTTTTTTTCATCGCTGGTCAAAAGGTCCCAGAGGCGAGAGAAAGAAATCTGTCTGCTATCATTCGGCTAATGAAGGCTGAAGTCTTTTTCGTTCTCATTACTGTGATGCCACAAGCGCCATCTCTCACCAGGCACCGAACAATTTGCATTCACCTAGCAGTCAAACTGAAGAACCTGTTACCAGCGGAGCCGTCCAAGTTTCAAACGAAGGTAGCAATTATATGTAACGCAGGCATAACTTTAGTGTGCTTTGCAGTGACATGTCTTTGCATACTCGGGAATTTTCCCATGAAGCTAAAACATAAATCATGCAACGAGTGACATCTCAGTAACAGTCAAGAATAATATGAAACTAATAAGAAAGACGATCTACAGACGCTCATTAAACAGAATCAACAACAGGATGTTTTTACGTAGCTGACAGGAAACTACACATTACTGAGATGTTTTACTGTATCATTATGCAACTCAGTGCTGCATGTGTTCATTAAAGTGCATTTTTTACTACTGTCATACGTGGTCTAAAAATATAATAATTTGTACCTATTATAACATACACTTTTTTCCTGCAAGTTTGTGGATTTATTTATTAACATAATTTTAGTTGTATTCAATTACGTATTATTTTTAGTGCAGTGAGTGCTTTTTACCTGCAGAGGTCAGGCCTCACTGCACTATATGGTTGGAACACCTTAAGAAATAAGAAAGCTTTTTTTAATGGGATAGTTCACCCAAAATGTCATTTACTCACGTTAATGTCAGTCCAAACTTGTGTGACTTTCTTCTGTGGAACATAAAAGAAGATGTTGACAGAAATGGCTCAGTGTTTTTGTCTATACAGAAGAAGCCAATCATCAAAAATGTTTGCTTTCCAACATTCTTCAAAATATCTTTTGTGTTCCGCAAAATAAATTAAGTCTTACAGAAAGACTTTGCGTGAACTGTCCCTTTAAGTACATTGTGATTTGTTTTGGCATGACCTATCTGTTGATATCCATGTGTGGATGTTGGGTCACTCGGGTGATGGTTTTTGCTTTGTACCTTTAATCTGAGCACACATGACAGGAGAATACACGCACCCCACCAAACTACAACATAGTAAACATTAGCAGTGTTTTTCTTTGGCAGCCTAGGAGAGGGAGGCAATCGCCTTAGTCTCAGGAAATGAACGGATGTGGGAGATAAAGTTTATTTTATGTTGATTCTATTGATTTATTTTATGTATAATTCTTGTCCTTGTCCTTTAATAACACTCACAGACAGATATCTAAGTTATGCATGTTATTCTGTCGCTATTGATTGTCGTTATCCAGAAAATGACCTCTGGTCGAAACAGAATAATGTGGCATGTTTATCTTTGATATGAGCGACACACCAGATTTCCAGGTGAGGCGTTTATTTCACAATGTTTACTTTCATGGTCACGGATCTATAAATGAATTAGTGTCTTTCCTTCTCTTTGTTCATTCAGACTATTAAGCAAGATTCAATACATTGTTGACATTCAGTATCTGACATGGGTTTATAACCTGGAATAAATCATATGCTCAGTCAGGTAGTAATTTATTCCAATGATATTACAATTTATGGTTATGATTACCGTGAGGTGTCTGCTGGATGTCCTTTGTTTATTGAACTTCCATCCTGTACATCCAGCATTAAAAGTATTGTAAAATATGTTGCTTGTTCTGTCTGTGAATAATGTGATAATTTATTTATTTATTTATTTATTTTTATGAATTCTTCTTTCATTTTTGCACTCCTTATACATTCTTAAACGTACCCAAAAATGAAACTTTACTCACCTTGTGTCTGAATTTCTAGCAGCTGTATGGCTGGACCATATGATTCAGTGATTCATTAAAGATCCATGAAAATTCTGTCATTACTCACTCCCACGTTGTTCCAAAGCTGTAAGACCTTCATTCATCTTCGGAACGCAAATTAAGATATTTTTGATGAAATCTGAGAGCTTTCTGACCCTTCATAGACAGAAATGTAACTGAAATGTTCAAGAAAGTTAGTAAGGACATAGTTCAAATAGTCCAGTGACATCAGTGGTTCAGTCGTAATTTTACGAAGCTTAAAAAAATTAAGGTTGAACCACTGATGTCACATAGACTATTTTAATGATGTCCGTACTACCTTTCTGAGCCTTGAACGTGGTAGTAACTTTGCTTTTTATGCAGGGATTTCATCAAAAATATCTTAATTTGTGTTCTGAAGATGAATGAAGGTCTAACAGGTTTGGAACAACAAAAGGGTGAGTTACTAATGACAGATGGTTCATTTTTGAGTGAACCATTTAATCTGTAGAACACAAAATTGGCTATTTATCAGCCCAAGCCAGTGTTATTTTATCATTGAGATAATATTTTATATTATAAAATATGTATTTTTTTTTTTTTTTAATATGTGACCCTGGACCTTAAAACCAGTCGTAAGGGTCAATTTTCAAAATTGAGATTTATCTATCATCTGAAATCTGAATAAAGCTTTCCATTGATGTATGGTTTGTTAGGATAGGACAATATTTGGTTGAAATACAACTATTTGAAAATCTGGAATCTGAGGGTGCAAAATATTGAGAAAATCACCTTTAAAATTTTTAGCAATGCATAGTACTAATCAAAAATTAAGTTTTGATACATTTACGGTAGGAAATTTACAAAATATCTTAATACCTTAATGAGCGATAATTTTGACCCATACAGTTTATTTTTGGCTATTGCTACAAATATACCCGTGCAACTTAAAGGGGTCATCGGATGCAAAGTTCACTTTTTTGTACATGTTTTTTGAATATTAATGTGTGTTGGCAGTGTATGTACAAATCTACCCTATAATGATAAAAATCCATGCAGTGATTTTTAATGAATCTGTAAAAATAATATCCCCTTTTTCAAATCGAGCCGTTCTCAGATGCCTGTCGGTGTGGCATCACACTGAAAGAGTTGATTGACGATAGTTGATTGACATGAGCGTCTTACCTCAGACCCACTTTAATAATGTAATAATGAACATAGTGGTCGTCATTTAGTCCCGACATCTGAGCCACTGAAGATGCAGTGGATTAGGTTTGTTTGTGAATAGAATGCGCCTCCCGATCTACATATATCCGTCTATGTTCGTGCAAATCATTCGTGATCCAGCTTCACTTACAGCAGAAGTGAGTACAAGGGTTTTTTTATGAATCTTTGTGATCACCTTTCCTAATAACATGCTAGTTAGCAAGTTTAGTGGTTAAATGCGGCTAAAGTAAACAGGCTCGTCACTCCACAGAGAGAAGAGAGGGGCGGGGCGAGCAGAGCTCATTAACATTTAAAGCAACCTCGACCAGAACAGGATGATTTTTGCAGAGCTGATTTTGTCAAGGTAAAAAATGTGTTATTTACACTACCACTGAGAAATTTTAACTAAAGCATGTTATAGACTTTTCATTAAGACCCTAAAGAATAATATCAGCTTGTGGAAAATGGGCATCTGATGACCCCTTTAAGACTGGTTTTGTGGTCCAGGATCAAATATATAGTTAGCTTTTATTTCAGTTATAGTTTTAGTAATTATTTTAGTAAAGTTAAACTGAATGAAAATGAGAAATGTTGCTGAAAGTGAAGTTTGAAGTTCATGGTTTTAGTTAACTCTAATAACCCTGGTCTTAGCTATTATTTTTTATATGATAAAAGTGAATTAAAAACATACTTTTAAAGCTTGACAGCCTCTGGTGTCCATCCAGTTTCAGTGTATGGAAAAGAGCAGCATGAACATTCTTTGAAACATGTGTCATATTGGTTTGGAACAATATGAGGGCATGAGAATAAATGATAAAAGAATTTTCATTGGTGGACGAGCTCTTCCTTAAACATAGCATTCATGCAGTGTGTGTGTGTGGTTTGGTTTATATATCCTGGTATGAACTTAAACCTGAATACACACACTCTCATGGGGACTTATGTCACAGTGGGGACTTAAACTGAGGTCCCCATGGATAAAAAAGCTTATAAATAATACAGAATAAGTTTTTTGAGAAAGTAAAAATGCAGAAATTTTCCTGTGACAGGTAGGTTTAGGTGTAGGGTTGGTATAGGGCGATAGAAAATATGGTTTGTACAGTATAAAAACCATTACGCCTATGGAGAGTCCCTACAAGAATAGCTGACCAGACTGTATGTGTGTGTGTGTGTGAGTGGTGTTTGAGTCTGGCAAGGTGCCACTGCCACAGATGAGCTGAGTTCACTGTTTAAACACTGATTTCCATTTTCTCCATGTGACATTTCCCCAGTCTGCCGGACAGCTGAGAAGAGAAACGCCAGCAAAGATTAATGAAGAAAAGAAGAGACATTCAGGTGCATGTACACACACAGATGCACCCACATTCCTTCACACAAACACTCCTGGTGTCGTCCAAATATGCCTACTGGGGACATTTCGTAAATTTGACAAACAAACATTATCAAAATAGCAAATTCAAGCAGATCAAACAATACTGAAATCGCACTAAGGAGAAATGCACCCATGCAGTGGTACACTTTCACACTGACACTCTTTACTCACATTACTCTAATGGGCTGGGCTAAATACCACGGCAACCAGGCCCCTCCCCTGGGTGTGTGTGGGGAGTTTTTAAGTGGAGTGTTGGGAATGTTGTTTTTAGAGAGGCGCAGAAGGCAGGAGAGTGTCTGTGAGAGTCAATCTAACCCTGTCATTCAAAACCACCAGCGTTGACTCCAGGATGGGAGAAGACTCCTCTCACGCCGAGCGAAGCACAGCCACCTTACCCAGAGAGGAAAGCACCCCGACACCACCAGCTCCAGAAGCTCAAGATGCTCAGGACGCTCAGGATGCTCAGGATATCCTAATTCCGAGCTTCAGTCCCGGCTCGGTGCCCTCTTCCCCCGTCCACACCCTTTCCCGCCTGGGCCCCAAGACCCCGACAAGCCCCACAGCACCTGGCGGCCAGGTCAGCGCCATCACGGTGGTGGCTCTGCTCGACAAGCTGGTGGTGATGATCGAGTCGGTGCAGGAGAACCAGCGGAGGATGGAGAAGAAGCAGGCCGAGCTGGAGGGGGCGGTGAGGATTGTGCAGGGTGATGTGACCCGGCTCACCAAGAGCCACATGTCCACGGCCAACAGCGTGGCCAAGCTGCTGGAGCGCTCGCGTAAGACCGGCCTCAACGTGAAGGAGGTGAGGGAGCGCCTGGATAGACAGAGCACCCAGGTGAAGCGTTTGGAGGCCAACCACGCCCATCTGCTCAAGAGGAACCACTTTAAAGTGCTCATCTTTCAGGTGAGAAGAATGAGATCTTTCTACTCTTAAGGAACCTTCAAAGCTTTGAAGATGAACAAATGTAAATATGCATCTGAATGAGGTTTTTTTCCCACCTGAGGAACCCTTAAAAGACAAAAATATGCATATGTGACCCTGGACAACAAAACCAGTTGTAAGTAGCACAAGTTTATTTGAAGCAATAGCCAACAATACATTGTATGGGTCAAAATTATTGCTTTTACTTTTATGCCAAAAATCATTACGATATTAAGTAAAAACCATGACTGAAGATGTTCCATGAAGATATTTTGTAAATTTCCTACCACAAATATATCTAAACTTAATTTTTGATTAGTAAAATGCATTGCTAAGACAATTTTTGGACAAATTTTCTCAATATTTCGATTTTTTTTTTTTTTTGCACCCTTAGATTCCAGATTTTCAGATAGTTGTATCTCGGCCAAATATTGTCCAATCCTAACAAACCACACATCAATGGAAAGCTTGATGTATAAATCTCAATTTCAAAATATTGACCATTATGACTGGTTTTGTGGTCCAGGGTCACATATATTCTAAACTTGGTCTTTCTAAACCTTTAAAGCTTAAAGAAAATCTATGAAGAACTATAAGACATTTGAATGGTAGTGTGTCAGGGTTTCCACAAAAATTAAGTAGCTCAACTGTTTTCAACATTGATAATAATAAGAAATGTTTCTTAAGCAGCCAATCAGCATATTAGAATGATTTCTGAAGAATCATGTGATACTGAAGACTGAAGTAATGATGCCATCACAAAAATAAAGTAGATTTTAAAATATATTACAGTAGGAAAACATTACACACAGATATACATACATAAAAAAAAAATGTCTAAATGACGTTTTTCTATACCTGAAGAAACATTAATGTTTGGGTTTTTTTTTAAATGCATTCTAATTCTTTCTCTGATGCGAGAACTTAGCATTTTAATTTTTTTTAAATAAGTACTCGCTTTTAAATATTTGCAAAATTATGTACAAGATAACAGCTGGACAAGTTTGAATTAATAGGTTTTTAAGGAATTTACTTTGACAGGACATGTCCAGTTTCTTGAATTAAACTAAATGGCATGGGAATTCTTCCTGTGACAGCAGCTGGGATGAAATGTTTAAAGTTTGTGCAGATTGCTGTAGAATGCGTGTAAGAATGTGTATTCTTGCAGCACGTAATCAATAGTTTTTATGGCTAATTTTGAGGTCCCAGCAAACCCTCACATTTTTCATAACTTCTAACCATAAAGCTTAAAAAGATTACTTTGTTTACAATAGACCCATTTGATTGAACGCCTCACCTTACAAATAACCGTAAAACAAACTGAGATTGTAAAGTCAGGTCTTCTGGCTAAACCAGCTTTGTGACCTGTGCTTTAGTTTGCTTTAATCTTCAGTGAAGTGTATTGTATGTTCAGGTAATGTCATTTTACACACTCAGGAAGCACTGTTATACTGTATGCCGGTTGGTTAATGTGATGGGTGCGTCGTGTTGATTTAAGCAGCTGCGTCGGGCTCATGCTTTTAGAAGTGTATTCTTATCTGATTGCCCTGGAGCAAGCCACATGCAGCTTTACACGCTGGGACAGTGATCTTTGACTTGTAGAAGCAGGTAGAGGCATTTCTTAGGGGTGTTAAGAGTTCTGCTTTTAAAAATGATTTCTGGGAATCAATCTTCCTGAGGCAAATGTTATTCAATAGCGGAATGAGCTAAATGTCAAAGCGAGTGTCAGTAGATATGAAAACACAAGACTTTTATCTAACTCCTTTGAGACTCGTATCCTGATCCCTCATGTCAACGCCTGATCATTCATGAAGGCATTAACTAGCATTAAATGTCTCAAAAATATTCGTTTCCCAGAAGAGGATCATTTTAGTGTCTTTTTTGGTCACAATGCTTATTTCTTCATTTTAAGGCTTTCTGAGGCTGAGGTTAACAGTTTCTAAGACTCATCTCAAGCATGCTAACTTAAAATGATTTACTTTGTAAGATTTTTCAGGAAATTGCATTTAATAAAGTCTTTTAATAAAAGCACTCCATCATTGTAGAGAGAGTTGATTTTCGGGGCAATGACTCTTGACTAATCCAGCTGTCAGAGAGGAAGGCCGTGGGGCTGAACAGCGCAGCTAATGACTGATCCCAAGTCTTAACCGTTCCCTTTGAGATCACCAACAGCAGGTGATTTTCTAAAGTGATGATCAGCCTGTTAAAACACTTTGGTATGAGTGCAGGCTTGCAGAAAGTTTGCTGCAGGAGATTGTTTTATCTAATTTGGGAATGTATGTCAAAATGAAAAGAAAAGCTTTGCTCGTTAAGAAATTATGCGTTATGCTGAAAACATTTCAGTTTTTTTCTCGATATAGTGGTGCCTGTAAATTTGAACTTCCAAAATGCAGATTAAATGCAGCTTCAAAGGGCTTTAAGATTATCTAGCGAAAATATCGGTTATTTTCTGAAAAAATTGACAATTTGTATACTTTTTAACCTCAAATGCTCGTCTTGTCTAGCTCTGTGTGAACTCTGTGCATTCCGGGTCAATCCAGTTAGGGTATGTCGAAAAACTCCCATCTCATTTTCTTCTCCAACTTCAAAATCATCCTATATCGCTGCAGAAGTACCGACCCAGTGTTTACAAAGTAAACACGCAAGGAGAGTCAAACACCCTTTACAAAAAAAAGGTAAAACAGCGATGACAATTTTGAAATTGGAGGAAAAAATAAGGTGGGAGTTTTTCAACATACCCTAACTGTCATGAACTGGAATACACAGGGTTCACGCAGAGCTAGACAAGACGAGCGTTTGAGGTTAAAAAAAAGTTTATAAATTGTAAATTTTTTTTGGAAATTAACTGATTTTTTTCACTAGATAAGACCTTCTGCTGGGATCGTTTAGAGCCCTCTGAAGCTGCATTTAAACTGCATTTTGGAAGTTCAAACTCCCAGGCACCAGAGAAGTCCACTATATGGAGAACATTTTTTCCTCAAAAACATAATTTCATTACGACTGAAGAAAGAAAGGCATGAATATCTTGGACGACAAGGGGGTGATTAAATTATCTGTAAAATTTAGTTTTGGAAGTGAACCTCTCCAATTAAGCGTAATTTATTATTACAGTCTTCCATAGTCAGTTGTTTTAGTTCTTATGCAATATTTTGGTCAAAACATACTTTCTCATGTGGTAAAGTGCCTCAAGGTGTGACAGAAAACCACAGGTATGTACTTTTCTATCTTGTGTTGGGACATTGACATATGTTTGGCATGCATGTGTTAGCTGCAGGTAATGTTTCACATTTTTTGCATGTCAATACAGTATGACATTAGGGGTGGGCAATCAAAATATGATATGAGGCAGTCTTGATATGAGTAATTTTATTTCACGGCAATAACATACCACTATATAGTTATTTTTGCTTTGAATAAAGTCTTTATTATTTAAAAATTTTTGAAATTTTAGAAATTTCATAATTCTTGTCACAAGTGTCAATATCATAAAAAAACTAATACTAGCCTATTAAAAAAAAAACTAAGGTTCAATGAAGACAAGTAAACAGTCAGTAATTTAAAAGAAAAGAAACTATTTACTAGCAAAAGAACAAAAAAATACAGTAGAACAAATAAATATGGAAATGTTACATTCACTGTATAAAGTAATAAAATGTGTAAAAACACTGCATATTCTTCACTGTGTAAGTTAAATATATATTTCTTCTTATTAAAGTTACAAAAGTGATTTAGCCAAGAGCAGTGAGAGACTTTCTCCCTTTTGTTGTTTGATTAACGTGAATGGCTGCTGTCACTTTAAGAGCCTGGATTCAAATAAACTGTTACACTTGTTTTCTTTCTCATCTGTTTGCTTTCACCTAACACCTAAATACTTGTAAAGAGCCATTTTGGCACATAAAAGTTTGTGTATTTAACCATTCAAGGCCTATAAAGCTTCAAAAATGACTCTTAATACACCTGCGTTCTATGAACACAGTCTGCACGTGTGCGTATCTCTGACAGCGCTCAGAAACCGTCTCTCAAACAGTGCACGCATATAGCGAAATGAGTCCTCTTTCGCTGCTATTTGCGTTTTAACGGCTTAAAATCAATTGTTTTTAAACCACAGTGCTTAAAAAGCATGCAAACGTCACGTGGTTGTGTAACTGCGGTAGCTACGATAGTCCAAAATCTATACCGGCTGACAAATTTCTACTGGTTAAGTGTCTTTTGAGTTAAGACACTTCTCTTTTCTCTTTTTTGTTTTCTCTTTTTGTTCCTGGAAAATGATGTGCGTGTCTCTATATCATAGGCCTTTAAAACAATGGTGTATTGTTCTATGGAACGACACTCTATTGAAAGTCAACACAGAATGCAAACACAAGGGAGAGTCATCGCACATCCATTCGCTCTCACAAGTTTGCTTTGGAAGAGTGCTATTGCTCTTTGGTTGCGCATTTGCTTGTTTTGTTTCATTTTTTTGGCATCTGACGATGCTCAGCTGC
This sequence comes from Labeo catla, assembly GCA_012976165.1. Classification (NCBI taxonomy): domain Eukaryota; kingdom Metazoa; phylum Chordata; class Actinopteri; order Cypriniformes; family Cyprinidae; genus Labeo; species Labeo catla. Next base: position 1,608,261 of record VONZ01000074.1, read on the forward strand.
CTGTGTGGTAATTATAAACTTTCTGTGCACCGTGCAAAGGCATTTGAAGATGGAAGGTGTGGTTTGAACACACAAGGGCCGTCCGAAAGAAAGAAGGACAGAAATGCAGTAAACACACTGAGTTTGGCACTGAAAATGTGTGTGTGTGGGAGAAAGATAGTCTGGTCAACTGCCTTGTTTCCCTTAATAAGCACTAATGATCTGCAGTAATTACTGCCCATTTAGGCCTCCATTTGTTTATGTTTAATGCATCACTGCTCTTTCTGTGTTCTCAAAAATACAGTGTGATTCTTGAAAAATGCAGTTCTACGTGCTGAGGCTCTTCACTGCAGTAACTTCAGCCTTTTTGTGTTCATGAAAGGATCATTAAATGTGTTCACAGCAATAACCTAGACAACTGTTCATAGTCTATGCCATTTTTGCTAATCTAGATTGGTTATGAATGCATGTTTTCCATGACGTCTAGTAGAGAAACTCTGTCTATACTGATAAGGGATAAAATGCACCTTAAACGTCTTCACCAAGGCCTGCAAAGTTTGGCAAGCTCCATGACTGATGGCAAACATGAGGCTTTTATGGATAGTCATAAAACATATTTTATTGCTTTTATGTTTTTGAAAGAAGGAACGTTTTGGCTGAGGTGTTTCTGGAGTGGGCGTTCACAAAAACATCTGACAACTGTCATTTTTTACACCTTTGTAGTCGCTCCGATTCCCCTCATTAGTTGAAGTTCTGTTGAACATTGTCAGGGTTTATTTTGGCCCAGAGATGCCATGGAACGTCTTCATTAGAATGATGTAACTCTGCTGAGATCCAAATAATGCCACGTATGATTGACCAGTCAGTCCATCGGCATGTGTTTAGTTATGCGTTCCGTCATTTTAGCATAACGTAGATGTTTAATCCTCAAGATCAGGATCTTCAGTGTAAGGTAAAAACAAATATGGGCGTGCAAATGTGAATTGTGGGAAAGTTTCCGTCTTTCGGGGTGGGAGAAGGGAAACAACCCAATAGCCAATGTTTACAGGTCCTCCCATTACGACAGAGCAGATTCTGATTATGAAAACACAGTCAGTGTGATAATTCTGCACAATAACACTGAGTTATACAACAAAACACATTCTTTCATCAATCAAAAGCATGACTTCCTTAAAGATTTGTATCCATTTCATGCAAAAAATAGCTGCACGTAGTTTGGTTTGTTCAACAGCAAAGAGCATCTGAATTTAGTTGTGTTGTTTTGATCTCAGCATTGATTATGTTCTCCAAAACGGAGAAAAAAATGCGTTTGCTTATTGTGCCCAATGCGTGTCAGAGATTTGTTTTGGCTATTTTAATCAGAGAATATACTGATTCAGATTGCAGTTACAATATTTGATGAATTCTTGCATGTTTTTAAGCTTTTTTTGGAATATGACGGTTGTTGTTCTTTCATTATGATCCATTTAACGTTCCCTGAGCTCTGCCCTCAACCAACAAAGATTCACCTCAAAGGAAATCTGAGAGAAAGATAGAGTTGGTAGGAAGAAAGAAAGAAAGTAGTACATGAAAACAAAGCATGACAACTTCAAGGCCAGGGAAGAGATTGTGATGGGGAAGGAAACAGCAGAGGAACAGAAGAGATAGAATGAACTGGATGAGAACAATGGAAAATAAACTGAAGTATGAGAGAGAGAGGGAGAGATGTTCTCTGCTCGGGCATGTTTCGGCTCAATGTGCTGGATTTCTGGTTTGACAACTCGACTCCTCCCTTTATCATTGTGCTTACATACAGCACGTATATACAGCTGTTTGTTTTTTACAATGCTCTGGAGTACTTGATTTTGATCGGTCAAATGCAGCATTTTGCAGTCAAATGTTTTTGTATAATGACATCCAAACTGTATTTGACTGTTGCCCCAGCAATTTTCAAATTTGTGGTAGTTTGATATCTCTCGTATCACTCCATGGATAACGTACAGCCTATAAACGCTAACTGATGATGGCCAACTGACTGTACCCGACTTTTTTTCTACTCATACACTAAAAAATAAAAATTCTTTATTGCTAATAGTTCTATGAAGAACCTTGAACATCCATGGAACCTTTCAAATGCAGAAAAGGTTCTAAAATCAATTTTTAAAATGTTCTTTAAAATGGTTCTTTTAAGAACTGTTCACTGAAAGGTCCTTTGGGGAGCCAAAATGGTTCTTCTATGGCATCACTTCAGAAACACCCTTTTGGAAGAGTGTGTTTTAAAGGATGAATAAAAACCCTAATGTTTCACTTTGATGAAATTCAGGTCATGTGTGCTCATGTAATCCTGATAAATGCACTTTTTTGCCTCCTAGCCACGATTCCTCCTTCACGCAGCTCAGTAACATTTGCGAAGGATCAGTGTTAAGTGTGGTATGACTCATTCTGCACATCACAGATGTTTGTCCAATCAGATGTTTTGAGGTTTGAGAATGCCCCACCCCTAAATTATAAATACCACCTGCAACTGACTAACAAAGAGCAATGGTTCACTGCTTATTAAAATTAAAGCCTATTGGCTATTTAAACAGCCAGGCCATTTGATATGCCCCACCCAAACTTAGCATTTAAATAAGAACACGTCAAGGTTGAGATCTGAAAAGTCAAGCCCTGTGAAGATGAAATGATCCAGACACAGTCATTCTGCAGGTATTATTGGACTCGCTCAAATAAATACAGTCTAATTAGAAAAATTATACTTCAGGGAGCATGACTAATCATGTGATTAATTCAAGCGGCCAGACAAAGACAATGAAGCTTTTTTAATATAAACCTGAGAGAGAGAGAGAGAGAGAGATAGAGAGAGAGAGAGAATGAGATGGAATCAGACTCCTCTTTTAGAAACCTCACTTCTCATCAGCTCAGACAATAATAAGTCAGAATTTGATTAAATGCACAATTCTGCAGGGCTGGAAACCTCTCCCTATGCCGAATTCAGTCAAAGACAGTTGAAAGTCCACAGATGGCCTTTAAGTATCACTTTCCCATAGTTTTCACCACAATGCTGCAGATCGGAGGTTTTGATAGCACATTGCTTTGCCCGGCATCTGACTGAACTGTGTGTTCAAGCCAGTTGGCCATTGCTTTCCACTTATTCTCTCCATCTGGAGAAAAGCCAAAGATTCCATGAACTTCTTCCACACATCATGAACAGGTAACGGATGAGCGAGCACATTTTTGTCTGGTGGTTTTGTGTTGTTTTTTTACACAAAATCTTGCCAAGGCTGATGGGGCGTCACATGTGGGCTTTATGTCATGTGTTTTATGCTGTTACATAATAATTTGAATGGGGTTAAATTAGAGAAAAAGGCTTTAAACATGATATATAGTCATGATTTTAGTTAGAACATCTATTTACTGACAATCAAAACATGTGCAGATGGGGTAGACATTTTCTGAGTCAGATTTGCATGGGAATTGACAGTTACAGAATCATTTTCTTATGATGAGAAGACAAAATACAAAGACAATGTACTGTGCCTTTGTTGTTGTTTTTTGGGGGTTTTTTTCCCATGGCAGAACAGTTTTTTTTTTATTTTTTTTTTATTTTTACTTTTTATTTAGTATTTAATAAATGTTGGACCCAGATTTCAGTTTTTCAAAAAATAAATTAAACCTTAATAGTAATATTTAAAAGAGACCTATTATGCCCCCTTTTACAACAATGCACTGTAAAAGTGTCCCCAGAATGTGTCAGCTCAAGTTTCAGCTCAAAATGTCCCACAGATCATTTATATCATTTTAAAAATGCCTATTTTGAATGGAAGCAGAAATACGCCGTTTTTGTGCATGTCTCTTTAAATGCAAATGAGCTGCAGTTTCCCGCCCCCTTTTCCAGAAAAGGGCTGTGCCTTTACAGCTTGTACCTCAGATATTCTGATAAAAAACATCTGTTTGAGTTTGATTATCATGTGTTTTAAAACCATATTCGTTTAAACTTCTGATATAGGTTTTTCTGAGCACACACATCCGAAGCACATGCCAAGAAAGCGGCTGTCACATGGCATTTTTGAGTACTAAAGTAAGTTCTCTTTCATGTCTTAAAAATAAATGCGCTTAAAAATACACAAGGACTTACAAAAACAGTCGTTATGTCTGTGAAGGTAAGCAGCTGGGAAAGAAATTGCATGTTTATATTAGATCTGTGTGGCAGCAGCGTAATATACTGTAAATAAATCAACCATTGCTCTCTTGTCTTCTCTGAGGGTGGGACTCTAAATGGCAGAACAGTTAGCATGCTTTGCTTGAATTTTTGCCATGGCGTTAGAACTGGCAAACACCGTAGTCACTTGCAAAAACAGAATGGCGGTGCCGTGGGTGGAAACGTGCAGATTAAAGGACAGTAATATTATAATAAGATCCCGTTTCTACGTCATGTGTAACATAAGAGAAAGTCTTACAAAAAATGGCTGGGTTGTTCTTTTTCCCATTTTATGGGTTGGTAGATACACCAGGGACCTGATTATAGCACTTAAACATGGAAAAAGTCAGATTTTCATGACATGTCACCTTGACAGAGCAGCTCTCGACATCAGTTCATGTCTGTCTCACAATACCACTTTCCCTTAGCAAGAGCAAATGCAATACTGCTAACATCCAGCAGTGACACATCCTTCCTTTGTGTCTTTTCTTTCTAATAGTCTCGTCCTCTATTGTTCTTATATTTGTTTTTCCTCTGCTTCTTTCCTGTGCTTTCCACTTCTCTCATGTTGTCTGTTCAGATCCTACTAGCCTGATTGAGACACACACACACACACACACACCATTTCTCTCATCTCTTTCGATGTTTCCACTCCAAAAAGTCCGGAGGCCTCCAGCGGGGCGCATTAATTATCCAGGCTCCCGTTACACACGGAACCAGGGGTATCAGCATGTGACACAATGTTTTCAAAAGTTCTCCCTCTATCCTTTTGCCCCTCCTCTTTCTCTTCCTCTCCGAGCCTCACAAGCCATTGTGTATTTAGATAAAGGTCAAAATCTGAATGGCAAATGTCTTGATTTATCACTATGTTACAAGAGACACGGCTGAGAAACAAATGTTGAGAAAGGTGGATACAGAGCACGGTCAGAAAAACGCGATCAGCTTCAACTAAGAATGGAAATGATAAATAAAGAGTGAAACTAACCAAACAGAAACTCCCTGCTTTGGGTTTCAGCTCGTGTGAATATATGAAATGTCGTTAGAGTGATGTCATTCTCAAAGGATTTTGTAAAATATGCATAATTAAGTTGATATATATTAGTATTATTTTTTATGACTATTTTAATAAAGCCTTCAGATTGGGGTCAGTCTACTACTGTGTGAAATTTCCCAGGATTTTGGAGATATGTGCACTTTTCATCTGACAAGGCCCTCAAGGCACAAACTAATTAGATTTGAGCTGAATCAACATATTTCAATAGGGAATCATTTTACAGAGTTGAAGTTTTTTATCTGCCATCTCCCTAAATCCCACCTGTGTGTTCTTGGTAAATTACAAAAAAACATAAGGTGTCACCTGAGTTTCGCTCTATTATTAATTATGAAATAGAATACAAATGTAGCCATTACCAACTTATCACAAATTAAAAGCTGATCCTTTTATAGAAGTAACCAAACACAGCCAACTCCCATCTCTGGTTTCCATGTAGTTCTTGAACCTGAGGGGTGTTACTCTGTACGTTTGCTCATGAAGAAACTGGTTAGCCCAGAGTCAACACTGGTTTTGACTGGATCATTGCCCGCAGGCTGATACTGGCTATTCAAAGGCAAAATGTTAAAGACGCGTACTAAACAAAATCATTTATCACACTGTAAATAAAGCACCTTTGGAAAAGGTTCTTCTCATATTAATCAGTAAGACATTGGGATTATTTACTGAATGCAGAAGAAAAAAGTTGCATTTCTTCATTGGAATTTGTAAACCAACTTCCTGTTAATGGCACAGAGTTTCGTGGCCAAGGGCAAGGGAATGAGGATAAAGTTTATCTCTACATTCTAAAGTTTTTCCATTTTATAGTGCATATAATATAGCTTAAATGAGTGCTTTATAGTATATAACATTGCTTGACTTGTAAAATATAAATTTTCCAGAGACAGGGACGTTGGCATCTGAAGATCTGTGTATACTTCACAATTTCCTACATCTATTTGCAGTTTCATACTGAAATACTTGCATACAGTAACAAATCTGTCATTTAAATGTTTAGAGCTTGGACAGATATATGGTACGTGCTCTGAATTACTGGGAGTGTGCTTAGCGCCCTTAGGAGGGAGCAGGTGAGCGTGCAAAAGCTCCATTCGTGCTGCTAATCCGCCCTTCCCTGAGGGTCAGATCTTCAATTTACTCCTTAAGCATGAAGCATAACCCCTGTAAACCTCAGCAGCCATGTGAGAGGTTTGTGTCAGGGGTCTGCGTGTGTGAGGGGAGAGTGGCGATAAGGGAATATTCTGCACTGTCTGTGTGTCAGAGAGAGATTTGAAAAGGTGTGGCATATTTGGTGATTTTTTTCTTGTTGTTGCTGCTTATTTCAGTGATGAATGGCTATTTAATAATGCAAACAATAAAAACGATAGCATTTGTTTATATACGTGCATAATCAAACAATAAGAAACAAATATAGGCAAAGAAAGGTTGATAAAGTGAGAGAGAGAGATTTGAAAGGGCGTGGCATATTCAGTGTATTTTGTTTATCGCAGTGATTAAATGAATAAGTAAATATTTAATTATGCATAAGGTGACCTTAATTTCTGTTTTATCTATGTACATGCGTAATCACACAGTGAGTAACATGTATAGATAAAGAAGAAAGCAAAAAAATTGCATTCAAGATGCACTGAACTATCCAGACTTAGATCGCTGAGTGAAATAAGATTTGAAACAAGGTTTGCATTTTTATACATGTAAGTTTTAAATCAAAGCTTTTTAAAAGGAATTTGGCGGGAAGAGAAAACCTCAACGTCCTGCCATCAACGCTTTTTTTGCTTTGGAGTAACTCCAACACAATGCCTCCACATGCCTTTGGTATAGCTTGCTCTGCAACAAACAGGTTTTTCAGCAGATTGCACAATATAACTCAGAAAACAACAGACAAACTGACTCATCTCTTTGTTCTGTTTATTGGTTCAAAAATAGTGCATAAAACAAATCTTTATAGTACAGCATGCTGCCAGCAGTGGCAAGGTTGTGGGTTTGAACTGCATGAACTGATAAATGCAATGTCATTTTGGATCAAATTGTCTAAAAACTGCAACAAAAAAAAAATGCAGGTTATAGTTGGATTTTACTGTAACACATTATCTGTATCTATATAATTTCATGATAATTTACTCACTCCCATGTCATCCAATATGGTCATGTCTTTCTTTCGTTCTTTAGTTGGAAAGAAATTAAGGGTTTTGAGGAAAATATTCCAGAAATTTTTCTCCATACAGTGGGGGCCAACAGGTTGAAGGTCCAAATTGCAGTTTCAATGCAGCTTTAAAGGAATGAGAGTCTCATCTAGCAAAACAGTTGGTCTTTTTCTAATATATATATATATATATATATATGTATATACTTTTTAACAACAAATTAAATATAGTTAAATTAAATAATTAAAAATAGTCTTGTACTAGTCTTGCATCTCGACTTAATGTATTACGTAGTCACATTAGAAAGGTCGGAAAATACCAACCTAGTGTTTACAAAGCGAACGAGCAAAGAAAGTCAAACGCTGTTTACAAAAAAAGGTAAAATAACGATGCTGGAAAATAAGATCACCCTACCCTACTTTTCTGAACTGAAGGAACATAGGTGAAGAATTGACCACCTTTCCAACCTGATTATGTAATGTGAAGTCGCGAACGCACATCGTAGAGCTAGTGCAAGATGAACATTTGTGGTTAAAAGTATGTCAATTTTTCATTTTTTTTAGAAAATGACCAATCGTTTTGCTACATAAGTCCCTCTTTTCTCGGCTGGGATCATGTAGAGCCCTTTGAAGCTGCACTGAAACTGCAATTTGGACCTTCAACCCCAATCCACATTGAAGTCTGCTATATGGAGAAAAATCCTGGAATTTTCCTCAAAAACCTTAATTACTTTTCGCCCGAAAAAAGAAAGACATGAACATCTTGGATGACATGGGAGTGAGTAAATTATGAGATTTTTTTTATTCTAGAAGTAAACTAATCCTTTAAGTCATTATTAAATGCATTTTCTTTCTCCAATTTCAGGAGGACAATGAAATCCCCTCCACTCTGCTTACTAAAGATGGCCTGGCGTCCACCTCTCAGGATGAGCTCGCTCCATCTGCACCAACTCCGCACACTGATTTAAACCGCTCTCAAGATGAAGGCCTGCAGACCATCAGCCTCTCCTCCGATGACGACGAGGAAAAAGGAGCAACGAGCCCCCTGGCAGAGGGAGGTGATGATTCTATGGATCTGCAAGAAGACAACTTCCCAGGCTTGGGAAGTGAACGTCTGGAGCGCTCTCGTGCAGACAAGTTCAAGCGCTCCAGTCTGAAGAAGGTGGATAGTCTAAAAAAGGCCTTCTCGCGAAGCAGCATCGAGAAGAAGATCAACAAGATCGTGCCTCCAGAACAGCGCGAGAAGATCAAGAAAAGCTTCATCCCCAACCACCCGAAGAGCTCTTCCTCAAAAAGCTCATCCTTCCGTGTCTCTCCAATGACCTTCAATGTCAAGAAGGTACGAGATGGAGATGCTGACTCCTCCCAGCAGCCTGAGACCTCACCCAGGAATCTCAGCCCAGTGGAAGTTCCCAACATTGGGGGATCTGATGGTGAGATGCACCTGGCTGAGTTACACTCCTCAGGAGAGAAAGCAAATGGAGCTGATCTTCACAGCCCCTCCACCCCTGGCAGTGGGGATGGAGAGGTGTTTGTTACAGATGAGGGTGGAGATCTCGAGAATGGTCCATCTGTGACTCTGGCTGAAGCGGAAGTGGATAAAGAAGATGATGACAGTGATGATAATGGTGAAAACGGTGAAAATGGCAAGGAGGAAGAGGACGAGGAGAAAGACGCAAAACCTGCAGAAGAAGCATCCGTGTCTTCGCCGTCGACTGCCGCTACTGTTCTAACTTCTTAGATATATAGTTAAAGTCAAAAGTTTACATACACCGTGCAGAATCTGCAAAATGTTAATTATTTTACCATAATAAGAAGTATCATACAAAATGCATGTTATTTTTTTTGTACTGACCTGAATGAGATATTTCACATAAAATACCTTTACATATAGTCCAGAAGAGAAAAGAGTTGAATTGAAAAAAACCCTGTGCAAAAGTTTTTTCAGTGATAGTTAAACTGCCCACTGTTCTTCAGAAAAATCCTTCACATCCCACAGATTCTTTGGTTTTTCAGCTTTTTTGTGTAACTGAACACTTTCCAACAATGACTGTATAATTTTGAGATCTATGTTTTCACACTGAGGACAACTGAGGGACTCAGCTATTACAGAACGTTCAAACAGACAGTTCTGATGCTTCAGAAGGAAAACCGATGCATTAAGAGCCAGGGGTGTAAACTTTTGAACTGAATGAGAATGTGTACATTTTTCTTCTTTTGCATAAATATCATATTTTTTTTCATTACGTACTGCCCTTCAGAAGCTACAGAAGATACTTACATTTTCCCCAGAAGACAAAATTAGTTAAATTTGCCCTTATCTTCAAGTTTAAAAAGTCCCTCAGTGTGAAAAGATGGATCCCAAATCATTGTTGGAAAGGGTTCAAATACACAAAAATGCTGAAAACAAATGAATTTGTAGGACCTGAAGGATTTTTTCTAAAGAACAGCAGGCAGTTTAACTGTTCAGGACAAACAAGGGACTCATGAACAACTATCACTAAACAAACAAAAAAAGACACAGCTGTGGATCATTCAAGTAACAAAGGGTGTAACAGGAATCAAAGGAGTGTAAACTTTTGAACAGGGTCATTTTTATAAATTCAACTATTATTTTCTCTTGTTTTTATAGATATCTTATACAGGTCAGTACTAAATAAAAATAACATGCATTTTGAGTGATCCCTCTTAATTTGGTAATTAACCTTTTGCAGATTCTACAGGGTGTATGTAAATTTTGACTTCAACTGTAGTTGTGTTTTTAGCCCTCTTGACTTCAATCCACTTCTGAGACTATGGGATGTGTAGTTACTCCACTGATATCTTGTCCCCAAGCCTGTGTAATGTTAGCATGTCTGCTAAAATAACGTATTGGCCTGAATTAACCCCTTATATAATGTAACTATAACCTTTTGTGTTAAGTTCAGAAATTAAGCATGTTCTTGTAAGAGGAAATTCCATTTAGATTCCAGTTCAAATAGATTCTGTATAAAAGCCCAGAGAATGGTACAACAGTTCAGACCACTGTCACCACAATGATACACCGAAATAGCTATATTTTCCTGTGGGAGCCTGTGAATACCATGAAATTGACTGAACTGAAATGCCTGAACTCTCACTCTCCATCTTTTTTTCTTTGTGTGTAGGAGAGGCAATGTGTGTGCCAGTCTCTCCTTTGTTATGCTGGACTCCAGACTCTTTTCTGTCAGTGTACATAAGATTTAGTATTAAATCGCTTACAAAAAAGTACTATGGTAGTATTATGGTTTTTGGAAACGGTTTTGGTATATGGCATGGTATTGTCTGCAGCACCATGTAAAAACCATTGTATATTAACATGGTAATCATCAAATATATAGCAACAACATGGAACATCATTACTGTACCATTGTACCACCACAGTACTTTTGTACAGAATGAAACAGACGACTACAAAAGACAAGAGGTGAATGAGATGATGACAAAGTTATTTTTTTGCACTTGTATTAAAATCTTAAAAATAAGCACTCTGTCTCTTGAATAAGCAGATGTCTATTAGGAGCAATGCTTGGTATGGTGCAAAGCATGTTTACAAAATTTCTGGGGGAAAGCCAGCACAATTGACTGCCATCTCCATGGCAACTTTGCCCACTGCCAACAACTCTCCAATTACTGCTATAGTGCACGGCAAGGGCACACACACATACGCAGCCTGATAAATACAGACGTACTGTGAAGCAGAAGTATTTGTGTGTAGTCAAACATTCCGTGCTGCTGATGTAATAACTTCATATTCTGCTAAATACTAACATTACTTAGATGATTCAGTGATGAAACACTTTGTACTCAGATCTGTAAACTTAAAAACTGCTGGAAGATAGACTTCTAAACTAAAACACCTCCCCCATGAGCTTTTTATCGTTTCTCTGGACAGTCACATCTATCTCACACTAAACTACTCAGTAGGCTACACACACACACACACACACACACACATACACACACACACACACACACACACACACACACACACCAGGTGAAGAAGGTGCATTCCTGGTTCTGATGGATGGCTTCTCTGCAGTTCATTTTCCATTAACTGGAAAAAGAAGAGGTGGGCTGGGAACGTATCGATGGCTATAGTTTCCACGGGTTAGCTGAAGTATGGAATACCCGCATGTTTTACAGGTGTGCTGCCTGCAGGCCTCTTCACCGCCCCTCTAGGACCACACTGCTCCATGCTGGTGTCACTTCACGCTGCGGCCATGATGCTCCACGCTGATAAAAACAACGATTTCGTTTATAACATTGAACAATTATGAAGACAACCTTTATAAATTTATTCATGTAATTTAAAAAAGTGCGAAGAAAGGTTGCTCTTCACTTGTGAAGTGGAGAATGTAAGGTAAGATGAATAGTCGCTTTTGACAGAAAACTTCACGGTTTCGTTTTTACATCAAACACTTGTGAGTTTGGCAAGCAGTCTAAAATCTCTCTGGCTCCTAGGCGGACTGAGGGGTCAGGTTACGTGTCCAAGTTGAAGGAGGTTTTTTGAGGTGCCGACTTCTAGTGACGATGTGAAATATGCAAGGAGGTACAAATGATATTGTAGCTAAGACTATAGGCTATGTGCCATTTTCATTTAAAGGAAGATGTTTAGAACGAAAACACAAGCAAAATTTCTGATATTATTATCATCATCATCATTATTATATTCGCCTTGGCCTTGTTAGCTGCTTTGTGGAACTGGCCTTTAAAATTTAATGGATGATGTTGTCTCCACCGTGTGGCCAAATGTTGTCAGTTTTTTATATCAGCTTGTTTACGAATATCAAACGCCAGTGAAACTTAATAGTATTATTTCTTAACGAAATATAAATATCATAGATACTTTATCAGATTATGATTTGAAAAAAGTATTATTTCTAAATAATAATAATCGTTTTCCAGTGCTTCACTTGAAAACAAGTTAGTCGTTTTTTTTTAATTACATTTATGTAATAATTGTTTTGCGCTAAAATTATCACCTTGGGAAAGTTTATTTGAACACCATGCGCTAATAAATGCGGTTTTATAGATTTTTAGACAGTGACTGGAAATTTTGAAATCGATACGGGAAATATGGCTACGTAGAATTGTATTTCAAGTGAGCTATTTATGTCAAATATAGATATAGTTGGGTAACTCAGCGTATTTAAGACGCTAAAGGTAACCGTAGTCGATATCCGTGCATTTTTCATTAACACTGTGGTTTTATACTGTATACGTGAGAGTCAAAAATGGCGTCACGGTGGCCGAGAGGTTAAGGCGTTGGACTCGAAATCCAATGGGGTTTCCCCGCACAGGTTCGAATCCTGTTCGTGACGAATTTCCATTTTCGCGTGTGTTCGCAAAACTGAGCGAAATGTTGTTTCTGAAGCCTAGAGAAACATTTATAAATGTCAGTTGTACGTGTGAAAAGTTATGACAATTTATGTCTAGCTTGTAAATCAGTCATGTTTTCACATTTTGATTTGGGAAGCAGAACACTTAATCTGAGGAAGCACATGTTATTCACTTATCTACATGCCTTTTAAAACTTGGTTGGCAGTTTCCTTGATGTTAACACCAACAGCAAAATTGTTCTAACTGCCCATTTCATTGATACACAGAGTTCATATACCGGACCCAACCCTTAAAAACCAGCAAAATTGTGACAAACAACGGGCTCTAACTGCCAACACTCTGTTGGATTACTGAGGTGATGATGCAACGCAAATACCTTTGGAAATATTTTGGAACGCATAATCAAATCATATTACACAACGTCGACAATCGTACAAGGAAATGGAGTGTAGTTATTTCCTATCCATGTGGACACATTCTTCACGCTGTCCAATCAGATTGAGCTCAATGTAACAAGAACACGGTAAAAACCATCATTTGAGACTCTAAAGCTTTGGTTTCTGCGCAGTCTTAATGATACTGGATAATACAAAGTACATCGTTTGTCATGTCTGTTCACTCAAATGTGCGTATATTCAAATCGCATATGTGTATTTGACGTCAATACCACATCTTTGAACACCCCCGCGAAACAGTGAAATGGTACATCCGGTAGAATTTAAAGAACCGAACATACACTGGCGCAGATCAGACGCTTTGTTAGTGAGGGAGAGGTAGATAGCACTGTGAAATAGAGATTTCCCCTCTTTTGCGACAGTGTTTTTTAATTCTCTTTAAGTAAGCGTGCAGTGCTACACATGTAGAAAACATGCTATGATTAACTCAATTTTAAAGGCCATCAGGAAGTTTCGAACTGCTCATAACGCACATTAAAGTTAGGCAGCTATAGCTGTAATGGCTGACATCCGTTTTTAGATTAACTGTCTCGTCGATTTAGACTTAAAATGTCGATTTGACACCAGATAAATGATTTTCGTGTTGAGGGAGAAATGAAGAGACGCGTTACTGTTCAGTTTGACCGGCAGTGTATGTGATTGAACTCACTGACACCGTTTTAAAGGCAACCCGCAACATAACCGGCACGTTTATGTACAGAAAACGTCCATTTTCATAGCTATTTCTTAATCTGACGTCGTGTATTGATAGTGTAGGCTAACAGAAAAACCGTGACTCGGTATAAATGAGTTTAGATGCTAGACATTTTGAGCAGTGACCGACTTGAAAGCGAAATCTTAAGAGTCGTTTTTTCAGGTTTAGGACAGGATGAAGTCTAAAATCTCTGTCTGGAAAACGAATTGACTGTTTTGTCTTTTTATACGAATAGTTTTAAGCGTGGAGGAGGAAATATTTCCCCTCTTACTTTTATTCCTTTAGCTCGATGGTGAAGTGTGAAAACAAACTGCCTCAAATGTTATGCTAGAAACACCTCAGCCTTTCCAAAGGGGTCTTGTAAACAAAGTTTATTTGCCAAGTAAAGTTTATCTGGCAAATAAAACAACCCACTCAGAGCACAGATTTAGCTTTAGATCAAGAAATCCTCTCACACAGCTGTGGTTTCGCTAGCCGGTGTGCTAGCCTCCACCTCAGCTCTCAGAAATGTCGAATATCTCCAACGAAGCTGTGATCTTGATTAAAGATGTAAAGCCCGGATCGAAAAACCTTAATATCGTCTTTATAGTTTTGGAAATCGGTAAGTGGATTCGCTGCTGTGCCCCTCAAGACCGTTTCTTAGCACCGGAGGAGCTAATTCCTCGCAGCTAACATTCATTATTAACATGTCTAACGTTGAGCTTGACGCCTCTGTTGCTGTGTTCTTGTCGCTTTTATTTTTCACGCATCTGCCGTTGTGTAACGCTGTTATTTTTGTGTTTTTAGTAGTTTTGTTACGGTTGAGATTTGACTGTGAACTTTGCTGTGCACGCGCAGGTCGGGTGACGAAGACAAAGGACGGGCACGAGGTGCGCTCATGTAGAGTGGCGGATAAGAGCGGCAGCATCGCCATCTCTGTGTGGGATGAGCTGGGCAGCCTCATCCAGCCCGGAGACATCATTCGCCTTACGAGAGGGTACGAACCTCCTCCTGTCTGTCTGTTTAGTTTATTCAGACATTTAAAGCCCGTGTGGTTATTGGGTTGTCAATTAAACACACCGTGGCAACTTGCTTTGAGCATACTGTAAGACAGCATCCGTAACAGTGATGTATGTGGTAACGATGTACAGAGAATAAATATGAATTAAGGCTTATATGTTTGTTTCAACTTGGAAATATTTGTGTGTTTGGCTAGGTATGCTTCAATCTGGAAGGGGTGTCTTACACTGTACACTGGAAGAGGAGGAGACTTACAGAAAATAGGAGAGTGAGTATTGCATATTGTCTCTGGCAATATAATAATTTGGCATGTTTATCAGCATTGGGCAATAACCATGTCTACTTGGCAGAAAAACCGAAATGGTAATTAACCCTTGTGTCAGTTCCAAAATGTAGTGACAGCTGAGTCAGTGGGTGGATGCCAATGCTTTATGAGAGTTCAGTAAATTTCAAAAAGAAAGATTGAGGGAAGGGGAAAAAAAATGACCATGGAGAAACCTGTCATCGACTAAAGATTGTTCTGGTCGACTAGTTGTTGTTTATTTTAAGGATTAGTCGAACATTAGTTGCACATTTAATAATCCATATAAATCATAATAATGAGCCTTAAATTCCCTACATAGCCTAATAAGCCCTCAAGCTAAAAAAAAAAGCTTACCACAACGCACCTACAGTTATAAGTATGAATGTTTCGGGGGAAAAACCGCAAAGAGACTGCATTAACATTTTAATAATTTGATAAACTAGTACTTTGTTTTCGGCTTAAGAGATGAAGTTGGCGTCACAGACGCCTACATGATTCATTTGAGAATATTTCTATTTGAATTGGTTCATTTAAAAGAGATATTTCACTGTCTGTAGATGGCCTATATTTTTCAGGTCTGTAACACAAGTATACACAGTGTTTCGAAGTTCCGTGCTCAAGTTCACAGAGACTGAGATGGCAGAAAGCACATCCTGTTTGCTTTCGTTATTTTACGTTTCGTTGTTTTTCCTAAGTGCACATAAATAAACAGTCTTTACAGATTCAAAAGATGTATTACTCTTATCTGTATGGCCAAAAATGACAGGGTATTGTAGGAGCATATGACCACACCAGCGCCTCCATCTGTCATGCAGTAAGCGCGCTACTGTTCAACTTCCACGCTCCGCACAGACACTTGAATAGCACACATTTTACAAGGTTAACATTAGATTGGGCGGCCATGTAAAGTTACTTCTACTTGCATATTTCAGATGAAAAGCCATATTTAAGGTTGATAAATGAATAGGTGAGCGTTTGGATATCCTGCCCAAAGTACTGCATTTCCACATAGACCAGCCGTTAACGATCTGTCCGTCATGGACTGCGTGACCTCAGCACTTCCTGTGGAATCTTTATTTTATTATTATTTTTTTTTTTTGTGACTAATAAACTTTTGGTTGGCCGAGCCTCTTTCTCAGCAACTATTAGGGGGGAGCCCTAATATTCTCTATTACCAAGCCTGGAAAATACATGGAAATTGTGTGTTTTCACGACGTGTCATCAAACAGCCATATTGGCAGCCACTGAACCGAACAAAACAAGCATATTTTGCTCATTATTGCTCCTGAAAATGGTCAGTTATTGTCATGTTTTGGGCTGTACTAATCAGTCAGACCAGGAAAAACATTTGAAGTACTATAGACTGAAGAAAAAATTATTATTAGGATTAACCCCTTGAGATGTACCATTTCATTTTCGAGGGGGTCCCAGAATACAGTGTAATGCAATCTCAACATAAAACAAAAACAAAAAACAAATTAACGATGCATCTTTAAACAACACTAAACGCAAACGATAATGAAGAAAAATAAATAAATTAATTAATTTAAAAAAAAAAGCACCACAAAATTATTAGCTAGCCATAGCTTTTAATGGCTAGCTAATAATTTTGTGGTGCTTTTTTTTTTTTTACAAATATCAAATATACAACAAAACCTTATACAAAATAATAAATACATAATAAATCAAGGAGAAGAGTACAAAAAAACTGTCTGAAGATCAAAAGGCATTTGTGGTTTGCCAAACTGAACCAAGATTTCCAGGGCAAGATTAAATTGTTTATTCTTATTTCCAGTCAGGTAGGTGAAATACTAGGCTATTATCTTAATTAATACTGCTCATACATATCTTTACAACCTATTATCTTTAGTTTGTCAAATTAGTGTGCCCTTTCCTGCTTACTGAGTCATTCTCTAAATGATTTAGCAGCTTCCACATGTTTTTCCATGGTTTAGACAGCATATATTAGCAGAACAGCGTATGCTGTTGTTTACATCCGGGTATCGCCAGTATGGCCGCGCATTCGGATAACTGACCGAATCCTGACGCAAGCGCAAACCCTCTATAGCCTGAGTGTCCAGTTTTGTTCTTGGAGTGTCACTTTCAGAATTTAGCTTCAGCCTGACACCAAAAATGTGGCAGATGAACTGTGCAAAAAGTGTGAGAACACTTAATTTCAGTCGTTGTCTCATTGATCGTCACTTAATTGCATTATATCGTTGTAAGGTACATACGTATATAATGGTTTTGTTATACATATAAAAACCTAGTCCTCGGTCACTTTTTATAAGCATGTGCCAATGCCAAGGTCAAGTTTGATTCTTAGGTAGAAGCTTTTATTCAAAGCCACCTGCATTAGCTTGTGCATTCCCTAAGATTAAGTCATTAAAACCAATTCTTATATTGTTTTTCACAGGTTCTGTATGGTGTATTCTGAGGTTCCTAATTTCAGTGAACCAAATCCAGAGCTGCTAGCACAAGCCAACCAGCAGAACAAGGCGGTGAGTCCAGTCTTCCTGTTTATGCAAAATGGCACTTCTGTGTGATGCCTCAAAGTGTATACTTCCTTTCAGTTATTTGCATGCCTAAATTTGCTTCAGCAGTTCTTTTAAAAACAAAAAAAAAAAACATAGGCTTGTTTTGCATGAAATTGGAACGGATAAATTAGAATGTAGGAGTAATTGCATTTGGTTTCACTTCTGCTGCACATTCAAATACTGAGCCATTAATCTTCATAACAGGAGGTGCTGGTTTATGACTAAAGTCAACATCATGCTATCTTATCTCTCGTCCTCTCAATAGGGTAAAGAACAGCGGGGAAATTCTCCACCGAATCAAAATGCAGGTACTCCTGCGCTGACAGGTGAGCAAATATGGCTAATACGTCGCAGTGTCCAAGTGCTAATTTTGTAGTGGTAGCAGTTTGGAATCTGATCTGCTAACGAAGGTTGCAGGTTCAGTCTCAGAAATTAGATTTACTGAGATCCCGCTCCTGTTTGTACCTACCGTTGGCATACTGTAAGTTGCTTTTGAGAAACATCTGCTTAATGATGCAACTAGAGTAACGGCTGTAACACTCATTACAGTGTCTCTATATTGATTAACTCTGTCACCTTAACTATTTGTCCAACAGGAAATGGTACTGTGCCAGTATTTCCCAATAACAGTGCTGCTCCTGTGCCTCGGGATCCCAATTTTGGGGCTCCAGGAAGACCAAATGGGCGTGTTCCAGGCAATGGACCACCCCCAGTAACTGCAGGGGGGGGACCCCCTGCTCCACCCAAACCCACAGTTACCATTAGCAATGGCAGGGACCCAAGAAGGGCTTCAAAGAGATGAGACTGCAAAACCACTTCCATGTTCCCACTCCCTAAAATCCTTCCACAAACCATCCGTACAATACGCAAAACAATACTGCCAATCAAGAGATACGAGGTTCAATGCTACTGTTTTGCCACCTGTGCTTTTTGCTTTGTCATTTGCCAATATTAGCATACTATGACTATTTGTTTATCACGAAAACTTAGAATTCAACTTGTTACAGTTAAAGCTTGGCATACTTGAGTGCCGATTCAGTGGCCAACCATTTATTTCATTTCTCTAAATGTGTTATTGAACTATACACCCTACTTGAACACTCGATGCACTTTCTTCTGTTAATTTATAGTGAATGCATTGTCATGTGATTCAGGAATGATTAACTGCTGTTGCAAATTGGGGAGCGAACCTCAAAGTGACTGATGACTACATGGGTGCTCCCCACCCCTTTGGCCAAAAAAAATTTACCAGAAGTGACCGTGTGAAAGGAAAGGTGGTAGTTTGATTGAACACGTAGGATTATTTAATTAGGAATAAATCAAGAACAAAATATTGGGAAAGTGATCCCCGTGGTGGTTGTTGTAATTGTTCTACTTGATCTTTTGAGTGCCATTTACATTGAACAAAAATGTGACTACACTGAGATTTTCTGCATATACTGTAACACCTTTGTTTATGTTTTGTTATATAGGCATTTAATGTTACATCTGCATATACATATCAATTTAGGAACATTATCGTTTACCTAAGTACATGGTAGTTTTATTTCAGCCCAATAGTTTCAATACACTTTAACATTTGCAGCATGAGTCAACATAATACATCTACCCAAAGTGTTGCTTGCACAGGGTTGAATGTTTAATCTTTCTGGTAAAGAAAGTTAATGAGTTAGACCCTTCGGTGATTTGAAAGTTTTCCCAGTCTGTGGCCTAGCACTCAACTTTTTTTCATTTTATCCACTGATTTTGCCAGGTAACGTATTTTTCTGTGTGTTTTTATATTTCCAGTGCTAATGCAGGACCCAGATCAGTTTCCTTGAATATGGATTGTGCAATATATGACTGTATTAAGATATGGTCTAATATGGAAACGAATAGTTAATATTTTAATAGCTTTTTTTTTTTTGCCAGTTGTTGTGTTTGTGGTTAGTTTGCAAGCACTATTAAAATATGAGTCAGGGTTTTACAGCTGGATTATTTGAGTGTAAAATGCACTCCATCATTTGGTGTTAGTTTCTTTCATGAATGTTAAATTTTGTGTTTCCTGTTTGTGAAAATGGCTCAAGTATGCACTGTTTTGTGTCTGTGTGGGGGTGTGCTTGAAACATCCTGAATTTTAACATCAGTGCGCAATAGCACAGATTACATGCTATACAACTGTGATGTATAGTGTTGTGATCTTATATGAGAAGCTATATCATTATCATATAAAACTGGTCATAGCAGCCCAACTTCTGAAAGTCACAACTGTGGCTTCAGTAATAGCTTTGCAGCTGCGTAGTGTCCCATATTTTTTTAATCTGTGCCAAAAGTGGATTGCCTAAACTTAGAGAAAGTGTATATAATTAGTGGTTACTGCCATCTAGATACAGACTCTTTGACAACACTAAGCACAAGTAAATTGTTTAAAGATTAAAAATATTGTTTAAGGCACCACATTACATTTAATTTGACAGTCTTTATGCATAAGATTGTCTCTGTTTGACAATATACAGTAGTCAACATTTGAAGTGGATCAAAAAAAAAAAAAAGACAAGACAAGAACAGGTATTATTTTTGGTTTTAGGACAAATTTAATGAAAGGTTTTGATCCAATTCAAATGTTGACTACTATAGTCCTCTTCCAGATGAAAGTATACATAAGGTCAGTAATCCCATACTTAGTTTTTCTGATCAGCTCAGTCAAGCACAAACTTGCACAAAACATGTTTATCAGAATTCTTGTTCCTCTGAAAAATGTCAGTGATTTCAATCTCAACAGCTTGTAAAATTAGTGTTCCTGTTGCTGTCTGTACTTGCTAGCCCTGATATTCTTTCAATGCATTTTTGTAGTGTAATCTAGTATGTTAGCAATAGGAGAGGGCTCCTCCCTTCCTCTCTCAAGTAGTAAATCACCTGAATGTCCCAGATCTGACATCCATAACTCTAAATGAGATCATCAAGGGGTGGTCAAACTGCTCTGGCCTAATTACCCTTTGTATAATTATATACCTCTATGAGCAGAACATCGTGTGACGTACTAGCGAGGATAAATGAACCCATATTATGCCATTAAAACCTTTACATTCATGAAACTACCTTTTGCACAGAACTGCTTCAAAAGCAGCAATTACAAATATGTCTTGAGCAAGTAATTACATATTCCCATTTTAAGGAACTCGATATAATTATTTCAAGCTTGAGTATGTTTGTCCTATTTGATCAAAACAATTATTCTCAGAATGTAGACTTTTTTCCATCACAACTTAAACTGACACAAAAATATGTCTGAGATTAATTATTATTAATCAGGTGTTTTTTTTTTTAAGATGAGTTCATTTAAAGTTGAAAATAACATTGTAATAAAATTAATACTAAATGAAACAACAGAATGAAAATTCTGTCATCACTTACTCACCCTCATGCCGTTCCAAACCTACATTACTTTACTCTGTAGAATGCTAAAGGAGATGTTTAAAAAAATGCCTTAGTGTGAATAAAATTCTTTTTTGTGTTCCACAGGACAAAAAGACATACAGGTGTTGGAGTGACATAAGGGTGAGTAAATTATGACAGATTTGTTACTTTTGGCTGAAATATCCCTTTAAGCACTGTTCACTGCACTTGTAAACAAACAGTTAAGTTGTTGATCGGTCAACCAATGCTCTCTATGGAGCTTGTTTCCACCACCACTGAATAAAAAATTTAAAAGGTTATTGCAACTTTTTCTCTCCCACTTGTGACTTTTTTTCCTCATAATTTGAGATTTTGCAATTGTATGTTATAAAGTCAGAAGTCACAATTCTGACTTCTCAGAATCGCGTAACAAACTCACAATTGCGAGAAATAAAGTCAGAATTAAAATTGAAAGAATTAAATAAACAAAATTAACAAAACAAAATTAAAGCCACAATTCTTTTTATTTTCGCATTTGTGAGTTTGTCTTACAATTCAGACTTTCTCACAATTGCGAGTTTATATCTCACACTTCTGACTTTTTTTCCTCATAACTGAGATACGAGCTTGCAATTATGAGTTATAAAGTCCAATTTTGAGGGGAATAAAGACTGATATGTTCTCAAAATTGCTAATTTATATCTCACAATTCTGTGACAATTACAAGAAACAAATCACAATTCTGAGAAAAAAAAATCTGAATTGTAAGTTTGTCGCATTTCTGATTTTATTTCTCAGAATTGCAAGTTTATTTCTTGGAATTGCAAGTTTATTTCTCCGAATTGGGAGTTAGTGTCTAGCAAATCTGACTTAACTTGCAAGTTTATATCGCACAATTTTGATTTTATAACTCGCAATTGCGAGTTTACATTGCACAATTCTGACCATTATTTTTAATTCAGTGGTGGAAACAGGCTTCCATAGCTCTCTAATTAACCATTGATTAGTTTAAGATTTAGCGCAGTGGTGAAAGATTTTGTCTTCTTCACATGTGCACACGATGCAGCTCTTTCCAGAACTCTCCAATGCCATTTGAGAGTGCTCTCTCTGCTAGTCTCTGACACTCACGTGGGGTAAAGCCCACTAGGGCTGTACCTTTGATGCCCACTCCATGGTGTCTAGACAGTTCTGCTACTCGTGCTGTGATCAGTGAGGCTGGAGCATGGCAGAAGATTTGTCCTCCAATGGTGAAGCTTGGCCATTTCTCCTCACCATTAGATGAAGACAACGGAGGACCACCCTGAACACTCTCCACATTGCAAGCAATCTCCACATCACCTTCATGTGGTAGAGCCATGACCTGAACTCCAGGAATACCGCCAGGACTGGATTCACGGATCGCTGAAGCCACAATTCGGCCCAAGGCCAGATCCCGGGTATCGATGGTCACGTTACAGTTCATGACATAGGGGCTGGCTCCAACACCTGCAGATTAAATAACTTTTATTTTTTTCATTTTATTTGAAGGTTTAAATAGTGATTCTAATAACTTAAACACTTTTTTAAAATGATAGCTCACACAAAAAGGTAATAATTTACCATCCTCATGTCATGCCAAACCCTTAAGACTTTGGTTAATATTCCAAACACACAGTAAGGTGTTTTTAAAACTTTTTTGTCCATTCGGTTGGCCTGAGGGACAGCGGTCAAGGTAACCAAAACATTAAAAAGCACCATAAAAGCAATCGTATCTCTTTACAAGATGTGTTGACAGCTTGTTGACATGAGGGTGAGTAAATGATCACACAATTTTCATTTTGGGTAAACTGTCTCTTTAAGAGAGCATAACTTTTTCACCAGTCTTGGTTATTAAAGTAGTTTTCCCATTCATTTTCTCCATAAGTATTTCAAAAAAGGTTTCTGCAAACAGTTCTAAGACATAAACCAAACCAACCAACTAAATATTTTATGAGGGAATAAACTACAGTGAAGCACTGCAAACAATATCAAATTGCTGAAAGAAAAGTATGCTAATAGTTGCTACAGAACCATATACTATCCATTAAAAACTTGTCTCTTTCTTGGAGAAAATGAATCAGATTTTTACTTCTAGAACCCAACTGTTGTGTTCTGTTGATTTATTGAGATGCAAAACTACCTTGATGTTTCATTTTTGTTCTATTTTTTGAAAATGTAGGTTTACAAAAAAAATAAAATAACCTGTAACGCCATATCGCCTTGTAGGCTGTGGACCTACATCTGGCTTGATGGTTGACATATCCAAGACCTTTTTGAACCAGCCAATCTCCTTTCTCCTCTTAGCCAGACCTCGATGCTGAGAATCTGCCCAGCCAAACAAAAAGGCACTGGTACCTGTGACTCGTTCCGTTAGAGCCGTGGCTAACGCTACACAATAAAAGAAAACAGCAGTGCTTAAACACTGAGATGCATACAGATGGGAAAAAATCACTTGATATGTTCACATTTGAAAGGCAAGAATCTAAATTCTAAAAATAGTAGCAATAGTCCCCTATCAATAATGCAACACTGACCCCAAAATAACTAATGCTGTTTGTGCTACTTAAGCACTTCCATTTTATCGATACTTTATAAGACTACTTAGCAAACTGGAGATTCAGAAGATGCATTTTAAAAAGTCTTGTTTGCATGCATGGCCACATACCATGGGCCTCTTTCCCACAATCGTCAAGGCCCACCTCCTCCCCCAGTGGATAGAGAGGCACCAGATCCACTGCACCCATGCATGGGTGGATGCCCTCATGGACATTCATGTCAATCAGAGAGCATGCACGCTCGCAAGCCGACAGTACAGCCTCCCCTGAAATTGACAACAACAAAGAATGGCCTCTTTTGTACAATTACTTACAAAGCAATTGTTCTCAGTAAATGGACATTTATTAAAAACGCCTGGAAGGACGAGCAGGCAACTCACTTATTAGGTCAATGCTTGCAACAATAGTGATGACAGAGCGGTTGTAGTCAACATCATTGAAGATGTTAAGCACCGTGATGCCGTCACGCTTGTTTCCTAATGAAAGACAGATCCAGACAGTTTTGTCACAAAGACATGTAACAAAAAGGTGCCTAATGACTTCAGATACAGTTAAATAACCATTTTTGGTTTGAAAGTAATTAAAGGCAAATTTATTAGCTTCAAACCAAGCATGCATGGTCTCACCATGTGTGTCAGTGATGGCTGATCTAGCTACTGTCTCCACCAGGTCTCTTCTCCGAGCTTCTGAGATGTTCAGGAGACATGCAACCAGCCGTCGACCGAGAGCAGAGCAGGACATCCCTCAAAAAACATAAACACTTTACCTTTACAGGGCCACAGACCCCAAACCAAAAGCCTCAGTTTTCCATTTTCTTGTTGACACTTTACTTAAAACATTGACTGGGATTAATACACAATGTTTAACAGATAAAGTTAGAATTTTTGTAATTAGTTGACAGAAATGTCATGAACATTTAAGTTCTGTACGTTGTATGAATCTTCTCGACGAAAGACTTTGGGTTGAAGTGTTGTGCAAGTTGATAAAAGCTCGACAACATTATATTAATCAGTTTCTGTCAAACAGTCCAAAGTTTATCATGCTCGTAGCTACTACAAAGAGGCACAGTAGATAATTTACAAATATTTTTCATAACTGTCTGATAAACAAAAGTCATACTTGTTTTTCATGCACATATGTTACTTGAAGGCGTGAGACTCCACAACAGCACACACGCTCCCAGCTGTTTCCGCTAGCAATGTTTAAATCGTGAACGAATCGTTCCATTGAGTCGAAACTTTTCAATAGACCAGTTGAACCATTTTTTTAAAAAACAAAACAATAAAACGCACAGCAAATTTGTTTACGACTTGTTTATCACCACCCAAACATAACAACTGCTCATGAATTCAAGAGATAAAATGAATTTACGTATTAAGTAGACTATGTTTGGGTCCCAAACGACTTGTTTTGTTTACTGAACCGATTCTTGACGCGAATTGTTCAAAAGAACCGACTGAACCGACAACAGTCAGGATTCCTATCAAGATTCCGTTCCCTGAAGTTTAAGAAAGTTAGGTTTTGGATATTAGATTAAACATAAATCTGCCTTATCAATTACTACAGCGTTTTATTCAAGCAGTCAAGCCAAATGCGTTATGTATCAGCGAATGCGTCTGGACTCCGCGCATGCGCATTGTTGTCACGGTTTGACGCTCCAGTAAAATGCCACTCGGCGGCGTTTAATCTAAACATACGCCATACATATTGCATTAAACTGAACCTTTCGATTCATTTTACGCTTCGAGTGTAGCGGCTGAATGCCCGCCGGGTTATCCTGAACGCAGGATAATAGTTCGGATCATGCGGCGTTATTTTTTGCTCTGGTTTTGCAGTGATGGTTTCGATCTTAATGCTGCAGGTCGTGCAGTCGCCGCTACATAATCATTTTTCTTATGGGAAGTATCCGATCAGTTGTGGCTTGTTTATCGCTAGCTGCTATAGCGAGGAAAATGACCGCCGCGGCGGGGCTGTGCGGGCCCGGGACATCCGCTGCTGCGCCCGGGCTGCTCCGCCTGACTTCAGTCCCCGGTTACGATCAAAACCGCGTAAATGATGTTCTGCTCCTAAGACCTGCTACGGAAACGCAGAGACGCTGCGACAATGAAACAGAGAACCTGCAGAAAGGAAATGATCACGTAGTCTTCTTTCCTGGAGACATTCAGGTTGGTGCATGACATCAGTCCTGAATCTGTCATGGTACCACTGACTTCATGCACTGGTTTAAATTACGTTCTGATCAATAATGCGTTAAGAAATGGTCAGTAATAAGATATCGTTTATACAGTTTGTGATTTGATTCAATATATAACCATTGCTAGTGATAAAGACTGTGTACGAAACTGTGGAGCCCCTTGGATTATTGACTAAAGTCATTTGATACAGTTTAGCTTCTGACTGGGCTGGATCTCTATATTTAGTTTTTCATTAGAGACATTGAAAACAGGCCCACGACACGTATTAAGAACATACTGCAGAAGTCTAAGTTATTTCACATATGTATCAGTGTCACATCACTTAAAAGGTTTGTGAGGATTTCTGAATTCCTTTAGACCTGGAGTGATGCTCATATCACATTGTTCACATATCACATGCACATTATTTTCCATTTCAAGTTTATATTGTGGTTAAGCCTGTATTTCGAGAAAATAATTTGTTACTGTGTTGGCAAAGCTTAATTTTCAACATCATTACTTAAGTCTTCAGTGTCAGTTGTTTGATGAACAGAAAGATCCAAATAACTTCATTTATTCGAAATGGAAATCTTTTGTAACATTACATAATGTTTTTGCTGTCAGTTTTGATCCTTTTAATGTCTCCTTACTGAATAAGCTAATTTATTAAATAAATAAAAATTAACTGACCCTAAATACTTGAACACTAGTGTAAATGCTTCACAGCTATTGAATATGTTTGATTAAAAGGAACATATTGTAGATAAATAAAAATACATGCTATTTTCTTCTAGAAGAATGTTAGCAAAACCTTAAATGTACTTAAATTATGTAAACATGCATTTTTTTGTAATTTCACTACCAGTCAAAAGTTTTTGAACAATAAGATTTCAGTCAGTTTTATTTTTCACCAAGCCTGCATTTATTTGATCCAGAGAACAGCAAAACAGTAAATTTTTGAAATATTTTTACTATTTAAAATAACTGCTTTCTATTTGAATATATTTTAAAATGTAATTTATTCCTGATTTTAAAGCTGAATTTTTAGCATCATTACTCCAGTCACATGATCATTCAGAAATCATTCTGATTTCCTGCTCAAAAAACATTTATTAGTATTATTATGTTGAAAACCTGATTTTTTTTTTCAAGTTTCTTTGATGAATAGAAAGTTCAGAAAAACAGCATTTAGAAGTATTTTGTAATTATAAATGTTTTTATCATCACTTTTGATTAATGTAAAGCATCCTTAAAGTATTAATTTCTATAATTTCTTTTCCTTGACTCAAAGCTTTTGAATGGTATAGTGTATAATGTTACAAAAGCTTTTTATTTCAGAAAAATGCTGATCTTTGGGTCTTTCTATTTATCAAAGAATAAATAGTACTCAACTGTTTTAAATATTGATAATAATAATAATAATAATAAATGTTTCTTGAACAGCAAATCAGCATTTTACAATGATATCTGAAGGATCATGTGACACTCAAGACTGGGGTAATGATGCAGAAAATGTAGCTTTGATCACAGGAATAAATTACATTTTTATTCTTTCAAATAGAAAGCAGTTGTTTTATATAGTAAAAATATTTCAAAATGTTACTGTTTTTGCTGTACTTTGGATCAAATAAATGCAGGCTTGGTGAGCAGAAGAGACTTTAACTGTTCAAAAACTTTTGACTGGTAGTCTATGTACAGCTGTCAAATTTTTAATCAGTGAGAAAAGGCTCTCTCAATTCTCAGGAAATGCAATCTAAAAAGGAAAAAAAATTACGAATGACTGGAAAAGTCATAAATCAGATTTTTTGTTCATTAAATATATGCTGAGAATGAGTTTGTATTATTTTTCTTCCTCTTAAGCATTTTCATTTGCAACTTTCTCATTCTCATCCACCATGTAGAACTTTCAGCAGGAAATGGCCCTCCAGCCTGACGCTGCCCCGTGGCAGTCCTGGAGTCTGGAGCGTGTCGCCCTCACCCTGGGCCAACGTTTTCCTGGCTGCCATATCTGGATCATCCGCGCATCCCTAATGTACCTACACAAGTTCAGCTGCTATCAGAACTTTGTAGAGAGCAACCTATTTGGAGCCCCAGAACACTCTCCAGACTACGGAGCCGTTCGCCACCTGAGGGCACTCCTGGGTCACAGCATGCAGCGGGCTGGCCTCCCAAACCCTTTACCCCTTCTCAGCGGTACATCCACCCCTGGCCCCCTGCCCGCAGGTTTCAGCCTGACCATAGTGGGCTTCAGTAAAGGATGTGTTGTTCTTAATCAGATAGTGTATGAGCTGGCTGGAGCTCGAGCAGATCCGGAACTGAGGTTGTTTCTGGACAGCGTTTCAGATATGTACTGGCTGGACGGAGGACACCCTGGTGGCAGTGAGACGTGGGTGACCGATAAGTGTGCTCTGGGTGAGCTAGCCTCCAGTGGGGTGGCCATCCACGCCCACGTCACTCCATATGAGGTATGCGACCCGATGAGGGCGTGGGTTGGACGAGAGCACCGCCAGTTTATTAAGACTCTGGAAGATCTGGGCGCTTGCCTAAGCCAGAAACTGCACTTTGAGGATGAGCCGGCATCCATTGAGAATCACTTCCGGGTCATTCAGGACTTCTGACTGTTCTCGATCTGTGCTGACAAGTCTTAACATGGAATGTATTCTTTACAGAGCAAATAGCTTTGTATTGCACTGATATGTCAGTTAGTCAATAGCTTTGGGTTTCCAGGCTTTGTATGCTGCCTACAAAACGCTCAAAATACAAGAAGATTGAAGCTTAATGACCAACTGCCTGACGTTAAGCCTTATTGTTTGCCTGTTGCATCTGCCTACATCAGCTCCGAGTAGATTTCTTTTACGTAGTCTGTTGGGAATGCAGATGTGCTTTGTAAAATCATCTCTTCCCTTATAATCAAAGGGCTCTCATGTCCCACAACATAGAAAAAGGAATCTGAAAGTGCTTATTATTAATACATTTATTTCGTTTTTATGTTGTTAAATTAATGAGCATGGATTTAATTTCAATTATGTGTATCCCTTATGTAAGGATGTTCTTGAAAAAACTTTCCTTTAGCAGTTTTGCTAAAGCATATAGTCTTAAATCAGCAGATTCTTTCCATATATATTCCACACATATATATATATATATATATATATGGAATATATGTTTGTGTTCGTGTTCAATATTTTTTATTTAGTATTTCTTTTATTTCATCAGATAAAAAAAAATCCAAGAATCTTCCATTGGAATCAGATGTATAGAATATATTTTTGGTTAGATGGAAAAAAAAACTAATTTAAAAATAGTTTATTTTATTTACTGACTCGTAGTGACATGTTTTAATGACTGCGCAATGGTTAGTATGTAAAAACGATTCCAGTATTGCATTTCAGAAAACTCTAGGTGGCGCACTTTATTTGGCTTGTTCTCTTGAATACATTGTATCACATACAAATGAACGTGGATTTTGCAATATCCTCAATGTAATGCGATGAATGTACTTCCTGCTTCATAGTCATTCCAAGCTGATGTAATTCAATAAAAATGTCGAAATGTTTCAGTGATCTGTTTAATCAGAAATATTAATTTTAATGTTACATTTAAATAATGCAATTCAAGTTGACATGGGATTGAGGAAAAGGTACATCAAATCCATAAATATAATCCTATAGAGAGAGAGAGTTTATTTGCTAAGACAACTCATGTTTTTTTTTTGTTCTCATGGTTTTTTGTGTGTGTGTGTTTTGTGTTAGTTAGCTGTATTTTTTTGAATTATTTTTTTTACCTAACCAAAATAACCCAACTGCATTTTGATTAAGATTAATTGGAATGCACAGTGAAAAAACATGATTTTTGAATATTGTTAAAAAAAAAAAAGAGTTATCTGTTTTTGCTAATGAACTCTTCATATATATATATATATATATATATATAAACATTAATAATCAAAATATATATATATTTGATTTTGATTATTAATGTTTTTATAGAACTTTTTATACTGATCAAGGCTAATATAAAAAATTATATTGTTAAATATTATTGCAGTATAAAATAGCATTTTTCTATTTTAATATACATTAAAGTCTAATTTATTTCTGTGATCAAAGCTGAATTTTCAGCATCATTACTCCAGTCTTCAGCGTCACATGATCCTTCAGAAATCATTCTAATATGCTGATTCATAATCGGAAACATGTTGGAAACAGTTGTGCTGCTTATTTTTTTGGAAACTGTGATACTTTATCAGGATTCTTTGATGGATAAAAAGTTAAAAGGAACAGCATTTACTTAAAACAGTAATCTTTTCTAACAATATATACTGCAGTTCAAAAGTTAAAAATTTTCGTTCGTTACTTTTTTGAAAGAAATTAATACTTATGAAACTGATAGTTCCGGTCCTTGATTCTGATTGGTTGAGCCACGTTCAAAGCTGTTGTAAATTACTGTACTAACATACACCTATGTTTACATTTGTGTGTTGCTCGGTAACCATGTTGTTGTAACCAAAACCATTTTCTGAGGAACTACATAGTTAGGTGGAAGAATGTTTGTATTAATTGTCATTGCACTTTGCTCTGTTACATTTTGTGAAACCTTACTACGTATATGGAATAATTGCTTTATAACAGTGATAAGACCCATGAAGTCGTGGTTTACAGTGAATTCTGCTTCGTGCCGTGCCTAACAACACCCATTAGCTGTTATAAATTAACCGGAAACCACGGCTTCTTGGGACTTATTGCTTATTAAATTGATAGAAAGTGATAGAAAAGACTTCTATTGTAAGAAAATATTTATATTTTGAATAAATTAACTTTTTTATTCAAAAAAGAATCTTAAAAAAAGTATCACAGGTACCAAAAAATATTTGGCAGCACAACTGTTGCTAACATTGATAATTCTAATAGTAAATCAGCACATTAGAATGACTTCTGAAGGACCATGTGACATTAAAGACTGGAGTAATGGCTGATGAAAATTCAGTTTTGCATCACAGGAGTAAATTAGATTTTAAAGTATAATAAAATAGAAACCATTACTTTATATTGTAATAGCAGTTCGCATTATTACTGTTTTTGTCTGTATTTTGATCAAATAAATGCAGCATTGATAAGCATAAGAGACTTCTTTAGATTGATTAGTTTGAAAGTATAAAACTCCTCTTTATCCTAGGGTATAGATATATATTCTGTAACCTTGTGCTTAGTGAAAGGCAGTTTGCTTAACATCGTTATTATTATCATCATTATTACTTATTAATCATGGAAAAGAAAAAAAAAAAGAGTCAGATGATGCATTTCAGAAGTATAGGAATTTATTCAAGTCTGACATGTGTCAGCTCTAGGAAGTTTTAAATAAATCAATATCGTTGCATGAGGGATATCTTATTTTAAAAACAAAATTGGAAATGTTTTTACACGAGTCACAAATCAACAACATACAAAATCTATATTAAGAGTGCATCCTTTACAACGCTAGACTCTCAATGGCTTTATTAGAATTTGTGTAAATCATCTGAACATCATTTATTCTGATACATATAACTCAAAATACACAGTTTCCATCATGAAATGAAATATCTTCCATTATCAGTTTTTACTAATCCTGCCTAAGACAGTAAGAGAATCAAGCAAGTTTTTCCCTTGTCACAAGCTTTCTGCAAATACCACAGCGACTGCTCAGAAATGCTCTCCAAAGTCTGGCCCCTATTCTCTATTGAACTACAGCTTCAAATACCTCATGGCCCTTAAACATTATTGAGGCTGTTTCCCAGGCAAGGAATAGATTCAAGTTTTCCTTTAAGATGACGGCATACAGTGAGCACACGACCGTGACAAGAGCCTCTCGTCTTAGGAGACAATAGCCCTATTATGATTGCAGACTGGTGACATCTCTGGGAAACCGTAAGGCCCTGAGCACACAAACACACATGAGCTCTTCACACCTCTTTATACAGAGAACAATAACTCAAGGGCTCGGCCTTAAGACTGAATTCTGCAATACTAACATTTCCAGTTCTAACAGCCACTCAGAAAAACTGGCAACAAAATATTACACGAATAAACCGTGAGCTAGTTGTATTTTTTGCATGACTACACACTTTCCACCACAATATTCTAACATTCGTTTGCCTTCATTCTGTACTTTCATCACAACCAAACGTATTCACTATTTGAACATAACCATATCGTTTCAACAATAACAGTCAACTTCAATATCCCATCTTCTCACACCCTACATAATCCAAGCCGATAAATATACCTTTAACACTGTTTTCCTTTCGAAATCCAAAACCACATACAAATAATTTATTTTAAATACAACAGGCCTTTAGTTTAAAGAGTGTACCAGTATCTCAATTAAAACAGGATAAACATTAATAATAATACATCCACAGAAATGTGCTGCACTGGTAGATCAAGTGAGGCTGTACGGCTCAAGCATAGAAAAAAAAAAATGCACACCAAGGCACTGAAGAAATATACACCGGTAAACTGTGCAGTTACAGCTAACCCTGAGAACAAGGCTCGGAATGAACAAGTACTGAAACCTTTATCAGTTAATAGCATTAGCTTAAAAAAGGTAACAAAAACCCTGAGTTACCTCAGATTGGTGCATAGATAAAAACTGTCATTTCAAGATTATATGTCATAGACCATCTCAGGCATTGAGATATTAGGCGCCTGCCATGGGGGAAATGCTAGAGTGTTGCTTAATAATAGTTTATTACACAATAGGTTGGCAGTAAAAAAGGAAATATTTAAAACCAAATTTTTTTTTTTTAAAATCAACAGATACAGTTGATATACTAAATCGAAGGCCGTTACAAATATTTTCTCTTATTTTAGTGACAAAAAAAAAAAACACATAATAAAGGGTTTAAGTGCTTTCCTGTACTTCTTTAGTCATTACCTAGGAGGAAGTTCTGTGACCAATGCAAACGCATATTTGTGTAATCCAGGGTGTGTTGTGCGTGTGAGTTGAGTCACATTTTTGGAGTCCACTAATGTGTCAAAGCCACAAGAAAGAAGAGGATGTTAGACAAAACACACTCCCATACACCGAGGGCATTTCTGTACTGAACCTTTTCAACAGAGACCATCTCATTAGGTGTTTTTGAAATCTCTATAGAGTTCTCAGACACTCTCATCCTTCATTAAAGCAGAATTAAAAACCACTGAATGCCCTGCCGCTCTCAAGCGTCTGTCTTTATCAAATCCCTTAAGTGCAGTAATGCAAATAGTGTTAAGATTAATATGGGCTAAGATCAGCAGAGAATTAAATCGATACTGAATGGTAATTAAAATAGAAATCTATTCAAATGAATAACTTAAAA
The DNA here is from genome assembly GCA_012976165.1 of Labeo catla. Lineage (NCBI taxonomy): Eukaryota > Metazoa > Chordata > Actinopteri > Cypriniformes > Cyprinidae > Labeo > Labeo catla. The sequence continues at coordinate 1,641,419 of VONZ01000074.1, forward strand.
TCCAAAGAGGACAGGAAAAAGCATCTTGAGACAGCACAGCAACATAGATATTTAGATTCTCACTCTTATAATATTAATATTATCTGCCTTTTTGTGAAAAGATCATCTTTGGTCAGCCAAAGGATGTTGGAAACAGCATTAGGACTGAAGCATGTTTGCTGGTGCTGTACGGGGGCCAACAAAAGACCAAAAATGTGACAATGCAATTCAGTGCATTTCCCTTTCGGATCAGCATAAGTGGTCACCGTCGCCCGTGGCTGACATGTCCTCCTCAAAACGAAACCTCTTGACGTGCGGCGAGTCCAGAATGTTTTCTTTGTCTTCGGGATCCTCAGGTGGCGCGGACCACTTCCCACCGAAACTCCTTTCCCGGGGAGTGCGTGGGGTCACGGGGATCGGGTCGGAACCTGGACAATGGAGCCACAGCCAGGGATGGGTCATGCAATCGGCTGCACTGGGACGGTCCCTGAAAAAGGAGGAAAGAATTCATGTACAGGACTTTGAATCGTGACTGAATAAAAACTATTATGCTGTAAAGAGCAATAAATCAAAGTACATCAATTAGTTTATGACAGCAAATGCAAATATACGATCTTAAAGGGGTCATGAAGTGAGAAATCAAAATTCCCTGATGTTTTGACATGTGAGAGGTCATTGTACTAAACAAACATCTTGTAAATTTCAGAACTGAAAACATTCTTGTTAGTCCAAAAACAGCTTATATTGAAGCCAATCTGTTAAAATATGTGGAATTTGCCACTTTATGATGTAACAGTGTGGCTAAACAGTATCTCCACAGAACATAATCAAAGGCTGCTTCCACATCACTGCCTGTTTAGCCCCACCCACTGATTAGCGCATGTCGTGTAAACAATGAGAGGCAAATGCAGGTCTACGCAGAAACCAAATGATAAAAATGGCTCTGAATACAGCAAGACGCTGTGCAGTGCGTTGTGGAAGAACAGTCTTTGCATTGCCTTCCTTCTAGAGATGTAATGATATTATCAATATCGCAATAGCAAAACTGTCTCTGTATTATCATAGTCACATGATGAGATGAAACGATAGGTCTTCCAGGCAGAAAGTGTAGTTTTTAAAATATATTTAAACTTCCTATTTTAACATAAAAGATCTTTAGAGTTGTATTTCGGGCCATATTTTTCACACCTCAGAACGTCTCCATTCACAGTGAATAAATGCAGTGAACTCGTTTTATGAGTTCAGCATGCGTTTGGGATCGCAACGGCCAGCGGTTATGCTTTATTTTTGCAACAAATAATTACAGCATTTCACTTGATTTTTAGAGAGACACATTTTTGGTAAGCCTGCTTTCACTGAAGTTTTAAAAGCTTGAAAGTACAGTATGACTTTCTGCCAGCTAGCGGTTTAAATGGGTAACGTTACTGCAGTCCAAATTCAAAATATCTCTTTCAAATGTAGAAATTAGGGAAGTAGTATTGTAATTTCACTACTGTAGTGTAAACAAAAATAACATATCTATGAAATATTCATTTTCATTTATTTTGCAGTCAAATTGTTTTAAAATATATGGCCATTACTGTTGTTGTTATTAATATAATAATAATAATCTAATTTGTTTGGCATCCTAAAACACCAGTGTGAATGTAATTTAGACAGTATATGTAAGTGAGATAGTATATCACAAATAAAAGAGGGTTGAGTCCCCTTTAAAGTTCAGGTAAAAGTCAATTGACTTTTTCCTGACTTAAGTTTTCTTAGGAATATGGGTTGGGTCTCTAAATTTGTACTCTTAAAGTGCATTAGGCAGAATAATTTAAAATGTACAAAATGTTCGATTTTTTCCAATTCTTCATTTGTCTTTTTTTTAAAATATCAAAATAAATATCATATGGTGGACTTCATATTGCAATATTATCGTATTGTGGGATTTTGATATCGTTACATCCCTACTTCCATCTGATCCCAACATTAGGAAACAGTGGATGAACTGTATTTTTAATGAAGTTCCAGATCATGTCAGTAAGAACTTGGAACGTTGTTCACTTCATTATACTGCAGATTCGTTTACAAACAAGGAACAATTCAAAGGTGGGATTTTCAAAAATATTACAACTGAAAGACGATACTATGCCGGCTATATTGAATCTGACATTAATGTTGACACACAAGTGTGAGCAGCTGTTTTTATTACGTGGTCACTATTGCTTTGTCTGCTATTACAGATTGTTTGATGTGTATTTATGCGTTTTTTTTTTTTTTTTACCTAAATCCATCTATGTTGAAGGATTACAAATTTAAGAATCTGTTTAAAATATGCTGATCTTATGCATATTTGTTATAGGTTCCAATATAACAACTGAACTGAAAAAGTTATGTATATTGTGACAGTCTAAGCGCAGGCAGCCCAGTTCCCTGAGACAGTAACCTTTTGTCTTTATGCAGTTCCTGAGCATCTGGCAGGTTTTCCCAAGTGAAGTGTGAATTCTAAGCTCAAGGTACAACTGTGCCTTTTGTTTAAGCACCTATGCATTTGAATGACACTTGTATGCTAAATAGATCAAGGCTGGGATAAATCTTTAACTGAGCTGTTTTCCTGTACCACATTTGCATGCTTTGTTTAGATTGATTCCACCTCTATGTACTCCTCCCCCTTCAAACCTATATACTCTGCTGTGCTGAGCTTTCAGAAGAAGACTTTTGAGGACTGCAGAGCTACGCAGCGCATTCTCAATAAAGAATTCTGCTGAAGATACCCAAGAATCTCCTGGTCTTCGCTTCTGAGTTTCCAACAGTTTTGGTGCCGTGACCCGGATAGAGCTCCTCACCTGAATCCAGATTGAAGCTCAACAAGCTCAACAAAGATCTGACTTTGGTCCAGACTGAATTCCAGAAACTTTTTTCAGCTCAACAACGATTTGGTGAGTGTTACTCTATTCAAAGAACCACTACAGACCAGTACATGTGGTTAGCCTCTGCGCCGCCAGAGAAGTGTTAACAAACGGCTGCAGGGTTTGGTTAACAGACTAGTTATCCTCTATTCAGCTAGAGAAGATTAGCATTACGTGCTAATATCTGTTATCCTCTGTTTCAGGCAGAGAAGTTTAGCATAAAGTGCTAGTAGTTTATGTTCAGGAATCCTCTGCTTTGCCAGAGAAGGATGAATACATGATAATGTGTATTAACTAGGTTTTCCTCTGCTTTGCCAGAGAAGGTTAACAACAGTTGTTCTGTGTTGACAAATTTATCCTCTGCTTGCCAGGGAGGTGTTAGAAGTGTATTGTTGTGTCAGAAAAACATTACAAAATGTTGAGAAGGAATGCTAGGTTGATTCCCACAACTGAGAAAGGTGGACTAGCTACCCCTTTATGGACAGACAATGAGTTCAAATCATTGTTAGGAGAGCACATGGACTCAATAGTGACAGAGTCAGTCAGATTGGATTTGACAAAGAAATTTAGTATTGATCCAGAAAAAGTATGGTCAATTGAAGAATGCAAAAAGGTACTTGGGGCATGTATCAGAAAGAAAAACATTAAAGGCATTATCTGCTGCCACAGAGAATTTACCTTATCCTTAGCACAAGAACAAGCTCAATGTATTGCTAAGTTAAAAGAACAAAACAAACAACTACAAACTAGAGTGTCCTGTCTCACTAAAAAGGGGGGCCATAACAAGGCCTCAACCAAAAGTGATTCAAAAGACCAACAGTCAGATGAAAGCTATCCTGATTTACAGTCTTTGTGTAGACTAGAGGACAATAGCAATACTGGATTAAGAGATAAAAATGTAAATGCAGTTGAAGTATGTGGAGCGAGAAAAAGGGCTCAGAGTAGGATAGAAGGTGTTGAAACACTTCCATCTGCAACCCCCATACTCCAGTTACAAGCAGTCCATACAGCGCTAGGACCTGAAGATATAGAAAGACTATCCCAGAGCTTACCCTCAGCACGCACAAATTTTTCTGAATTTAGAAGAGCATTGACTAGCAAAATGCGTCTCTACGACATGTCGTTAGCAGAAGTCACACAGCTGATGTCACAAATTCTAACTGAATCTGAATTCAACAGTTTTGAGTCTGCTGTTACTTCTGAACTACAACATGCCAGTAAAGCGGATTTGAGAGAAGGTGTTTTGAAAATTCTAAAGAATATCATGGGACCCAAAATAGACTGGTCCAGAATCACTAACTGTGTGCAAAGGAAAGAAGAAACTGTGAATGAATACAGTGAAAGGTTCTGCCAGACAGCTGTAACTTACAGTGGAATAGTTGAGGATCCTGAAAGTGTGCTAGATGACAAGGGACCCTTAGTCCGCATCTGGTCAGATGGCCTTGTAGCTGAGTACAGAAAAGCCTTGACATTCCTAGATCTAACTTGGTCTAACAAAACTCTCAGAAGTAACCTAGACATGTTAGCTATTTGGGAAAGAGACTCTGATGTTAAAGCAAGAGTAAAGATTGCAGCAGCATCCTTTCAGGTCAACATAAAGAACCAACAGAAAAATAAATGTCCTAAGAGGGAGGGTAATTGTCATTACTGTGGTAAACGTGGACACTGGATGAAAGAGTGTAGAAAAAACAAAAAGTATGTAAGAGAAATGAACAGTGTAAATCAGCTCCTTCTCAGTCTGCTTGCAACGCTGAAGCAGACCCTCCCCACTACACCAGACTCGTGGGGCAGCTTGCTGAGGTGCTAACTGTTAAGGCTGTGAGTTCTTAATCACCCCAGTAATCTACAACAAAGATGAAAAGATTCTTTGCAAATAGAACAAAAGGAAGTTGACTTCCTTCCATTGGGGGACTCTGGTTAAGTACACTCACAGCCAAAAACAATACTACAGCACACTACAGTCACTCACCCCTCCTCTATGGGTTATGATGTTTGCTATGACTGATGTTTCATTAGAGGATGGAGTGATTGCACATTTAAGTTCGCACACTAACTACAGGGACAGACTAGGACACACAGGACAGTGAGGAGCCCAGGGAAGAACCGAAGTGCAACAGGCCTCGGGGGCCAACCCTGCGGTGAAGATTTCCTCATAGGTTTTTCCCCTCATCAGTTTGTCCCCACCTCACTGGTCCATAGGTGTCAAATGACTTAAGACTAGGTCAACAAAACACTATACGATCACCACACTTAAAACCACTATACGATCACTAGACTTAAAACCACTATACGATCAACAGAAGTCTAAAATTCTCTATGCATGAATACTGCTGGTCTGCTGTTTCTCTGTTTTCTTGTGTTGCAGGTATGTGTACATGCCATGATGTCTTCAAAAGCAGCATCCTGGAGTAAAGCATCACCTCAGACATCCATGAACAAGATTCATGAGGACAAAGAGTCGTCTAAGTGAATCTACATGTGAAATGGACTACAGAAAACTACACAGCAAGACTACACAGCTATTCAGGCTCCATGGACGTCAGGACTTCCACTCTTATGCTACATGGTTTTCTGTGTCAACATGTAGCTTGTACGACATGTTACCATCCATGTCGTATGTGTCAACAGTTATGGTTCTGAAAAGAACTATTACACCTAATTAAATCTAGGACAAGACACAGAATAAGATATATGTGCCTGTAACTATTTCAAGTTACATGAATGGAAGATGGAGCTTAATGTTAACAAACATAGGCTATAGAATGGATTTATGGAGGTTTAAATTTGAATTATGTGAGAGTTATTAGAGCTCTCAAAGGGGGGACTGAAGGATTACAAATTTAAGAATCTGTTTAAAATATGCTGATCTTATGCATATTTGTTATAGGTTCCAATATAACAACTGAACTGAAAAAGTTATGTATATTGTGACAGTCTAAGAGCAGGCAGCCCAGTTCCCTGAGACAGTAACCTTTTGTCTTTATGCAGTTCCTGAGCATCTGGCAGGTTTTCCCAAGTTAAGTGGGAATTCTAAGCTCAAGGTACAACTGTGCCTTTTGTTTAAGCACCTATGCATTTGAATGACACTTGTATGCTAAATAGATCAAGGCTGGGATAAATCTTTAACTGAGCTGTTTTCCTATACCACATTTGCATGCTTTGTTTAGATTGATTCCACCTCTATGTACTCCTCCCCCTTCAAACCTATATACTCTGCTGTGCTGAGCTTTGAGAAGACGACTTTTTGAAGACTGCAGTGCAGAGCAGCGAGTATCTGAATAAAGAGAAACGTCTGCTTCAAGATATCCAAAAACGTCTCCTGGTCTCTAAGAAAAAAATTCACAACAATGTCCATCTATGAAGAATGTAGGCTGTCAAACATATACAACTGTTAGCCAGTCATAGCAGTGGGCTATTTCTTCCGAGTCTACAATTTGTCACGCCACTTTAAACAGAGTAGTCTGATAAGGGGGGGTTAGAAACAGGACAGAAAATAGCCTATTACTTCTAAATTATGGTTTTTGATGTAAGAATCTTCATAAAAAAGGCAGTTCATGACCCCTTTAACTCTATTTAGAACAACCAAACCTTTTTGCTTCTATTTTTGCTTTACAGTCCATTTTGACCTCATTTAATCTCAGTTGCTTTCATGCTGAAATGTTTTCTACAAATGTTTAAATGCTTGAAGACAAATGAAAAGAAAATGAAACCTGGACTTTATACTTTGTGATAAGCAAACAATCTATGGCAAAGGAAAAAGTCAGCATTCAGGAAGTACTTTGAGCCATAAAAGAGTAATCACTGGACATGACTTCATTTCTAAACCTCTGTAATGCATAATAAAATCATATGACCCAGAATAATTACCGCTTTGTAAGTGGGAAAGGGTTTCCCATAGCGCTTATCATATGACTTTTCATCTAGAAGCAGTTGTGTACATTATTTTGCGCAGTACTAAGCTTGGCAAACAAGCTTCACTTCCTCTAACTGTCCGAAATCAGAGTCGCTCAGACTCAAGGGCAGACTCACTCTGGCGCTTTGACCAGCAGTTTCCGGATGAAGTCGACAGCCAGCTCAGACACCCTTGAGAAAGCCTCTCTGCTGTAGTCCACGTTCACCTGGGATACGTTTAGGAAGGTCTCCTGTTTATCATCGCCAGCGAAGGGAGACTCTCCTGTCACCAGCATATAGGCGATCACGCCCACACTCCTGATATGAATAGACACATAATCAGTTTAAAACCATCTTAAACAACATATATGACACCAAACATGGTATATCCTTTGCGGCCTCAACTGGTTTTCTGGTCTTAGCTCATCTCCCTGCCTGATCATGCTGGTCTGTTGGCTGGTTTTAGATGGTTTTGAGGCATATTTTAGCAAACCACATTCTGGCTTCTTTAGCATACAATTGTTTTTAGCACTGATAATAATAAAATGTTTTTGAGCACTAAATCAGCATATTAGAATGATTTCTAAAGACTCATGTGACACTAAGGACTGGAGTAATGATGTTGAAAACTCAGCTTTGCCATCACAGGAATAAATTAAATTTTAAAATATAATTAAATAAATATATAATTAAAACATCTTTTAAAATGTATAATAAAATTTCACAATACTAATGGTTTCGCTGTATTTTTAAACGGGTAGTTCACCCAAAAATTACAAATCTGTCATTAATTACTCACTCTCATGTAGTTCGTAAATCCTTAGTTTGTCTTTGAAACGCAAATTAAGGTATTTTTGATGAAATCCGAGAGTTTTCTGACCCTGCATAGACAGCAACACACCTGACACTCAAAACCCAGAAAGGTAGTAAGGTCATCGTTAAAGGATTACTCCACTTCCAAAATAAAAATTTCCTGATAATTTACTCACCCCTATGTCATCCAGGATATTCATGTCTTTCTCTTTTCAGATGAAAAGAAATTAAGGTTTTTGAGGAAAACATTCCAGGATTATTCTGCATAATTATGCAGTTTCATAGGGATCTAAACAATCCCAGCTGAGGAATAAGGGGCTAATCTAGTGAAGCGATCTGATATTTTCTTTAAAAAAAAAAAAAAACTACAATTTATATACTTTTTAACCTCAAATGCTCATCTTGGCTAGCTCTGTGATACGCATGCGTACTTAGAGTATGTCAGTTAGCGTATGTCTAAAAACTCCCATCAGAATGGGATCAGAGTTTTTTGACATACCCTAACTGTCTTCAACCGGAATGCACAGGCATCACAGAGCTAGACAAGACGAGCATTTGAGGTTAAAAAGTATCTTTTTTTTTCTTAGGAAATAACCTGTCGTTTTGCTATATAAGATCTTATTCCTCGGCTGGGATCGCGTAGAGCGCTTGAAGCTTAAAACTGCATTTGAAATTGCATTTTTAACCTTCAATCCATTAAGCACCATTGAAGTCCACTCTGTGGAGAATAATCCTGGAATGTTTTCCTCAAAAACCTTAATTTCTTTTCATCTGAAGAAAGAAAGACATGACCTTCTTGGATGACATGAGGTGAGTAAATTATTAGGAAATGTTTATTCTTTTTTGATTCTGGAGTAATCCTTTAAAATATGTGACACCAGTGGCTCAATAGTAATGTTATTAAGCTACGATAATACTTCTGTGCACAAAGAAACAAAAATAATGACTTTATTCAACAATTTCAGTGTCTGCCGCCATTCATGTGTTTCAAAGATGAACGAAGGTCTTGCAGGGTGAGTAATTAATGACAGAATTTTCATTTTTGGGTGAACTAATCCTTGAATACAGCCTTGATGAGCACAAGAAAAAAAAAACTTTTAAACAGTAGCATCTTTTGTTTCTTTACTTAACAGAATATGTGCATGTGATGGCCAGAATGTTCACTACATTCAGAGCTTTCCATGAACTATGAGTAAAAATAGAAAACTGTCTAATGACCATTGAAATTTCCATGACCTACAATTTTATGAATGTCCCATGACTTTTCCAGATCTGGATATAACCCTGTGGGAACCGTGTATATTGAAACACCTGATGAAAAAGATTAAGACTCACCAGAGATCTGTTGCTGTGGTGATTGGTTCATAGTTCAAGATCTCAGGGGCTGGATATATGATTAAAAAAAACAAAAATAATCACTTCTCTGTTGTGATGAGCCCAGGAACACAGAACTATGCGTGAATTTAAAGATGAATGGCACTGAATAAACCTTACCTACGTACTCGGGGGTTCCCAGGATTTCTCTAAGCTCCCCAGCAGAGCCCAACCTGCGGGCCAAGCCAAAATCCACTAGCTTTATATCCCCCAATGGGCTCAGACATGTCAGGAGAATATTCTGAGGCTGAATGAGAAAAAAAACATTGCCTCGATAAATAAACAAGTGCATTTTAGATGAAATACAGATCTTTTCATTTAAAACATGTCCAATGAAGGTTATAAAGGCAGTTGTGCATCTGACCTTCAGGTCCAGGTGGACCACGCTGCTCTGGTGCAGTAAGTGAATTCCCTCAAGCATCTGTCTGATCAGACGAGTGATCTGACCTTCAGGCAGCAGCTCCTCTGACACACAGTGGTCAAATATCTCACCACCCGCCGCACTGGCGCACAAACACGTTTAGAGTTATTTTTAGTACTGAACCCATGAACAGGGACGTATAATTGATATATCTAATCACAGCACTCACTATTCCAGCATTAGAACGAGGTCGTGATCGGTCTCATATACAGCGTGCAGGTTCACCACACGCGGGTTGTTCTTGGCCGCCTCTAAAACAGCGATCTCGTGAATGACCTCCGCCCTGCAGTCGCGACCTCGTCGCCGCTTCTTGATGAACTTCGCCGCAAAGACTTTCCCTGTAGCCTTTTCTACACACCTCTTCACCACTGCGAACTTCCCCCTGAGGTAGACAAATACAGAATGCAGAAAAAGAATAAAATGAGTGTAACTGAGGCAGAATATGACAAATGGAAATTTTTGAGGCATAAATAAAGTACCTTGAGTTCTAATATCAATTTTTATTTATGATGCACTTTAAATATGTCACTGTTTGCAATCAGTCAAACCTACAGCAGTTCTCTCTTTCACACTGACACAGATAGTTATTAAATGATTCAAACCCTCCATTAGATGTTCTCACAGTTAAATATCAGGTTAGATGACTGATGTGGGCCAGTCTTTACTCTAAAAACTGCAATTACTGTCACAGCACGAACAGGTGAGACATTAGGATAGAAACATATACTCAAAAATCAATCCCACAATTCTTTGGACCAGACTGTAAACATATTGTGTCATTTCATACTGTATGTAGTGCTGTACAGCATACTATCCATTTAGATCGTGGAACCTAGTTAAGGTAGACAGCCAACATCAAAAATGTAACAAAGTACCTATACACTACCTATCAAAAGTTTGGGAAGTAGGCTTATATACTCATCAATCTAAAAAACTTTTATTTTTCAATACGATTTAATATGTCATTTATTCCTGAGATAGCAAAGCTGAATTTTCGATAGGCATTACCGCTATCTTTAGTATCACATGATTGTTCAAAAATCATTCTAATATACTGATTTGAGAAACATTTCTATTTCTTCTTCATTTCTGTTCAAGTTGAACACAATAGCTTAACAGCTACTTGATATTTTCGTGGAAACTATGTCACTTTTTTCAGGATTCTTTGATGATTAGAAAGTTCAGAAGAGCAGCAATTATTTGACATCCTTTAAAACAATTAAATGTCTTTACTGTCAATTTTGATTATTTAATTTGAAGTATTTATTTCTTTCTTTAAATAATAATAATAATTGAATAATTATTTAAATAATTAAATAAAATAACTGTTTTCTATTTGAATATATTTTAAAATGTAATTTATTCTTGTGATTTCAAAGCAAAATTTTTAGTATCATTTAGTATTATTATTCCAGTCACATGATCCTTCAGGAATCATTTTAATATTCTGATTTGCTGCTAAAATACATGTATTATTAGTATTATTATTATTATTGTTAAAAACAGCTGAGTAGAATTTTGTCAGGTTTCTCTGATGAACAGAAAGTTTAAAGAAATCTTTTGTAACATTATAAATGTCTTTATCATCACTTTTAATCAATTTACAGCATTCTTGCTAAAAGGAATTTCTAAAATTTCTTTCCCAAAAAAAAAAAAATATATATATATATATATATATATACACTGACTCCAAGCTTTTGAATGGTATAATGTATAGTGTTACAAAAGCTTTTTATTTCAGATAAATACTGATCTTTGGATCTTTCTATTCAAAGAATCTTGAAAAAAAAATGTACTCAACTGTTTTAAATATTAATAATAATAATAATAATAATAATATAATGCTTCTTGAACAGCAAATCAGCATATTATAATAATTTCTGAAGGATAATGTGACACTGAAGACTAGAGTAATAATGCTAAAAATGTAGCTTTGATTACAGAAATAAATGTTTAAATATATTCAAAGAGTAAACAGTTATTTTAAATAGCAAATATTTTGGATTAAATAAATGTACGCTTGGTGAGCAGAAGAGAATTTAGTGGTAGTGTATATCAATATGATAAAGAAACATCTGCATATGAATAGAATCAATATTGATATTTCCATCATTTGTTAACATTTTAATCATTTCTCCCAGACCAGGGAAAAATCCCTGATATTTTAAGGTTTTTTCCAATGCAAGTAAACACCAGTAAACAGATTCAAAACGAAACTGCTCTATTTGCACAACTCTACATGCCATCCCATAAAACCATGCAATAATTAACAGTTATTGACACTCATATTTTCTACTGTATTTCCGCAGAACTGCACCTTCCTTCACAGAAACAAACAAACAAAACATTTTCACACTGAAAAGATAGAACTGTAAGCGAACTGTGAAATAATTTCCTGTTAAACAACACAGCCAGCAGCATAAAAACAACCCGAATATGGCTGTATGCAAATGGTGAGAGAGAAAGAGGAAGAGACCAATGTCACTTCCTCTTTCTCAGTATTCACAGTACAATCTACAGCAAGGGTCTGGTTCCCACATGGGCTTCCTTCCTGCAAGCTCCAAAGCCTTGCTGTAGTGCTTTAGCAGTGACACACACACACATATTAGTCACAGTTCAGTGAGCAAGGCCTTTCCAATCCTGAATAGCTAAGCAGGACAGACTCCACACACCAGACAACCTTCAGTCCTACTCACCCTGTGACAACATAAACAAAATAAGCCAGGGACACATCTGTCCTAAACTTTGCATGTCGTCTTATGATTTGGTACCACAATACTTCCCTTACAGTAATGACACTGTAAATTTTCCAACTATATGCACATACCCAATGAGATGAAATACCAGGTACTTTTATTATTATTATTATTATTAAGCAAGAATAAATTTAAAAATAATGACAAAGGCTTTTAAAATAACAAAAATGCATATTTAAATGAAATGCTTTTAATTCACTAGTCGATCTAGAAACAACATTAATCACAGTTTCCACAAAAATATTAAGCAGCACAACTGTTTAACATGGATTATATTAGGAAAAGTTTCTTGGGATCATATGACACTGAAAAGAGCCCAAAATAATTTAATTTTGAAATTTTATATTAGAAAACTTATTTATATTGTAATAAATATTCAAACTATAAACACATACTTAAAGACATAAAATAATGTAAAACTGAGATAAACTGAGACTATAAAAACATGCTATAGTTAGTTCCCTAATACTATAGTGCTACTAGTGACAAGTAGTTTACTTCTTTACAAATTTGACAGTACTTCTGTACCAGAGAAGTTCAAGATTATGACAGAACAGCCACCTCAGTAACAAAATACCAATACATATTTACATGAGCATTTGTGCAGTCACTCTAATGTTCATCATCATAAATAAAAACATTATGACAACATCAAATGAAGCATTTTAATATGGAAACGCCTAACAGAAGACATATTTTAGGTAATAAGGAGTATTTGACACACCTTCCCAGTTCGTTGCTCATGTCAAACACGGCGTCCATAGGATCCGTGTGGATTTGAGTGTGGATCTCTGACAGCAGAGCCGAGGATCCACTGCGACTGTCCAGCCTCCTCCGGGCCATCACCACCACCAGAGAGTGTCCTGCAAGTGTCCAGTGAAGTCTGCAGACCGCTTCCTATCACTTAACCAGCACTCTGCTCATGTTCAGACTCACAACCAGGAAAAAAAACCACCCACTGCCACCGGCCTCCTCACGATGTTCCGTCAACGGTAAAAAGCCTTCAGAAAGATAGTGTTCAGTTCGCGGTTATTCAGAAAGAGTTGACAATAAATTAATTCGCATTAGTGGAGTGAGTTCGGTTGAGTTTAAACACGATAACCGACGCTAAGAGCCTCCCCAGCTAGCGAAGATTAGCTCATTTAGCCCTCAAAGATACCGCTAAAACTCCCAGATTAAACTCTGTCCTTTATTTAGACAAACGTACAAAGAGATTCGCCTCATTTTGTTCAAAATACACACCGACCGACGGACAGACAGCGTTATGTTTCACGCAGGACAAAATCACTACACTAAAGTTTAAAACGGACACCCTCTTCCAGCGGACAAACTATTTGTAATAAACTCTGAAGAAACTGAACAGAGATTAACGCTTGTCTGACTAGTCCATGCTGAGGTAAATCGGTTTCGATTCTAGGATTCGGCTCTTGTCTACCGGTTCCACTGTTTCAAATTCTGCTCTGATGCCAGCACAAGCAGCGAGGCACTACGTCACCACCAGCGTCATCGTCGTGATCATTAGAATTCGCCCATTGTACGATTGATAGATTGATAGAAATTGATCGATAAATACCTAATGCTATGTACAATAACGATAAATGGCCGATATTAAGCTACTATATATATACATATACACACACACACACACACACACATATATATATATATATATATACACACATTTAAAAGCATTTAAGTATTCAAATCTTGGATGTTTACTAAGATTCTTTTATTATCTACTGAAACCCAAAATAATATTTAAAATGTTGGTAAGCTTAGGATATAAATTCATCATTTATTGGGTCCTTTTAGTTGGGAGGTGGCTGTCCTGAACCCTAACCCCTAAATGTCAACTTTTGAAAATGATATTGAAATTATTTTTGCATTTTATTATGTTGTTCCTGAATCCTTAACTTTGAAATCTACTTTTTGCCTTTTACAAAGATTCAAAATACAGCAAATTTCATAAAGTACACTTGAAATATTGTTAAAATTGTATAAAATTGACTAATTTATCTCTGAAAACTTTTTAATAAAATAGAAATATATATATATTTACAAGAAAGGTGTAAGCAAAATCTTAATACGTCAATATAACCCTTCTAATTAAAGTATTATTACTGTGTTTCGGTAGTGACAAGTTTGAGGAGAGGAAAAATATTCCAAAACTTTCTGGAAATACAATATGAGAATTAACTGCAAAATTACTAGAAATGTGTACCTTGGATATTATACAATTTGCATACAAACTTTGTGGGAAAATGTTGATGTTTCCAACTCTTTGTAACAATTCTGTACAATGGCCCATATAGTACGGTTTCTTTAAATTCGCACTAGATATTTATTTATAAGTGGAAGGAACAAACAGAATAGGCTATCCAGTAATGGCCGTCAATAATAATAAAAACACGTAACCAACTGTGATGACATATTACGCATTCTTAAAATAAGGTTGTTTTAAATAATTCACAATAAGTATACTACTCATGCATGTGGTAAACAGCAATTATTCTTGTTTCAGTGTATAGGTTTTGTTTGATCCTTTGAGGTCTGATGCTTTAGGGTTTCTTGTCGCTACAGTAGACAACTGAAGTACTGGACTTTGGAACATGGAAAGGCAAACTCAACGAGCAAGCTGACGTGCGGTTTGATTGGCCAGGCAGAAAGATAAAATGTAAATCATGGCTGTAACACCACTTTTCAAATCTGCCAGTATGCATCAGTGGGAAAAGTACCAGTATTTACCAAACAAATGAAAGTAGAATGACAAATCACAAAGACAAACACCAAAAGAGACCAGACTAGCACTCAAATCTCTGGTACATTCAGTGCAAAATATAATTTAAACACAGGACAAGACTGACATACATATATTACAGCTATATACAAATATGGACACATCATGGACCGCATGCAGGTTCACATTTTCACCAACTGTTTTCAAGTGATGGCTCTTTCATCAGCATCATTTTACACGATCAGTGACTCATAAAGTGTAAATAACAGCGCGGATGAAGTATGAAAGGTATGGAAGTGACATTATTTATTTATTTATTTATTTATTTATTTATTTTTGTCCCCAATCCCATCCCACCTCTGATTAACAGCAACTTCTCATGCAAATTAAGCTAATCTGGACTCGTGTTGTTTCACTAATTCCAGCATGCAATATCAAGCTATGACACAACGCCACCTAAGGGTCAAACTCAGGTACTGCTTCTTTGACCCTGCATGCAGTATTTTATCCAAAGATCAATTACATAGAGAAAGGAGCTGTTTTGAGACAAATCCATATCCTAGGATCCGTGCTTTGGCCAGATCAGCATGTGTGTGTGGTGTGAATGTGTGATTTTTGTGTATTGTTGAGTGTTTGTGTGCATGTGTGAGGGCTTGGGAAAGGGACCACAGAAGGAAACTACATGTCTGTAAACGAGGGGTGCAACTTGTCACCCAAAATGAGCCTTTCATCCATTATTTTAGTGTTGAGCTTCTATCTGTGGTTCATCAAATGGAAATTCCTGCTCAGAGATTGTTCCATTATTATGTCATATTTCCAAACACTTCATACCACTTGTGCAAGAGTGTTTCAGTTTGGCTTACTGCTCCCTACACATGTTAAAACATTTCTTCTCATCAATTTCCTTTATTTTTCCGTAGCAGAAGCAGCTCGTTTGTCTTTATTACTGGTTTTAACCACCGCAGCCCTGGTTTTAAGTTACTCCAGTGGACTGAACACATCACCATGTTATTAACTAACCTTACCCAGCTGTACATTTTAATAAAGATAATTTCAAGGCCACTGTTTGTGTCTGTCACCACAGTTTAGAGCAATAGGTCTCCTTTTGATGGATTCTAAAAACAAATCTACCGTTCCTGATACACAAAACTATTTTGCACGCATTGCACATGGTGATCAGTGTTTATACATTCATAGTTTTCTAGTAACATTTGTGGGTTGCATAAAAGATTGAGGAGTGGATTAAAAAATGTGTGCATGTTACAAAGTACTAAGTGTTGGTGTTTGTTAGTTAATCAGTGTCGACCAACCAAAGTGAATTACTACATTTACAGTCCCCTGGAACAGTCTGCTGATAAATGTCTTGCTCAAGGGCACAAGAGGTGATAGAGGAACTTTCTAGTTCACGGTTTGAACCTAGGACGTTCAGGTTGCCAGGTTGCTATTCTACAACCACTACATTTGGTGCAAGAATCTCTATAAGAGAGTGTGCATGCTGTTGTGTGTGTGTTTTCATTCTCTTTAAAGATGGAAAAAGAATGAGTTGTTGTTTTGTCAGAGCTGCAGCCAAGATCAACATCATTTAGGTCCAAAATCAGACAACCTCTAAAACCAAAAAAGTTCTTCTTGACTGACATCGTATCTCCATGACAAAGCTCCGCAGCAAAAACTATCACAGGTTTGTTCCTTCAATCCCTACAGATATGGAACAGAGCGACTACATTACTGTAATGAAACATCTTTGGACTTTAAAAAGCAGCTCATTCAAGAACAAAAGGCAAAACCCTACAACCCTGATCAAAATGTACTACTCTAGACCATTCAAAAAACCAAAACCGGATGATCAAGACTCCAGCTCTGATTTCTGCGAATGTGTACGTCTGTTTCTGTGTGTGGAATTGAATGCAGTTATCACAGGATTTTGAGTCCATACAGTATATAGCAGAAGTTGGCACATGCCTATTGAGTCATTTGACGGCATATATTCCAGTTCCATTTATGTAAGTGTCCGATGACCAAGATTGTAGAGAAGAGAGAGGGATGAGAATAAAGTCTGCTTGTTATTCAGGTTGTTGAGAACTGGGAAAGAAAAAGAATCAATAGCACTTTTGCTGGGATGAGAGCTTACTCCAGACCAAAGGTGCTGGTTTCCTCCACAGCAGTGACCATCTTCTCGTAGAGCATGGAGAAGGAGGGGTAAGGAGGGAGATCCAGTCGGTTAAAGCAGGTGTGAGCCCTTTACAAATATATAAAGAGAATATGACATTAGCTGATTGATAGTCAGTAGGATAATGTAAAGGTTAGCAAAATATCTAGGGGAATCAAGTTGCCCAAATTGCCTTGAAACCACTAAGTAACGAAAAATGTCTTGTCATTCAGTACCAAATTTTGGTACTGGTTAAGCAAATCAATGTGAGTGGGCCAGTAAGCATGCAGCATGCTTGATGTGCCTAAATCAAGTGCTGGTGATTGGCTCCGATGTGGCATCAAGGAAAAACACTAGTTTACAACAATTATGCCCAGAGACTTGGCTCACCTGTGAGGCTGCAGTGTGTAAGCATCCAAACCCCCTTAGATGTAAGGCTATATTTACACTAGTGCATTTTCCTTTTAAACACTGTTTTGAAAAAGGAAAACAATCCTCATCCATACTGGTGTTTCCACTGCACTTCAGAAAAGATTTCTGTCCACACTTCACACTTCACTTCTAAGCATCATACTACATGAGACAACTGATACGGTTTATATGACGCCTTTATTAAAAACTCATTTTAAACCACCACTGAGTGTTTGTAATAACTTTAGGTTGCGATCTAATGTGTGTTTTAGCCATATAATGCTGCTGAAATGCTATTATGTAAAGCTAATCGCTTCACTGTACATCGTTTAACATTTCTCATGTGAACACCCTGTATTGTTCTGAAAATAAGCAGAATCTCATAAAATTCACATACAAATTATATACTGTCAAAATCGTTTGTTGATTAGCTTCATGTTTCATCCATTATTTTTTTTTTCCTGGGTTTGTTATGTACAGAACTGAACATGGAAATGTAATGGATGCTCGGCATCCAAGACAGGGCAGCATATGAACACGTAATATGATTAACATATGAGCAGCAAATGAGCTTCCTCTGAGTCAGAATAGCAATTGGGGAAGAGAAAACACAGACAGACAGAGCTGGAAGCTGCATCATTAAATCAGTGGAAAATTAACAAAAATTATATTTCTGCCTGAGCTATGCATTTTAAAACGAAAATGCACTACTGCAAATGTAGCCTAAAAGATGCGGAAACAAAACTATTTAAACATTATTAAACCTATTTGAACTGATTTATTGTGTTAGTTACATTCTGTTCCTTTGTGCAGTGGGTCAGGAGTTGAAGCTGAAAGAATAAATCCAAAGTTGTTGTCGTGTTTTTTAGGTAATCTATACTGTAATCTGTATTTCATAAAATTGGTGTTAAAAAAAGTATTGTTCAGGAACCAGCATCGAAGTCAAGGTATCGTATCGGAAATAGTATCGATGTTGAATTTTTTTTGAGCGATACCCAGCCCTAATAATATCCTTGCATGAGATACAAGTCATAAAAAAGCTTAGAAATACCGTGGGAGGGAGGTTACTTTGCCCCATTTCTCCACACAGAATCGGCGTGGGCCGTTGCTGCCCCGCAGAGAGGCAAAACCCTCGTAGGGAATGCTGGAAGTGCCTGTAACAAACTGGAAAAAAACAGAGCACACACTGACTTGACAAATTTCACTGATCTTATGGGGTCAGTAAGATTCTTCATTAGAGGGTAAACTCTTAAAAATAAATCTGAAAAATGTTAATTATTTCACCAAAATAAGAGGGATCATACAAAATGCATGTTATTTTTATTTAGTACTGACCTGAATAGGATATTTCACATAAAAGATGTTTACATATAGTCCACAAGGGAAAATAATAGTTGAATTTATAAAAATTACCCTGTTCAAAAGTTTACATATGCTTGATTCTTAATACTGTGTTGTTATCTGAATGATCCATATTTTGCTTTTTTTTAGTGATAGTTGTTCATGAGTCCTCTGTTTGTCCTGAACAGTTAAACTGCCTGCTGTTCTTCAAAAAAAATCCCTTTAGTTTTCACAAATTCTTTGGTTTTTCAGCATTTTTGTGTATTTGAACCCTTTCCAACAATGACTGTATCATTTGGAGTTCCATCTTTTAACACTGAGAGCAACTGAGAGACTCATATGCAACTATTACAGAAAGTTCAAATGGTCACTGATGTTCCAGAAGCAAAAACCATGCATCGAGAGCCAGGGGGTGAAAACTTTTGGAATTTAAAGATCTGGGTAAATTTAACTTGTTTTGTCTTCTGGAAAACATGTAAGTATCTTCTGTAGCTTCTGAAGGGCAGTACTAAATGAAAAAAAAACAAAAAACAAACATGATATTTAGGAAAAATAAGAAAAATGTACACATCTTTGATCTGTTCAAAGGTTTAAACCCCTGGCTCTTAATGCAATGGGTTTTCTTCTGGAGCATCAGTGAGTGTTTAAATCTTCTGTAATAGTTGCATATGAGTCCCTCAGTTGTGCTCAGTGTGAAAACATGGATCTCAAAATCATACAGTCCTTTTTGAAAAACATACACAAAAATGCTGAAAAACCAAAGAATTTGTGGGACCTCAAGGATTTTTTTGAAGAACAGTGAGCAGTTTAACTGTTCAGGACAAATAAGGAACTCATGAACAACTATCACTAAACAACAACAACAAAAAAAAACACAGCTGTTTTTCAGGTAACAACACCGTATTAAGAATCAAGTGTATGTAACTGTATTTGATCAAACTGTATATACCTCAACTGTATTTTATCAAAAATACAGTAAAATGGTAATATTGTGAAATATTACAACAATGTAAGTTAACTTTTTTATTTGAATATGTCTTAAAATATCTGTGATGCCAGAGCTGAATTTTAACCAGCCATTGCTTCAGTCTTCAGTGTCACATGATCATTCAGAAAGCATTCTAAAATGCTGATCTGGTGCTTAAGAAATTTCTTATTATTATTATTATTGATAAGCTGTTTATTATTTTTGTGGAAACTGTGCTACATTTTTCAGGCCCCGATCTTTTGAATGCTAGTATATCAGACCCATGCTGTTTGTAAGATCTGGGTGTACCTGAAGCAGTCGTAGTCTCTGTTCATTGTTGAAACGCTCCACTGCAGCCCAAAACCATCGAATCACTATGTGGTTGTCATGGTAACCTTCAAAGACAGAGATAAAAAAAGAACCACATTATGAAATCCTGTTGTAATATGCATTACAATATCCTGGCGTGAAACAACCTGAACCTGTTCCAGTAAAATACCTCCTCTGTATTCTGTATTGTTTCTCCAGTCGGCTAGATCAATCTCTGCTGTCCCAGCAATCACCAGCTCCAGTTCACGGGCATCAAACACTGAGACGAGTCGGACGTCCACTACCTGCGCAGTCACATGGTCTCAGATCAACCAGAGTTCATCATGAGTCATTAATATTCACAGATTCAGAATGACATCATACCTCATAGAATCCTCGCACGAGACTCTCTGTCTGCTGGGCCACACCCCGCTCAATCCGCCATTTCACCATGCGCTCAATGTACTCTTTCTTGTTCTTGTCTGACACAGGGATGCCAGATCCACCTGGCTTTAGCTCACGCTCTGTAATCTGACATAAAGAAACCTCCAGTTCACTCTCATGTTATATAACTTTCACAATGACTTGACTAACTAAAATAGATTTTACATTTCTGAAAAGACTTTGAATTCCCAGTCATAATCTTGTTCTGATAACTTTCCAGTTGGACTGATGGCAGAAGGTCTGGGATCCTTAGCTGCTTTGAATGGCCAAGGACCACCGAAGAGACCATATGATTGACAGGTTAAGCAACCAATCATGTTTCGTTTTGTGCCGTGTCACGTTTAGGGGCGTGGAAATGTCCCGACAATAACAGACTGGTGTTTACATTTTTTACATACTTTTGAAAATTCAGCATTTAGTTGATCCTGATAAGCCCTCATTGTCACAGTTGTAAACACAACAGCTTTCTTCTTCCATGAGGGTTTGGCGTCACGGCATCTTTGTCCCAAGGCAAAGCGTTAAAGAACACGACACACACATCTCTAGGAAATACTGTAGAATTCAACAAATCAGATGACGACTTTGAGTGTTTCGAATTTTGTGTGCGATTTGCTTCAGATGTTCAGCCACCCTCTTGGGAGGCTTTAGAGCTTGTCTAGACGTAAATGTTGAACAGTGCTCAAAAATTTATCATCAAATATTGAGAGATCAGCTAAATTCTACACTTGTCCTCTAAATACACTGATGCTATCAGCCAACACATACACAAACACACACCCATAAGACATTAGTACCTGTCCAAACACCTCCTCATTGACAGTAAAGGTGAGGTCTAGCATATCCTCAATGTCATTGTCCTTCATCCACTGCAGACTCTGATGGAACTCCTCATCCAGAAACTCTAGATCACTCAAATCACATGGACTGCAAAGAGATATATGTCACGTATTAAGAGATAAAATTTCACAGATTTTGCATCCTGTGGTCAACGTAAAGACTTACATGCGAAGAAGGCCTTTGTAGAAGGGTCGGGTGAAGAATGCATCCAATAGGTACTGATGAATTAGAGCAAGCCCCAGGATCCGTCCACTGAACCGGAACCTAAAGAAGACAAGATTAGGCTAAAAAACATACCATTCGGACATCGATTGTAAATTAAATTCAATTCATCTATCCATTGGTTGATTACCACTCATGATGGTTGTCCACAAAGGCTGACATCGGGCTGATCTGCACAGTGTAAGTGTCATTAGCTGAGTATTCAAAAAGTCCATAGTATGGGTTAAAGAGCTCACGGGACACCAGGAAGAAGAACTCTCTGGATGGACCGCTATAGTCCAGCCTGAAAAAAAAAAGACAGACACCTATATGTAATGCAATGTACATTTCCAATTAACAAATATATATAATAATACTGTATATAAATATATGTAATAATACTGTGATGTGATTTGCAGTCTACATAGGGTCAGAAAACTCTTGGATTTCATCACAAATTTCTTAATTTGTGTCCCGAAGATGAATAAAGGTCTTACAGGTTTGTAACGACGTGAGGGTGAGTAATTAATGACAGAATTTTCATTTTTGTGTGAGCTATCCCAAAAATGTTTAAATTATTTGTTTAAATTAAATATACAGTTATGAGTCAGCTTTGCCATCACCATGCAATGAGCACCTGTCATGTAGAAAACTCACCTAAATGATCTCAGTAATACACAGGTCACAATAATAAGCACAGAAATAATGTATACCAACCCTTCTTCTCCAACAAAGCTGACATAAAGCCTGCTCCTTTGGAGGTCTTTGCGAGAATAACACATGATCTGGTTGAAAGCATCCTCCAGCAGGTGATCTCTTCTAATTATTAACCTAGAAAAGTAAGGAAACCACATCAGGACATCATGGACAGATGAATGTAATCACATCAAAACTGGCTCCATATTTGGCACTGACAGTTTACCTTGATGCACCATGTTGTTTTGTCTAAAGATCTAGAAATCTGTTTATATTTTTTCCCAAATTCCGTTTTATTTTATTTTTTCCAAATTCAGGGTTTTTTTTTTTTTCGCTTTAATTTTTCTGGATTCTGTTTTTTTCTTCCATTTTCTTTTATGTATTCCTTTTTATTCTGTTTTATTCCATTTATACTTTTGGACTCTGTTTAATTGGTTATTGGTTAATATATATATATATATATATATATATATATATATATATTTAATTAATTTAAATCATGAAACTGACACAATTTAACAGCAATTTATTAAAAGTTAAACAAAAATAAAATTTTTATTGCCTATGATTTTTTTTTTTTTTAATTCTGTCTTATTTTTAACAAATTACATACTTTCCATTAATTTTCTGGATTCCATTTGCATGGTTTCATTAGATTTTAACAATTAAAAGAATCTTTAATTAATAGGTTTTTATAAAAAATTTTTTATAAAGTTTATTCAAGTTAAACCAAACTTTTATTTTGACGGTTTGTACATGATATGACTGGTTTTTTTTTTTTGTTGTTTTTTAAACAGTAAAATGCTCTATGTAATGACTCTCAGAGCAGTTCTATGCATTTATGTACTCATGTATTGGGGCGGCAGAGGCTGAAAAAACTGCAAGTGTTACACGCGCTTCAGTATGTGTGTAGTAAACGAAACATTTATTCACACAGAGACACACAGACCATGCAGGATTTATATTGAAATAGTATTTTTTTCAGCTTAATATTCACAGTCACTAGTCCATATCATGTTTTAATTTAAGTGTACTGACATACTTTTGATTTATTTATCCAGTATTTGGCAAATTCCGTGACATTCCGTGTTATACAGCAAATTCAGGTTTTATGACTGGATTCCACAATTCTGTCATAGGGCCCTCATCTAGAACAAATTCTAGTTTTAGAAACAACCGTTGTTTAATGTCTACAATGTCTACAATGCAATTTTTTTGTTAGAAACGGAAACTAAAGTTGAAAAAAATGGACATTGATCAAATTATCAATCAACTATTAGACAGGATTTCAATTCTATTAACCAACCACCGAACTGGTGGACATCGGATGCTTGTTGCTGATGATGGATTATCAAATATATATCAAAGATGGAACTCACTTCACTTTTCCTGGCCCCTGCCCGTAGCCCTTGGTTTCCATTTTGCGGTAAAAGTTTCTTAGTTTAGCCTCAAAATCCCGCTTGTAGGGTGCAGGGGCTCGAGCATTGGCTCGTGAAGTTCCTGTGAGCAAGAGAACATGTGAATAGCTGCAATGAAAACTGGGCTGAAACCTACCTTGGCAAATCCATCCACAATGCAAGGCTCTTCTAAAAGTTAAAAGCAAACATATCACAGTCAAAATAACTGTTTTGAACACATGCGTGATCAACGTACAGATTAGTTCAAAGGGTTTTTCAATTTCATTAGCTCATTATGTAGTTTTGTAATGGAGGATACAAGGCAGGAAAAAGGGGACAAACAGGGAATTATTTGTTAAGATGTGAGTCTGGGTCATGTGACGTCTCACCAGGGGAGCTCTGTGGGGAGGCATGACAGTAGCTGGAGAGCAGTAAGGCATTGGGCGGCACATAAGACATCACTTCCTCTTCAAACAGGCTGCAAGGGAGAGAGGGCCAGGTAACAGGTGTGTGTATTCTAACCTGAGTTACACAGCTTTTTTTTACGTATACAGTACACCATCGTTCAAAAGTTGTGGGTTTATTTAAGATTTAAAGACTTTTTAATGTTTTTAAAAGAAGTCTCTTATTCTTACCAAGCCTGCATTTATTTGGTCAAAAATATACCAACAGTAATACTGTGAAATATTATTGCAATTTCTAATAACTATTTACAATTTTCAGCATCATTACTCCAGTCTTCAGTGTCACATGATCATTCAGAAACCATTCTAATATACTGATTTGAGGCTCAATGAACATTTCTTATTATTATCATCACCATTAATTATTATCAAAGTAGTTATGCTGCTTACACACGTGGTTAGTTTTTTTCATCTGTGTATTTCGTTGCAAAAAGTTAGGGTAGGGTGAAAAAATCTCATTTTCTCCTCCAACTTCAAAATCGTCCAACATCATTGTTTTACTTGTTTTTGTAAAGGGTGTTTGACTTTCTTTGCACGTTCGCTGTGTAAAGTAATGGAAGCAGAACTAGTGCAAGACCAATTGTTTTGCTAGACAAGACGCTTATTCCTCGACTGGGATTGGTAGAGCCCTTTGAATCTGCTTTGAAACTGCAATTTGGACCTTCAGCCCATTGGGTTCCGCTAAAGTGCAAGAAAATTCCTGTTTTCCTCAAAAACCATAATTTCTTTTTTGACTTGAAATGAAAGACATGAACATCTTGGATGACATGGGGGTGAGTAAATTATCAGGAAATTTTTATTCAGGAAGTGAACTAATCCTTTGATGAAAAGAAACACCATTTATTTAAAATAGATATAACACTGTAAATTTCCTTACAGTCACTTTTGATGAATTTAATGCATTGTTGTTAAATAAAAGTAAAAAAAAAAAAAAACTTTTGAAGACTTTTGATTTTTGAATGGTAGTGTACAGTACATACACAGTCAACTAATGCATGCGTATCTCAAGCAAAGGGAAACAGGCAGGCACATGGTTAGCTGTAATTAACTATGATGCAAAAGCCACAGACACTAACCTGAGTAACATTACTAGGTCTGCTTCACTGGACAGACGGGCTAACCCAGTTGGCCCCTCATTGCGAATGAACTGAACTTTCTCTCTGAAACACAGTCACAAAACATGAAACACAATTTAGCATTCAGCTATTATAGCATGAAAACTGTAAATAACTGTAGAACAATGTCTTCAAAGAATAGTTCACCCAAAAATAAGAATTCTATCATTAATTACTCACCCTCATGTTGTCCCAACCTGTAAGAACTTTGTCATCTTCGGAACACAAATTATTTGTTTTTTCAAATTAAGATATTTGTGATGAAATTCAAGAGCTTTCTGCACCGGATAGACAACATGTAATAATGTAATTACCAAGTACCATTTAAGGCCAAAAAGGCAGTAAGGACATAGATAGTCCATGTGACATCAGTGGTTCAACCATAATTTTATGACGCTATAAGAATATCTCAGAATGCCGGCTACTGTGTCAGCTGCACCAGTCGCCATCATGGTACTCTTGATTGACATGGAGGAGAAGAAATTGTTGAATAGAGTCATTATTTTTGTTTTCTTTGCACACAGTTGAACCACTAATGTCACATGGACTACTAAAATGATGTCCTTACTGCCTTTCTGGGCCTTGTGGTAGTTACGTTGCTGTCTATACAGGCTCAGAAAGCTTTTGAATTTCATTTAAAAAATCGTATGGGTTCGGAATGACATCAGGGTGAGTCATTAATTGCAGAATTAAAATTTTTGGGGGAACTATCCTACGAAATGTACAGTATGAAATTCTGCACTCAACATCTGTTATTGAAACACAAAACTGTACAAAAATGTACCTAAGAGAGTGGTTCCTCACAAGCTCTGGCTGTCTTTCTTGCAGAATCTCAAAAATGTTGGGTTGTCGCAGAAAGGCGACAATCTTCTCATTATAAGCTGTAAAAACACAGATGTGTAATGTGTCTGCACACATGTGATGATATGTCACACTTTGTAAACATGTGAGTGCACACTCACCTACAGGCACCAAGTCCTGATACTGACTGTTTCTTGACGACCGGCCCTGGACAGGAGGACTCGGAGAGCGAGAGTCATCCGGTACCTGAAACATGAGAGGAGGCTTCACAATGTCAGTTTTTTTTTCTCTCTGACAATGGCACATTTAAAGGAGACCTATTATGCCCCTTTTTACAATATGTAATTTAAGTCTCAGGTGTCCCCAAAATGTGTCTGTGAAGTTTCAGCTCAAAATACCCCACAGATCATTTATTATATCATATTGAAATCATGCGTGTTAAAGCCGTAATCTTCTGATATATGGTTTACTGAGCGCACACATCCGAAGCACACGCACAGAAAGCGGCTGTCACACGGCATGTGAGTACTAATCTAAGTTCTCTTTCATGTCTTATTGCACTTAAACTGTCAAATACACACAAGTTTATGTTAAAACCACACATGAGTCACAAAAACAGTTGGTTATGTCTGTAAAGGTAAACAGCTGGGAAGGAAATCACATGTTTATATTAGATCTGTGTGGCAGCAGCATAATATACAGTAAATAGATCAATAAATCCACTGCTCTCTTGTCTCCTCTGAGGCTGGGACTCCAAATGAAGAGTTCAGATGCAAAAGCCTCAAATCCATCTGGAATATTTAGCATCTCTTTCTGGCTACTTTGTATAGGTTTCTATGTAAGTACTGGTACTTCTGATTGGGCTGAGGCTGGAATTTAGCAAGTTTGAAGTAAAAGTATTTGATGGACGTATACTATGTGTACAGTTGTTGCTTGCGAAAACAAAATGACAGTGCCATGGGTGGAAACGTGCAGAATAAGGGGCAGTAATATTATAATAAGATCCCCTTTCTACGTCACAGGGGGAGCGAAATCTGAGTTGCTTGTTTTTTCATAAGTTTGCAGAGAAAGGCTGACAAAAAAAATGTACTGGATTGTTCTTTTTCATGTTTTCTGGGTTAGTAAATGCACCAGGGACACAATTATAGCACATAAACATTGAAAAAGTCAGATTTTTTCATGATAAGTCACCTTTAAGTTTTTTAGATACAAGCAATTAATTCAGTATTATTGTTGGAGAAACTAGGAAACTAGTCAGCACATTAAGTTTTTATGTCCTGGAGCAACGTCCAGGAGCAATGAGATTTAATATGAAGCGGCAGAAATAGAAACCACTTAACTGACAAAAGGACAGCATGTTCTTTTGATTAATACTTTAATACTCTACCGTTCAAAAACTTTTGGCAGTGTATTTGGATCGGCACAGCGTATTCCTAAAATCTGTACTGTATACAGAACCACAGTTCTCACCTCTCCTGCACTGTGGCTGCGCTGACGGGACAGGTGCTGTCGGTGAGCCAACAGCCCGCTGGACCGGGAGTTCTGTAAGGGCAGCCGTGGGTCAATAAATGTTGTGGCACGACAGTTATGATCCACAAAGAAGGGCTATGGTGCATAAACACACAGACAGAAAGTGTGAGCAAAGAACCGTCTGTGAAACATCAGCAGAATTATACCGAACGGACAGGCTGATTAGAATAAATAAGACAAGCATCTGTTCATTGTTCCTGTCAGAGACACTAATTAAGGCATTAAGAAAACAACCAGATGGGCCTACACGAACATCCTAAATCCAGCTTTCAGTTTCTATCTGTACAGTTCGTCCCGTCATGACTACTCATATGCAGGTCTAGATGCCCCTAAGAACGAACAGGTGCACAATTCCCAATGGACAGAAAATGCAAACACACACCTTTCCAGTATGGTCGTGTTTCATCTCCCAGCCCCGTGGCAGCTCCAGCTGCTTGTTGGAGAACAGATTGAGGAAGTTAACTAGGTCCCGGTTGTGCTGGTAACGCTCAAAGTGTTGGACGTCGCGTCGAACTTTACTGATCATGTGCTTCAGACACGTGTTACTTGTGAACATGCGATAGGCACTCTAAAGGGAAACGAATACAGCAAATCAGAAAATTATTCCAAAGCTTCCTTAATACTTGATTCTGATTGGTCAGTTGAGTCATTATGCATTTAAATATTTTGTTATAATGACCTGACATGGATATTTGACCATTACCATGACCATTACACATGACATGCAGAAGAAAAAATAGATACTGTGGTCACAAATTAAGAATTAGTTCCCATGATTTTTAATTTGTGGCCATGTTCTCGTTTGTTCCCCACATGTTATATGAGGTGCTCCGTAAGCTTTGTAATAAAGCCAGCTATACATTATCAATGACTTTGTTTGAGTAAGCACTGATATCTGTGTCTCTGTGTGCTTTAGCTCACAGGATTAGAATGTAGAACAGAGAAGAAGTCTGGACTGGAGAGGAACTTTGCACCAGGAGACTGAAGCAGCAAAGCCAGACGCGAACGTGAGCTGGCTTGACCCACAAAGCCATCCCTCCGGTATTCTACACGAGAACAGACAAATCAACAAGCACAGACTGAATAGAAACCTCTTATTCCACCCAGACTATGCCATCTTACATTTATCTCAGCATAGCGGTCATTTACTTTCCCAAACTCTATCATTTGTAGTTCTCACTTTGATTGACAGCTTACCACTGACAGAGTGAGGCACATCTGTCTCTTCAGAAGGAGGATCATCCACTCTTTGCTCTTCAGACCTTTCACTGGTCATTGTTCTACGAATACTCTGATACCTGCAAGAGAGACAATACAGTGATGGCACATTCAGAAATGTATTATATTACTTTGTAGAATGAAACTCCAAGTATCATTTTTTCCATTCCATTTATTTTGTCACAATTTCCTGTCATTTTTACTGATTTTTTTAGTTTTCAGGGTTTCAGCTTTTTTTTTTTTTTTTAGGTGTGCAAAAAGTTTTTTTGCAATATGCAAGTAAGTAAATCCATGCTAAGAAATGTATCACTTTACATGTCCCACTCGTGAAATTCCAGATCTCGTGGATCTTTATTATTAACTTACTGCATTTTGCCCACTGAATTTTGCATACAAAGGTAAATATGAATCACGGTCAGAAATTAATGAGGGCTTGTGGTAAAAATGCCACCAAAATGAACAAAGATGCCCCATAAATTCAAGACAAATCAGCAAAAAATGCAGCTGCGAAATTAAACAACATATTATGACTGTCACAATTAAAATGAAACGTGAAAATGAATGTAAAGTGTCAATTTGCGACCGACATGTTTGTCTGTGAAGCCAGAATGTGACATGCCCAAAATGAAACAAAAACATTGTATACTGTTTTCTATATTGATATTAATAATCATTATTACAATATAAAGAGCAATAATCTACAATAATGATTTTGTCATAATATTGCAGCCCTATGAGCTCCTGTTTTTTACATATAATTTAGATTTTAAACAGTCAATTATTATTGATAACAGTTTAAAATAATGATTAAAGAAATTGGGTAAATTTGACCACTTGACATTAAAGACATTTGTTTTTATAACAATAAGGTGATTATAAAAATTGCCCTCACAAATGTAAAAAATGCCGCTGGAAATCAATTTCGGGGGCAAATATTGCTTCTTAATGGCCCTTATGTAAATGCACCTTTTATTGCACAGCTTGCAATTTGTGGTTTCAAGAACATTATGGGAATGTTAATGTATGCTTATAAAGATAAATGCCTTTAAAGAACTTTCTTAAAACATTAGAAACTGAAAACTTTCTGTTTGCTTGGTGTGTTCTTTCAGTCAGTCTAATTTTCAGCTTTGTAATATAAAATGTAAAAAATATAAATTAATTTCTGTCAACAAAAAATCTAACCTGCGGTTGAGTTGTTCCATCTGCAGTATGGAGCTGGAGCGGGTCAGACCCTGAGGGGCTGGTGGACCAGTGGGTCTCTGCCATGTGGTGGTGCGGTTCACATGATCCACAAAGAAGATACGGCCATGACTGTCAATACGAGCCTCCCAATCTGAGAAAAGAAAGGTGGGAAATGTGAATGGAGAGTAGAGTGTGATGATACATGATTAAGTTATCAAGCCAAAATGACAAAGTAATTTGGTGGAATTCTTTTTATAAATAAACACATAAACACATAAGCAAAGTATTTACACACACATACAATAAATGACACGGTAGCACATGCAGACGTACAGAAACACATACACACACTCACTGGGAGGTAAGGGCTCATCCACACGCTGGTATCGGTGGATATCTTGTCTCACAGATGGCAGAGAACGAACACGCTGGTCTCCGTTGATCTGAGGGACACCTGCAAAATTTTACACAGAGAATCAGGATGTATTTCTAAACTCAAATCTTAAAATGAATCGCCAAGCAAAGGTCAGCTCAATTATTTTGTGAATACCTAATTCTGATTCAGTCTCAGTAACAAAGGTCTCAGAATCCACAGATTCGCCATCTACCGATGGCATTAACTCCTCCTCTTCTTCATCCTCCTGTGACACACCGGCTGTTGCCTCCAGGCTCCATCTTCTAGACATTGTGTCCTCAGTCACATCTTCACATTCCTCTTCCTCATTGGCTGATGGTTCTGGTTTTGGAGCGTCCCTCTCTAGCTCAGTGTTTGGGACGGTTTCCTCAACAACCTCATAAGTTGTAGGTGGATCATCTGAAAGATCTTCTCCCCCTGGGTCAATGGCTGCCTCTGCCCCCTGTTCTGCCTCCTATAAAGATCAAGTCCATAGAGAACCATTACCTTCCCCTCTCTTTGTATTTATTGGCATCAAACATTTAAAAAATGTATTGGCATCTAGTGCAAGAGCCAGAAGAACTGAAACTTGGGTCAGAAATGCATTAAAATGCTACCTGTTGCTATTTTTACTGCAAAACAACTCAAATAAAATACTGATATGATGCCACATTGTATGGCTTTTGGTTGTCATTTTTAGTTGAAGGGCAACAAGAGAAGGGCGCAAGTCTTCATTGCTTTCCTAACGATAAGAAGATGAGAAAAGAATAGGAAGATGACTGCAGACGAATGAAACTTCCTAAAGACCCGCGTCTTTGTCCTTTCCACTTGAGTAGACCACAGCTACTGAAAGAGCTTAAAATGGCAGAGACAAGAAATGCTAGATGCCATCCTGGCAGGATGTAAAAATGCAGAGGCTTTTTATGACGCCGCAGCTAATGAAGGAGTTTCTCAAAGTGGATTTCACTCAATATCCAGGGGCGTTTAGACTCCTTGTGGAAAAAAAATCAATGGTACAGCATTTGGTTTAGCCTATACTCTTATCAGTGTTGCCAAGTCCTCTGTTTTCCAATGAAATTGGGCTACTTTAACACTGCTGCCGTGGGCTGTTTTTCATGTCAGCAGGTTGAAGCGACCCCAAAAATTTAATATTTATCCACTGGAATGCAAATTTTACCAGGGGTACCCTGCCAAAAATTGCATATTTTACCCTGCCGGAATGCGATTTTTAACGGGGGAGCCCCCTCTAAACACGACTGGGCTAGTTTTGGGCTAGTTTTGAGTAGCAATTGGGCGGGTTTTGTTGTAAAAACCGGGCAACCCTGACTATTATATCCATCACCACCTATAGGATATATATACAGCCTATATATACAACCTATACAGTGTCCTTCATAGTCCAAAATAAGTATAAAATGATGTGGATTTTTTAAAATAACATAAATCTTTCATGGGTTTTCCACTAGATATTTCAGTAGGAGACATCATTTACGTTATATTAAGCCATAAAAGTGTTAATACCCAGTGTTCCCTTTAACAACTTTTTTATTAGTTTTAGTTCATAATAACAACACTGTTTTAAACTAGATTTGTAAAAGAACTAGATATATTTAAAAGACTGTGGGCAGTCTTAGTCACTGACCTACTTAAACTAAGAATGTTTCTTTCAGTAAATCTGCAACTGACCTGAGATGCAGACACAAGGCCTGGGCAGCAGTCAGATGCCATTGAAGAGATATCAACTTCAGTTGCCAGCTCCTCACTGGGTGCCAGCCCCTCTTCCTCCTCCTCAGCCTCCACTTCCTCCCCCTCTTCCTCTTGCCTCTCTATCAGACTGGCGGTTTCCACTTCGGGGGCCACTGAACTCGGCACGACCTCTGGCTCAGGAGCCACCTCTGTTCCTATATTCAGAGTCTCTACTTCAGACTCCAGCCCCGGCTCTTCTGCAGGTTCCTCTCCAGTTCCTTCAAACACAGGTTCTGTAATTGGTGGTTTTGGGGGTGTGTTTTGAGTCCTTGAAGCACCATTAAATGTTGGCGGTGTAGCTTCCGTAGCAGTGGACCTTTCCTCATCTTCATCTGAGTCAATATGTAACATAGCGCTGAGGCGCGTATGTGTGGGAAAACTTGATCGTAGTTTGGGAGAAGCTGCCCCAAAAGGCCTATCTCCTGGGCCCTTAGGGGCATCAATGGCATCAAGCTGCTCACTGAAAGAACACTGGAGCGGGTCAGGAGAAGAAGGGGCTTCATCGTCCAAGGTGGTGCCATACATCTCTGTGTCTGGGGAGGGAAGGCTGCTTCCTTCCCCATTTCTGTGGGAACCCAGGGAGCCGGTGGGGGAAGGGCCTGCTGATGAGACAGGGAGAGGATGAGGCAACTCTTCATCATCCGAAGGGGTTCCAGGAGCTCCATTGAGGGCTGCTGCTCCCAGAATCGTCTCAGGGGAAACGTCTATGAGAAGTGGGTAAAGTAAAGTTATTTCAAAACCACTGAAAATCAACAGCTTAGTCAGTGTAAATATGTATTTGATTTTACCATCTTGGCCCATAGATGTGACATCCACTTTAAAGTGCATTTGACCGCTCACATGATCAGTAGGCAAACGACGACACAGAGAAAAGCTCAGTGACTGGTTCCTGAAACCATACAAACAGGCATATTTATTTATACACATAGATGTACTATGGTAAAGTTTGGGGTTGGTAAGATTTTTTATATTTGTGAAAGAAGTCTAATATGCTGATCAAGACTGTAATTATTTGATCAAAAATAAAGTAAAACAGTAACATTATGAAATATTGTTAAAATTTAAAAAAACTGTTTTCTATTATATACATTTTAAAATGTAATTAGGGCCCAAGCACTGGTGGTACGAGGACCTTATTGGAATTGTTTAGTTTCTTCTTCTTCTCCAAAATGAATCACATTTTGAGGGCCTAAACATGCTCAAAAACTCAGGAAACTTTGCACACATGCCAATAGTGGTAAAAATTTGATATGGGTTTCAGAAGTGGGTGTGGCAAAATGGCTCGATAACGCCACCTATAAAATTTCTCGAGCTTTGTTTTACATACATGTACGAAATTCGGTAGACACATGTAACACACAAATACCTACAAAAAATTCTGAAAGTCTAAAACCCAACAGGAAGTCTTATTTTGAATTTGCAAGTTATGTACCATTTTTGCCTTTTTCGGGCACTGTATTTAAACAAACTTTAATGTTTCGCCATGAAACAGGAAGTTGTTATAATCCAGACATACAATGTCCGATCTACACAAAAATTCACAAGTTTGATAAGAATCTTGAACACATGCCCATGAACATACTCAGTTATAGTCATAGTGCCACCTGCTGGCAAACAGGAAGTGGCATGTTTTATGCTCTAATGAACTCCCCATAGAGATTTAATGATTTTACACTAACTCAAACATAACATGTTCAAACTGCCCCAAACTTCTCTTGTTTGATAAGACTGAAGAGATCTACACAACCATATTCAGTTATAGCGCCATAGTCATAGCGCCACCAGTTGGCAGCAGGAAGTTTGGCAAATACAAATGACTTCAACATATTACTTCGGCATATTGCTCACCATTCGCTGTTTTACTAAGGCCACCAGGTGGCCTTGAGATTCTTTAATGAATCAATTTAATGCATCCTTGCAGAATAAAATTTCAGCTTTGCCATTACTGGAAGACATTACATTTTAAAATATATTAAAATAGAAAACAGCATTTGAAATTATCACATTTTAAATTTGAATAATTTCACAATATTACTGTTTTACGGCATTTTTGATCAAATAAATGCAGTCTTGATGAGTATTAGAGATTTCTTTCAAAAACATAAAAAAAATAAAATACTCCCAATCCCAAACTTTTATATCATATATCATGACTTATAGCAGTGTTTATGTTCGGAAACATGTTTGTTTACATAAATCACACATTTATAGTGCTGTGATGATTAGATTGAGATGCTGCCGTGATGCTCACCCTGATGCGTGTCTCTCCAGCAGCATTTGCACCGGAATATTCAGTTGACCCAGAAAGCGCTTAATAATTGGTCGACTTTTAGCAAACTTGTCTTTAACCTCAATCACTAAGACGTCTGTCATAAGAGCCACAAAAGTGTGTTTCTAGATGGAAAAACAAAGAAAGGATTGGAAATAAAAACCCCATCCTGGGGGTCTGAACTGTTTCAGTAGTTGTTTATTTGATTGTGAATGTGTCTGTTTTCATGTCCTGCATTAGAGAGTATGTTTCTCTTTGTGAGTGTGTGTCACCTCTCCATGCCACACAGGATTAGTAGTATTAGTTGTAATGCCAGATCGTCTCTCTTGGCCATGATGAGAAAATGTTGGAAAGCAGCTTCTCTTGCCCGGATGAATGCTCATCTTCAAATACGGGTCTGGGTTAAAAAACATCCCCTTCTTCAACCCCATAGCCCGGATATCTAAAACAAACAACACTCTAATTAGCAATAAAAACAGCTTGAATAAATCTGCCAGCATTAGAAGTCACTGACAGTTATTTGAAGAGTATAAATCATCATTGGATCATTGCCTTCTGTCTTTTACACACAAAAAAACTTACCTGATAGGGTAAAGCTGACCAATTTTCGGCTGCTGTCTGAAGCTTGCTGTCCTTCACCTTGACCATCGACCTAGAAGATAAACTGATATGAGTTGCAACATACATAGACTTAAAGTGATAAATAATAAGTATTTTAAGGAGGGAAGGAGCTCCCATATGCATATGACTGAGTTCACTATATCCATCCAACGATAAATGATAAATGGCCTGCACTTATGGGAACTGAGAAATGTCTGACCTCCAAACACACAGATGTGGGGATGCAGTCAAACAGCCATTTAGCACTCAGCACCTCATGTACTGTATAACCTTTAAAAATCATATTCTGGGCTGTAGCGAACAAGACAGTTACAGTAGCTACAGTACTGTATTTTTAAGTCTTAAAAATGACCCCCAAACTTTAAAGGGTTAGTTCGTCCCAAAATTAAAATTCTGTTGATAATTACTCACCCTCATGTTGTTCCTAACCATTGAGACCTTCGTTCATCTTTGAAATTAAATTTTCCACAAGCTGATATGATTCTTTAGGGTCTTAATGAAAAGTCTATAACATACTTTGGTTAAAATTTCTCAATGCTAGTGTAAAAAACACACTTTTTACCATGTCAAGATGCCAGTGTTAATAAACCTATTGTGGGAGTGGCCTCTGTGAGTGTGACGTCACACAGACAAGAAGCTGAGAATGGCTTAATTTGAAAAAGGGGTGTAATCATTTTTACAGATTAATTAAAAACCACTGGGTGGATATTTGTCATTATAGGGTAGATGTGTACATACACTGCCAACCCACATTTATGTTCAAACAACATGTAAAAGTGAGCTTTACATCCAATGACCCCTTTAAGACATTTTTGTGGAAATCAGAGAGCTTTCTGACCCTCCATAGACACGTTCAAGGCCTAGAAAGGTAGTAAGGACGTCGTTAAAATAGTCCCATGTGACATCAGTGGTTCAACTTTAATTTTATGAAGCTACAAGAATACAACATGGTATGCATAGTGGTACTCTCTTGAATGCACACTGAAGGCTGACACGGAAGAGAAAAAATTGTTGAATAAAGTTATTTTGGTTTTCTTTGCACACAAAAGGTATTCTCATAGCTTCATAAAATTAAGGTTGAACCACTGATGTTCATGGATTATTTTAACAATGTCATTACTACCTTTCTGGCCCTTGAACATGGTAGCTGCTTTACTGTCTATGCATGGTATATTTATATACCATGTGTTTTGTGAGCTATAATTACGTCAAAAGAATAATGTCTGCACACACACATACTGACACACTTAAACTGACCGAGGCTCTGGGGTTCTTGACTGTGATGCAGGGAGTTGTGGCTCTCAGTGCACCGCTTACTCCATGGTAGTATTTGAAACAGATCCTTGTCTCAGCTAGAAGAGATAACCAGAAGAGTGCCAGCATTACAAATCTGCCCGTTATATTTGTAAAGTCAGCATAATTCATACCAAAAAGAAAATTACATTTCATATTTATAACCTTAAGCGCTGCTAACTTGTTCAGTATTTCAAGATGAATCCTGGGCACGAAGAATGTAAAACAAGTGAATGCAATTTCAAAAATATGCATCACTACTTTTGTCTAACCTCCTAGTCCATTAAATATTTTATAAGATCAAGGTGGAGGTCAGATCTTGGCTGCAGTGTCACTCACCTTCAAGGAAGTACGGCCCTGCCTCCAGCCTCCAGAAAATTTGACCACACTGTGTACCGTTAACCCCACGGTTCTTGCAGTCCCACATATTTGATGGACAGGTCTCATCTGAAAAAAAAAGAGTAAATAATTGCATGTGCTGTATTTGTGTGTGTGCATATGTTCCATACATGCCACCTCCATATTTATTTTTAGAACTGGTGGTACAGAAAGTAGAATAAATCCAATTAGCCAAACACTGCACCGTAATGATGACAAATTTCACTAGCATCTACAGTGACTCTGTAAATTACATTACGCAGTGTTAGTCATTAACTAATAAACAAATGTAGGGCAGAATACATTGAAGCCATTACTGAATGTCTGCTTAGTTGTCGAAACTTAGAGCCCCTTAGAGATAAGACTCTTGCGCAGGTAAAGTTTTGCTGGCATTCAAGTCGATGGTTAGTGGCTTTGTGCCCAGATGTATCACTTTGCCCTGGTCTCATATTTTTACATGACAGTGAGGATTGTGATCTTAGTATTTAAAGAAGAAGGACTGAAGGGCACAGCGGGTGAATGGATTTGTCTGCCATCATCTAGTAAACATGTCCAACAGCATGTCTGGTACAGTCCTGCTACTTTTAATTTAAATTCTGCTTGTATGATATTGTGTCTCACTGTTGTAGCTATACTTTTGCAAGCAATTTTTAAACTTTGTGTGACTCACCTTCTTACGTAACTGCCTCCTGGATGAATTACTTTGCCATATTTCTCATTTGCTTTGGAAAAATGAGTCTGTTATTTTAAATGTGCGTGTATTTGATTACAAGGGTGCTTAAATTAAAGGGTCAATGACTCGACTCTTTTTTTTAATGACTCTGCATTAGGGCTGTGTATAAACACAATTCGATTCGATTTTTATTCACAACCTTGCAATTCGATTGGATTAAAATTAACTGATTTTTGTAAAAACACATAAATTACATGAATGAAGCTTTTATAACAATAAAGGTAAAATTACATAATCATATTTCTACTCCAATTCGTATTTTGAAATGTGGAATATTTGTGGCTTTCATAAAAACTTGACAGATTTATTCAAATTAAAAAATAAATACGTTACAGAAGAACAAGAAAACTTGGTCCATAGATTTAGCAAAATCCTCCTCTAGAGTTAATTTTTTTCTATCTAAGGAGTTTATGGTCAACAAATGTTTTTTTTCTTCTGAGGTAAATTTTACGTTATGTGACATTGTTTAGAAGTTGTTATATTGAGGTCTTTCGCGGTTAAGACACTGACTGAGCGATTACATGAAGCAGGGTACGGATTTCGGTAAGTTGTACTCCTTCTTTTGACATACCTTAGGATGTTTATTCATGTTTATTTCGTGCTGAAACTGGTTAAAACAGGAAATGATCAGATCCCGTCTGCTTCCCGCTGCGCCTTCTCTTAAATTGAGGCGGTACAACGATCTGTTACTCAGGGTTGCCAGGTTTTCAACACAAAACTTGACCAATTGCTATTCATTAACTAGCCCAATCGCGTTTCGAGGGGGGTCCCCGTTAAAAATCGCGTTCCGCGATAAAAAAAAAAACATGTTTGTTGTCAGGGTCAGGGGATAAATATTATGTTACTGGGGCCGCTTCAACCCGCGGAAACAGTGTTCAAGTAACCAAATTCCGCGGGAAAACCGCGGATCTGGCAACGTTGCTGTCACTCCACTTTAAACAGCGCCAAAACGGCATTCATTGTTTGAATATTGCAATAAAATAGACAGACTTTGACATCTGAGATTTTGTTTCATATAGAAAGTAGCAAAGCACATAGCTTATTGTCATTTATTGGCTACAATGATCATTAACTGAAAACAGGCTAGACTAATTGATTCTTGGGATTTAATCGATATCGTTTGGTAAAAATGAGAACCGATTAATATCGAGAAATCAATTTTTTTTTTTACCCAGCCCTGAAAATGTGTATTTGTTTATAAAAATGGGATTTCTTTTGTTTATTTACTGTCTTTTTATATTTATTTGGTTCCCAGTTTTACTATGTATTGTTTCATATTTTATTTGCACTGGAGGTGTTGTGTTTGTGGCACTTTAGGTTATGTGTAATGTGTTACAGATCTTTCATTAAATGTGTGGTTATTGAGTGACTCTCTCATGTGTTTGATATACAGTATAACATTAACAGAAAGCTGCTTGGTTTGGAAGTAACTTCTGTGTGAGCTTATACATTGTACACTACTGATAAATAAACAATGTAGGGCCTACTTTTTTTTACCTGTGAAATTGAAATGAAATGTGAACATACCTTTAGTCATCTAGTTGACATGACATAATTAATTTAAATGTATCCAACAACATGACTAGTTAAAATCTATTGCACGTTTTTGTGTAAGATAAAGCTAGTTTCTATTAGCAAACCCAGAACTACTGGAATTCAGATGGTAGTCATATTCTTACCTATGTGGTACATGCCAATCCAGTCTGTGGCATCCACCTCTTCTTTAATGTCCCATGAGATGACCAAGTTCTGGCCCCGGCCCAAAGTGAACTCTAATGTAGATGCTGTGAGTGAGGATCGCCCTTGAGAACTGACCAGGTCTGTATCACTGTTGGCTCTGGGGAGTCCAACTCCAGCCTGCTCGGCCCCACCGCGCTCAGCTAAGCTCCGAAGATTCTCCGGGCTGAGCGTGTGCCGCACATTTGGGCTTCGTCTACGACCTGCAGACTCCCGTGTGGCCAGGTGCTCCCGCCCCTGAGGCGCCATGCCTGACGCCGGGCCGGAGCGGGGCCTGGACGGGAGAACTGCTGTGGCGAGAGAGGGGCGAATGGTGGCAACTGTGTGGGAGCACGTCTACGGACTGGAAAAAGTTGGAATGATGGAAAACCCTGACCTGAATCTTGGATCAGACCTGGGCTGACCTGTAATTGTCTGGACATACAGGTGAAGGACCAGATTGCCTGTTGTCTGCTAGAGCACTTGGTTATGATAATGGCTATTGACCTTAACGATTTGAGAATAAGGTGTTTAATTAATTTTTAATGAATCTAAAAGAGCTCAGTTATTTTCATTGATTGGTCAGTGGGTTCCAGCTAGCAAACACAATCCTTCTCAGCTCTTAAGAGAAGATCGTAAACATATTCTGC
Organism: Labeo catla; assembly: GCA_012976165.1. NCBI lineage: Eukaryota > Metazoa > Chordata > Actinopteri > Cypriniformes > Cyprinidae > Labeo > Labeo catla. The sequence continues at coordinate 1,681,140 of VONZ01000074.1, forward strand.
CTAAGAATACACAATGAAAGTGAATATAACTTCAATTCAGAATCTAATGAATTGGAGTGAGGAATAGGAAAAATATATGGGAAATGGTAAAGAAAATGACAAAGAGAGAGAGGAACAAAGAAAAAGAAAGGTCAGCAAAGAGAAAATATTACAGTACAGTACTGTTAAATATATGACACAGATACGTTTCATGAGCCTTAAGTACACATATCTTGATTCGTTTTGTAATGTACACTACCAGTCAAAAAGTTTTCAACAAGATTTTTAATGTTTTTAAAATAAGTCTCTTCTGCTCACCAAGCCTGCATTTATTTGATTCAAATTACAGCGAAAGCAATACATTTTTAAAATATTTTTTACTCTTTTAAACAACTGCTTTCTATTTGAATATGTTTAAAAATGTCATTTATTCCTATGATCAAAGCTAAATTTTCAACATCATTACTCCAGTCTTCAGTGTCACATGATCCTTCAGAAATCATTATTATATGCTGATTTACTGAGATTTCTTTAAAAAACATGAAAAATCTTACTGTTCAAAAAACTTTTGACCAGTAGTGTACATAAGTAATGACAACTTGCAGTTCAGTATTCTTTAATATTTTGAATTAGCTTTAATTTTGATATTTTTAGTCTTAGTTTAAGTTGTAATTATTAGTTTATATATATATATATATATATATAGCTTTATTTTAAGTTTTTTAGTCATTTTACTATTGTACTTTAACTATAAACTTATTTCATTTATTAGCCAGTGTAAGAACTTAAGTTTTTTCAGTCAAGTGTTCATCTTATTTTTATATCTTATTGTATAACAACTTTATTTCAATTACCAGAAACAATTTCTAATTGTTTCAGTTTTTAAATTTAGTTAACAATAACTAGTTAATTCAGTAAATGATTCAACATGATTCAACTAAACTCTAAAGTCTTTTGAACTATTTATCAAAAGAACCAGTTCATAGGAGTCATTTGGATACAGATAAATTAAATAAGTTTATCATAAAAATACTTATATTTATTTTTTCTTCTTTATGAAAACGTGCCCCCAAATGATCAATATAGATAAATATGAGATAAGATCAATGTAGATAAATATAGGATCAGTGGGGGGATTAACTGATGTAATTTCTTTATATTTAGCAACATCTTTGTTTTTTTTTTTTTTGGTTTGTTTGTTTTTGTTTTTGTTTTTTAAACACATATTGGCTCAGACACCAGTCTTCTCAGCCACTTCACTTCAAAACCTCACCTCAAAAATCACTGACATGGGCAGTTGTGAAAATGAATGTCATAAAACTTTAGAGACTTTCCAAATTTCTAAACAATTCTAGCAAATATATTGAAGGAAGGTGATTATTTCTTGTGCATTATAATGTATCATGCTTGAATATATTATATTTCTGCTGTTTTTTTAAACTCCCTACTCTCTAACTTCTAATGTGAACTTTTAATAATCTATTTATTCACCAATACTAACGAAAATTAAACAGTACAGTAGTTCCCCACATATGTGCTACAGTTTTTAATGTGGATCACTGTATTGTATACGTGCAATATGTGCACTTGCTGTTCGCAACATTTTGAAATAGAAGTCTTACACTGCAGAACGGTGTATTGCATGTCTGAAAAAATGCTTGAGCGAGCGTGCATGTGTGTATGAGTGCGTTACAGGAGGTGATGTCAGCACAGAGAGTTTCTGCAGTGTTTGCATGCGGATGACACCTGATCTTACAGCCCATTAAATAGTAAATGAGGTCTGTTCACCTATGCATAAATGCAGTGTTTGCTATCACCAGGAACCCCTGTGTGCACTAGTGGAGGTTACTGCAGTCTTGCTTCTTGACATAACGGGCACCTTGGGAAGCTGGCACAGAGAATGGCACTGGAGCCTTACTGCTCCACTCTCTATATAACAACTCATTTAGAACAACACGTACAGACAGTACAGGCATGCAACTGCACACTACTGCCCAGTTTTCTGACCTTTGGCACATCATGTCAGCTTTTAAGGTGTCATTCATTAACTTTACTTTTGAATGATTGATAAACGTTTTCTTCCAAGGACCAGACCAGAAATGTTTTCTTCCAAGGACCAGAATATTAAGGGTTTTGTTACACTTTGTGGTTTCTCGCAGGGAATAATTCTAGAAAAGGCAATAAACTACAGGGGTCTTTCTCATATGTTACAAATAATCATTCTGCTGCCTTCTGCTTTCACTCACATCTCACCCATCTCTTTGCTAAATGAAAATGTGATGCAGCATTATGAATACAGAATGACTGGGGGAGTACTGCAGCATCAGTAATAAGGATATCAAAATCAGCATGCAAATTATGCAGTGACTTTCGGTGAGTTTTTAAAGGGATTCCTATTAGTACTTAATCGTATACATGGATAAGATATCACACAGTAAGCTATATGGCATTTTAAACTACTATTATTATTTTTACTCGATAGAAATTCTGTGCTAAGTTCATAATACAAAAAGAAGCATAAAACTCATTGCGCGTTGTCGCGTTGATTGCAAAAGAAAGATCGAGATCAGCCTAACTTATTGTTGCTATGGTTACCTCCTCACGCAAACGCGACTTAGGTTTGTTAAGGTTTATTTTGCATAAAGACACTCTAACTAACTTGTAATATAACTTTTATCGTTGCTAAAAATCTAATTGAAGCTTAGTCTACATATCGTCTGCTTGTATGCAAAATGAACGCTTCCCTCAGACCTTTTATTTATTTATAATATATTTATTGATGCATTTCATTTATTTAATTGTTAGTCTAAAACATTATAATAAATCAGATTAAAAAAAAATAATATATAACACATTTAAATATTACTCAGCAGAAGCGTGTATTACGTCATATGAGTTTGGTCTTCTGTCTGAGCCACTAGGTGTGATCCAACAGATATGAAGGTTTTTTTTATTATTATTATTTATTTATTTATTTTTAATCTGCAGGTAAAGCCCAGCGCGCACACAAGTTCCACAGAGCCGTGACGGCTTTTCTCACGACACGCATGCAGCGCTATCAGATAACGCAGGGAATTCCCTTCGTCATGTATTCACACATCATGATCTGCAGAGAATCAGCATGCTGCATTAACATAACCCATCATCAACGCATATGTATTTCTGAAGCTCCGAGTCAGCCCCGCTAATGCACCTTTTATTACATCTAGAAAAAATAAATCCGCGCTAAAATGAGAGATATGCAAACAGAAGATGTAATACGGCATTTAAACTGCTGAATCATAAAACACATCTCTTTTAACATATCGGCTGCATACAGCATGCATCAAAACACAGTACATTGTGTAACCGCGTACCTGCGCATCAACGTGATGTGTCCATGGAAACGCCAAAAAATCTGCGGCGCAGAGGCGACTAACGTGCCTTAATAATGCTGTTTTATCCCTATTTCCTCAGATTGGTTTTGGCAGCGAGGCGTCGTTATATTCAGGGCCTTTTCGTCCACTGAAGCGAGATTTTTGTCGCTTACCCGAAGCAGAAATCACGACTGAGGGGATAGATAGTTCCCTTCTGCACAGGTTGACAGATGACAAAGAGAGCTATAACATCCTGGATTACAGCGCGATCTATCTGATCTCACGCCACTGAATACTTGATCTCAACGACTGGTGTAATTATAACAGAAAACGGCGTTCGGCTTCCCTGTGGACGTGACCACCCGGTTCGGTCCGTCTTCATGTCACTCCCCGCAGCGCATGCAGCTGTGGTAATAAAGCAGCTATAAGGCGCTCCAGAGCTGGAGGCTGTGTGAGAGTGGCGGGGTGGCGACTGCTGGGGAATACATCTGTCCTGCACACGCAAGAGCCCTCGGAGAAATAACACAAACCTCTGTGGTTAGAGCTTCACATCACAGTTGTATGGACTGATCAATCCAGACCTCATTATAATGCAGTGTCTAAAAATAATGCAGATATAAGCAAAATAAATAGTTTGTTGTACAATTTGTTACTTTGTTTAATAGGTCTGTTTAGGGAGGACTGGGAGGTGATGTAATAGCCTATATTAATTATTTTATTTGTTCTTTTAAAGTATAATGCAATATTCACATATTTATTTATATTTATCCACAAATTATAGCCTACAGCTTGGAAATCCCATTATACTTCTAATGTCATCACACATAATGGATATGTGACCCTGGACCACAAAACCAGTCATAAGGGGCAATGTTTTGAAATTGAGATGTATACATCTTCTGAAAGCTGAAAAAATAAGCTTTACATTGATGAATGCTTACATGTTTGTTATGATAGGATAATATTTCTCCACACACAAGCATTTGAAAATCTAGAATCTGAGGGTGCAAAGAAATCAAAATATTGAATATAGCTGTCCAAATGAAGTTCTTAGCAAAGCATGAAAAATCAGTTTTGATATATTTATGGAACATGATCTTTACTTCATATCCCAATGATTTTTGGCATATAAGCAAAAATGATCATTTTGACTCATACGACTCATACAATGTGTTTTGGCTATTGCTACAAATATACACTGCCCTCCAAAAGTTTGGAAACACCCCTGGCAAAGTGTGGTTTTGGACGATATCAGCATAAATCCTTATCATTTTTTGGTGCAAATACATTAAAGTAACTTGACATTATCATTTAAGACCAGCAATAATAATTTTCATTTTGATTACATAATAATGGCAATATATACATGTTAAAGTCAGACATGCCCCTTTGCCAGCTGTGATGCCTGGTTACTGGTTTAAACTTGGCCCAGGTTTTTAAAAGATTTTTGGGTCAGCACACCTTAATAGCTTCAACAACTGATTGCCAATTAAGTTTAGAATTTATGAATTTAGGCCCAGTTATGTTTTTTTCTATGTATAAATGGTTTATTTAATAAAATATGTTTTCGTAGTTGTGTTGTCTCTTATCAGTGCAAAATTATCACAAATTAAAAAGGATTCATGCCAATATTGTCCAAAACCCAACTTTTCTAGGGCGTTTCCAAACTTTTGGAGGGCAGTGTACCTGTGCTACTTAAAAGGATAGTTCACCCAAAAATTAAAATGAAAATTAGCCCATTATTTACTCACCCTCCAGGCATCCTATAGATGTATATGACTTCTTCTTTTGGACTATTCGAACTCCAGTTTAAGTTATATAAAAATGTATTCTGGCACTTCTGAGCTTTTTAATGGCAGTGGGTGGGTGTTTCTCTTCAGCAGTCCAAAACAAGTCCAAAAAAGTGCATCCATCCATAATAAAAAGTGCCTCACACGGCTCCTACATTTTCCTTTACAAATCTGTTTTGTACTTCTAATTTGTGACCGGTGCTTTGTTTACCTCTCTCCACTGTGCGTTCATGTTTGTCACTTCTGAACGTCATCTACCCGGAAGGGCCTTCATGTATAAAAAAAGGAGATTCAAAAGAAATTCCAACTACATCGTTCCTTGTTCCTCTTATCATAATAACTGTGTTTGGGAAAGATTTTTAAAACCATCCACCTATCCACAGAGACTTAATCATAAAGGACCACATTTCCATTTCACTGTAGATGAATCTTGTGTTTGATGTGACTGTACTTGACTCTATAGCCCGTGCTTGGTTGAGGACAGCATTTGTATTCATATCCTGTGGTTTATTCTGAACACTTATATCACTTGAGACATGCGTGTTCAAATTAATTCTGTGCCATCCTTAGAGTAAATACTGCTGACTATCAATGAGCTGTATGGGCCAAATGATTTATGTATTTATGAATGGAGAGGAGGACCATTCTGTGAAGCAATTTTAACAGTGCATCAGATATTAGAAGACGCTGTGTTTTGATTATATAGCTATCTGTCTCTCCAATGAGATGAAAGAACCTCAACATCTCTAGTCAAATGGTGTTTTGGCAACTGCAGTGGCCAAATCTCAGCACGACTAACAGCCATCTGTTAGGCTGAGAAAAAAGCAAAATATTATTAAATGTGACTAATTAGCAGGAATTAAAATGGCACTGACAAGATGTTTGAGGGATTTTTCTAGGCATTACTAACACACACTGCCCTCTTTTTAAAGGGACAGTGCACAAAAAAAGAATATTTGTAAAATAATATCATAAGGACATAAGCTAAAATAAAAATAAAGAAATATATAAATGAATAATAACTGAAAAACCCCCCCCAAAAAAATTAAAAAAAATAAATAAATAAATAAATAAATAAATAAGAAAAAAATACTTGAAATGAAATGAAATACAAACTATTTTAAAAGGATATCCTGGATACTCTTTGAAATGGTCAAGCATAACAAATAATATATATATATATATATAAAAAAATTTGGAAAAAAAAAAAAAGTAAAATAATCTTCTGGGTACTCTTAACTGTCAAGCTTAAAGAAAGAAAGAAAAAGAAAAAGAAAGAAAGAAAAAAAGAAAGAAAGAACGAACTGAAAGAATATTTAAATAATTTACACAATGTAAGCAATTTACACAACAACTTAAATTTACACTTTAAACTTTAGATTTACAACTTTAAATTTATAAAACAAATAAGAAACAAGTAAACAAACAAACAAACAAACAAATAAATAAATAAATAAATGAATAAATGAATGAATGAATGAATGAATGAATGAAAGTGATTCATATGACTCATGCACCATATCGGCAAATAAAAAAAATGAAAAGAATATCCTGGGTACTCTTAACTATCAGTCATAAATAAATAAATATATTGAAAAATATTGAAACAATTTACACAAGAACTTAAATTATTTACAACAATTTTTTTTTTAAATAAATAAATAAAATAAAATAAATAAGTGATCCATATGGCTCATTCACCATATTGGCAAATTAAAAAAAAAAAGGAAAAGAATATCCTGGGTACTCTTAACTGTCAAGCTTAATAAATAAATAAATAATATATTGAAAAAAAAATACAGAAATAAATTTACACAATGCAAGTAATTTACACTATTAAATAAATCAACAAAAACAAATAAATGAATAAATAAAGTGATCCATATGACTCATGCACCATACTGGCAAATAAAAGTAAAAGAATATCCTGGGTACTTAAATAATTTACACTACAAAAGAAATCAACAAAACTCAAACAAACAAACAAACAAACATAAAGAAAGAAAGAAAGAAAGAAAGAAAGAGATCCATATGACTCATTCACCATATTGGCAATAAATAAAAAAACAAATATACAAACAAACAAACAAACACACACACACACACACACAGAAAATGTTCAATAAACTTGAGAACAAAGTCTGAGTAAACAATTTTTTTTATTGGAACTGCAGTAGTGCTCAAAAAATTGCACATATTTTTGGGTAAAATAACGTTAAGATATACAAACACTAAAAGCCACTGACTCCACAACACGTTATTTAACCTGAGAATGTTCAATTTGTTACTTCACCATATACAAAGCTTAGAGATAAATAGGCAATTTGTTATCCTGCACTGTAACAAATAATTACAAAGCAGGTGCACAACATCTCTGACACTTTCTAGCACATTTGTATATTAAATAACAACAAAAGATGCTCCAGAAATAAGCATGAACTGCCCTAATCACTGTATTAAGAAAACAATTACAACCAATCACAGTGACGCTGCTGTTTGTCCAAACAGGTGCAAGCCAATGATGTTAAATCAGTCCGACTGCCAACAGAAGTGCTAATATGTTAGCATACATGTGCTAATAGACAGTGCTTCATCACATACCGGTATAAAAGAAGCATTGACATTAATGTTCATTTACACTCTTACAGTTAGTTACTGCACAGGAGTGAAATACGTTCATTACAAAAGCACCACAAACCAAGCAAAACAGCACTATAATCACACTTGTTTCAACTAGATCTCTTAGTAAACATTGTATACTTTAAAAGGTTTATTGTGAGTAATTTACAACTGCTGATTAATGTTTTCATTTTAAAATATTATCTCAGCTTTCAAATGACACAAGTAATATCAACTCCTTACAATATAGATTTATAACTCTTCATTAGATATAACAGACGAGTCACTGCAACTATATTAAAGCACAACAGCATTTAGGTTCATGAGGCAGTGAGCTGCAGTCTATTAAAAAAGGAAAAGTCAAAACAGTCACAGCTAAACTTGAAGCCCAGTCTGAAGCCCCACTCAAAACCAACAGAAATACTGAATGTGTGTGTCACACAGAATATGACTGTTGAATGTGCAGGCTTGTAAGCTTTTGTTCCCTCAAATCATATTTTTCACTAAAGGTCGATTACAGTTCGACTGAGGTTTCCAGGTTAATGTCCCTTCATGTGCTAAACCCATTAATGCATCAAATACAGATATATACATAACATATTTCAGAATTTCTGAACATTTTTAGCATAATAATTAGCTTTTTATTATCAGCTACATTTTTAATTGATTTGAACAATTTATGAATTCAAATCTTAATTCAAATTTCAATTAAATGTAATATTTTTTTTAATCAATTCAATCACCTGTTATGACATACAATACTGTTCATAAGTTTAGGGTCAGTAACATTTTTTTTTTTTTAAGTCTCTCATGCTCATCAAAGCTGCATTTATTCGATCTGAATACAGTAATATTGTGAAATATTATTACAATTTAAAATAAACAACTTCTTTTGTAATGTTTTTTTTGTTTGTTTTTTCTGAGGCAAAACTGAATTTTCAGCATCATATTCCATTCTTTAGTGTCACGTGATCCTTCAAAAATCATTCTAATGTGTTATTTGGTGCTCAAAAAAAAACATTTATTATAAATACTGACAGTCTTTTTTTCAGGATTTGAATGAAAAATGATGAATATGACGTTCAAAACAACAGTATTTATTTAAAATTTAATTTTGATCAATTTTGATGCACCCTTGCTAAACATATTTGTACAAATTTCTTAAAACAAACAAACAAACAAACAAACAAACAAACAAAACCTGTATATGCAGTGTCCTCCACAAATACCCTTGGTAAATATAAGCAAAGGCGGTTGTGAAAATAAATCTGCATCGTTTATCTTTTTGATCTTTCATTCAAAAATAATTCACAAAATTCTATCCTTTCTTTGAAGTGAAACAATTAAAAGTGGGGGAAAACTCACATTATGAAATAAATGTTTTTCTACAATACATGGTGGCCACAATTATTGGCACCCCTAGAAATTCTTATTGAGTAAAATATCTCTGAACTATATTCCCATTCATATTTACATTTTAGCATACCAGTGTGACTAGGAGCATGAAATTGTCCAGCTTTGTCTTCCTGTTCAACAGGACTATAAATATGAGGAACACAAAAGCCAAACTCTATTTGTCCATTGTCCATCACAAGGAGTAAAACCAAACAATATAGTTCTGATGTGGAGAACAATATTGTTGAGCTTCACAAAATAGAAAGTGGCTGTAAGAAAAAAGCGGCTGGAAGAAAAAAGCTAAAGCATTGAAAAATCCCCATTTCTACCATCAGGGCAATAATTAAGACGTTCCAAATTAACTCAAGATGCTACAAATCTGCCTGGAAGAGGACGTGTGTCTATATCGTCCTAATGCAAGGTAAGAAGGAGAGTTTGAGTGGCCAAAAACTCTCCAAGGATCACAGCTAGAGAATTGCAGAGATTAGTTGAGTCTTGGGTCAGAAAGCCTAAAAATATATAAATATAAAACAGCCCCTACATCACCACATGTTGTTCAGGAGGATTTGATGAAAAAAATCCTCCTCCCTCTTCCAAAAACAAACTGCAGCATATTCAGCTGTCAGACGTGACTGGAACTTCAAATGGGACTGGTCACTATAGTCGGATGAAACATAAATAAGAGCTTTTTGGCAGCAAACCCACCAGATGGGTTTGGTACAAACAGGGATTAAAAAAAGTACCCCATGCCCACAATAGACTTAAATAGACTGCTGGATCTTTAATACTGTGGGCTGAATTTTCTGCCGGAGGTCCTGGACATCTTGTTCAGATACATGGCATCATGGATTCTATTAAATATCAATAGAAAAAATCTAAACTTGACTGCCTCTGTAAAAAATCTTATAATGAACCATGTTTGGATCTTCCATCAAGACAATGATCTAAAACAAACATCAAAATCAATGCAAAAATGTGTCACAAAATGATTCTGCCATGGCTGTCCCAGTTTCCTGACCTGAACCCTATAGAAAATGAGTGGGGTGAACTGAGGAGAAGACACACCAACATAAAGCTGGAAATTTGAAAGATCGGTATTCTCCAAACTCATCAGACATAATAGGAGAGAACTCAAAGCTGTTATCTTGAGAAAAGGACATTGCAATAACTGGGTGCCAATATTTGTGGCCAGCGTGAACTAGAGAAAAACATTTTTAATAATGAGACTCTCCCCCAACTTTCAACTTTTCAACTTCCAACTTCCTTCAATGAAAGGTTAGAATTTCATAAATATTTTGAATGAAAGACCAAAAGGATAAACAATGCAGATTTATTTTCACAACCACTTTTGCTTATATTTACCAAGGGTGCCAATATTATTGGAGGTCACTGTATCCATCTCTTACTGACCCCAAACTTTTGAATGGTAGTGTATTTATAAAACCTCATTCCTCTAGGGTCCTTACTATTAATATTTAACTGCTACAGCAGAGCTATTAACCACATAACAACAGTCTCTACTAAACAAAATAAGCAAATTCTTCATTACATGTATCACAGCAGAAGCCTCACTAGCATCAATACAAACATTGCTGTCATTGCTGCAGTGTTAAAGAGTTGTTGGATCCGTTTGGCTTCACTGTTACATGATCAGGACAGATCCGGCCCTGAATTAGCAGTTCTTGCTTTGCAACATAAAATCAGATCCTGGCCTCCAAATATTGTGGCACATCACAGTGAACACCAATGAAAACAATCAGACACAATCATATTGATAGAAAAAGGCAGCCTTTCGCACTTTCACCACAAAAACAGCTCAGATTCAGCATGAGGCAGAGCAAGATTGCAACGTAGCATTAAAAAAAGACAACAAACATCAAAGCTCACAGCAAAATGATTTGACACACACACACACACACACACACACACACACATATTCAGGTACATTCACAGTGCAGAAGACACAATTTTGTGCCATATGAGTGTTTTTGGTCAAGTACATCCTGTGAAGGAGGACATCTGATTTAAATATCAGACTACTTGGATGGACTGACAAACATCCGTCCTCAATGACGTGAAGGTTAAACTGCGAATGGGTATCAGAGAAGCAAGAAAGGCACCGTTCTCTCATTTGATTCAGGATGACAAAGTATAATTTCAGCTCTCAGGCAAGTGATCCTGAATCAGACTATCAGCCGTCATGAGCAGATCAAATGATGACGGATCAGATAAATGCTGCTGAGCAATGTGAGGAACACAGATGGACCATCAACAGCATTCATCAAACATTACAGTACAAAAAAAAGAAAAGCTGTGTGGACAGCAACAATCTCATGGCTACTGTGACTGTGGCAGTGTTAATTCGTCTAATAATTCGACTCTGGTTATAAGGTTGCGCTATAACCATAACCATGTAATTGTGATGCGTTTTTAACACCACAAATTGTGCACATTGATATAAAAATCATCATATTGCTTGTCAGTCCAGTTTTGCAATCGCAAACTCAAGATAACACTTCCAGATGGAATGTTATGCTACTCAGATGTTCCTTACAGCTTTAGCTAATGCAAAAGAGTGTTAATAAAATGTGATCTGTCTAACATGGAGGTACTTCAGCACCTACAGGCATTACATGTGCATTCAAAGCGAAATGGTTTAAGGCAGAAATGACAGATCGAAGATAGAATAGGCAAAGACATCCAGTCACGCTCACATATAGACATGTGAATTGCAAAAAAGCTGAACAAACACCTAAAGCTGCTTTCACACCCTTAAAAGTCAACATGAAAATGCAATGTTAGATGAGTATATGATACACAATTTTTGCAAAAAATGACTGATTATACTAAAAGTGTTAGGAATGAATTACAAAGGCATTTTTTATGCAGCTGTTCTTGTTAAACTACAAAACTGTTAAATAATGCTGTAATGTAATGCTGGGCGATATACCGTATCAAAGGGTAAACCGGTTTGAATTACGCACACGATAGCAATTTTTCGGCATACCAATACAACATAAACAGCGTCGTGAAAGGAGAGGAGATCCCTGTTAACTGCATACACTTCTGACTAATGGTTAGAGAACTATTAATAACACACAACTAATTCTTTAACTGGGCAAATAAACCAACTGCCAATGGTTGTTTACATTAGTCAGAGACGCTGAAGACGAACGCGAAGAGGAGAAAACACTGTAGCAGACAGAGCTAACTCATCTTTACCATGAGCGAAATATTTGAAAAAAATCCGAAATATTGAATTGGGATTATATGAATTTATCTCTGAGAGGAACTGACAGTCTTCAGAAAAGTTTGGATGGTATATTCGTTTTATCTTACCTCCATATGACGCATATTATTGTAGTACTTAAAAGAGCACCGCTGTTTTGTTTAGAGTGTTAATCAAGGAAACACTGTATCGTTGTTGTTCCATAAGCGCCACCTGCTGTCAGAGAGTGAATTTGCATCTCATTCAGCCCGTTTGGCGTTTTTATTTCGTTCAAATGTTTTATATAGCATAATTTCACAAAGCTGAGATCAGACCATTCTGCTTTTGCATTAAATTTAGAAATTATACAATCTAATTTACACAAAAAACTGCTTATACTACATGCAGCATGTTTGTCTGGATCGTGGTTAAAATTCAGTGGTTCTGCAACTGTTTCATGCGATCTGATTCATGTAAAGGCACAGTCAGGGAAAAACCGTGATAAACCGTCAGAGTTCTTAAAAAAAAAAAAAACAACAACATGTGATACATATTTTTGGTCAAACCGCCCAGCACTACTGTAACGCGATTAAAAAATGTTGATACTGTGGATCAGAACCGAGGCAAATGCTTCTCAGAGTCAAATAAAAAAAGAAAAGCCCTGTATTTCATTATCCACAATGCAAATGATCTGAACCAATACATAAATTAAAATAATTGACATTTATTTAGGTTGGAGCAAATGTAGGTAGTGTTCTCTGCTCCATTTTTCATTATTTATATTTAAAAATTCTTTGAAATTGCATGCACTGATGAGTCATGCATAAGATCAGGAAGTAAACAGGGTCAATTGATTTTAAAATGCTGGCTGCTACAGATAAAAGATAATTATGTTATATCCCATTTCATATAAATAAATTAAAAATAAAACACTAAAAACGAAAAACACCCATTTCAAGAAAATCTAGTCATCCTAAAATTATAATTTACAGTATGAAAAGGAGAAAAACTATATACTGGTAAATTAATAAATAATAAAATAAATACTATTCTAATATCCACTGAAAACCAAAATGATATCAAAATTTTATGTATCCCTATCCATTATGATTTCACGTTGACCTTTGTAATTACTAAATCAGACATACATACTCCCACACCCCCAACACACACACCAGTACAGGCTAGTTTCTCAGACATTGATTAAATACAGTCTTGGACTTTAGTTCAGGCTGAGGCTTAATGCGTGTCTGGGAAACTAGCCTCACAAACAAGAGGTATTGCTCATGAACACAGACATACCACCATTACCGAGTATAATACCCTGTATAGAAGCTACAAACGACGACGAACAACAAGTCATATGACTCTGGATGTGCTGGTCCACTGATGTCACTAGTCAATGTGATCCCACTGAATACACACAGGGTTCTAAGGCTGTTTTGGTCTAATCTGGTCTGAATTTATACAAAGCCCAGGTCTTCTTGTAATCTCAGTGCAGACTCACGTTTAAAGTTTGCAGGAAGGTCAAAAGTAACAAGAACAGACCAAGAGAGTCAGAGCTGCAGACAGAAAATAAGTGACTCTGTAAATGTGCAGCGGACAAAAAGCCAGCATTCCCACACACAGCGGCAACAGTAGGTGAAGCGTCAGGTTCAGCATCAGTTTGCTGTAATACAAGTATAAATACAGACACACAGCATCATTGTAATTTGTTATAACAGATTTTAAATGGCATCACTATTGTTCAAAAGTTTGGGGTCAGTAAGATTTTATTTTTTCTTAGAAAGAAATGAACACACACAAGGCTTAAGCCTAGTGATAGACTAAAATGTAAGTCTGAGCTGTTTTAACTGAAAAAAAGAGTGCCTTTGTTTTGTCTCAAGTTACACACCAGTAATGTTTTTTTCTAAGCACTTTTATAAAAAATTACTAATTGAACTACGGCCTAATCCTGGCTTAGTCTAAGCACTGTCTGTGAAACCAGGCCTAATTGTTTTATTCAGCAAAGATGCATTCAATTAATCAAAATATACAGTTAAGGCATTATAAATCTTACAATTTGTTTCTATTTCCATTTTGAATTTAATAAGGAATCCTGAAAATCATAGTTCAAACAAAAATATTTAAATGATAAATAAAATATTTTTAAAAAAAAAGATATGTTCTTGAGTATCATATCAGCATATTAGAATGATTTCTGAAGGATAATGGGAGTAATGGCTGCAAAAAATTAAGCTTCACAATCACAGCAATAAATTAGATTTTAAAATAGAAAACATTTATTTTAAATTATAATATTACTTCCCTATATTTTTCATCAAATAAAAAAAAAAAAAAAAAAAAATGCAATGACTTCTCACAAAAACAATTAAAAAAAAAAAATCGTACCCACCCCAAACTTTCAACAACAGTTTGTATATATGTAAATATAATATTCACTATATATTTGTGACAAAGTCACATTACAACTAAGCAACATCATAAACGAGAAAATTTGAAATAATTCTGTTACTAATTACTCATCCTCATGTCGTTCCAAACCCGTAAGACTTTTTTCATCTTTGGAACACAAATTATGATATAACGATAAAGATATAAAAATAATGACTCCATCCAACAATTTCTAGGTTGAACCACTGATGTCACATGGACTATTTTATCGATGTCCTTACTACCTTTCTGGGCCTTGAACATGGTAGTTGCGTTGCTGTCTATGCAGGGTCAGAAAGCCCTCAGATTTCATCAAAAATATCTTAATTTGTGCTCCAAAGATGAACGATGGTCTTACAGGTATGGAACAACATGAAGGTAAGTAATGACAGATTTTTCATGGCTGAACTATCCCTTTAAGCTTTCTGAAGAGTACGCGTTGATGTACATGACTATTTGAAATGA
The DNA here is from genome assembly GCA_012976165.1 of Labeo catla. Classification (NCBI taxonomy): domain Eukaryota; kingdom Metazoa; phylum Chordata; class Actinopteri; order Cypriniformes; family Cyprinidae; genus Labeo; species Labeo catla. Next base: position 1,696,385 of record VONZ01000074.1, read on the forward strand.
TGTAAAATAACATGACTAATCTTGTAAGAAATGCATACAAACCTGCGTAGGAGTGTGTTTGTGTTACAGTTGATGAGCAGTACAGAGCTGATGAGCAGGGGTACAACGTGAGGCCAGCAGGGGTCAGGATCCAGATGAACCCAATATCTGAATAAGACAAATGTGTGTGCATATTAAAATCACTCTTAGAGCTTGTAGATTACTTTCAATTCACTCTTAGGCAGTTTCTCTTGTAGAAAGTACTTACATGAGAAACTCATTTCATTCAGTTCATTCATACACTAAATGACTATTACCTGAGATTATGCTTCCAGTGGATAAGGGAAGGGATGCTGAGCATCATGGTAAGAGTAAGCAGTGTGGACAGACTAAAGTGGAGCTGCAGATCATCTCTGACGTCTTGTAGCACTGATTCTGACAGTAAAGGGCTGCCGTTACATTCTTTAACCTGACAATCACTGGCACGAAAACCATTTTCTGATTTTTGTGAAACTTTCTGGGGCGCCTGGTTTAACAGAAACACAGCATTGTGAAATTACTGTGAAGTCAACTAGAAAGTCAAAAATTGATGTAAAATAAGACATTCATACCAGGTTCAACATGTGACTTAGAGATCTCTCTGTCATCTGTAATCTAAGCACCTGGTCAAAGACAAATAATCACAAGAGATTAAAATTACTGTGAAGAAAACTGTACATTCACATTAGAAAAGAGGAATATTCTAGTAAATATTATAGGCATCAGTAGGAATCTCTTAAGTCAAGCATTCATATTAATGTCACAAAAATATCTCTCTAGAATCACCTCCTATCATCCCAACACATCTTTTCTTTACATGGAGAGGATATGAAAGGTCTTGAAGGATGAACAGACCACTCACTCTGTAGAGGTGGAGAAGAGAGGAGATCAAAAGAGCCAGGGATCCACATGTGACACCCCCCAACACACTTAAAAAGATAATCAGGAGAATCTGAGAATGAAGACGAAGTGTGCCGCAATCCCGAGACACTGAAGGTCTACAAACAAACACAGTGAAATCAGTGTTAAAAACAGTTGGAAAAACAGTGATACTTTTTTTCCAGGATTCTTCAATAAATAAAAACTTAAAAGAACAGTATTAATTTAAAGTAGAAATAAGTGAAATAAATCAGTATATTAGAATGAAGGATAATGTGACACTGAGGACTGAAGTAAAAATTCAGCTTTGCAACACAGAAAACCATTATTTAGGAAACAATTTTTTTTTAAACTGTAATAATATTTCTCAATATTACTGTTTTTTTTCATCTTAATGATCCCTAACTTTTGAATGGCAGTGCATGTCCTGTAATCACAGTATAATATTGTATGCTGTACTGCATTATATGTTAAAATATAATACTTAATATTTATATTAAATTATTAATGAGCATCTAAAATTTGTAGACATTAATAGACCATGTTTAAAAAATGAAATCCCCACAAAACATTTTTGCATGTGCCCTGAATATGTTTTTACACTTCTTTTCAAAAGTTTATGGTCAGTAAGGTTTTTCTAAACTCTCTGGCTTTTAAAATTCTCTTTTGGTCAGCAGGCTGCATTTATCTGATAAAAAAAAACAGTAATATTACAGAATAGTAATAATATTAATATTATAATTTACAATCATTGTTTCCCATTTTAATGTATTTTAAAAGTAAAGCTGAATTTTCAACAGCCATTACCCCAGTCTTCAGTCTCACATGATTCTTCTAAAATCATTCTAATATGCCAATTTGGTGCTCAAGAAAAAAAAAAAATATTACTATTATTATTATTATTATTATGATAAAAATTGTTATTTTACCTAAATTTGGCAGAAACTGTGATAATTTTTTCAGGAAGTTTTTGAAGAAAAACATTTATTTGAAATACAAACCATTTGTAACATTATAAATGTCTTTACTGTAATTTTTTTTAATTTAATGCATCCTTGATTTATTTAAAAAAATTGCATTATTGAACTCATGACGTGTTAATTTTGGTCTGATGTTGTATTTAGATCAAATAATCTACATTTAGAATTAACATCACAAATCATCCATTTATTTAGAACATCTACTACAAAGATGTAAAATGACTTTTACCTGTGCAGTGGAGCGAGAAAAAAGGACAGGAAGTAGACAAACACTCTGAGGACTGTGCTACCCCAGAATGCAGTGGATGCACCAATCACACAGAGCAGTGGGGACACTAGACGGGGCCATTCCTGCATAGAGGTCTTTGGATCCTGTGATAGGTCCTCCACAGAGTTTAGAGGAAGAGCATCCACTGCAGGGAGACCCAGAGAGGACCAGACATCCTGAAACCAGCTCTGCCTATGGTAGAACAATAGGGAAAATAAGAAAAATGGATATATACTATAAATGTTTAATAACTGTAACTAAATATATTTGTATTGTCAAAACGGAACACTGCCCGAAAAAAAAAAAAAAAAAAAGGAAAAAAAACTTTTCAGGACTCACCTAAGTAGCAGCAGCAGGAGGAGAACAGGCAGTTCCAGTTTGTGAAGCTGTAAGGATTTACTCATGCCCTCATATATTTCAACAGGATGTCCAGATCTTTTGATGGAGCTCAGCTGAGCCCTGATCATCAGAAGCAGCACAACGGCCGTGTATACAGGCAGAACCGGACCACAAAAACGCAGAATCTAAAGAAAAACAATTCCTTTTGAATTCAAGGAATACTCTGGGTTCAAAAGTTGAACAGCATGTCAAATGAAATACCACAATGTATGCATACCTGCCCAAGCACTTTGGGAAACGAAGTCCGAATGGACACCTACACCGGAAAAAAAAAAAAACAATGTTAGTTGCCCGATTAGATCATATTTGAGAAAACAACAAATGTGGATGAAATACCTTGTATTGGCAGTTGGGGGCAGTGTGAATCTGCAGGAGGGCACTGGAGGTGTTGTCTGGGCGGGTGGTGTGAAGCATGCTGTTGATTTCAGAAACCGAAGGAATACTTGGGTGGGAAAAAAAAAACAAATCATAAATAACACAACCATCGTTACTCTCACACAAAAAGAGAGTTGAGGAGATCTAATGAAAGTTGGCTGGTTAATGACAAGACTTTCTACCTTGCCATTATAAAGGAGTCTTCATGAAACCAAGGTACCTTCACTCTGTACACACTAGGCAGTCTTTCTGTATAACACAACATGTATAGTATTACACGTGAGCTTTTTTTATTTCACCATACTTCATTTCTGGCAGATAAAGTTGAATAGCTACCTTTAGTGGTTTTGCAGTGACTCGTGATAGTTATTCTGAAAGCTTGATAAACCTGAAGGAAAACAAACAGCTTCACTTTTATTATGCTTTCGGGTGTACATCTTATTTTAATTAAAAGTTAGGGTGTAACAGATTACTGCATAGAACGTCAACTTCAGAATCTATTCTAAAGATAATTATAGTCTAGATAGTTTAAAGGGAAGGAGTAGGAGCAGAACAAGAGGAAATGCTGTGAGCAATCACCTGATGAAAGTCTTGTAGCTGTAATGTATGAAGCAGCCCAGAGGAGTTAATGCTGATGTCACTGGCAGTCAGACCTACACACAGTCACATTCAGGTTAAAAATCCACATACAAAAAAAAAAACAAAAAAAACACAGTTTTATAAAAATGACAGAGTAAGAATGTTATAAGATTCATTGCTTTTAGCCAAGTCTATTGTGTAAAAAACAAACAAAAAAAACTCATACAGCTGTATTTAAAACAAAATGGGCAACTAAAATTAGGTAAATGGCAAAACACAATTATGCAGTGTAGTGGGCTCACCAAAGGACAACACATGAGGCACCTGCACTGAGACAGTCAAGCTCTCCTCTCTCTGCAGCTCACACTCCACTACAAACTACAATCAGACAATCACATACTTAGAAAGCATCTTAAACCATAAGCACTTGTAAATTATTTTGATATGAATCAATCATTTAATGCATGTTTTAAGAAGGGAAATGTCTACTAATGTGGTCTGTCATGTAATGCAAGTTCATAAACATGATCATGTGGACTGTAAGTTGACGTCTAACCTGTGCTCCACTGGGGTTCGAGGCATCAATAATGAGATGAGAGACAGACAAAAGTTCACTGATTTTCACTGTAACAGCCTATAAAGAAACAAAAATGTATACGTCAGATTTTATTTTAAATGCAGCTATTTAAGGTATTCTACCGAATAAACTAGAATAACCTTATAGGCTGGAAGAAGCTCAGTCTGAGATGAGAGATCTACTGCTTGAACACTGGGTAATGGGGAACAAATAGATAAAGCAATTTACAATTTGCATGATCAACAATAGTCCAGTGTGATGGCATGGATCAACATGTAAGACTTAGGAAAATGTGCTAACTTTAAAAAGTACAGATTCTGAACAGGCCTGGTAATTATTTTTTAAATGTTGCTCTTTTTAAGAGGAATTTGTGTGGTTTATTTTACTCACCACATTGAGCCACTCATCTGTGTGCAGCCATACAGCCAGCTGGTCATTTCCTGTTGAACATGTACAGACGCACAGCTTTTCAAAACGGCTGAGAACATTCACAATGAGCACAAGTCATGATGACGAACAAAGAAAATTGGAACTTGGACAACAGCCTGCATGATAGGAAAAAACGCACAATATATAACGTTGATGTCAAACGTTTACATACGCCTTGCAGAATCTGCAAAATGTTAACTTTTTTACCACAATAAGAGGGATCATACAAAATGCATGTTATTTTTTTTTTTTTTTATGTAGTACTGACCTGAATAAAATATTTCACATAAAACATGTTTACATATAGTCCACAAAAGAAAATAATAGTTGAATTTATAAAAATGACCCTGTTCGAAAGTTTGCATACACTTGATTCTTAATAATGTGTTGTTAGTTGAATGATTTTTTGTTGTTGTTGTAGTTTTTTTTTTTTTGTTGTTGTTGTTGTTTGTTTAGTGTGATAGTTGTTAATGTGCCACTTTTCTCTTGATGTTTCAGAAGGAAACACAATCCATTAGGAGCCGGGGTGTAAACTTTTAAACAGAATGAGGAGGTGTACATTTTCCTTATTTTAGTCTTATGTCCTTATGTCTTTTTTTTCCCATTTAGTACTGCCCTTTAGAAGCTACAGAAGATACTTGCATGTTTCCCAGAAGACAAAATAAGTTAAAATTACCAAAGTTTTCTAAATAAAAAAAAATAGCATGCATTTTGTATGGTCTCTCATATTTTGGTAAAATAACATTTTGCAGATTCTGCAAGGTGTATGTAAACTTTTGACTTCAACTGCACTTTGCTTATAATATACTATTTTTTTTACATGCGTGAACAGAAAATGTACATTTTGCTTTGTACTATTTGACTATAGTTTTAAAACATACGTAAAACTTAAAATGAATGCTCTTAAACAAACCTAATTTCACCAAACGTTTTGTGACATTCAAATTGAAATGCAACATTTAAAGGAAAAAACGTTTCGGAGTGTGATGCTGTTGGTCTCTCTCACCATATTATTGCTGCGGCAATGGAAATGACTGTAGGCCTTCCTTCGACTGGAGAGAGCAAACAGGAAGTATTTGACCTGAGCTTCCTGCCAAAAGTTGGACGATGCTTTACATTAGTGCAATGTTCAGAGAGATGCTTCTGGCATGATTTTGCCTGAGATGATGAAACATATTGTCACCTTGGGGGCACTGTAGAACAGACGGAGTGTGTTGACCTCCTTCCACGCCTCAGGAGGAGCTGGAAGGATGGATGAATAGATTCAGATAAAAATAGCAGCAAAAGGAGAGTCAGATATTGTCTTCCAGCTGTGATGAAAACTGATAAGCCTATAAATATACATGTGCACACAAACACAGACCTGAGAAAGTGACAGGGGCATCCTGTGCCTCTTCAGACTGCAGTACTGGGTTTCTAAAGAAGTGATAGTTGAGCACCGACATTCGCCTCTCAGGACTCTCTGTGAACTACAGAGAAACATGAGTCAATGCAAACACCTTTAACACACATTAGAGCATGACTGTATTAGAACATGACTCACCCGCCCTGTTTCAGGTTCAATAAGTTCAAAGAACGCCCGGACTGTGGCCAGAACCAGCTCCTTGCACCTTCAAGTATAAAGCATTTCACATTACGCAGGATGAAATTTATTAGCCAAATTAACCATAATTAACCATCAGTTTTATTTTTCTCTCCATTTTGATGAAACAACGTTAGGATAGCAAAACGTACCAAACGATGGAAATATGATCTGGGGAAAGCCAGGCTCGAGGAACTGCAGTCGCCTAAAAACAATTCACAAAACACTGATGTGCCAAGGTAAGGACAATGAAAACAAATCAGGTTCTGCATGAAAAATTCTCTTTCAACTAAAACTTTAATGGCTAGTAGACCTACCACTACGGACATCTTATTGAGGTCATCGATGGGACAGGATAGTGCCGTCAAACCAGAGCGCACCTGGAAGTCAAGGTAACCACCACCCACAGACAGAACGGTTACATTTCGAAGGTCTTCAGCCCTTGTGGCCCAGCGATGCCTGACTGTAGAGTAAAACTCTACCACAGACACACAAATCAGATGTTAGTGTACAATTATACAAGTTTATAGCTTCTAAAATTTTAGTTAAAAAAAAGTAAGGGAGCAGTATTTCTTTAAAGGAGAAGTTTACTTCCAGAACAAAAATTTACAGATAATTTATTCACCTTTTGTCATCCAAGATGTTCATGTCTTTCTTTCCTCAGTGAATAAGAAATTGTGTTTCTTGAGGAAAACATTTCAGGAATCATCTCTATATAGTAAACTTCTATGGTGCCCCCAAGTTTGAACTATCAAAATGCAGTTTAAATGCAGCTTCAAATGGCTACAAACGACCTCAGCCAAGGAAGAAGGGTCATAACTAGTAAACGTTTATTTTCTAAACAAATTAACAATTTATTTTCTTCTGCAACTTCAAAATCGTCCTACTTTGCTGTTTTACCTTTTTTTGTAAAAATAAAACAGGAAAAAGAAACAGTCCAGGCAGAGAAAGGCAAGACGAGCCTTTGGGATCATTTGAAGCTGCATTTCACCTGAATTTTGGAAGTTCAAAACTGGGGCACCATATCAGTCCATTATATGGAGAAAAATGCTCAAATGTTTTCCTCAAAAAACAATTTCTTTACGACTGAAGAAAGAAAGACATGAACATCCTGGATGACAAGGGGGTAAGTACATTATATGTGAATCTTTGTTTTGGAAGTGGGACTTCTCCTTTAAACTGCATTTTAGAAGTTCAAACTCGTGGGCACCATTGAAGTCCACTATATGGAGAACATTCCTAAACATTTTTTCCTTTAAAAAACAATTTCTTTACGACTGAGGAAACAAATGAATGAACTTCTTGGATGACAACGAGGTGAGTAAATTATCTGTAAATTTTTGTTCTGAAAGTGACCTTCTCCTTTAATGTTTTTGAAAGAAGTCTTATATGCTCACCATAGCTGCACGTATGAATATGAGCAAAAATAGTAATACTGTGAAATTACTACAATTCACAATAAAAGTTCAATGTTGAATTTTCAGCAGCCACTACTCCAGTCCTCAATGATCCTTCATAAATCATTGTAATATGCTGATTTCTTATTAGCAGTGTTGAAAATGGATTGAGTTTTGGATTCTTTGAGGAATTTAAAGATCAGCAATTTTTTTAATGGATTTTTTTTTTTATAATTGTTTTTATATTTGATCAATTTAATGTGTCTTTGCTGATTAAAAATACTAATTTCTTTCTAAATAAACTAAAAAATAATCCTTTGAACTGTAGTGTAGCTTCAAAGCTCTGTACATATAATCCGTACATATTTATGGATGTCTGTCTGTAGAGTTTTTTTCCTACCCAATATATAAGGGTCCAGAGACAGGACAGGTGCTTGGTGGGGTGAAGCCTGGGTGATGATGAGGCTGACCAGGCGTGGGTTAAAACGTGCCAGGGTGAACAATGCTCTTGCCACCACTCCACCCATAGAGTGACCCACCAGAACCACACCTGTGGGAGGATCTGGACGATCCTGCAGCCATGGGAAGATAGTAAAAAGATCATTGGTTTCCATCAATCGCTAAGTCACTAAGAACTGTAATTAAAATCTAAACAGATTTTGAAACAATAGGTTTCATACACTTGCTGACTTTGTGAAAGGTTACATAAAAAAAAAAAAAAACTGGCATCACACATCAACATAAACGGCTGACAAATCAAACACAACCAGGCTTTCACATCGTTTAAACACAACACATGCAGAAACATGTCTCTTATTGCTAGGACACGCATGACAAATAAGAATAACAGGCATTCTAATATCAGCTCAAGTATAAAACTTGGATATCCTCAGGCCTTTAGTTTAAACCTAAATGTCTGTACATCATAAACTGATTTTACATGTATGCATTTAGCTTTGGATACAAGAGTCTGCAACTCATATTTCATTCAAGCTAAATATTTTATGTGTTCTTAGCCCATGACCTTGCCGTTGCTAGCGCAATTATCTGTGTTGCAATGAGCTCTCACAATATCACTTTCTCCATTTTCAATGCGTAATCAGAAAGTTTCATTAGTCATGGAGTAAGTCAAAAACCAGCTGAAAGGGAAAGTAAACAAAACCAAGTTTTTCATATCATATATGCATGGAAGTATAAAAGCCAGGACACACCAAGCTGACAGTTGACTGTCGGCTCACGCTGGGCCGTCAGGCAGCGTCGTAGTAGTCTGTTAGTAGTCTGAGTAGTCTGTTCGGTGTTTTCATAACAACATGAGTAACATAAAATGTCACATAAAAAGAAACTCACCAACATAACTGATATTCAAAATGGTAAGCAAGCGCTGCTTCGTTTACATTTTGGATATCTGCTTTTATCTCATTTACCTTTGCTTTGGTTTCTCCTTTTGAATGACAAATACACTATTAAAAGCTGCTAATATAGACAGGTAAATGTTCCCACGCAGGCGCAGAATGAACATGTTAGTTTGCAGTCGGCTGTAGTCTGTGTGGTGTGTTCAAGCAAAGCTTTTTTTCCAGATGCTGCTGACGCGAGGTGACAACACCGTCAGCTTTCGTCGCCATTAGTTCTTTAAAATCGGCTCAGTGTGTCCCGGCCTTAAGATGTCCTGACTGAAATATTGAAGAGTGCTCTGTGATATCCGTCAACTCTGACTGCCCAAAATCTGCAGACTGGCTCTGACTAGCATCTGCAACTAGCATTGATTCCTCCAGACTGAAAATCTGTGCTATAGTTTTCTAGTGTATTTCAACTTTGAATGACTATAAGCATATATAGTTTGTGTGCTATCGATTTAAAACTAATACTTGATGTCTATAAATTCAATCATTACTGTTATTTCTCATGAACCAAGTGTGCATACTATGAACAAGTCTAGATAACTGTAATTTGTGATCTGTAATTCTAACAAAAGGCCAAAAGGGATAGAAAGAGAAAAAAAGATGCCCTTGACCTCTGACCTTGTAAAGGCGCAAGATGGCTTTGATGCTTTCATGTAGAAATTGAGTCTGTCTGCGCAAACTGCCCCCATACAGGGCCACCAACTCTTCATTGAAGTCAATGGTGAACACGTTCATATGGATTCGCCTGTCCAGGTTCTCAGCCTTCCTCAACGCCACTGAACCCAGAGAACGAGCTGCAACAGAGAGTATAACAACACCTTTGTGTGAGCTCTCACCTCTGTCCTTCTCTATTTGTAGTGAACAATCAGAATGTCATTAATAAGTACGAGGATCAAGACTGATTGAGCACACAAACCACTCAACAGTCAAAACCCACCCTGAAGGGAAAGTAAACAAAACCAAGCTATTCAAAACACATTTGTATGTATGCATAAGATGTGCTGACTGAAATACTGAAGAAAAACAAAATCCATCTCACCTTGCTTGTAGCTGCCCGCATTCCCAGGCAAGAAGAGCACAGGAGCCCCGGTGAGCTTGAGTCCCCTGGTCTCCTGAGCATATGCACCCTCTCCATACAGATAGAGCCCGTATGATGGGTACTGACGGGCGACACGTCTCGGAAGCTGAACGCGCTGCAAACGTGCAGGCACACAAACACACAGTACAGGTGTGAATATTCATGCGCAGAGGACGATGTAGGACCACAAGCAAATCAACTTGTGAAACAGCATTCTTGAAGCAAACGGAACTTAAAATTCCTGTTTAGGTTGCAGTGGAGGTTTGAATGTATAGCAGGTAGAGCTTCATTTTGAGACATACTCATATACGTTTGTTATATTTTATATAGAAATAAATAATGCATACTTTTAAGGTGAATATTGTCTAGTAGTACCACGAATCAATAGTACCAATAAAAATATTTAACTTCTAAGTGACCCCTGTGTGAGGGATGCCAGAGAGATAAAGAGCTTTTGCCCATCGAAATTTTGTGAAATGACTGATGTTGCTGATAGGAATGTTTGTTGTTGCCAAAACAACAGGTAGAATGACAGGATTGAGGAACTGAGGCATGGCCTGCCAGTGAACTGTGAGCTAGTCATGTTGCTCTAATTACAAGAAATGCATTTTGCTAATTGCAAACGTGTGAAGAAAGCAACAGTGACACAGACTGTGTTTGCAATGATACTTACGCGGTATTCTGGGTACTCGAACATGTATGTCATGCTGCATCGGTTCTCCCCGAAACCAAACAATAATTCCCGCAAACCCACGAGCAAAAGCCCAAGAGCAAAGCCGTAAAACGCGTATGCAGCGAGTCTCATGTCTCTACAAGATCAGCTTTGTTTTGTTCACAAATTCATTGTAATCGTGTCTCCACTTTCCTCGTTGTAAACCCACACTGCTTGTTTAAACGTATTGGAAACCTCCTACGGACTGTCACGCAGCTCCAGGATAACGTCACGACGCAGACAGGAGAGTAGCCAATGGAGAGGGAGAATAGGTTGGTTTGGCCAATCAAAATTGACAGTGGGAGGGATGGCAAGAGCCGCGTCTCAATTCGCCTACTTATACTATGCCCTAAAAGTATGTACTCTTCTTGTGAAGAATAAATACATACTTTTGAGTTTGTAGCAGAATAGTAGGCAAGCTTTGGGACAAACTACTATGTCATAATTGCGTCTTTAACGTACGCTCTGTTGCTTAGTTTCTTATTCTGTCACTAAACTGCCCTGTCAATCATCCTGTCACGGTTAACATTATCCTCCACAATTCGTTTAAATTAACAGTTAATTTTTTTATCGAATCTTTAACTGCGTCCCAAATGATGCACTATACACTATGCACTTATACACTATGCGTTCATCCATGTAGTGTATGAATTATGTAATGTTATTTTGTCATTTATAAACAGATTCTGATAAACAGCCCCCCTTCCTTCGCTACATAATTAAAGCTGTGACAATTGAGTGCATGAAGTGCACTTTTTATTTTTGGAATATTCAGTGTGAACACACTACTCACACTATTTATATTGCAAACCATTATAGAATAGTGCATATGTAGGCCATTTGGGACACACCGTTTGGCATACTTTTTTCAACTTACTATGATTTGAGACATACTAATTCTATTTTTCGAATACTATTTAGGATGGATAGTATGCGAATTGGGACACAGCCAACATCTCCAGTTACTGTTGTAACCTCAGTTCCCTGAGAGTGAAGCATCGCTGTGGGAACTCTTCTCCTTCTCCAAATTCCTGAAACCTTATAGAATAATGGCATGCAGTTCAATAAACTGGCCAATTGTTGCTGACTATGCTAATCACATGCAAATCACGTGTTGGTTGATCTAATAAGGCAATACACCGATCTGTTACAACACATTAAAGAGCCACAAAATGGCATTCATTGCTTGAATTTCTTAAAAAATGACAACATTTTAAAGCTGAGACCTTGTTTCATACCAGAAGTAACCATGCATGTAGTGTGAGAGCGGCATTGTTTGTCCGACATAGCAAAAGTAACTAAGGAGGGTGGCATTTTGCAAAGGGTCAGTTGTCTTAGAATCTAGACTGAACACTGCATTAGTGATCGAGCTGCTCTCAGAGAACCGAAGTTATGACAGTAACCGGAGACATTGCCTATCGAGCGCTCACTCTACATTGCGAAGCATCGCTGTGGGAATGGTGTATAATCAAGTCATGAGAGCAGCAAACCAGCCCGAACTAAGGCTAAGACTACACCAAACATGGGGCAACACACAATTCAACCAGCAGAAATGCCAAAGGAAAGCTCATCGCTGATAGGCGGAGCTAGACCAATGAACATCTTAACTCAGGTATATCAAATTAGCATATATAGCCAAAAAAACAAATCAGAATGTCGAAGATGGAAGAGCGATTGATATAATCCTTAAAGTCCTGACAGGACAAATGCAGCCCAGTCTCAGCAGGAAAGTGACACTGCAATCCTCAGGCCCAAAGCGAATACAAACATCATCCACCCAGAGCGCATGCAAATCTCCTATAAGCTCAGCCGAGGCAACAGAATGAATCAGAGCAGTTATAAGGGAGAGCTCCCTCATAGCAGTGGATTCCAAGGGCTCGCATGGTAGAGAGAGAGCTTTTAGAACAGCTCTAGGTCCCACGGCAGCACCGAAGGTGGGCATCTAGCCTGTGCTGCAGAAAACGTGGGACATCAGACATGGGACAGCTTTGTCGCAGCACCAATTCACAAACAATTTAAGAGCATTCAGACACTTAGTAGAAGGTGCATGAAACTCAGTGAGTGTGTCAAGCATACGGGCAGGCAGGGTGCTTAGCCCCTCCGGGACCTATAAAGTAGCCACTGTTCCCCAGCTTGAGGTCAACACAACCGTCGTAACCATAGTGTGTGCTGTCCCCAGTCCCAGGGAAATACCCCGGCTGAACATTTCTGTGTCGCGCCAAGGTCTCAGAGATCTGATGCAGCTGTGTATGACCACGATGTACATACAAACAGTGGTCCATGCTCTCCAGTTTCCAGCCAGAGCTGTAGTGGCTGCATATGCCAAAGAGCCAGGTGGCAACTGATGATGCCGATGCCATATTTGCCAGAAGCCTCTGAAGGAACAGACCAGTCTGGTCTGCAGTGGCTCAGAACTTATGAAATAGCCATTATGTGCTCTTAAGAGAGGCGGCTTGCAATAGACTGATAAGCCATCTCGCGAATGGGTGAAAAAAACAACCGGATAGTTTAGAATTCACACACTGCTCATTCTAAGAGGGGAAAACATTGTATCTACTCACTTTGAGAACATACGCGGGGCTAAGGCCAGTCCGAATGGAAGCACCGAGTACCAGCATGCTGTGCCCTCGAAAGCAACCCTCGAAGAGAGACCGTGGCACGTTGCTATCCAAATGTGAAAGTATACATCTTTCAGATCAATGGATGCAAAACAGTCCTGGAGATGGATTTGTGCTAGGGTCTGTTTCAGAGTCATCATCCTGAACATGCGCCTGTGAAGTGCTCTGTTGATGGGTCTCAAGTCCAGGAGACCCCCATCCCTCTTGGGCACCACAAAATGCTCGCTCAGACTTGCTCTATCGCTCCTTTTCAGAGTAGACTGTGAACCTCTCAACACATGGGCATTTTGAGCCAATGTCAGTGACAGCACCTCACCACTGAAACGGGGTGATCTGGGGAGAATACCTATACTCTATCACATCCAGCAGCCAGGGGCGTCGCTACGGTTTCTGGGCCCCCTGGACAGCATATTAACTCTGGCCCCCTCGTTCTGGGGGAGTGGGGGACATGGTTGGCGTTCTACTTCGGTAGAAATTGCGATCCGGGGGGAAGGGGGGTGGTATTTAGGATGCATTTAGGACTGACATAGCTGCCAAATCTCTCCAGGTTGCTATCACTGGTGGCGATGTTCATAGACTGGCGCCCTGCCATGGTGAGGCTAAATGCCCTGGCGGGGAAATGGCTGGGAACAATAGGAGGCTATAACAGTGGCTCTGCGCTGCTCTGAGGCAGGTCAAGTAACGCCGTATTATGGCATCTGCGTCCAGGTCACTGCTGTCCAGTGACTGCTGGCTTGAAAAACAGCTGCACTGCACGCGGGTGTCAGGGCTCGTTGGTGGCGGTGACCCCATAAGACCACGAGTGAAGTTCCTCCAAAACATGCAGCAGCAACTAGTTTCAGAGCACGCAGCTGGATTTAGAGAACACAGCCTTAGCATGGGCCAGGCCCAGACAGTGACGGGTTGATGGGCCTGTGCACAGTGGACAGAACTAGAGTTGCAAAGTGTTTTAATTTTGCCGCCATGCGATCACGCTGTTCATTGCGATGTCAGTCTGTTTGAATGGGTACTCTAGTTGCTCAGATTCTTTATCATATTCCTTTAATAGGCAGTCTTCGCTTAAACTTATTCGACCTCCTACAGGGAAAGAAAGATTGTGGAAATACTATAAACCTAAAAATATGACACTAGCATCTGGTTATGGTCGCTGTTAAGTTCTTTCTCACGTTATCTAATTGCAGTTATAGTATAACTATCTATTATCTAATGATAAACATTAACAATAATGCACTTCATAAAATATCACTACTGGCCAGATTCCCGAGAGGTGAACTAATGCGTTAAAATGTCAAAAATTATGTAATTTCTTTGACATTCTGGTGAATGTGCTTGAGAAACACTGAAATGAACGGGCTTCAATGCTATTGGTTGTTTTGGAACTATTGGCTGCTCCATGACACGCTTTACTTCTGCATTCCTTAGTTCCTAGCAGCCTATGGGAGTGTCGCAAGTATTTCATTTTTGTGCGTTTACTTAAGAATGCTTTAATTCTGCAATAACACCAGAACAATAAAAGAACATTTCGCATTTTGCATAACAAGGCTTTATGATGCCTCAAACACGTGCAAATTCAGTAAAAAAAACCTATTCTAAAATAAATGTACTAATAATGCATGATAATGCAGGAAGATTATGATTACAATTTTAAAGTTGGAGGAGAAAATGAGATGGGAGTTTTTCGACATACCATACCTTTCTTGACCCGGATTACACGGAGTACACATGCGCATCACAGAACTAGACAAAATGAGCATTTGAGGTTAAAAAGTATATTTATTTTATTTATTTATTTTTTTTTAGAAAATGACCTATCGTTTTGCTAGATGAGACCCTTATTCCTCAGCTAGGATCATTTAGAGCCCTTTGAAGCTGCACTGAAACTGCAATTTTGCACGTTCAAATTTGGGGGCACTATAGAAGTCCACTATATGGAGATAATTCTTGAAATGTTTTCCTCAAAAAACATAATTTCTTTACGACTGCAGAAAGAAAGGCATGAACATCTTAGATGACAATGGGGTGAGTACATTATCTGTACATTTTTGTTCTGGAAGTGGACTTCTTCTTTAAATAAACATAAGAATCAATCAATATTAAATCATAACACAGTCTTATTGTTCATGTTAGCAATTGTGGTTCCTCGAATGCTTTAACTTTTTAACATGCTGTTGGCTACTGGCCAAATCCTGCATTGATTGGCTGCTTGTCTTCGACTGGCTGTCTTTTGTGGATTTAGTTGGTTTGCTATAAATCATTTGCATTTAGAAAATTACAGAATACAGTACAGTATTATAAACTTTTTTTTTTTCTGTTCTGTATATGACAAAAAAAGTAGATTCCATTGGAATTCCTAACCATTTATATATTCTAGAATAATTTAAAATGTATAATATTTTTATGAATTATGGTATTTTATTACATCATGTTGTTGTTTTTTTGCACTTAAAATATTTTACATAACATGTAAGTTTGGATAAAACAGCGAAAGAATTTACTGGTCAGTTAATCATTCTTTATGAGTCTTTCAATGTATCCAGGCAGTGGTCAGGGAATTGCTTCCCTGGTTTTTCTCGTAAAGTTCTTCAGCTGAGTTGTACAGTTTGTGCAATGTTAATGCGGTTAACTTGTCCCCAAAACTCATTATACAAAGTTTAAAAAAAAACTTTAATGACCAAACTGATCAATGGGGAGCCAACCATAAATTACAAACATTAAAACAGTTAATAATATGAGTGAGATGCAATACACTGAAGTAGACAAGAAATCAACATGTATAACCTTCTATTACCCATGGAAAATATCTGGAGCTGACAATAATTTTTTTCCAGTGAGGGTTAGTGAATTTTGCCTACACGTTTTGGGATGATGACCAATATTTAAACAAAAAAGCATTAAAAAAAACTCTCCTATCCAAGCTAAACACTTAGTCAAGAAGTTTTGAGTGCTCTATTCTCGTGATGATCCAATCTGGAGTCACACCTTGGGTAAACTCCCTTTGGAATCTGCCAAAAAAAAAGACAGACAAAAATGTTACTGATGTTTATATTATAATTTACTACAGTTATAACATAATACTAATATTTTTGGACATTAACTCAAAGTATTAAATTGTAGTTTTCTATTACTCTTATTATATATAATTAAGTTACACTGTAATAAAAATATAAAAACCTACACTGGCGTTTAAAGCTTTGAAATCAGTAAGATTATGTTTTTTTAAAGAAGTCTCTTATGCTCATCAAAGTTCCATTTATTTTATTTAAAATACAGAAAAAAGTAATAGAAAAAAGTAATATTATGAAATATTACAATAACAGTTTCTATTTTAATATACTTTAAAATACAATTTATTTCTGTGATACAAAACTGAATTTTTATCAGCCATTACTCCAGTCTTCAGTGTCACACGATCCTTCAGATATCAGTCTAATATGCTGATTCATTATCAATGTCGAAAAACAGTTGTGCTGCTTAATATTTTTTGATTCATGAATAAAAAGTTTAAAAGAACAGCATTTATTCAAAATAGAAATCTTTTCAAACAATATGTGTTTACTTTTACTTTTTTTTAATTAATTTACCACATCCTTGCTGAATAAAAGTATTAATTTCTTTCAAAAAAATAAAAAAATTAAAATAAAAAAAAATCACTGACCCCAAACATTGAACAGTAGTGTATATTGTTACAAATCATTTCTATTTTATATTAATGCTGTTCTTTTGAATGATTTATTCATCAAAGAATCCTAAAAAAAAAAGTATCACAGGTTCAAACTAAATATTAAACAGCAGAACTGTTTCCAACATTAATAATAAATCAGCATATTAGAATGATTTCTGAAGGATCATATGACACTGAAGACTAGAGTAATATTGTTGAAAATTCAGCTTTGATCCCAAGAATAAATTCTATTTTAAAGTATATTAAAATAGAAAACCACATTTTAAATTGCACAAATATATCACAATATTAAATTTTTTCTGTATTTTTAAATCAAATAAATGCAGCCTGGATGCGCAGAAAAGACTTCTTTAAAAACAAAATGTTTCTGATTCCAAACTTTTGAGCGGCAGTGTATATTAATACTATATATAATACTCACTCATAGTTGGCTGTTAGCAATCTCTTGGTCTCTGGTTTCTCTCCCTCCCCACCAATGGTAACCTGGAATATTCTTGCTCCCTCCATACTCTCATCAGGAAGTCTGGCACTCGTCAAGTACCAAAAACGCATCAAAATACTTACATATTTCCTCCCTGAAAGCAATGGAAAAACACTGGAATCATTTTTCATACATAATAATTTATGGTACACGTTATCAAAAATCCTTTTCTTTTTTTAGTAACTTACTGAACGCATTAAACCTGGCTGTCATAAGAAACAGTCTGATAAATAGGATAAATATGCTGGATACAAGTTACAAAGCTTATATTTCCTAAATTACACGCCCACAATCAATAATTAAACATATTACCTGGGCGAATATTGCGTGGTATGAAGCTTATAGGGTCTCACCGCTATCATCATAGTAAATGCCCACATCTCCTGTTGTAGTGTACATGATCTCATCGGACTCAGCTGACAGCGCCCTCTGGTGGCTCAAAGGCAATTGAGCACATTTTTCCTCAAGCTTCCCTATTAACTAAGGGAGTCAATATTAGATTAATCACCCTTAATGAAATCAATAATCTTAAACAGATAAATAATAAAGTTATCGGTATCTTCATGTACTTACATCTTTAGCTACTAACCCCTCAAGAGCCTCAAACTGACACTGAGACAGCAATCTTGATACGTGTGAAAACGCCTGAGAGTAAAAGGAGAGGTTTAAGCACTAAGTTTTCCTGGTTCACAAAGTTTATCTGGTCTCTTTACTTGTTAAAACAAGTCTACACCAATATTTTTTAAATCCCAAGCTATATTGTACAGAGTTCACTTATACACCACTTGTCAAAAGTTTTCTCTCTGCTCACCAAGCCTGAATTTATTTGATCCAAAACACAGCTAATGCAGTAATATTGTGAAATATTGTTTACTATTTAAAATATATTTTAAAATGTAATTTATTCCTGTGATCAAATGTATATTTTCAGCATCATTACTCCAGTGTCACGTGATCCTTTAGAAATGATTCTAATATGCTGATTGCTGTTGAAGAAAAAAAATATTAGTATTATTATCAATATTTAACACAGTTGAGTACTTTTTTTCAGGATTCTTTGATTAATAGAAAGATCCAAAAATCAGCATTTATCTGAAATAAAAAGCTACACACTACACCATTCAACAGATTGGAGTCAATATTTTTTGACATGATAGAAATTAATACTTTTATTTAGCAAGAATGGTTTAAATTGATCAAAAGTGATGACAAAGACATTTATAATGTTACAAAATACTTCTATTTCAGATAAATGCTGTTCTTCTAAACTTTACATTCATCAAAGAAACCTGAAAAAAAAAAAAATATCCCCAGCTGTTTTCAACATAACAGTAATAATAATACATGTATTTTGAGCAGCAAATCAGAATATTAGAATGATTTCTGAAGGATCATGTGACTGGAGTAATGATGCTAAAAATTCAGCTTTGAAATCACAGGAAATTACATATTAAAATTTATTCAAATAGAAAACAGTTATTGTAAACAGCAAAAATATTTCAAAATTTCACTGTTTTTGCTGTACTTTGGATCAAATATGCAGGCTTGGTGAGCAGAAGAGACTTTAAAAAAAAAAATCATTTGAGGTCTGTTTTTTTTTTAAATAAATAAATAAATAAATACTTTCAGCAAGGATGCATTAAATTTATCAATTTTTTCAACATTTAAATGTTATGAAGGAAAGATAATGGTAGTGTACAACAACATTTCCATTATCAGCCAATAAAATATAAAGGTATTAAATTGTAGTTTTCTATGACTCTTATTATATAAAATTAAGTTCAACTGTAATAAAAATATAAAAACCTACACGGGTGTTCAAAAGTTTAGAATCAGTAAGATTACGTTTTAAAGAAGTCTCTTATGCTCATTAAAGTTCCATTTATTTGATCAAAAATACAGAAAAAAGTAATATTATGAAATATTACTACAATAACAGTTTCTATTTTAATGTACTTAAAATACAATTTATTTCTGTAATGCAAAACTGAATTTTCATCAGCCATTACTCCAGTCTTCAGTGTCACACGATCCTTCAGATATCAGTCTAATATGCTGATTCATTATCATTGTTAAAACAGTTGTGCTGCTTAATATTTTTAAAAAATTCTTTGATGAATAAAATGTTTAAAAGAACAGCATTTATTCAAAATAGAAACCTTTTCAAACAATATAACTGTTTACTTTCACTTTTTATCAATTTTCCACATCCACAAGTATTCATTTCTTTCAAAAAAATAAAGAAAAAAAATCACTGACCCCAAACTTTGAACAGTAGTGTATATTGTTACAAAACATTTCTATTTTAAATAAATGGTGTTCTTTTTAATGATTTATTCTTCAAAGAATCCTAAAAAAAAGTATCACGGGTTCAAGCAAAATATTAAGCAGCACAAAATTCAGCTTTGATCACAGGAATAAATTCTATTTTAAAAGTATATTAAAATAGACAAAAAATTAGATTTCAAAAATATTTCACAGTACTGTTTTTTTCTGTATTTTTAATCAAATAAATGCAGCCTTGATAAGCAGAAAAGATGTCTTTAAAAACAAAATAAAATATAATTTAAATTTTATTTACAGACTGAAAAATTTTATCATTTTTCCATATCCTTACAATAAATAAGTACAACAACAATAATAAACTCTGAATGTTCATTAAGACATTAAAATCTGTACATGACTATCATAGCACAAGCACTGTCATAACTGACAGTATGTGTCTTTATCAAATAACACTTTGTCAAGTATTAGCATTCACCTGTTTGGCTCCTTCCGTAAACTCCTCAATGCTAAACTCTTTGTCGAAGTAAGTTCGGATGAGAAAGAAGTAGATGCGGGTTCGGAACCAGATGAAGGGGTTCGGGATCCCAACAACCACTACCTTTTGGTTCTGCCTGTGTCTCCCTCGGTCAGAACTGTACTGACGAACATCACACACTGCAGACGCTAAGGGGGCGAGTCGTTTGGACTGATTCGCTAAAAATGACTTTGATGTGAAGTATCGGATCAGAATCGAAACGGGCCTGTTACAGCTGCAGCACCTCAGTAAGGGCAGCGCCATCTTTCTCCCATCATCCTCAGTGGCCCATCTGTTATGGAAATCCGACCGACAACATATGAAGAGACAAAAGTTCCACATTTATAGATAAATATAACAGATTTTAACACTATATCAGTATTTTTCTGACAAAGCAGACTTACCTTTTATTTAAATTCTTAATTAAATGTATACTATGTGTGTTGTTTGTGAAAGGAATACGTTAAAGACGTGCTTCTAGTAGCTATGTCCAATTTGTTCACGAACGAGTCGGTTCATTTAAATGAATCGATTGACTGACTTGGTCTGAGGAGTTCTTGGGTCAACAGCTCACCTATTCATTTAAACTATGATTTAAACACATTTCTTAAAACGTAATAAACAACAATATATTTCTACATGGCGTTACTTAGTTCAGAGCATTCAGAGACTCGTCTTTTAATTCGGTTCTTTGAAACAGTTTAAAAGAGTCGACTCGCAAAAACGAGTCAGACATTCTATCACCATATTCTAAGGAAGGCGAACTGGTGTAGATGGCAGCGAATGGACAGTAGACTTAAGACTGTCAGAAATGGATTGTCAGGAAAAGGTGGAGGTGCCCGTCTACACCGATGTGGACAGAGAAACTTTCCTGAGGGACATATATCCACTGGTAAATCGTGTATTATATATTAAACAGCCATTTAATGCAGTGTTGTGGGTAAACGAATCACACGTGTCTTATCTAGCGTAGACCAGCGGTTCTGAAGCGCGTGCCCCTGGGGCCGTGTGTGCGAGAGTGGACGGTGAGTTATCTCGAGCAAAAGGGGGGAGATCGTGAGGTCAAAGTGCATGTGTCCCCAGAGACCAGGATGGACTTTCTGCATAAGAACTTCGTGTACAGGTGTTTTTGATTTAACATTAAGTCTTTTATACTTTAGCCCAACACAAAACTGTGGAAGCATAACATAATTCTGAATTTCAGGACACTGCCATTTGACAAGTTTATTCAGAGAGCTGCAGAGGCAAAGCACTCAGATTTCTTCATTAGTGAGGTTTGTTACCTTTACTGACATGCCTTTTACATTCTGATAAGGTAATTTTTAAGTACATTTTTGTAAGATGGGCAAATAATAGGCTATTTACAACCCCAATTCCAGAAAAGTTGGGACATTTCGTGAGATCCCATAAAAATCAAGAATATGTTATCTGTTCTTTCTCCTTAACCTTTATTTAATTGACTTAAGAACAAAGAAAAAAATTTCCAATGTTTTCAGTGGCCTACTTTTAATTTTATTTTGTAAATATAACAAAATTTTGATATTCATGGCTGCAACACTCCAAAAAAATTGGGACAGAAGCATGCTTAACACTGTGCCACATCAACTTTCCTTTGAATTACAATGTTTAATTGTTTGGGAATTGAGGATATTAATATTTCAAGTTTTGCAAACAAAATTGTTGTCCAGTCTGGCTTGATAAAAAACCTCAGATGCTCAGCAGTCTGTGATCATCGTTTTCTGATTCTCATTTTCATGACTGGTCATCTGGATTGCAGGCAAGCAGGCCAGTCTAGCACATCCAGTCTCTGTCTACGAAACCACGCTGTTGTAGCACATGCAGAATGAGACCTGGCATTGTCTTGATCTAATAACCATAGACTTCCCATGAAAGATGTCATTTGATGGCAGGATATGGTCCCTTTGGTCTTTGGTACTGAGAACTTAATGTCCATTTTTCCCAGAAACAAGCTGAAACGTGGACTCGTCTGACCACAGCACACATTTCCATCATCTTTTTGAGGTGAGCTTTGGCCCAGAGAACCTCACTTCATAGAACTGATGTATAGCTTTTGCTAGAGTAACAGAAATTCAAGTTGCATTTATTGATACAGCTGCAAAATGTGTTAACTGACAGCAGTTTTCCAAAGTACTCCTGAGCCCATGTGGATAAGTTTCGCATGATGGTTTCTAATGCAATGCGATCTGAGTGCTCAAAGGTCATGCACATTGACCTGAGGTGTCTTGCCTTGCCCTACGCAGACTGATATTTCTCTGGTTTCCCTGAATCTTTTCATAATATTATGTGTGATAGTTGGTGAAAGACCTAAATTCTTTGTGATTTTCTATTAAGAAATGTAATTTTCGATTTCGCTTGCAAAGACTGAAATGCTCCATTTATACCCAAACAGGATATCCTGATATATTTCTATTTCACCTGCTTACTGTGAACTGTTTCAGGTTAATTTGCATATTCTATAACCTTTTCATTTTTATTTTGCCTCTGTCCCAACTTTTTTGGAGTGTGATGCAGCCATGAAAATCAAAATTTGGTTATATTTACAAATTAAAATTAAAAGTTGGCCACTGAAAACATTGGAAAATTTTTCTTTATACTTTAGTCAATTAAATAAAGGTTAAAGAGAAAGAACTGATAATATATTTTTGATTTTTATGGCATTTCACAAAACATCCCAACTTCTCTGGAATTAGAGTTGTAATTAATGTAAATTAAAATAAATTGGCAGTGACATCTCAAGCTAAATTAATACATAGAAGAAGGATGTAATTGTGCCTTAAAACAGGCCTACTAAGAAAAAATGGTTAACTTGGATCTTGTTCCCAATAGGATGAAAGCTATTACTTGCGCTCACTTGGAGAAGATGTTCGCAAGGTACCATGTTTATAATCTAAACTGCTTCTAGAAATTAAAATCCCACCTGTTCAGAAATGTAGAGTTTCATGGAAATATAGGCTGTAATACTGCATGCGTATGAAGGATTGAAGTGGTTATTTCAGTTAATATGCTGAATTGCCCACCTCAGATTTCCAGTGTCTTTCAGAATCTTATTCACTGTATAGAATGCTTGGTTAATATTCTTCTCCCTCCCTTTACAGGAACCTGCTGATATAAGGAAGCAGTTCCCTGAGCTGGCAGAGGATTTCCATATACCCCAGTTCTTTGAGCCAGAGCAGTTTTTCTCCAGTGTCTTTCGTATCAGTTCCCCTGGTCTGCAGTTGTGGACACACTATGATGTGAGCTTTTTTCCCAGTTTAATATAATACTGCATAATCTTTAAGAAATCATTGATGATTTGGTACTCAAGAAATCTTTAATATTATTATTAAAAATGGTCATGCTTCTTAATGAAAGGTGGAAATTGCAATGGATTGTCTTTTTTCAAGGATTCTTTGATGAAGAGAAAGTTTAAAGAACAGTATTACAGTTATTTGAAACAGAAATCTTAATGTTATAAATGTTTTTGCTGCAATTTATGATCAATTTAACAAATCCTTACTGAAACTAAAATATTTCTTACAGCAAGTAAATTCATTTTTGAAGAGTAGTGTATCATCCGTTTTTTTGATACCTGGAGTAAATGCAGTTTTCTTTAGTATATGGGATCCCACTCCATCTTTTTATCCACCAAGGCATCCTTAGTGTAAAAATGGCTGAAGACTCCTAACTGATGTAACTGGAATGCCATGTTTACCCTTGTTATGCGTATTTTAATGTATTCTATCAGGTAATGGACAACCTTTTAGCTCAGGTTACAGGAAGAAAGCGTGTTGTTCTCTACAGCCCCAAAGATGCCCTCCATCTATACCTCACAGGTGATCCTCAGTATTTCATTAAGGGTGTGTTGAAAATAAAATATAGGGGAGCGAACCCTTCACACACAGCTCTCATAGAACAGGAGACACATAAACAAGTCATTTTTTGAAATAATCATTTCTGAACATTAACACTTAATTTGTGTGTAAACGGCATGTGAAAAAGCTTACCCCGCAGTAGTTTGTGCCCTGCGCTCCCCTATCCTATCCTATCCTAACAAGATATAGGTCTCAGGTATCCTCAGAATGTGTCTGTCAAGTTTCAGCTCAAAATATCCCACAGGTCATTTATTATACCATGCCGTAAATGCCCCTTTTGGAGTGGAAGCCAAAACATTCTGTTTTCATGTGTGTACCTTTAAATACAAATGAGCTGTTGTTCCCCACCCCCCTTTCTGGAAGAGGGCTGTTCTTTTACAGCTTGTGCCAACAAGCGTATCCAACTACATTCTGTAGTACTCCAACCAGGCCTCTAAAATAATGACATTTTCTACTACAAATTACACCTTCTATAATGAAAATCCTCCCCCGAAAATCACTGATGTCATCACTAGTACTGCTCTTCTTCTGTTTGACTTTTCTTTTGTAGCTTTGCTGTCATCACCTAGTAAAAAGGCATACTGACTGCATAATACAGATAACAAATGGCACACTCATCCTGTTTATTTCCCGAAGTGTTTTTTTTTCCTACTTATTTTACCTCAAAGGTTTATACTAATTTTTTACAGTTAGGCATAGGTTTAGGTTTGGGGGTGGGTTTTGTAGGTATAATTACACTTATAATAAAGTACATTTAATATAATAGTTTCCCTTTAAATTATGACATTGTTTTTTTTTTTAGGTGACAAATCTGAAGTTTTGGAT
The DNA here is from genome assembly GCA_012976165.1 of Labeo catla. NCBI lineage: Eukaryota > Metazoa > Chordata > Actinopteri > Cypriniformes > Cyprinidae > Labeo > Labeo catla. The sequence goes on from VONZ01000074.1 coordinate 1,721,336, forward strand.
ATTGACACTCCTGATTTGCAACTTTATCCTGAGTTTGTGAAAGCATGTCGTTACGAGTGTGTTCTAGAACCAGGAGACCTGCTCTTCATTCCAGGTGTTCATCACATCAACATTAAAGAATTCTATACCTCTCAATTAAAAACTACACATACATATAAGTGTGCTCATATCCTGAATTAATGCTGAATTGCATTCAGAAACATGCTGCTTTTGTAAATAATTAAGTTTGAATTACATTTCCTCAGCTCTTTGGTTTCACAATACTCTGGCTCTCGAGTTTGGAGTTGGTGTCAATGTGTTCTGGAAGCATCTGCCATCTGATAGTTACGATAAGAAAGACCCATATGGAAACAAAGACCCAGTAGCAGCTACTCGAGCCCTACAGTCACTAGAGAGGACTCTTGGCATCTTGGAAGAACTACCACCTGATTATCGGGACTTTTATGCTCGTCGTATGGTGCTGCGGATTCAAAACCGGGCCTACTATATGCAGACAGCACAAAGAAATTCAAACACAACATAGATCTCTCAGTCATCCAGACAAATTGGAAAAAAGGAGATTGAAACATTTTCTGTATTGTTTTACATTTAATATGAATTGCAATGTGTTATGAATGGAGCATTTATTGAAAAAAAACTAATGAGACGACTCTTCACCTACCAAGTTCCCATACTCTTGCACACAGAAGAAGTCTCTGTCCCGCAGTTATTTTTTTCTGCTATGATCTTAAAATGTAAGGTTTAATTGGGTTTGATAATTTGGTAATTATTTATCATGACTACTAGGTTGAATAACATTAAAAATATAGTACTTTCTTTAACTAAAGTAAATCTTTGAATTACTTTTATTTGAGTAAAAGTAAGAAAGTACTAGATTTCTAAAGTAATTAAGTATTAAGTGATATTTGATATTAAATGTAGTGCAGTAAACAGTACAACATTATGCTTTGGAATGTTGTGAACTAAAGTTTTCTGAAGAAAAACACTGATAAAGTACAGACACTTGAAAAGTACTTCTAACGCAGAGCAAAAATACTTCACTACTGTTTGCCTCTGCGTATAGTCTATATTCAGGCACATATTATATTGTGAGGGCAACAATACCAAGTATAGCCTTGTCAGTATACAATAAAGAAAGTCCTGTCCTACAATATTCACCACTTAAAGCTCTAATTACTGATAAATGCAGTTTTGAAACCACGTATCCTTCAATTTTGCACAAAACTTTCTTGACAATTGTGGATGGCAGTAACTTTACAATGTTGCATTCTAGCCTGCAGGAATTTACCAATAGCTTTACCAATAGCTATATTTTAATTGTAATAACACATTTAACTGCTTTTATTTTTGTTTACATTTTCATTTTCTTTTAATCATGAACCTACAGGACGATATAGGTTTATAGCCTACATTTATTTTGAAGAGAACAGATTAACAGTTCGTCACTTTTCATATTCAGCATCACACAAGGAAGGACACTAAAATATTTCTCTTTTTTCTATTTAGCAATAACACTTTATATTTATATTGTAGGCTTTATATTGTAATTATACATACCTCCGCATTTATTATTCATTTGTTTTGTCATTAAATAATCATTAAATACTATTAAAATATTGTCTACAAAAATGAACACAGATTAATACGTTCATGTATTGTAGTATCTTGAAATTCTCCCGTGCATCGTTTTGCACTCAGAAGATGCAAATGGTCATAGAGCGCCCTCGCCATAGAGGCGACCGTTAATTTTACATAAGAATGCGCTACCAACGAACATTTTTAAATATCCACCTAATGATTATCATTTTTGTAAATTAACAAAGATGCCACTTCAGTAAATTAGTAAAATATTAAACTAAGTTAAAGCCTACGTTATATATTTAGATATAAATAATGCATGAAATAACGTTAACGCAGAAATAAGAAAGATGTAAACGGCATCTCTCATTCAAACTCGCTGATTCTCCGCAGTGATGGGAAGTTCGGATCATTTTACCGACTCGGTCCTTTGAGTCTCGTTCAGCAAAATGAACGAATCTTTTTTCGAGTCATTTCGTTCATTTTGTTCATTTTAGCAAAATATAATTAAAATGTTACGTTTTACTTCCCTAACACATCTGCTGCTTACACAAACGTTGATCACACTACAAACAAAACAAAACTATAATGCTATAATGCTATAAGAAACAGAAAATATTAATTCATTGTTTACTTGTGTCTTTAGTCTATGATTCGCTCACCTCGCCTCTTATCTGACAAGTTTTCGGGTTTGAGTCGTTCGTTCATCACCTGACAGCCCAATTAGTTTAACCAACGCAGTCTGAGCCAGAAAGAGAATTGATTAGTTCATCTCTCGAGTCCTCGGGTTTGAGTCGTTCGTTCATCACGTGACAGCCCCGTAATGTTAACCTATGCAGTCTGAGCCGGAAAGAGAATTGATTAGTTCATCTCTCGAGTCCTCGGGTTTGAGTCGTTCGTTCATCACGTGACAGCCCCATAAGATGAACGAACGACTCTAAAACAGTTGAACTAATTCCAGTACAGGACCTAATAGGATGTTGCGCATGCGCGACTGAACGAATCACTCGCCGAGACGACTCGTTCGTCCCGAGTCACATTAAAGATTCGTTCAAAATGAACGAATCGTTCAAGAACGACCCATCACTACTCCGCAGTGGATTGTGGTAAATAGTGCTTCGGCGAGTGTACATCGGTTGTACACTCGAAATCAGAATGCCCGTGACAGTCAATGACTGAGAATTTTCGGTTAACGCGACCTCTGGTGTGAATATTATGTAGACCTATTGTTTAAATCAAATGTAAGTTATGCTTTAAAAGTAGAGTAATCATAGCAGTTTTTATCCATAGTACTTTAAACGTCTACGTTTTGCTTCAAAAGGCGTCTTTAACAACAGTATTCTATAAAAAATTATTTGCATTCCGATTTTGACATCAAAAGGAACAAAAATTCTTTCTCTTATTCCATGGGTTTTACCCGTTTCCCTCCACTTGTTACCAGTGTTTTTCTGCCGCCACTGAGCGCGCCGCTGCAAGCGACGTAACTGTGACGTCTACTCCCAATCGGTCTACGCGAATCACGCATTTCGGGATTCACTTTTTCCCAGGGGTTTCAGAACAGCGTAATTAGCCTTTTTCACACTTCCGTGTTTCTGGCTTCCGGATTGGCGCTTGCAGGGTAAACGTTTTTCCGGTGACAGCAGCGGCCGTACTGAACAAGAGTAAGTTCGGGAATCAAAGTCTATTTTTACAAAATAGATACTATGATATGATATATACCGGTGTTTTACTCTAAAAATAGCAAACATTTATTCATAAACTTTGTGTCCGCGTCTGGTCATCACAAATACTATGTTTATTTAATTATGAATGTTAGCACTTATAATACAGTACAGTTTTAAGTTTTGCCGTACTGTCTATTTGGTGCTGGCTGTGCATTATGACTCTTCACATCATTTTTTTTCGCGATTAATATTGTTATTATTATTATTATGAAAGTAATATTGTATTTTCTACTTGCTCTCCTTTGCATTATTAACTTCAGGGTGTAAATGTACGTTGCATAATGTGCCCAGGGATATACATAATAAAATAATATAATACTAAATAAGACATGACTCCGATTAATGGCTTTATTCCTTTTGGATCTGGATTACGTTGTTGTATTGAGTTTATGCATCATCCGGACTCAGAATTGTTTCATTTATTCTTGGGGAAATGTGCATTTGGATATAAACGCTGTCATAATTTACCATGATGTAGTGATTCGAGGGAAATGACTGAGTAAATTGAGAAAATACGCTTAAATATACCGGAGATGGAGAACAGAAACTATAGCTGGCGCTATGTTGCGCATATATTATATTGACGAGTACCGGTCTGAGTGCCCATATAAATTACAAACAAGTAAAATGTTGTTTCTTTGTTGATTATATAACAACTTGGAAAGCAGACAAAAAAGAAAAGGTAAAAGGCATTATTTGAGACAAGAGCATATTAATATAATAGGCACAGACCTGTAGCGGAACTGACTTTACCCTGCGCTGACGTCACTTCCGATTTTTGTGAAAAAGGCTAATAGATACTGCGTCACCAGGCGGGCGTGGCCTATTTGAGAATCTTCATAAAGTCACCGATCATGCGCAGTTTGAGGAAAGCCATTTGCTTCAGATACCGGTCCGCGATCGCAGGGGTTTCGTGTCAAATACATTTTATATTCATATACAGTGTCTTGAAATACCTGTCCAGGATTGCAGGGGTTTCGTGTCAAATACATTTTATATTAATATCTTGAAACACCTGTCCGGGATCGCAGGGGTTTCGTGTCAAATACATTTTATATTAATATACAGTATCTTGAAACACCTGTCCGGGATCGCAGGGGTTTCGTGTCAAATACATTTTATATTAATATACAGTGTCTTGAAACACCTGTCCGCGATCGCAGGGGTTTCGTGTCAAATACATTTTATATTAATATATAGTTCAAATATATTTTATATTAATATATAGTATCCTGAAATACCTGTCCGGAATCGCAGGGGTTTCGTGTCAAATACATTTTAGATTAATATAAAGTATCTTTATAAATACATTTTATATTTATGTATAGCATCTTGAAATACTGTCCAGGATCGCAGGGGTTTCGTGTCAAATAATTCTTATATTACAGTAACTTCAAATACCTGTCTGCAATCACAGGGTTTGGTGTCAAATAATTTTTATTGTCATTACAGTTACAGTATTCGTGTCAAATGCAGTTTATTATATACAGTAACTTCAAATATTTATAATATACTATTCAGTTATAGAATACCTATTTCACTTTAATAAGCTTACTGACTTTACATCAATTCAATGATGTGTCCTATAACACAAGTCAAATCTCCAGTTAGATCTCATTTTTTATTAATTATTTTTTTATTAATTATATGATCTCATTATTTTCCACAGCTGGTCTGTGAGAAAAAAAACAAAAAAAAAAAACAAACAAAAAAAAAAGTTATAATTATTTGTAATTCCATACTAAATTTAATTTACACAGAAAGAGCATGCCATGAAGACATTTGATGAACTGGTTGATTCAAGGCTTACAGGATCTTCTCATGTATAATCTCCCAAACCATCATTTTCCTGTACAGTGGAATGTCACACTACAGAGAAACAGAGATGAAACAGAGATGAATCAAGAGCATAATAACATTTTTTTTAGAATTAATGGTGTTAACATAAATACTGTTCCTTGATCATGTACCTGTCTGAAAGTGAGCGGCTTTCCCTGAGAAAGGAAGTCTGCATATTTACAGGCAAAAACACCGCAGTCATTGCCATTCACCTGTTTAGGAATTGCCTAGACACAATTTTAAGCAGAACATTTTGCCTTAAAATGACATTTCAGACAAGATCCATATCATATCTCATATCATATATCTTATATCATATCTCATATAACATATCTCATCTATCGTATCATATCATATGGTGTCATACTTTAGTTCTCATTCGGCCGACAGTCCACCTGGAAGCCTCCAAGACACAGCCTTTCTTGACCCTGTACTCCTCTGCGATGTACTTTCTGTTAAATTAAACAGATGCACATCCAGATATTAAAAGATGAACAGTCAAACCACAAAATAACAGCAAAAATAAGGAGACACTCACAACAACATGTGACAGATCTCATCATGTCTCTGACCTACTGAGTCATAGCACTGTATAGTCTGGGATTTGAAATCAATTACCTGGTGGTAAGAAACAATATAGGCAACAAGTTAAAGACAAACTGAAAATCATAAATAGTGTTTTGCACTTTTCAAAAAATACATGTAAATATTAAAACTGAAAAATTTAAAAAGGCATCCTAATTCATAAATTACTTACAGCCAAAGCCCAGTGCACGCCTAGGTGCAAAGGAACAAAAACAAGATCAAAGAGAAAGAGATTCACAGATTTTGTCCAGTTCTTCACTGCGGCATGGCCTTCACCCCTCTGAAGCTTTGGGTAAAAGAAAGTGCTGAAAGAGAAGACTTTAAGGCTTCCCACCTGATCACAGTTTCTCTTCATCAGCAAGGACAAATAGAAGTTGATAATCTTAGAAGTAGAAGAGGGAAAAAACAAAATACAAAAAATAAAAAACAAAAAAACAACAACTCATTATTGGGAATGGTCATGATCATCAATAGTCTGATTACATTGATACTGTTGGCAGATACTAGTGTGCAGCAATTTACAGATGAGGTACTCACCCCTGTCTTTCTTTCTTCAGTTCTAAAGAAATTTTGAGAAAAACATTTCAGGAATGTTGCCCATAGAGTGGACTTCTGTGCTGCCCGTGAGTTTGAATTGCCAAAATGCAGTTTAAATGCAGCTTCAAAGGGCTCTAAACGATCCCAGCCGAGGAAGCAGAGTCTTATCTAGTGTAACGATTGGTTATTTTCTAAAAATGTACAATTTTTAATCACAAATGCTCGTCTTGTCTTGCTTTTGCAATGCACATGCGTACTCTGTGTAATCCAGGTCAATACAGTTAGGTTATGTCGAAAAACTCCCATCTCATTTTCTCCTCCAAATTCAAAATCATCCTACATCACTGCAGAAGTACCCACCCAGTGTTTACAAAGTGAATGTGCAAAGATTAAACAGCCTTTACAAAAAAAAAGGTAAAACAGTGATGTAGGACGATTTTGATGTTGGAGGAGAAAATAAGATAGAGTTTTTTTAACATACCCTAACTGTCTTGAACTAGAGTGCACAGAGTACACATACGCATTGCAGAGCTAGACAAGATGTGCATTTGTGCTTAAAGTGTATAAATTGTATATTTGTTTAGAAAATAACATTGTTTCACTAGATAAGACCCTTCTTCCTCGACTGGGATCATTTAGAGCCCTTTAAAGCTGCATTTAAACTACATTTTGGAAGTTTAAACTACATAGGGAAAATTTCTGAAATGTTTTCCTCTAAAAAGTATTTATGACTGAAGAAAGAAAGATGTGAACAACTTGTGAATACATTACCTGTAAATTTTTGTTGTAGAAGTAAACTAATCCTTTAAGTAGCACACACCTACTAATCTTTCGGGTAACACTTTATTTAAAGCCCTTATGTCTAATGCATTATAAAACATAAATATAATGCACCTTATAATGCATTGTATGAATAACTGTAATCACGGTTATAGTACATTTCTATTCACTGAACACACCTTTACAAAGTATAGTGTTAGTCTGGTGTTACCATCTTTTGTATGCCAGCGCATCAAATGGAAATGAAGTACAGAAAACAGTAAAGATTTATAAGGTATGAGACATTATAAAATATATGTGAGCCTGGACCACAAAACCAGTCTTAAGTCGCTGGGGTATATTTGTAGCAATAGCCAAAAATACATTGTATGGGTCAAAATGATTGATTTTTCCTTTATGCCAAAAATCAAGTCAAGTCAAGATCATGTTCCATGAAGATATTTTGTAAAATTCCTACTGTAGATATATCAAAACTTAATTTTTGATTAGCAACATGCATTATTAGAAACTTAATTTGGACAACTTTAAAGGTGATTTTCTTAATATTTTGATTTTTTTTTTGCACCCTCAGAGTACATATATTCATACATCAATGGAAAGCTTATTTATTCAAAATTTCGAAATTTGACTCTTATGACTAGTTTTGTGGTCCAGGGTCACATATATTTCTCAATGTTAATTGATTTCTCATTATTGTAAACCAATATTGATTCTTAAATTCCAAGAATTACTTTTTTAGTCTATGCTGTCTAGTCAAAGAACAAACAAAACATTGTGGTGTGCCTCACATACTATAAATTGCAAAAAGCTCAGTTTTTCCAATTTATTTCCAAATTTAAACAATACAGTGCTCTTCAATGTAGTGTGACAGATTGTGTTGGTATTTTATGCCAGAATCAAAATTAAATGGAAGTAGTACAGTGATGCATTATTCTCAAGAAGGCATTTGTCTTACTAAAGTAGGTCAAATTATTATTCTAACTCTTACCTTGTCGTTAAGCCAGCAACCCTCTTTCAGTGTGGCCAAGTCACTCTGCGTAATACACATTTTGAAGGCTGTGCTAATCACCAGGTTTGGGTTTTGTAGTGCCAGAATATCCTTCACCTCAGATGCCATGTCCTACACATGAATGGGGGAACTTTACATTAAAAATAAGCTAAAATAACCTTGATTTAGAGACAGATTTTATTTACAAAATACATACATTTCACTGTCACATATCATTTTACCTCTGTCAGCCTGGGTAAGTGCTCACTATGGTACACATGAGAACACCTGTCACTATGTGTTATTGTGGTTGCTTGTGTCATTTCTTCTCTGGATGGATCCACATCACATGCCTTTTTTATGTCAAGACAAAAGCACAAAACAACTTGATAAATTTTGAGTTTTTTAGTAAGAAAGCACAGAGGATAAAGTGGTGTATATTACCTGAACAGAGCTTTTGTCCATTTCTGTGTCTTCTGTCCTCTGGGACTCTGGGATATTTGTTTTGGATTCTTTATGGAGATTTGCATCTTCTGATAATGAAATTAACTGTATTAAAACATCACATTTACATGAGAAAAAAACACAAAGGCATTTTAAACGGTTTATAAATGGATGCTGATACCAGGTACTGTATGAGAGAAGATGGACTGCTCACAAAATGTTAAACAGGGAAATAAGTGTAACACATTAATTTACCTTAACATGAAAATTCTCTCATCCTCATGTTAACCATTGGAATGCAAATTAAGATTTGAACTTTAATATTTTCCCATCATTTTTGTCCATCTATTGAAAGTCTATGAAATCAAGGCAAACACACCTTCATTTGAATCTGTTGGCACTATTTTTTGTTTCCTGGATGTTTTTGCTTTAAATTTCTTCACGCGACTTGGTAATGCTCTAAGGTTTTTTTTGACAGGTTCTTGCTGCTGGAGAACCAGACCATCTTCCTTGGGTAAACTAGATTTCAGGGCCTCACAAAGACCATGAACAACTCTGGAAGCATTCTTGATAGTAAAAAAACAAAAATAAATAAATAAACAAACAAGCTAAAATAACCTTGATCCATGGACAAACTTTACAAAAAATATATTTTCAACATTTCACTATCACATATCTTACCTCTGTCAGCCTGGGTAAGTGCTCACTATGGTACACATGAGAACACCTGTCACTGTGTGTTATTGTGGTTGCTTTTGTCATTTCTTCTCCGGAGGGATCCACACCACATGCCTTTTTTATATCATGACAAAAGCACAAAACAACTTGATAAATTTTAAGTGAGTTTTTTAGTAAGAAAGCACAGAGGATAAAGTGGTGTATATTACCTGAACAGAGCTTTTGTCCATTTCTGTGTCTTCTGTCCTCTGGGACTCTGGGATATTTGTTTTTGCTTTTTTATGGAGATTTGCATCCTCTGATAATGAAATTAATTAAATTAAAACATCACATTTACATTAATTTACCTTAACATGAAAATTCTCTCATCCTCATGTTAACCATTGGAATGTGAAATTAATTAAATTAAAACATCACATTTACATGAGAAAATAACAAACAAAAGCATTTAAAAAAATAATCATAAATGGATTCCAGCACCAGGTACTGTACGAGAGAAAATGAACTGCTCACAAAATGTTAAACAGGGAAATAAGTTTAGTACATTAATTTACCTAAAAATGAAGATTGCCATCCTTTACCCACTCTCATGTTAACCATTGGATTACAAATTAAGATTTTAACTTTAATATTTTCCCATCATTTTTGTCCATCTATTTAAAGTCTATGAAATCAAAATCCTCACATAAAAAGTACATAAAATCATCCAATATTTCTGAAGATACACAATCAAACTGTGATATGAAAATATAAAATAATTTCATTTGATCAGTGTTTACGTGAATAAAAATCTAACACACACGCACGCACGCACACGGAATGCACCAATTATGGTACATGAACTTCACTGACTTATGATTAACCATATACTGTACTATATCTGGGTTTGGAAAAACATGAGGGTGAGAGAAGTTTCATTTTACTGTATTCCTTTAAAAAAAACAAAAAAAAAACAAAAAACAAAAACTTTTTAACAACCATTGTATATGAATAATAAAAACAAAAAGTCAAACATACCTTCATTTGCATTTATTGGCACTATTTTTCTTTTCCTGGATGTTTTTGCTTTTACTTTTTTGGTAAAGCTCTAAGGTTTTTCTTGACAGATTCTTGTTGCTGGAGAACCAGGCCATCTTCCTTGGGTAAACTGGATTTCAGGGTCTCACAAAGATCGTGAACAACTCTGGAAGCATTCTTGATAGCTTCTTTATCAGTGCAAATATAGGATATGTCATGCAAAGTCTTGAGCTGTTCACGTAGATGCCGCTGATCTACTGCTACTCATGATGACTGTGATTCACTGCTGTATGTCTGCTTCCCTGTGGATGGTACAGGACTATCAAAAACTTCAGAGAAGAGGTCTTCTTGACTGCTGATTTCATTGCTCTGGGGATCTTGTGTTAAAGCAACGTTGAAATCCAGAGTTATATATGGGCTTTGACGGTACTCTGGGCTAAGGTCAACCCATGTTGTGTCAGTATGCCTAAAAATGGCAAAGAAATGCTTGCATGGTAAGAACGTTGTTTTGAAGAGGATTCACATGATGGGTATTTTTCAGAGTTACCAAGTTCTACTTTGTACCATGCAGAAGTTGTCTCACTCTTGACCTTAAATGATTCCTTTCCAAGCACCTCTATGTGCTCTTTGGAATAGCTGGAAGCTGCCTTGATACTGTTCAAGCAATGTTTGATAAAACTTCTGGGTCTGTCTTTCAGGAAAGCTGGAACAGCTGGATTGTAGGTCTTGCATTCGCTACTGTAGATGAAGTTGAGTCTACTGTATGACAGCAACTGCTCTGGGACAAATTCACATACTAGTGTTTCAAGCAGAGATGAAAGACTTCCTGTGGTAGAAAATTTGAGGTAGAAGCTCTTCAATGATTTATTGAGTGCCTCAACTCCGTTGTTGGTGGTGACTGCCACAGAGAATCCATGCGGTGCATAGGCCCTACACCACCTCTGGAAAACAACAACAAAAACATTACCTTGATACAAGTAGGTTCTGAAGAAAGAATTGAACATAAGTAAATAATCACAAAGAGAGTGGAAGTGCTCTAAATGCCTGCCTGTCCTTTTACCTTCTACCTGTCTCAATGTACAACACTTGAACATGAAATGTGGAATTCAGAACATGTCCAGTGCAGTACCTCACCTCCCGAACACATAACCACCTTCTATCAGCATAATTTCTCACTTCAAGAGATTTGTAAACTTTGCTTTCCTTCAGTCTTTCAACGTCCCTATCACAAGATGATTCACTTGGGGCGCTAGCTATGTCACGAAGGTGGTCAAGTAGTTCTTTTTGATCAGAGGGGGACAACTTGATCTTGGCTGTCAGGGAGAGTACAGGGGAGATTAAAAGTCATTGGAAAAGTGGTACAACTTAGCTGTATTTTATAATTTACTTTACACCTGAAAACATTAATAAAATAATGCAAATGCACTTGGACACCTGCTTTTAATAAACAAGCTTGGCTATTCCAACAAAGCCACTGTGCAGTGCAGATTCAAGATTTGTCCACACAGAAATTACTGGTATAGCCAAACCTGTTAATTAGACAGGACTGCCCACATACTTTGGGCCAAACAGTGTGCGTAAACTGTATCTTATATCTGTTATTAATAAAGAAATAAACTTAGTCTGTACTGGTGTAATGCTAATCATAAAACAGCAAAAACAGCAACCAATGTAAAGATTAAAACTTTTATGTTACCATGAATCAAGACTTTCGGCTATATATACACAGAAGTATATTTTAAATGCAGTGCAATATTTTATATATTTTAAATGCAAGTTTACTTCATCCATACCTTGCCTTGTCCATCGGATCCAAGCTTGCTCACGATGGAATGAGCATAGATACTTCTGAGAATTTGGAAATACATGTTCCAGAGCTTGGTATTCTTGTTGCGAGTAATCAAGCATGAAGAATTTTGGTTCCCAATGCTGATTCCACTGTTTCACAATGTTAAGGGCTTCGGTTATTGCAGCAGTAGTCTCATTTTCACAAATAAACTCAGCGATGGGTTTGTATCCAACATTTGTCCGAACGACAAGAAGAAACAAGGGCAATGCATATTTGGTTGTTCTGTAAGTTGCATCAAGAAGGACCATATCTCCATAGCGCTTAAGTAACTCTTGTTGTTGTGCATTCTGATGAATAAACAAGAAAGTTTCTTGTGAAGATGTTATCTCTTCTGTGTCGATACACTCCAAATCAGTCTTCTGCATCTGGAAATCCTTGTTCTTCCACTTTCACTTCAAACTTCACAGCTGTCTGCTCAATGTTGTTCTCTGTACATTTCCGAAAGAAAAACATGGCACTTGGATCTGTTAATTTCCATTCATCAATTTTTTTTTCTACCTGCAGTTGATCAAAGCCAGAATATTTTCCAGAAACTAATGCATGATGCACATGGTTTTGGATAACATGGCTTGAAGGGTAGTACGATGGGTCTTGTGGATGTGGTACAATGCTTCCCATCTCTGAAAGCTCTTTCTGGACAAAGGTTTTCAGAACCTTCTTCAGGAAAGGGACTGAGGTTATTCCAAGTGAGACATATTCCTGTATTTTGTCACGTACCATGTAATGGATGTTATTTGAGAAATGACAGTTTTGTGAAGTGTTGTGGTTTTTGTGTGCTTCTGCCAAAGGTATTTTGACATGGATAATCTCTGAAGTGATGGTGGCGTTTCCTTTTAATGACTCCAGAACACCCTTAATTGCCGCTTGTTTTTCAGTCCTAGAACTTGTTTTAGTCACAGCAAACTGGTCATATCTGTGAAAAACAACACTGTTTAATGCCTATTTGATAAATATCCAATATGTTCAACCACTCCTATATGAGACAACACAAGAAATATGCATTTCATCATTAAATAAATAAATAAAAACTTTAAAGCAGTGGTCAATTATAGCATTATCATGGGTGCGTGTTTTTAAAGAGTCACAGAAGAAAAAAACAGAAGAAGAAACATCAGCATTTGTCAAAATAAAAACTGGGGCACTAAGCAAAAACAGTTGATAACCACTGGGTTATATGCATATGCATGCACAAATTTGTGAAACAGTTCCAAAAAAAAAAAAAAAAAGACTCATCAGTAACTTTCAATCTGAAATGTATTCTAAATTTACAGGAAAATGTAGGAACAAAAAAAAAACAAAAACACTTGTTGGCCTTATAAACATGTTAAGATGAAACTTTGTAAGCATAAGAAAAGGTACGTTATAGCTCAAGCTGTGAAGCAAACATGCATACAGCTGCTAATCAGAGGTCTGTAATGTCTGCATAGTAGGTGTTTATTGTGTTGTTTGTGATGCTGTTTGTGGCATTGCTAATAGATCTTGCTGTGCATGTTCTCGTTTTTATTAAGTGTCATGTTTGCTGAGAGTTACAAAAGAAAAGGTGTGCTAAATGCCCTGATATGTACATAGTTTTGGTGAAGTTTTTGTAAATTATTTACCTCAGGCACACAGTTGCTTATTTAGAAAACTCAGAATTCATCAACATTAGAATGAGGTTAAGAATAAATTAATGTACATTGTGTGTACATTGAGAAATTTAAATGTGCAAATAAATATGAATTGTATACACAATTATTAGTGAATGAGACTCACTATTCCCACTGTTTTAAAGCTATTGTATTCAAAGGATTAATAAATATTGAGTATTTTTTAAAAGAGAAACTGCTTTTTATTTCACCTAACATTTTTGCATATCTTTCCTTTTTAAAGATGTGCTCCTGTCTACATATTATGTATGCAGTATATTAAGCCATGCTAATGTAATGCTTACCTTACTACATATCGGACGTAAAGTTTTGCTGGGCAATCCACTTTCTTGCTGTTTTGAATATGGAACCTTTTTCTTCTTGTGTATTCATGTTCAGTATGCTGGAGAATTAAAGAAAATAAACCTTTAATTGCATATTTTTGGAGCCAGACACTAGCATTTATTTGTGAGTGAACAAATATACAATGTTACAAGTTCACATGAGTTTAATGATGCATGGAGGTTGTGTTAATGTGAGATAAGACATTGTTTTGTAAACACGTTATAGATTAATATCACAGCCAAAACAATAAAATAAATAAATTAAAAAATTACAGCCAAAGTTCAATCATTGGAGTCACATGGATTACTCTAGTGATGCCTTTACTATCTTTCTGGAGTTTGAAAGTGGTAATTACATAGCTCTTAATGGAGGGTCAGAGATCTCTCAGATGAACAAAAGTCTTGGAGTAATTAATGACAGAATTGTCATTTTTGGGTAAACTAACCATTTAACAAAACTTACATTTGTTATTTCATACTGTAATTTCTATGACTAAGTTTCTAAACATGAGAAGAAATAAGAAAAACACTGTTGGTGTGCTCAAACTTTTGTTGGGTAGTGTAAAACTACATTTTACTTCTTTAGCATAAGGGGTGTCCAATCCTGAACCTGGGGGGCTACCTTACAGAAAAGTTTATTTAGAGCCCTAAGCTGTGATTGCTTATATCAGCTAATAAAGGTCTTCAAAAATCACTAAAATCACTAAAATCTGTGGCAAAGTGGCCCTCCAGGAACAAAAATATACTTCCCGCCCTGGATTCATTAACAGTGTGGTTATCAAAATGTATAGCGATACATACCAAATCATCTGTTGTGGGTGTCTTCTTGTAGTTTTTTCTGTGCTGACAAGCATATATCACTCTTTTTTTTTTTTTACAGAGAGTGGGACGTATTCTGAGTAGTCTTCAACTCGCCATAGACATCGTGGTGTCACTTTCTGTTTTTTGTTACCGTCATCAGACCTGTTATGAGGAAAAAGACAATTAATATTCAAAATGAATTAATACTCAAAACAGAAAATTACAGGACGAGCACAGCATTAAACAAATAATGTAATTATTAATAGAAAACTGCAGTGATTAATGTACTGCTCACTGTAAGTTCATGTTAACTGCTAAATGTTTTAAATAATGTTAATAAATGAGGTCTTACTGTAAAGATTTACCCTCTACTACATATCTTCTTACACTGCATATTTTTCTATACAGAGTTATACTGTTTTTGTGTTAATGTGTTTTTTGTAGTGAATCTGAAACAAGACAAATTCCTTATATCATGGCAAATAAACTTCACAAGGTATTTCCACAACAGAAATATTTCCTATTAGAAGAAAACATGCAATAAATGTAAAATGTTAAATTACCAGACAGTGTAAGATGTGCGATATATGTCGAAGTTCTTCGTCTGAAGAAACAATTCCTGTTATGTACTCTTCGGATGAAGTACATATTTTAAAATATGACGGTAGCCAGTCTGTAAGAAAAGTATATTATTTTGAAGAGGTTCATACTTTCGTCTACATGATCTTTTATTCTTTATAATCACTCGGTATAATTGTGGAAACATGCATTTATACTGTATATAAAAACACCAATTAATTAACTAATTAATGAATTACTAAAATTAACCATGGTTTATTACAGTAAAAGTGTGGTAATCGTGTTTTTTTATTTATTTATTTTCCGAATTGATTACCATTTGTATTACCAGTTTTACTACAAATACCACAGTTAAACTATGGTGAGTTTGCCACAAACATTATTATGCTATGGTTACCAACACCCTGGGGTTTTGTTGTTGTAAAACCATGATTTAACTTTGATAAAGAGACGGGCTAAGCTATCGAAGGTTACTTAAGATTTTACATTTCCTCTGGTTTCTTATTTGTTTTCGAAAATCGTTTAAATGTAAGATTATAAAACACACACACACACACACACACACACACACGTCTGGTTTATTATCCTTGTGGGGACTCTCCATAGGCGCAATGGTTTGTATACTGTCCACACTGTATTTTCTATCCCCTTACCCTAACCCTACCCCTAAACCTAACCCTTACAGAAAACTTTCTGCATTTTTACTTTCTCAAAAAAACTCATTCTGTATGATTTATAAGCTTTTGTACCCATGGGGACCTCAAGCCAGTCCCCACAATGTCAAAAATTTCAGGTTTTACTATCCTTGTGGGGACATTTGGTCCCCACAATGTAGCAAAAACAAGTACACACACACACACACACACACACACACACACACACACACACACACACACACACACACACACACACACACACACACACAAAAAAAACCTGTATGACCTGGTTTCTTCTTCATTATCGCAGATATGCTTTCCTCCCTCATCATCCATCGGCGCTCATTCTGGGATTGAAAATGCCCGCGCAAAAAAACAAACCAACAAACAGTATACTGCGCATGATCGGTGACCTCTTAATTAATTGTTTTTGGAAAGGGGGCGTTTTTCCAACGCCTCCTAAAACGCCCATTTTACGTGGTGGTGATGGAACCCCTGGAATTTAGTGAATGCCTTCATCACTCGCGGAGTTTATGGACTTTGCACTATTGTGTGTGGGCTCTCCGTTTACCGTGGGTGTCGCGGATGGGGAGCGCGACGCCACGGAACCGCTGACCGCCTGGATCGCGCGGGAAATGGCGGCTGTGGCGGAGCGCGCTCGAGCAATGGCGGCAACAGCGGTGCCCGTTCACAAAATGGCGGCCGCGCCCGAGCGCGTTCATACCCTGACGGCGAGAACAGAGCCCGTGCACAAAATGGCGGCGACTGCGGTGCCCTTTCGCAAGACGGCGGCGGCGTCGGTGCGCGCTCACGAGATGGCGGCGACGTTGGAGCCCGTTCGCAAGATGGCGGCGAAAACGGAGCTTCGTCACGTCACAGCTGCTATATCAGAGCTATACAAAGTTACAGCTGCATTTCCTGAGTCAAGTCAAGTTTTCAAGTCCAGTCAAGTTGCAGCTGTGTTTCCCGAGTCAAGTCAAGTTCCTGAGTCAAGTCCATTTGCAGCTGCATTCCCCGAGTTAAGTCAAGTTTCCAAGTCAAGTCAAGTTACTGGCTTCTGTTTCCTGGAGTCAAGTCAAGTTTCCTGAGTCAAGTCAAGTTGCAGCTGTATTTCCTGAGTCAAGTCGAGTCTCCAAGTCAAGTCAAGGTACAGCTGCATTTCCTGAGTCAAGTCAAGTTTCCGAGTCCAGTCAAGTTGCGGCTGCATTTCCTGAGTCAAGTCAAATTTCCAAGTCAAGTCAAGTTGCAGCTGTGTTTCCTGAGTCAAGTCAAGTTACCAAGCCAAGTCAAGCTACAACTGCTGTCCCGGAGTCAAGTCAAGCTACGGCTGCTGTTCCAGTGTCAAGTCAAGCTACGGTTCTTGTTCCTGTGTCAAGTCAGGTTAAAGCTGTGTTTCCTGTGTCAAGTCAAGTCAGAACAATCGCCCCTATCTCAAGTCAAGTTACAGCCATCTTTCCTGAGCCAAGCACTGTCAAGATGGCTGCCACGCCAGAGCCACTGCACAAGATGGCCGCCGTCTCCAAGCCACTCCACAAGATGGCCGCCATTCCTGAACCTGTGGTCAGCACCCAGACGCCACCTGTGGTCATGATGGCCCACGTGCTGGACTCACCCCTAATGACGGTATGGGCAGCTAAAATGGCGCTCCTTCATGCAGCGGCGGCTACCCCTGGGTCAAGTCAAGACACAGAGTCAAGTCAAGCCAAAACTGTCGTTCTCCATGAGTCAAGCCAAGACACAGCCGTCGTCCTCCATGAGTCAAGCCATGTTGTTCCTGAGTCAAGTCACGCTACAGCTGATGTTCCTGAGTCAAGTCACGTTACAGCTGTTGTTCCTGAGCCAAGCCATGTTGTTCATGAGTCAAGTCCCGTTACAGCGGATCTCCATGAGCCAAGCCAGGTTACAGCAGATCCTCATGAGCCAAGTCAAGCTGCTGCTGTTATTCCAGAGCCAAGTCAAGCTTCAGCCGCTGCTCCAGAGTCAAGTCAGGCTACAGCTGTAGCCTCCAAGTTCAGTCAAGCCTCCAAGTCCAGTCAAGCCTCCAAGTCCAGCAACGTCAAGGCTGTCGTTCCTGAGCCAAGTAAAGTCATGGTTAATCTTCACAAGCCAAGTGAAGTCAGGGCCGCTCCTCCTGAGTCAAGCAAGGTCACAGCCGTGGTTCCTGAGTCAAGTAAGGTCATTGATCTTTACGAAACAAGTCAAATCACAGCCAATCTCCACGAACCAGGTCAAGCCACAGCTGATCTTCACGAGCCAAGTCAAGTCACAGTAGATCTCCATGAGCCTAGTCAAGTCACAGTTGATGTTCACAAGCCAAGTCAGGCCTCAGCCAGTCACCACGAACCAGGTCAAGTCACCGATGATCCTCATAGGCCAAGTCAAATCATCGCTGGACTTCATGTGTCAGGTCAAGTCACAGCAGCACTTACTGAGCCAAGTCAAGGTATTGCTGTTGTTTCAGAGTCAAGTCACGTCCCGCCTGACGGCCCAGAGTCAAGTCACGTCCCGCCTGATGGCCCAGAGTCAAGTCACGTCCCGCCCGACGGCCCAGAGCTCCATCACGTCTCGTCTGACCTTCCAGAGCCCTGTCACGTCTCGTCTATCTGTCCAGAGCCTCACCATGTCTCGTCTGACCGCCCAGAATCAAGTCCGCTCTGGAGTCTGACCTAGAGCCAAGTCCGTCTCGTCCTGACAGCCCGTCCGTCTCGTCTATCCGTCCAGAGCCTCACCATGTCCCGCCTGACGGCCCAGAGTCAAGTCACGTCTCGTCTGAGCGCCCAGAGCTTTGTCACACCATGTCTGCCAGTGTGATGGCAACCGCCATCCTCAGCATCTGGGCTACGCAGAGATCTACACTCCAGAAGTCCTGCCCGTCGTCAAGTCTGTACCAGAGGTCTCGTCTGACCTCCCTGAGCCTTGTCACGTCGTGTCTGCTAACGTGCTGGCGATCGCCATTCTCAGTGTGTGGGCTGCACAATCGGCTCCAGAGGTCACATCTGTTCGCCAGCCAACTCCTGCGGTCCCGTCTGATCTCAAGCCTGCTCCAGAGCTCCCGTCTGATCTCAAGCCTGCTCCAGAGCTCCCGTCTGACCTCAAGTCTGCTTCAGAGGTCCCGTCTGGTCTCAAGTCTGCTCTAGAGGCCTTCCCTGTCAGAGAAGCTGTGCCAATGCATCCTTTGGTCTCTCTGCTTCTCTCCCTATTCTCTCTGCCTTCTCTGTCCCAGCTCTCCACAGGTCCCAGCCCATGACGCGGGTTCCTGCTCTGCCCTGGAGGGTCCCTGCGTCTCCTGTTCCGCCCTGGAGGGGCCCTGCGTCTCCGGCTCTGCCCTGGAGGGCTTCGGCTCCGCCCTGGAGGGCTCCGGCGCCTCTTGCTCCATCTCCGGCTCCGCCCTGGAGGGCTCCGGCACCTCCTGCTCCTGCTCTGCCTCCGGCTCAGCCCTGGAGGACTCCTACGCTTCCTGCTCCGCCTCCGGCTCCGCCCTGGAGTGCTCCGGCGCCTCTGGCTCCGCCCTGGAGGGCTCCTGCACCCCCTACTCCGCCTCCAGCTCCGCCCTGGAGGGCTCCGGCGCCTCTGGCTCCGCCCTGGAGGGCTCCTGCGCCTCCTGCTCCGCCCTGGAGGGTTCCAGCATCTCCTGCTCCGCCTCCTGCTCCGCCCTGGAAGGCTTCCTCCCTACCGGTTCTGCCTCAGTCTCCTGGCCCTCCCACCGCTCCCCCGGACTGTTTTGCTGTTGGAGCGTCTGGAAGCCGCTCCTTGGGGGGGGGGCTATGTCACGAATCTGGTCGATGTTCCGCCGTCCCCTCACCACCAGAGGTCACTCTCACCTTATCACACACTGACTGTCGCATTACACCCCAGACTACATCTCCCAGTATCCTTCACGCTGAGTGCGTCAACACATGTGACCAATCAGCGTCACTATAAAAGCCCCGGTCTTTCCCCATGCAAGCCACGGAGTATTATTGTTGTGTTTATTGTCGTTAGCGTTTTCCTAGTTCTTAGTTCTTAGTTCCCTCGCCTGGCTTCCCCGTTTTGACTGTTCGCCGCCTGCCTTCTGGACTAGATTATTACAATTAATGGCAAACAGAATGTTTAGAAATGTAAACTGATATTTCCTACTGACATACTACAGCAAAAGATAGAAATAACTTACTTTAAACCATTTTTTAGCTGTTGAAAATACTAGTGGCTTAAAACTTTTGCACAGTACTATATATAAATAAATAAATAAATAAATAAATACTTGCTTTAGATATAGCTCTGATATTCACAAAAGCATAATTTGCAGCATGCATACATTTGTAATGTTGTGTACTTTAATGTTTATAATATATCATTATCATTTCTTTCATTTCATCTGGACATAGGCTATGTTTGTGTAGAAACAAAATATGTTGTTTTTGTGTTTGTTTTGTTTTGTTTTTTTTACTATGTTGCTCATTTTCAAAGTCAAATCCATTTAGTTTTTTTGTAGCCCGGAGTGGTTATTTAATCTCCTAATGATTTTTGGCATAAAAGAAAAAATCAATAATTTTGACCCATACAATCTATTTTTGGCTATTGCTATGAATATAACCCAGCGACTTAAGACTGGTTTTGTGGTCCAGGGTCACAACTGACTAATGCATTCTTAACAATATAGTAACTATTAACTAACAAGAAACTCTAACAAATCAGTAAGTAATCGCGCTCAGTTGAAAGTGGTATCAGTAACTGCTACCAAGAACTACTATATACAGGTACATAATTAATGTGAAGGATGCAAAATGTATAATTAATTCTAAAGTGAAGGTAATGGTAACCCATCTAGTGATGATTCAGGTATTACTAAATCTGTCAGAAGGAATTACTAATTATTTGGATGTGTATTTTAAAGTGAACATCATGGTAACCACTGGTAACGACCCAAGAGTTACCAAATCCATCGGAATTATTACTATTCAGTACCTTACAAAAACCTCAATAGTTTACAGTGACTTTAATCATTACTAGAGAAATATCATGATCTTCACTTTATAATACGGATCCAAATAATTTAGTAATACCTGTATCACTAAATGGGTTGCCATTACCTTAAGAATTAATTATACATTTTGCATCAGTCACATTAATTATGACCATGTATATAGTAGGTCTTAGTAGGTCTAGTTTTCTGGGAGATATGAAAAAAAATAGTAGTTACTGGTTAGCTAATAGTGAACTACCACTTTCAACTGAGCGCTATTACTTACTGATTTATTAATCAGAGTGTCTTGTTAGTTAATAGTAATTACTACATTGTTAAGAATGCATTAGTCATTTGTTCCTGTGTGGTTATTATTAATGACGGAACAGCATTCTAAAGTGTTACTGCAAAAAGTAACAGTTTAACATAAGGCAGCAACATAACAAGAAAAAAATGAAGGGGGATGAATACTTTCGCAAGGCACTGTATGTGTATAAAATGTCAAACCGGCAAAACATTCCACAGACAGTAAAATTTACTTTTCCAAGAGGAAAGAGCATTATGGCAAGCCATTTTGACTTTTATTCATTTGCAGGATATGAATTCTTGATATCAACAACTCAATTTTCACTAGTCAAAATGCAAATTCTTAATATCAGGACTTCTTTCTACTAGTAACAATAGCCATTTTGGATATCAGCAATTACATTTTCACTAGTAAAATTCTAAAATTCTAATTCTTTATATCAACAATTGAACTGCTACTGGTAAAAATGTGAATTTTTGATATCAATAATTCAGTTGCCACTAGTGGCAATGTTAATTTCTGATGTCATGAATGTGATTGTTACTAGTAAGAAAGGCATTTTTTTGTCACACCTGCTTGTACACTGATACAGAAACGATCAGGCATGAGTATCAGTTGAGTAGA
This sequence comes from Labeo catla, assembly GCA_012976165.1. Lineage (NCBI taxonomy): Eukaryota > Metazoa > Chordata > Actinopteri > Cypriniformes > Cyprinidae > Labeo > Labeo catla. The sequence continues at coordinate 1,743,233 of VONZ01000074.1, forward strand.
ATTTAATGGAAACCAAGAAACAAACAGTGATAATCCAAACCAAGATAACATCCAGGTAGCAACAGTAACACAAGATTGTGAACAGAACAAAACACAGGGCTTATAAACACAACGCAAACAGAGGATCGTATGGGTTAATTAACAAGACACTTGAATTGGGTCAATCAATCAAACACATATGGAAAGTAGGTCAAACAACCAGAGAGTAACCAAGCACAATAAAAACTGGGACAAAACTGAACATAATCCTGACAATTTTAGATATCTGAAGTTATACTGAGGAATACATTTTCAAATATCAGAAATAACAAAAGTCACATGTTGAAAGACATTTACAGATATCAAGAGTTAACATTTCAACTAACAACTGAATTCTTGAATATCAGGAATTCACATTTTTACTAGTATCAAAGTAATTATTTATACTAACAAAGGCAGCTGATATCAGAAAGTGCCTTTTCAAATAGTTAATAGAATCACAGATATCTTAATATTTTAACTAGTAAAGCCATAGAACATTGTATATAAATATAACACTCAGTACCCCTACCAATTTTAACCCTTTCTCTAAACCAGTGCAGACCCAGGCAACATCTGGCATTGCCAGTAGAGCATTATCAGTCCTTTCTTATTATTTAATCTATAGCTTATTCTGTAATGCATATTAGATTCTCTTATTCAAATAGAAAACCACAGAACCTTTACTGTCTCCACCCTCCCCCAATAAGATCTGGGCTGGATTTTTCTACTTCTTAACTGACACTTTCTGTTAGCATGGACCAGAGAACTAATTCTTCTCTTCTCTCCCGCCCCCACCCCTCCCCCATTTCCTCTCAGCCTCCAAACCCTTCAGTGTTAAGGCTTCAGCAAGTACTGTGTGTTCAGCTGCTCTGGTCTCCATATATAGCTCCTCACAATTCAGTTAAAGGTATGTATGAAGTGCTAAACTATAAAGTATTTGTACAAGCATGTGGACACCCCCTTTTATTAACATGAGAATGTATTTGTAACTTCAGCCACACTAAATGCATATGTGGTTGAAAAATAACCCAGGTTAAAATTAGATGCCTATTATATTAATTACAACAACAACAAAAACATTATGTGATGTTTTAATTAGCTTAATATGTTTTGCTCAATTCTGACGAGTTTTACAACGCTATGCATGAGACTTTTGTCTTCTGATAAGATTTCTGTTGTGACATTCGGATAGTAGTGTCCATTTGGTGTAAACAACATGAAAGCATGGATCCAATCTGCCTTTATCAAAAGTTCAGTCTAGTTACGATGGTGTGATGGTATGGGGGATATTTTCTTGGCTCACTTTGGGCCCCTTTGTACCAACTGAGTGCCACAGCCTACGTGAGTATATTGTTGCTGACCATGTCCATCTCTTAATGGCCATAGTGCACCGCCATTTTCAGCAAGATAACAAACCATGTCACAAAGCTCACATCATCTGAAACTGGTTTCTTTAACATGACAATGAGTCTATGATACTCAAATGGCCTCCACAGTCACCAGATCTCAATCCAATAGAGCATCTTTCAGATGTGGTGAATGTAAAGCTGATAAATCTGCAGCAACTATGTGATGTTATCATATTACGAAGGACCAAAGGGATGTTTCCAGCATCTTGTTGAATCTATGCTACGAAGAATGAAGGCAGTTCTAAAGGCATACGTCTCAGTTATTTACTTATTATTTACTTTGCTCTTTACAGCGCAAGGTGTACCTAATAATGTGGCCAGTGAGTACAGAAGTTTATATGCCTGCTAAGCCTTCTCCATATCTGCCTGCACCATCTGTAATGGAAAAAGTGGATGCAAAATAACAACAAAGTTTGGGATTGATTGATGCATGCTTTTAAAATTAAATGTTCAATGAGAACTTAAGAGTGTGGTGTTCAGGTGTCCACATACTTTCTGCTATGTAGAGTAGGTATAGTGAAATATCGCAAACTATGCCATTACCACATTTTCAACAAGTCCAATATTTTGGATTTAGAATGGATTCAAAAACCAAGAGGCAGCGCTACACGAGGCAGTGGAAATATGCACGACGATCATTGAATGAAAGGTGTATTGGAGAGCAACCATCAAATAATCCAATAACATTTCAAGAAAGAAACAATGAAGAAAACTACACTGATGAAGACATCGCCAGTGTTTCTGAAAGCGTAGAAATTGGAGTCAGTGGGGAGAGCTGCAGTCCAGGACCTGACAGTGTTGCCGACAGCCCCACTGAGGAAAACTGCATTTCAGATACTGAAACTGAAAACGAAATGGCTCCAACTTCGCTTTCAACATTTTTACAACAATGGGCAACAAAACACCTTATCAAGCATAATGCCTTAGACGATCTCCTGAGAGCACTTAAACAAAATGGACACCCAGAGCTCCCATCAACAGCAAGGACACTGCTTAAAACTCCAAGACACATTACATCAGTGGTTAAGTCTGGAATGGAGTGTGTCTATTTTAATTTAAGAGAGAGCCTTCTTGAGCAGCTGCAGCGCTATCCAAGGGAGATCACGGACGGAGCTACCACAGTGGAGTTATCATTTAATATAGATGGCCTGCCGCTTTTTAAAAGCAGCAAAACACATCTTTGGCCCATCCTCTGTGCCATTCATCTGCCACCCATCAGTGTCTTTCCTGTCACACTGACACTTGGTCCCACCAAACCAACAAATTTGGATTTCATGGAAGAAGCCATAAAGGACATCCAGGAACTTCTGGACAATGGTTTGGATGGAAAAGAAATAAAAATCAGATGTGTTGTGTGTGACGCACCCGCAAAAAAAAAGATTAAGCAGTATTCTGGGTACTACGGGTGTGATAAATGCACACAGAAGGGCACATGGGTGGCTGGGCGCATGACCTACCCAGAGGTTGATAACCTCACTTCACGCAGCAACGACACATTCCGCGCTGAAATGACTAGACGTCATGAGAATGAGGAAACGCCGGTATCTCCCTTTCTGAGCCTCCCACTGGACATGGTAGAACAATTTCCAATTGATTACATGCACCAAGCCTGCCTGGGAGTAATGAAAAAACTACTAACAGTATGGGTTAGAGGAGACAGGAAGGTGAGAATGTCTGCTGGGCAAATCAGCAATGTGACCCAACGGCTGCTGTCACTTCAAAAGGTCATTCCCAGCTGTTTTGCCCGGAGACCTAGACATCTGGAAGACATTGACAGATGGAAGGCGACGGAACTGCAGCAGTTTGCCGTTTATACAGGAAAGATAGTACTTAAAGGAATTCTGGCTGACCAGCTATATGATCACTTCATGGTGTTCAGCGTTGCCTTGAGCCTTCTGCTTTGCCCTACACATTGCCACAGCAAAGAGCTGATGAAGTACTTCACTGAAAAAACAGGAGAACTATATGGAGAACACTTCACGGTGTACAATGTACATTCAATGTTGCATCTTCCAGAAGAGGCGTTGGCTTTTGGCAGTCTGGATGCCTGCAGTGGATTTCCTTTCGAGAACTATCTTGGGAAACTGAAACGACTTGTAAGGTCAGGAAAGCAGCCACTTACTCAAGTGGTCAAACGGCTAGTGGAGATGCCAAAATCCCCATTGTCTGTGGAGGCCTCCAAGCCCAAATTCAAAAGGCCAAACAATGCCTTCATACTTGATGAAGGAAAATGCTGTGAGGCTATTGAAGAGAGAGAAGAGTCGGATGATTCAGGTTGCCAGATGCTGCTGTGCAAGCTTTTTGAGAAGACAGAACCACTTTTCAGAGATCCATGTGACTCAAGAATACTTGGATGTTTCAAAGTGCAATCAAGGCTGTTATGAAGCTCATACCAGAGAGGCAGCTGACAAGACAAGCCATTATGGTGGAAAAAAGAGACGAGACGATTTTCTTAGCAATCCTGCATGAACAGAGATAATGTCCTAGGAATCTCTCTCTCTCTCTCTCTGTTCCTACCACAAACCCTGCCCCAACCCTGAATCAAGGAAAAAAAAATTGATTATGTAATACAAGAAATAACAATACCTCTCTCACTCTCTACCCCTCCCCCTAATTCATGTGCAGTATTGCCAAAACATTACAATCAACAGAAATCATTATTCTATAATTCATAATGTAAAATAAGCAAATAAATACACACACAACTCTCTCATTCTCTTTCTCTTACGCCCTTCTACCTGTATGTCTCTCTCTCTGTCACACACACACACCAAGAGACTGCTAATGCATTTATGTTAAGATCTACTGTTAAATCCCATTTAAGGACATTCAGAGAAACCAAGGAGGATAAACAGTGAAGGTCATTAAAATCACTTAATCTAAGCAATAGGTTATTGAATAAATATAATACACTGAGCTGAATATGTAAATTATCTTTAATAATTATTTATTTATGTATATTCTTTCATTTCAACAGATGGATACAAAAAACTATGCGGTTGTGGAATTTGCTGAGGATAGTGCTGTTGAATTAATTCCAGCGTCATGGTTGGAGGAAACCAAAGAGGTTTTGTTTTGTTTTGTTTTGTTTTCAATAAGTTTTCACATTCGTTCTCATTACTAAATCCGTTTTAGAATGATGTTTATTTTATTTTTTTTTTTTCAGGGAGCGTTCTGTTACTGGACATTTACAAACACAAGGAAGCTTGTAAAAAACTGCACTTTGCCAGACAAAGCGACGTGGAGACGGTGTCTGTTAAAAAAAGTTTGGCTAAAAACAGGTAATGTAGTAGTTTTCGCATTATTTTAATTTATCTACAGTTTCATGATCTCCAGGACTGTTAAAGCAAAATCCAGTTATCAAGAAAACTTCTAACCTACACTTTACACTAATATTTTTTATTTCACAATAACATTTACTGTATTTTCCAGACTCCTACACTAAAGGTCTTCAGAAATGCCGGCGTGTAGTGGAGACTTCAAATGTTGAAACAGAGGACTGCTCCACAGCAAACAAAAAGAGGGCACATAAAAAGCCACCAAGATTTTTGTCGGAAACAGATTCTTCCTCAGATGGTAATTATTCAAATCACTTCAAAGAATATTTTTAGATATCTACTTTTAAAAAAAAAGGAAGAAAAAAAACTAGCAACCAAGTCTTTATTCTGTTGACACGGTACCCCAAACCATCTTTTCAACTCTTGAAAATGTCTTCAAAACCTTAACACACTAGTTGAACACTAGTTGTCAACTGTTGTCATACATGCTCTAGTTTACTCAATGTCATTTACAAAACTTTTTTCCAAAGCTAATATTCACATACGAGGCTATTTATTTATCCTCAGATTCTTTTGTGTGAACAAGTTTCACATGTACATATGGATAAAATGTACACCGATCAGGCATAACATTATGATCACTGACAGGTGAAGTGAATAACACTGATTATCTTTTTATCAGGGCACCAATTTGTCAGTGTGATATATTAGGCAGCACGTGAACTTTGTCCTCAAAGTTTATGTGTTAGAAGCAGGATATATGGGCAAGCATGAGGATTTGAGCAAGTTTGACAAGGGACAAATTATGTTGGCTAGATGAATGGGTCAAAGCATCTCCAAAACTGCAATGGGCAGTATATATCAAAAGTGGTCCAAGTAAGGAATAGTGGTAAACCAGCGACAGGGTCATGGACGACCACGGCTCATTGATGCATCGGGGGAGTGTGTAGCTGGCCTGTGTGGTCCGATCCAACAGACGTGATACTGTAGCTCAAACTGTTCAAGAAGTTAATGCTGGTTCTGATGGAAAGGTGTCCGAACACACAGTGCATTGCAGTTTGTTGCGTATGGGGCTGCATAGCTGCAGATCAGTCGGATGGACCCTGCCGAAAGCACCAACAGTGGCACGTCTCTTCCAACAATGGAAGAAGGTGGCTTGGTCTGATGAATCATGTTTTCTTTAACATCACGTGGATTGCCGGGTGTGTGTGTGTCACGTACTGTACCTGGGGAACACATGGCCCCAGGATGCACTATGGGAAAAAGGCAAGCCGGCAGAGGCAGTTTGATGCTTTGGGCAATGTTCTGGAGGGAAAACTTACATACCATGTACCACCTACCTAAGCATTGTTGCAGACCATGTACACCCGTTCATGGAAACAGTATTCCCTGGTGGCTGTGGCCTCTTTCATCAGGATAATGCACCCTGCCACAAAGCAAAAATGGTTCAGGAATGGTTTGAGGAGCACAATAACAAGTTTGAGGTGTTGACTTGTCCTCCAAATTCCCCAGATCTCAATCTAGTCGAGCATCTTTCGGATGTGCTGAACAAACAAGTCAGATCGCGGAGGCCCCACCTGCTGTTAACATCTTGGTGCCAGATACTACAGCATGCTGAATGGCACAGGGTTGATGATCCAAATGCAATATTTAATAGGGTAATCCAAAGATGTAATCCACAGGCAAGAGGTCACACTTAAGGACAAACAACGGGCAGAGAATCAAAAATCAAGAGGCAGGAAACTGTTCAGAATTGCGAGGAAACCATCCCCCCATCCCCACACTCCCACACTCCCACACTAAACAACATTTTTGTTTCTTTTTTTGTTTGTATGTTTTTAGGATATTGTGATTTAACTTGGAATTAACTTAATATGTAATCAAACTTAATTAAACTTAAATATTTGATAAACTATTTTGAAGTATGTTTCTATTTCAGATGATGGCAGAGTTTTACCAAAGGAGAATACAGTTGTGTTAAAACCTCATCCACCCAAATGTAAGGAAAAAAAAAACATGTTCTTTTTTTTATATTCATAGAATAGACCACATAACTATTACCCAATCTATTAGATCTCTCATCTGTCATCCATTCTGTTTTGTACTTACAGATACATCATTCTCCAATATTCATCATCTGGACAAGGGTTTGTATAATATAAAAGTATGCGTTTATGGATAAATACATCATCCCAAAGAAATTAATAAATACGTCTCTCTCTCTCTCTCTCTCTCTCTCTCTTCTCTGCAGGCAAAACAGGAATTTCAAGTTGTCTTTCTCAACACTGTAAGTGTTTTTTTTTTTCATGTTTATTTATACCTGCAACTGTCAGAAATGCTGAATCTGTATGTGGCTCGAATTGCAATTTCCTGCAGAGTTTAGCTCCAACCTTGATCAAACTCCCCCACCTACAATCCCTGCCAGACATGAGACTCGAATATGCGGCCTTTGGGTTACAAGTATAACTCTAATCTTTAGGCCATGACTGCCCCAACAATCACTTCATTTTAATTATTCAGTTAATCAACCTTGATTAGCTTAATCAGGTGTGCCAGATTAGGGTTGGAACTAAACTCTGCAGAAGAGTGGACTTTGAAAACCAGTGTGGAAAATATCTAGTCTATGTGGCTATTATTTGTGCAGCGGAGGATTCGCTGCAGGAGTCCCAGCTTCCAAGCGTATCACGGCCTCTTGAAGGTATTTTACTCAAATTCACCATATTATATTTATTGTAATTATTGACTATTCTAGTTAGAGTGAAATTTTGTTTTTATGCCACAGTTGCTTCACAGCTCCTCATAGAAGAGCCTCAATATTCTGACTCAGCAACAAAGAGTAAGTCAAGTTTTGATTTTTCACACTAAAATTATACTGTACATTCAAGGAGCAATCTGCAATATCGCTTCACAGGCTATCGCACAAAAGTCTTACAAAAGCTCCAAGAGATTGTCCAGAACCAGCAAGACATCCTGGCTATGCAGAGACGGATACTGGCTGCTGCAGCTGTGACAATGACAGAGGACGACGTGGAATTCCTGGAAAATGGGCCATGCCAAACTGTGGAGGAACTGCAGATCCTTGACAGAGAATTGGAAAACAAAGAAAAAAGGGCCAAGATGGTAATACATATGCAGGACACTTAAATGCACCTACATTTAACACGGGTTGCACGACTGATCGAATGCGATTTTCATGCTTGTCAGTGAAGCACGGCTCTGTGATCAGTAGTAAATCTCCATCCGAAGCCCAGAGGGTGCTCTTGTGCTGAAACTCCACGCAGAGCGAATTCATAATCGCATGATTAAATTGGTCTGTGATTATGAAAGCTGTTTTGCACAGCTTGTCAGTAGGGTTGGGTATCATTTGAATTTGATTGATTTGGATCCTTATTCTGCTTATTGATTACAGTTCTTAATGATTCCTAGTTTCGATTCCAGTAACATAAAAAAGTGTATTAAAAGTTAAAAAGTCAATCATTTTTATTCTGTATTTTTACAAAAATTTCTGTACTATTGCTTCTGGAACTATTGCTTATGATTTTAACAAAAAATACCCAGCAAAAACAACTAGAGTAACATAAACTTTAAACATTAAATTGTTAAAGACAAGTAAACAGTCGTTAACATAGAAACAAGCAAATATATTAACAATAGCATAAATTAATAATACGGTAACGCATAGCTGCCACATAATTTAGTTAGTATTCTGTTATAAAGAAGTGATGAAGGCTATGTCGATTAACAATGCAATATAAATATACTTTATTATAATGAAAATTATAATAAGAAGAACTCAGATAAACCATTTATTGCCGTAGTCGTGTGTTTATTAGTCATGTTGAGTCAATAAAAGCAGTTAAATCTTGAGTTTATTCAACTACCACTGTAAGGATTTCCTGGAACTATGTGCATTAAACAGGGCTCGAAATTATGAGCATTTTGGTCGCATATGCTCCCAAAATTTAATCTGCGCGACCTCAAAATATATTTGGAAGTCTTTGTGCGAGTGCGAGAAATTGTTGTGGTGCGACTTGTTTTCATTTCTTTACAAAATTTTCGCTAGCCTAACTACTGCCCAAACTGCTGTGAGCTGATACAGTGACGGTTTCGCCGTTTTCTCCAACATTACATAACTAATTAAACTCGATCTGTACGTTCTTAACTTTAATGCAGAATTTAGATATTAGCCGTCAATCACTCCCTGTCACTGACACTGCGCTCCGCTGAAACTCGGAACCGGCCGTTTTTTTCTCTCTCTCTCAACCAACCTCTGTTTCTGATTTGTAAAAACTACATTGCAGTTAGGGGTGTGTGATATGACGATTTTTGATTGTGGACAAATAAAATCTCTCCAAAATCTGATTTTGAAGAAATATACTATATTTCGTGCTACAGCGCACATTCTGTCAGACGCAATTCTGGCGCCTCTGTCTCAATATACTGTACAACGCGGCATACATTCACATCAAATCATAACTCAGCTTCAGAGTTTCACTCACGCAGGGGCGTAATTTCCACTGGGGACAGACTTTTCAAAATCCCGCCACTTTCAAATTGTTTTGTTAAATTAATGTCTTGTATTATAGAATGCACGCTCAGCACCGCCGAGAGTTTAGCGCCATCGTTAAAACGAAACCGAAAGTAAAACGCGCGCGCATTCAAAAGCAATTTTAATACCCACATTTAGAGAGCAACTCCCCAATATGCGCAAATTAGGCTACACAACATATCTAGGCTGTAGGCTATAAGTTGTGTAGTTGTATTTAATGCCACCTTAATATTCATTTGGTGCTCCTACATTTTTTTTTTTGCACCAGTGCTACCAAGTCAAAAAGTTAATTTCGAGCCCTGTTAAAGGAGAAATCCACTTCCAGAACAACAATTTACAGATATTGTACTCACTCCCTTGTACTGTGCCCCGATTTTGAACTTCCAAAATGTAGTTTAAATGCGGCTTCAAACAATCCCAAATGCGGTTGTAAACGATCCCAGCCGAGAAAGAAGGGTCTTATCTAGCAAAACAATTGGTTATTTTCATTGAAAAATACACTGTAAATACTTTTTAATCTCAAACGCTCGTCTTGTCTTTCTCTCCCTGAACTCTGTGTATTCTGACTCAAGACAGTTAGGGTATGTCGAAAAACTCCAATCGTACTTTCTCTCTCAACTTCAAAAAATCATTTCAAAATCATCCTACATCTCTGCAGAAGTTCTGACCCAGTCTTTGCAAAGTGAACATGCAAAGAAGAACAAACACCCTTAACAAAAAAAGGTAAAACAGTGACAAAGGACGATTTTGAAGTTGAGGGAGAACATGAGATGGGAGTTTTTCGATTTGACATACCATACCTGTTTGAAAAACAGTCCAAACAGAGTAAGACAAGACGAGCGTTTGGCATTAAAAAGTATATAAATTGTATCATTTTTATTAAAATAACCGATCATTTCACTAGATAAGATCCTTCTTCCTCGGCTGGGATCATTCACAACTGCTTTTGGGATCGTTTGAAGCCGCACTGAAACTGCATTTTGGAAGTTCAAAATCGGGGGAATATATCAGTCCATATGGAGAAAAATGCTGAAATGTTTTCCTCAAAAAACAATTTTTTTACAACTGAAGAAAGAAAGACATGAACATCTTGGATGACAAGGGGATGAGTATATTATTTGTAAATTGTTGTTTTGGAAGTGGACTTCTCCTTTAAAACAGAGAGAAACGCTGGCACAAATTTGAATTTAGGCACGCTATATGATAACTCTATATGTAAATACAACAATATAAAAAAACAGCGTTCAAGCTTTATACTGATGCTAAAAAGATGATTATGGGAAAACCGAACCTCATCAATAGGGACATCATGGTGGAGAAAAAAATCGGGGTGACTGAAAAAAAATTGGGGTGGGAGGTAAAAAAAAAAAAATAAAAAATTTGCATTCTCTCGCAAAACATTTGCCTTCTCTCGCAAAGATATTTGGGTAACACTTTACAATAGGTGTGCACAATTATGCATTAATTCATGCTTAATTAATGCACAGATAATCACGAGTTAATGTATAATTCATGAAAAACTAAACCATTTATTAATGATTACTACATCAACAACTAATGAACATTCTATATGATTCATAGAATAAGTAACCAATAAAATGTTATTAATGTGTTAATTTGTTAATTACCACAGTAGTCAAAGCTATGTACTTCCACTTCCAGTTTTCTGCTTTAAATACTCATTAGCTAATGATTTGCAAATGTATCATTATGTTTTGACTTTACTTGCTGAGGCACAGAACTATTAACTAATTGTTAAGTAATATGTCACTGTGGTTATGGATATAGAATTAGTTACTCATGTGCTTCAATAAGTTGGAGCCATGCAGTTTCATGGGTTGAAGCCATGCATTTTAACTTCCAGTTAATTAATCATTAGCTAATGATTTGCAAAGATGTCATTGTTATATAACTTTACTTGTTGAGGCACATGACTAACACAATGACACATTACTTAACAATTAGTTAATAGTTCTGTGCCTCAACAAGTAAAGTCATAACATAATGATATCTTTGCAAATCATTAGCTAATGATTAATTAAAGCAGACAACTGGAAGATGAAATGCGTGGCTTCAACCCATGAATAATTAACACATGGTAATTAACACATGAATTTACACTATTAGTTAATAACAAGTTATTAGGGAATTATTGCATTATGACACATTTAACTAATAACAATTTATTGATTACTTAATCTATGAATCATACAGAATGTTCATTTGTTGCTGATGAAGTAATTATTAATAAATGGTTTAGTTTTTCATGAGTTATATATTATCTCATGATTATCTCTGCATTAGTTAAGCATGAATTAATGCATATTTGTGCACCCCTATTGTAAAGTGTTACCGATATTTGTGTTCCCTCAAGAAACTTTGCATTTTCTCACAAAGATATTTGCATTCTCTCGCAAAACCAGAGTTCGGACAAACACTTCCTGCTTGCTTTACAGCTTACAGTGGTTCATACATCTCTGTACGTTCACAACGGAGCGGTTCATAGACACTTAAAATGCTTAAACACTCGAGAACCAGTACACACCTTATAAATAAAGCATACAGAAAAGCAGAATAGCGCAGAATGTGAATCCCCCATAGAAAGAAAAGGCTTAATTAATGGAATAAATAGAATATACAAAGTTTATTAATATAAATTAAACATAGGAAAGCACATAAGCCCAGAATATGAACAGAAAGCACTAAATTGCACATTAAGGGAATTCCTCCCATAAAGAATAGGTTTAATGAGATGATGATAAAAATACCAAATATGCTATAGAAATTATTAAAATATTCTTTGTAGGCAAGCAGATGCTGAATTTCATGATGAAGTGTTTTCTTCCCCACAGAAAAACACACTTTGGTAACACTTTATAATAACGTTCAGTTGTAAGTAATTTATAAGCAATTAGTTAATGATGAACTAAACATTTATAAAAGATTAGTAAGTGATATGCTAATAATTTCTGTATATTTTGTTAATTCATTTACAAGTAATTTACAAGTAATTAGTTAATAATTAACTAATCATTTACAAAAAATGATTATGCATTCATAAACGATTAATAAGTGATATGTTAGTATTTTTATCTATGCTTTGTAGATTAAGTTATAAATCATTTACAAGTGATTAGATAATGATGAACTAATAATTTACAAAACATCACTATACGTTCACAAATGATGAAGTAATATGCTAACAATTTATGAATCTGTCGTAAGTTATCTTTAAAAAAACAGAATATCATGAAATAATCAAACAGATCCTTAGTCACTGGTTAATAAGTTACTAGTTAATATGTTATTAATCAATTATAAATAATTGAAATGTCAATCATTTAAATGTTTATCCTTCATTGAAGATCACATCATGAATAAATCATTCACAAATCTTTCTGCATCCCCTAATCTAAAGTGTAAACAATTCATCAGTTGTAAATTTTTTACTCATCATTCGTAGATCTTTCCCCCCAGTGTATATACACACACAACCTGTAACTAGCAGGTTTGTAAAACATTTACAACTGATGAATAGTTTACACTTTAGATTTGGGGATGCAGAAATATTTGTAAATGATTTATTCATGTGTTTATACAACAGGTTTTGAATATGTGTTGTGTGTACTGCAATGTAAGGGCTTACTGGTGAGGGTAAAGATGGTAAACACATGGAGTATTTTAGCGCTGTGCACCTGATGTGATCTTCAGTGGAGGGTAAAACTGGTTCACATTATCACTAGATCCCACACACTCCACACAGAACACAAGTCTGTGCTGATGAGAGAAAGGGTTTACACGGTTATTCACTTGACAGCAAATAATTTATTATTATTTTAAAAAATAAAATAGTTTTAGAATAATTGCATTTTTGTGCTTTTCAACATATCACTTATTAATCATTTATAAACACATAGTCATGTTTTGTAAATGATTAGCTCATCATTAACTAAGTACTTGTAAGTTAACTTGTAATTGACTTGTAAATGGATTAACAAAACATACACAAATTGTTAGCATATCACTTATTAATCATTTGTCAATGTTTTGTAAATAATTATTTCATCATTAACTAATCACTTATAAATGACTTACAACTGAACGTTATTATAAAGTGTTACCCGCACTTTACGTGGCTTAATATAAAAAATAAAAAGGCCAAATTTTATTCAGAATAAATAGGCCTACTATGTACATAGGCAAGCAACACAGTAATCCATTAAGTCATGTTATGAGTTTTTAATGTTTTTCTATGGGGAAAAAATACGTGAAACTTTGAGCATTCCGTTCATATTCTGGGCTCGTCTGCTTTTCTGTGTGTCATATGTTTGAGAACTGAACTCTGCACCAGATTTGGGCTGCGTTTCCCGATAACACTGTCTCTTAGCGCGCTACGAAGACTCTAAAGGTATATCTTAACTATAGGTGTACCTTTTCTAGGCGTGTACCCCCGAACTATACTTTAGGAGGTTGCTTAAGAGGTTGCACATTCTTACGTGTGACGTTACCGGGTGCTATCCATGGCAGTGGTGCTGAATTGTTTGATATCGATGGCTCAAAAATAGATTATTCAGTCTATGCAGGGTCTGCTTCAGTGCGTTATGTCAGAAAGCGTTATTCTTTATAAAATAAATGTTAATTTTAAATAAAGACATGTCCCGCTTTGCAGTGAATTTGCATAAAACTTTGCAACATGCATCACGTCAGGAAAGAAACCAAAAAAGAAAAATATATGCCCTGACCACCTCCCAGTGGTCACCACATAAAATACAAGGGGAAACAAACCTATATGAGACATTGCTTAATAATTTAACAGCTTTTAACAAAGGGAAAACAAAAACATACATAGCCTACACAAGTTCAACAGAAAAACATTCTGGAACGAGTGCTTTCCAACAATAAGCACTTCAGAATTAGCTGAAAATGCATTTATCAGGACCCATGGGATCTTTAAAAAATTATCCAAATTGCAAACTATATCCAACCTTAAACATTTTACATAATTGTGAGCCAGCAACCTCATGCCCAAACATATCATTAATTGCCTGTATGACCAACAAGATCTAAAAGCATGCTGATTATTTTATTTTTATTTTTTTTGGCTGAATTTTGTTTATTTATTTATTTTAGCTTATGCGCAGTCGAACACGTAGCCTTTTTTTAAAGTATACTCCATTTGATGTTGTGTGCGAACATGGACGGTCCATAAATGTGCTTTACAAAGCTTCATCCATGTCCAGTGTCTGCTTTATTTTTTCCACGTTAAGTTATGACTGATATCTGATATTTCTAAGGCGCCACCGCACTTTGCTTTTGCACAGCTATTCCCTGTATCACTGCAGTTTGACCAAACTCCCCACCACAATCATTCCCTTTAAATAAGCCTTTACTGCCTACTGGTTTGCCAGGTGTCGTGCCTTTGGATAATGTGTCCAAATAAAAAAAAAAGCTAACGGCCATCAGTGTAATGTGATGTAATGTTTTTATTATTATTATTATTATTATTATTATTAAAACATTTCAGTTAGCCTAATTCAACACTGGGCGTATTACAACTTACGAATTACAGTGGGGCAAAAAAGTATTTAGTCAGCCACCAATTGTGCAAGTTCTCCCACTTAAAAAGATGAGAGAGGCCTGTAATTTTCATCATAGGTATACCTCAACTATGAGAGACAAAATGAGAAAAAAAAATCCAGAAAATCATACTGTCTGATTTTTTAAGAATTTATTTGCAAATTATGGTGGAAAATAAGTATTTGGTCAATAACAAAAGTTCATCTCAGTACTTTGTTATATACCCTTTGTTGGCAATGACAGAGGTCAAACGTTTTCTGTAAGTCTTCACAAGGTTTTCACACACTGTTGCTGGTATTTTGGCCCATTCCTCCATACAGATCTCCTCTAGAGCAGTGATGTTTTGGGGCTGTCGCTGGGCAACACGGACTTTCAACTCCCTCCAAAGATTTTCTATGGGGTTGAGATCTGGAGACTGGCTAGGCCACTTCAGGACCTTGAAATGCTTCTTACGAAGCCACTCCTTCGTTGCCTGGGCGGTGTGTTTGGGATCATTGTCATGCTGAAAGACCCAGCCACGTTTCATCTTCAATACCCTTGCTGATGAAAGGAGGTTTTCACTCAAAATCTGACGATACATGGCCCCATTCATTCTTTCCTTTACACGGATCAGTCGTCCTGGTCCCTTTGCAGAAAAACAGCCCCAAAGCATGATGTTTCCACCCCCATGCTTCACAGTAGGTATGGTGTTCTTTGGATGCAACTCAGCATTCTTTCTCCTCCAAACACGACGAGTAGAGTTTTTACCAAAAAGTTCTATTTTGGTTTCATCTGACCATATGACATTCTCCCAGTCCTCTTCTGGATCATCCAAATGCTCTCTAGCAAACTTCAGACGGGCCTGGACATGTACTGGCTTAAGCAGGGGGACACGTCTGGCACTGCAGGATTTGAGTCCCTGGCGGCGTAGTGTGTTACTGATGGTAGCCTTTGTTACTTTGGTCCCAGCTCTCTGCAGGTCATTCACTAGGTCCCCCCGTGTGGTTCTGGGATTTTTGCTCACCGTTCTTGTGATCATTTTGACCCCACGGGGTGAGATCTTGCATGGAGCCCCAGATCGAGGGAGATTATCAGTGGTATGTCTTCCATTTTCTAATAATTGCGCCCACAGTTGATTTCTTCACACCAAGCTGCTTACCTATTGCAGATTCAGTCTTCCCAGCCTGGTGCAGGTCTACAATTTTGTTTCTGGTGTCCTTTGACATAGTGGAGTTTGGAGTGTGACTGTTTGAGGTTGTGGACAGGTGTCTTTTATACTGATAACGAGTTCAAACAGGTGCCATTAATACAGGTAACGAGTGGAGGACAGAGGAGCCTCTTACAGAAGAAGTTACAGGTCTGTGAGAGCCAGAAATCTTGCTTGTTTGTAGGTGATCAAATACTTATTTTCCACCATAATTTGCAAATAAATTCTTTAAAAATCAGACAATGTGATTTTCTGGATTTTTTTTCTCATTTTGTCTCTCATAGTTAAGGTATACCTATGATGAAAATTACAGGCCTCTCTCATCTTTTTAAGTGGGAGAACTTGCACAATTGGTGGCTGACTAAATACTTTTTTGCCCCACTGTATATACGTATAGACTGAGATATAAAGAAATGTGAACTGTAAAATGTGATAAGGTACATCTAAGATTGGTCGAGACCAACCTTACAAAAGTATGACTTACAGAAGGTAAACTTAACTAAGAACGTTTCGGGAAACATGTATAATCGATAAGGTACAGCTTAAGGTGTAACATAGGAACGTCGTAGCGTTAAGAAGGTTTCGGGAAATGCAGCCCTGGTCTTTTTATATTATGGTCATAGTTCATTAGCCTACCTTAAGCGTTTTTTATAATGGGTTTTTATGGGGAGAAAAAGCTTAATGTGCATTAGCATGTTGCATTCATCTGCTTTATTAATATTAATAAGGTCATTAATATTTTAATTTTATTAGTGTTAATAGTATTTATTAATACCGAATTTGGGCCTCCAGTGTCATTGTTTTAATACATTAAGCCCATAGGCGGAGGGTGAACCAATTCCAGGGTAAGGCTAAAGCAGCCAAATCTTAAGCATGCAAATATCATAAACCCATCTCTTAAGGCAAGAACGAGATATGGATGTCAGGCTAATAAAATATTTTTAATGGGACTGCTGCTGAAGTTACTGCAGGAGGGATAATAGAAATACACTGTTTTAAATGAACTTTAATGTAATGGTTTTATGCACTCAGACCCAGAGGATATGACTTGTTTAAGATCATCAGATCAAATTAAATTATAACACCAAATCGAAATATGAACAAAAAGAAAAAAAGATAAATGACAAACGGATTGATTATTATTATTATTATTATTATTATTATTTTGTTGTGTGTGGAAAACGGAAAAAGCTAAAAAAGAGCTTTTGCTTTTATATTTGTCCGTGAGCGGCCCTGAAATGCCACTTTTTAACTTAGCTGTAACTGAGACGCTGAGGCGGCGTTAGAATCCATGTGCGGAAGTTTATTAATCACAGCAGCAAACATAAACGTGTAAACAGGCAGAGGGTCAATAACAAAAGAGCAGTCCAATCTTTAAACAGTCCAATGGGCAATCCGTGTATCGTAAGTGAGTAACCAGGCGATAGATCAAACCTTGAAATCAGTCCACACAAGCAAACAATCCAGATAGGGGTAAATCCAAGAAATCAGTAGTCCAAGAACGAGGCAGAATCATACACGTGCAATCAAACAGAAATAATCAGGAAAACGCTCGGTAAGGCAGGTAAACTGGCAATACTTCACAATGTGCAAGCACATGGTCACAGCTTAAGTACTCTCAAACAGGAAGTGAGTGAGAAAGCAGCAGAGGGGGCGCGCAGTCAGTACTCGGGTGATGGCTCCCTCTGCTGGCTTGGCATTACATTAGCCTGTATTTACTGTGTGTTCTATCATGCAGAATAAGAGTTCTGATTTACCACTCTGCAAAGTAGTCACAATAACGTTTCTTTATACTGTTAGGCTATATGTGACCCTGAATCACAAAACCAGTCATAAGGGTAATTTTGTCAAAATTGAGATTACATCGTATGAAAGCTGAATAAATAAGCTTTCCACTGATGTATGGTTTGTTAGGTTAGGACAATATTTGGTCGAGATATAACTATTTGAAAATCTGGAATCTGAGGGTGCAAAAAAATCTAAATATTGAGAAAATTGCCTTTAAAGTTCTTCCAATATTGTTCTTAACAATGTATATGACTAATCAAAAAATAAGTTTTCAGTAGGAATTTCACAAAATATCTTTATGGAACATGATCTTTACTTAATTTCCTGATGATTTTTGCCATAAAAGAAAAATCAATAATTTTGACCCATACAATGTATTTCTGGCTATTGCTACAAAAAATCCCCAGCGACTTAATACTGGTTTTGTGGTCCAGGGTCACATATTTCTTGCAAATATACATCTCACATAAAGGGCAACACTTCTTGGTTCGGCGGCGCGATCTTACATTGCTTTTGTAAAATAACAGGGTGCACTTTCTGCCGCACATTATGTCTAGACAGCTTGAAAGGTCTGCTTAAATAAAACAAATTTGTGTTGATTTAATTCATATAAATGAACAAGTCAACAAGTGGTACATAGGCCTACAGTCTTTCCCTTATCTGTATATATTGATTCAGCTAAAGATTATATAATATATAATCAATAATATATAATCAGACTAAATTATCAAGGCTACTGAGCATGTGAAACAAATATTAAAACTTGTTTTTTTTACCCACGAACAAACAATACTTTGTTTTTCCATTTCTCAAACAAAAGGAAAAAATAATAATAATAAAATAATAATTAGAATGAGAATAAGCATTTTAGAATGTCTCAAAACCATGCCTTAAACTAAGCACTGGCTATAGGCTATTTTTTTTATACTTGAGTCCAAATAAATAAATAAATAAATCTCTATGAACTGCTCCATTGTGAACGTAGAGAGCTGTATGTACCACTGTAAGCTGTAAAGTGAACAGGAAGTGGTTTTGTGAGGGAACGCAAACATCTTTGCAAGAGAACGCAAACATTTTGCGAGGGAACACAAAGTTTCTTAAGGGAACGCAAAAAAATTTCCTCCCACCACAAATTTTTTTCACATTTTCTTTTCACCACAATGTCCCTTTAAGGGCTCCGTACCATAACTATTCTTACTAGTAAAAATGGCATTTCTAGATATCTAGAAAGTGTATATATAGTAGTATATATAATAAGTATATTTACTAGTTAAAATATTATTTTAGATACAGGTATCAGTAATTTTATTTTCACTAGTTGCAAGGGCAATTTAATATATCAACTGCCTTTGTTGATATCAATAATTACTTTGTTACTAATAAAAATGTGAATTATTGATATCAAGAATTCATTTTCACTAGTTGAAATGTTAATACTTGACATTACATACTTGCAATTATATTTTAACATGGTATATTTGTTATTTCTGATATCTGGAAATGTATTTCTATTTCTCTATCAACAATTGGCAAAGTAATTTCTGATATCTAAAATGACTTTTGTTACTAGTAACAATCACATTCATGATATCAGAAATTAACATTGTCACTAGTGACAATTAAATTGCTGATATCAAGAATTAAATTTGAATGGCAGGCTATGTATGGCAAGTCGCTTTGACTTTTATTCATTCTTAGGATATGAATTCTTGATATCAACAATTAAATTTTCACTAGTTAAAATGTTAATTCTTGATATCAGGAATTGGATTACTACTAGTGACAACTGCTATTTTGGCTATCTGCAAACTAGCAACAATTTTAATTCTTGATATCAACAATGACGTCATCACTCGCAGAAATCAAATTCTTCATATGAGCAATTAAATTTCAACTAGTATAAATTATAATTCTTGATATCTTGGGAATTGCAATAGGCAAGCCGTTTTGACTTTTATTCTTTCACAGGATATGAATTCTGGATATCAACTATTTAATTTTCACTAGTTAAAATGCTAATTTGCTAATTTGGCTGCCATTCAAATTTAATTGTTGATATTAACAATTAATTTCTTACTAGCTGAAATTACAATTTCACATATCAGAAATACAGTTCTTACTAGTAAAAAACATTTTTTTATTTGTTGATATCAACAATTTAATTGTCACTAGTGACAATGCTAATTTCTGATATCATGAATGTGATTGTTACTAGTAATAAAAGTCATTTTAGATATCAAAAATTACTCTTCTAATTGTTGATATCAGAAATACATTTTCAGATATCAGAAATAACAAATGCAACATGTTGAAATATAACTACAGATATCAAGAATTAACATTTTAACTAACTAGTAACAATTACATTTGTGATATCAAGAATCCACAGTTTTACTAGTAAGTAACAAGTAATTAGTGATATCAGCAAAGGCAGTTGATATCTGAAATTGCCCTTGCAACTAGTGAAAACAGAATTACTGATATCTTCAATATTTTAACCAGTAAAAAAAACTTTAACAGTTATATAGAAAGTTAGTTTAAAATTTGATTCAATGAATACAATAAATTCTATTTACACTAAGCGAAAATAACATATTTACACCATTTAATAATAGGAGTATTTTCCTGCAGTAATAGTAGTTTAATGGTAAATAGTTTTAATAGTAGTAATAGCTGTTTATACTACTTGGTGTAAATATCTGCACCTCAGTAGGTATATTATATTGTAGTAGGCTACAGTATAAGACATTATACAGTAATAACGTACTGAATGTAATTTATAATAGTTTTTGTTAAAATTATTAAATGCCCCTATAACTAACCCCAACCTTAAACAATAATCACACGTTATTTTCCATTTTTCGATTATTTCCTTTATTTTAATTAAAAAATAAATGCCTTACTGATGTGATATGGGATGTGAAAAGGGAGAAAAATGAGTTTGGCAGAAGGCAGAATCGAACTCTGGTCTATCGCATCAAAAACAATTGCTTTGAGCTTTACTACCTGCACCACTGGGGCTGATAGTTACAAGGTGTGTTTGGTAGTATTGTCTAACACTACCCAATAGCTGCAGATGTGTAATTGCATTTTTTCTGATGTGGACTTTTAGACCTGCACTCTCAGACAACAGCACTTCCGCAAGTCAATTGCAGTCTTTTTTATTTTTTATTTTATTTTATTTATTTGTTTTTTTTTCTCTCAACATTTTACAACAGTATCCAGGTGGTGAAGACAAGAAAAAAGAAACTAAATTCCGTCACTCACAATCGCCACTTGCACTCTCAGCTACCTGCGGCGTCACTTGCAATCCACACAAATCGTGCTTGTTGCCAATAGAGACAAGACGCTGTGGTGGTTAAAAGATTCAAACTAATTTAATAGCATATCGTACAGAGTCGTGCAAGTCATCTGTAGGAGATAAAGACAAGACCTGCAAATCCCTGGCCACAGAACAGCAGAATATGAATGCAATGCACAAAGTCTCTCATTAAGTGTTTCCTCCCGTTAAAACCATTAACGCTTGATGTATTAAGATAGTGCTATTAAAAGATAAAATTCGATATACAGTTTATTAATATAATGTATATGTAGGCTATACCATGTTTTCCTCTGCAAAACGTGGCATAATGTGGCGTAACGGATAAAGATGATAAAGACTAAACTCAATATGCTCCTATTCATTATTAAAACAACTACACAAAACAGGTGAGACCAGAATAAATGCAATGCCATGTATATTCACTTTTTCCCATATATAATAATCTCTACAGCCCCTTTATATCGTTGTTTTTTTTTTTATATTGATTTTTTTATGGGAGGAAAACGTCTATTTAACGCATTGCGTTCTGGGCTCGTCTGCTTGCCTATACAGAGTTGGTCCTTTTAATATCACTTAATGCATTTCTTATTGCACGTCCATTTCTGCTGGTATATAATTTGTCAACAGTAAGGTTTATACTGAATTTGGTCTTTATCATCTTGGTCCGTTTTGCCACATTAAGCGTTTGCTGGGCAAGTATAAAAGTGAAAGTTTGCACATTGTGGTCATGGCCATATGCTTGCTTAAAGTACATGAAATTAATAAACTACATAACAAATTTGATCTATTAATGGCACTTAATGTATCCTAAAACATTTAGCCATACCAAGTGTTAACAGATTTCTACGAGAGACTTTGTGCATTGCATTCATATTTTGCTGTTCTGTGGCCACGGATTTCCGGGTCTTGTCTTTATCTCCTACAGATTACTTGCAGCACCCTGCATGTTTTGCTATTAAATTAGTTTAATCACATTCGTTTAATCACCACCACAGCATCTTGCCTCCATTGGCAACACGCACAATTTGTGTGGATCGCAAGTGACGTCCCAGGTAGCAAGTGGCGATTGCGAGTGACATTGTAATTTAGTTTCTTTTTTTCTTGTCTTCACCACCTGGCTACTGTTGTAAAATGTTGAGAGATTTAATTAAAAAAATATACAGATATATAAAATAAATAAAAATAACATAGACTGCAAGTGATGTCACTTCCAGAAGTGCCGTTGTCTGAGAGTGCTGGTCTGAGAGTGCAGGTCTTGTAAATGCAAGTGCATGTCTGCAGCCAGACCCTTCTCAACACTACCACACGTTTGTAGGTGGAGCTAGTGTAAATAGCCTCTGCCTAAATGAAAACAAAATAATTATTCAAAATACAAGAGAATTGTGTTTTGTTTTCATGAGAGGGCCGTCAAATTTGCCGTTCTTTTTTGGGCTCTGTACTTTGTCATCTATCCGCCATAAACATTCATAAGGGATGGCACTGTTCATTAAATTATGCACATATCCAAAAAGTAATTCATGATATCAGAAATAACAACTTTTGCTAGTGAAAATGTAATTTTAACATGTAAGAATTAAGTTACAGATATCAAGAAGTATGTTTACTACTAGTTGTAATTTCATTTTCGATATCATAAATGTATTTTGTGAGTGATGACGTCACTTTTGATTTTAAGAATTCGTGTCGGTATTAGTGGAAATGTGATTACTGACCTATCAACAATTCAATTGTTGATATCAACAATTAATGTTTAAATGTTAAAAGGACGACAAAACTATTACAGATACCAAAAAGCATTTCTTACTAGTTAACATTCTAAATGCACATATCAGTTTTGTGTTTCTTACTAGTAGAAATATGTTTGATATCAGTAATTACATTTTTACTAGTAAAAATGTGAATTCTTGATATAAATAATTCATTGTCACTAGTTGGAATGTTAATTCTTGATATCTTTAATTGTATTTCAACATGTTACATTTATTATTTCTGATATCAGAAAATGTATTTCTGATAATAACAACTGGCAGAATAATTTCTGATATCTAAAATGACTTCTGTTACTAGTAACAATCACATTTATGATATCAGAAATTAATGTCACTAGTGACAATTAAATTGTTGATATCAAGAACAGACGTCTGTACTAGTAACCATGTGATTGCTGATATTAAAAATAAAGGTTTTTACTAGTAAGAATTGTATTTCTGATATGTGAAATTGTAATTTCAACTAGTAAAAATGTAATTGTTGATATCAAGAATTCATATCCTGAGAACTAATACAAGTCAAAATGGCTTGCCATAGAACCTTGCTTCTATGGCAAACCTTGCTATTTAATTAATCGTGGAGCTCTAGGTGGTAAGTGACCTTGGAGCAAAATAACAATAGGTGCCATTTACAATCCAGTAGTCTTACAGATATCCTAAACTAAATCTACAGCAGTATAAAAAATAACCAAGGTTTTAGTAAAAAAAAAAAAAAGTATTTCAGCCATGGTGACCTACAGGTGCATCTCAAAAAATCTGAATATCATGAAAAAGTTTATATTTATTTATTTATTTATTTTTTTTGTAACTTTATTTAACTAACTTTATTTAAAAAAATAAAGCTTTTATATATTCTAGATTCATTACTTGTTAGTGATGGGTCATTCTTTAACGATTTGATCATTTTGAACGAATCTTTAATGTGACTCGGGACAAACGAGTTGCCTCGGGGAGTGATTCGTTCAGTAGCACATGCGCAACATCCTATCAGGTTCTGTGCTGGAATTAGTTCACCTGTTTCGAGTCTCCGGGTTTTTGGAGTCGTTCGTTCATCTTATGGGGCTGTCATATGATGAACGAACGACTCAAACCCAAAGACTCGAGAGATGAACTGATCAATTTTTTTTTCGGCTCACACTGCATTGATTAAGCTTATAGGGCTGTCATGTGATGAACGAGTGACTCAAACCTTCCATGGAACGGTGGCAGACAGTGAAGCACTGGAGGATCTGGACCGTGGATCAGTGGCAGACAGTGGAACCCTGGATGACCTGGACCGTGGTGCTGTGGCAGACAGTGGAACCCTGGAGGACCTGGACCGTGGAACAGTAGTAGACTGTGAAACACTGGAGGACCTGGGCCGTGGAACTGCAGCAGACCGTGAAACACTGGAGGGCCTGGGCCGTGGAGCAGTGGCAGACAATGGAACCTTGGAGGACCTGGGCCGTGGAACTGTGGCAGGCAGTGGTACACTGGAGCAGAAGTCCACCATGTTAGATTCCAAGGAACCTGGAGCCATGATAGAGCAGACAGCCATGGCGGGGCAGGCAGAGCAGACAGCCATGGTGGGGCAGGCAGAGGAGGCAGAACAGGGAGCTGTGGCGGGGCAGGCAGAGCAGGAAGCCATGGCGGGGCAGACAGAGCAGACAGGAGCTGTGACTTGGCTTGACTCATGGAGAACAGCTGTGACTTGGCTTGACTCATGGAAAACTACAGCTGTAACTTGACTTGATTCCGAAGGAACAGCTGTAACTTGACGTGGCTCAGGAATCACAGCTGTCACTTGACTTGGCACTGAAAGTGCAGCTCTGACTTGACTTGACACCGGAGGATCAGGCATCACTTGATTTGTTTTGTGTGTGGCAGACATGGTGAGATGAGATTTGGATGAGATGGTGTTGGACTGATGAGGCTCGGGCGTGCCAGCCATCTTGGCCGGGGACTCAGATGGGGCGGCTGTCTTGTGAACAGGCTTGGGGATGGCGGCCATCTTGTGAAACGGCTTGGGGATGGCAGCCATCTTGTGAACAGGCTTGGGGATGGCGGCCATCTTGTGGACTGGCTTGGAGATCGCAGCCATCTTGTGAGCTAGCTGTCGGGGGGTGACCATGACAGGTGCAGACTCTGGACGGGCAGTCGTGGCGTGAGCAGGCCCTGGAGTGGCAGGCATGGCGTGAGCTGGTATGACGTGAGTGGCATGACGTGAGTGGCAGGCGTGGCGTGAGCAGACTTTGAAGCGGCAAACATGGTGTGAGCAGGCTTTGGAGCAAAAGGCGTGACGTGAGCAGGCTTTGAAGTAGCAGACATGACGTAAGCAAGGTTTGGTGTGGTGGGGACTGTAGGATTGCACTCTTCATCTGCAATTCCCACAGTAAAAGGTGAACAAGCTAGCAGCAGTGCAAAGTCAATGTATTGTTCTAGTGTAGCCGAGCATCTATTGTCTGGCATGAAGTTGTACAAATTGTCCATAAGTCCATTGCAAAAAATTCCTTTCAGGGCCACATCATGAAAGTCCACCAAATGGCACAAATTACAAAAATCCTCCACATACTCTTCTATAGCCTGATTACCTTGATGCAGGCAGAGGAGGCGTGATGCTGGGTTCATGGTGATTGTTGGTCGTGTGTTCTGAAAGCCGCTGGATCTTTGGTAGGCGAAGTATTCTGTAACGGGACTCCAGTGAAGCGTGTTAGATCCAGATGCGAGCTTTATTAAACACAGCATAGTCAAGACAGGCAGAGTCGATATCCGAACAAACAGTAATACGTAGGCAAGACAAAAGCAAAATCCAAATAAGCAGGCAGAAGGTCAAAATCCAAGAGAGAGCAGTCCAAAGTGACAAATGAACAAGGCTATGAAACAAGGCAAAACTATGACAATGAAACAAAACCATGGAAATAGCAAAAACAAGGCAATAAAATCAGGAAAAATGCTTGGTAGAGTCCACACAGGCAAAACAATACTTCGCGGGGTCCTCTTTGGCATGGCCCTGCTTATATGGCTGCCAAACAGGAAGTAGCCATAGAAGCAGCAGAGGAAGCGGTAACAGTCAGTCAATGGGTGAGGGCTCCCTCTGCTGGCGTGGCATTACACTGGTAAACTGTTCAAAGGGGTTGATTATATTGTTATTTGCATTCCAGATAGCTTTTGCCCATTGCAGGGCCTTAGGAGGGAAATGAGGAAAGCGACCTTAGCACTTTTGGAGGGAAACTGTTGTGGTTGCATCTGGATGTAAAGATTGATTTGAAGTAAAAAAACGTTACACTCCAGCGAATGTTGCAGGCATGGCCATGGGACTTCCTGAGGCAGACGGTGGCGTTGGTGCTAGTCGTAATGAAGCCTTGAGGGCATTCACCAACTCCGTGAAGAGATCGGATGAGCAGGTCCTTCGGTGCTCATGTTCGGTGTTGGTCTGGTCTTCTGTCACGATGCAACAGGGATGAGACCAGAGGCAGAGCTGAAAGTCCTTGTATGTGTAGAGCGGTGATAGCGAGTCCGTATGGGCAAAACCACGAAGAGTCCAGGTAATTCACGGGAGAGTCCCATAGAAGAAATGAAGAGAGGTCTGGAGCTAGCATAGGGGTTGTGAACGGTGGACCAGACATTGATAGACCGAGGGTGAGAGTATTCTATAGGGCGGGGTTGATTGGGAACAGGTGTGGAGGATCAGAACTCAGGTGACTGAGAACGGGTGGGCAGTGCTACAGGTGACGTGGAAGGTGGAGGTGGCTGTGGTGAATGCCTGACATGAATGCTTACTAGTCATTATTGCAATAATTACTAGTCAGAAATGAAAAGATGATATCAAAAACAGAATAACTACCTCAAAATATCAAAAACAGAATAACTACCAGAATAACTACTATTAATTTGGAGATATTCTCAACCTCATAAAGAACTAGTTAGAATGTATTTGGAGACATCTTTATTTAAACAGATCATTACATAAACATGAATAACTCTTCACCGTCCAGTCAGAGTCCACATGGTAATGCAGTACATTAATTTGCTGAATTAATTTGATTGTTAAGTAGGGCTAACTGGCTTTGTATGCTAATTCGTTACCTTGAAACACAAGGAAATATTGTAAACCAATGAAAGTATAATGACATCTTTCACACCAAATTCACTTCATAACATCAGTCTTTGAAATAAGTTATTTTTTGTGATCTGACATGGTTTCATTTAACAGAATGAGGCAGAAATCATGCCACTTTACATTATTACAGTGATAAAGGCTATGTCTCACTGAACATTTTTGGTCAAATTGTTCAGCCCTACATTGTTTTGTTTTTGTTGTTTATAATAATCATTTTTTGGCCTTTTTTCCAAATAAAGAAAATGTTTGTCTGAAAACCATAAGGTTTGGATTTTGTGTGCTGGTTCATTAATATTCAACATATGATTACCATACTGGGCAGAAATGCAAATTTAAAAAGTACTAGTATCTGTTAAGTTCAGGATATCTTGATCCAAAAATTTACTAGTAACTAAAAAATAAACCTAAAGAATAAGCACTAGTAGCTGATGAATAAGTACTAGTACTTAATGGAAAAGATACTAGTATCTAAAAAATAAGTACTAGTAGCATGAAAATAGATACTAGCACTGCTTTTAGATTAAATGTTAAAACGGCCTGCCATATAGACACTTTTTTTTTTTGCAAATGGCCTCTAAACAACCGTTGGTTGCTGCTTAGGAGAAAGAATATAACCGATGTCGCGATTTTAGCTCAAAGGGAAATGTATATAAATAATTACAATTAATTATGATTAATTACAATTATTTATATCAGCTGCCAGTAGTAACTGTAGCAGAATCGATTTTCCATCAACTAATCTGTAGATCAGTATAATCTTTATATCAACTTTAAGAAACAATATTTTCTTGGTCACAGAAAATAACTTTCGTACCATTTCGTACTTTAAAGTACCATTGCATTAGAGCATGTAGCTCGAATCGGAATCGTAAAGGGACATTAATTTGCAAGGCAGAATCAGAATCAACACTCATGTACTTTGTGCATAAGAGTTTTATTAACGAAGGACTAACACATAACTAATCTAAACAAACAAACACGAAGTCACTCATACATGGGGGAAGGGTCAGTGAGAAGCAGTTAGAGAGAGACAGGGAAATGAAGCTATGAAAAGAGTCAGTTAACCACCTGCGCGAAACCATCAGTGCTGTCTACAGCTTATACTAAACCTCTGTTTTGTTTAGTTAAATGTACTAACTTGCATTGCCTTGGTCGTTGAACAAGTGTCCGAATGCAGTCTCGGGTGAAAGTCTTGATGGTTGGAAGCAGTGGTGGTTTTGGAATTGTGATCACGTTCTTCCGGGTCTGAAGGGTGATGAATTCCAAAGATGTTCTGTCTCGATGGTGACTGGGAGTTTCTTCCCATGTGAAAACTGAAGAAGAACCAAGAGCTGAGAGGGACCCAGCTGAAGTCCTGTGATCTTTGGGGAATGGAAAGACAAGGCCGCAAGGCCTGGCGCACGCTTAGGGAAGTCCTGAAGAGTTCTAGCTCATCTTCTTAGGTTCTCAAAGAACCACTGACTGACTGAGGCGAGTCATGGAGATGAATTCCAGGGTTGAGTGGAAATGTCTGACTCTTTGTGGTCGAGAGCCACAGCTCTGTATGTTGGGGCCTGTCGGTGCCGGCTCAGGCTCCCCGTGGGTTCCTCCACACGGGCAGCAATCAGAAGACATTGCAGGCGAAGAAGACAGTGAAGAGAGAGAGGCAATAAATCGTTTGATGCCTTTAAGCTCTCTGGAGGCTGCGAACCAATGGTAACTTTCACCTTTGGAGGGAAAGTTTACGACTCTTTGTCTGTGAGCCTGGAATTTTGCATATGTAATTTGACTGGGTGTTGATGCAAAACTACTAAGGTTTCTTAAAACACTAACATGTTGCAAAGGTATCAACATATAATATACACCATCATTTAGATGATCAAAATACAAATTCAAAGAGACCAAACATGGCATATGTGGGTTATATGGCTAGTCATCTATCATAACACATGCATAAACAGTAGAAAGACAAATACAAATACAACAGACAAAATTAAAATACAATGCAGTAATACTGTACATAATGATCTGGGCTATGTGTGATAGGAAGGTCAAAGAAAGGTTTGTCTGTGAATGAATAGGAAAGAGTCTATTTCTATAGGCATTGTGTCTTTCCTATGGGCAAATGTAGCATGGGCAAATGTGCATTCCTCTGGGCAATAAAACCTCTTATCAGATCGTTGTCCTGGCAACTGAGCCCTTTTGGGGTGTTAGTTGCTTTGGGGGGTTGTCTCCAGAGCTCCAGCATATAGCTGGCTTGTTGGGTTTAAAGACTATTTGTTAAATGTAACAATTAATGTATGTCTGATTGGTCCAAATGCTACACCGAAACAAACATTACAATTTCCAATTCAGTCTAATAAAAGAAAATTACAAAAATAATAATAATGCAACTGCACCTGTTTAGAAATATTGCTTGATGCAATAATTATCTAAATCAGGGGTGTCAAACTCAGTTCCTGGAGGGCCGCAGCCCTGCAGAGTTTTGTTCCAACCATGCTCCAACACACATACTATGCAGTTTTCAATTAAGCCTGAAGGACTTGATTAGTTGGATCAGGTGTGTTTAATTAGGGTCGCATCTAAACTCTGCAGGGCTGCGGCCCTCCAGGACCGGAGTTTGACAACCCTGATCTAAATAGTCTAGCCCTGGGGTGGCAAACTCCAGTCCTGGAGAGCTGCAGCCCTGCAGAGTACAGCCCTAACCCTGATAAAATCTCACCTGCCTATAACTTTCTAGTAACCCTTCAAACCTTGATTAGCTTGTTCAGATGTGTTTGATTACGGTTAAAGCAAAACTCTGCAGGGCTGCGGCTCTCTGGGACCGACGTTCACCACCCCTGGTCTAGTGTAACTACAAAAAAAACATGACACTTGTTAATAAAAATAATTTTATGTAGGCCTATACATTTAAATGATAGCCTATAGAACAAAGTTTTCTTTCAAATGGATGAAGAACAGGCTATTAGCCTATGTAATTTGCGCAATAAGTGAAATAATGTATGGAAACAATTTTTTGCAATATGTTATGCAACAATTTCTTTCTTGAGAGATGGCGTCATCATGCACACCATTTTATCGGTAAAAAGCCAGTTGGATGGAAACAGGCTGGAGACAGCAAAATTTCGTTACTTTTTTTTTTTTTTTTTTTACACATATTCTCCTTGTCGATAATAGAACATTGCAAAAACCTGGATAGAAACTTGGTTATCGAAACAAACATATGTGTGCCAAATGCATGCCAATAAATATTATTAAAAAATATTTTTAATCCAAACTCTTTAAAGGGGTCATCAGATGCCCATTTTCCACAAGTTGATATGATTCTTTATGGTCTTAATGAAAAATCTATAATATACTTTGGTTAAAAATCCTCAGTGGTTGTGTAAAACAACACACTTTTTACCTTGTCAAAATGAGCTCTGCAAAAATCATCCCATTCTGATGGATTGTTCCTTTAAATGCAAATGAGCTCTGCTCACACGGCCCCTCTCTTCTCTCTGTGGAGTGACTTGCTGCTTTGAGAGATTGTTTACTTTAGCCGCATGTAGCACCTTTAGCCGTGAAACTTGCTAACTAGCATGTTATTAGGAAAGGTGATTGCAGAGATTCATAAAAAAACCTTATACTCACTTCTGCTGTAAGTGAAGCTGGATCACAAATGATTTGCATGAACATAGACGCATTTATGTAAATCGGGAGGCGCTTTCCCTTCACAAGCAAATGTAATCCACTGCATCCACATATGGGATTCTTATTTCTGTGCCCCTGGGAGTACGGTCCCACATATGGGATTTAGAACGTTAGGTGAGGTCACGCAACTGCTAAATTCAAACTACATTTTAGCATGTTGGCTGGTGCTGCGCTTGTCATATTATCACAATTATGCAGTGTTTTCAACTACATAATGTTTATTTTTAGAGATGCACGATATTGGATTTTTGCCCATATCTGATATGCCCATATTTTTTCATCTCATTTTGGCCGATACCGATATATATCATTTTGTTTGGAAAGTTAGTTTTTAACAATAACTTATTTGTTAGGATTAAATAAATAGTAATGAGTGGTTTACATTCAATCCCTTCTTTTTCATCAGTAGGCTAGCATTATTTAAGATCTGAATTTTGTGAATTAAGTTCACTTTTGCTATTTTTTAAGCCGAACTTCGGATGCTTTCACTTTCGAATTCGCAATCTGAATACAACATAACATACAAAAACAAAAAGAAAAGTAGAACTAAACTGGGTGACTGTGAGGGTGCTTTGCGGGACATGAACAGGACATAATTCATTGCTACAACTTCTTAATTCGTTCCTACGATTTATTAATTTATTAATTTGTAAAATGAGGGAACGAATTAATATGAAGTATTAACGAATTGTTAATTTATTCCCACGAAATATTTTATTTCCCACCCGCAATTTATCACAGTAAGAGATACGAAAACATGGATTAAAAGTGAATGACAAGAAAATAAACCTAAGAAATTAAAGGGTGAGACGGTGAGGATTTGGGAAAATAAAAATATTATTAAATTATGTCGCAATTCGTGACCAACTGGCAAAACAGTACACTTTTTTGCACAAGAATACCAACATGTTTACCTTCTCTGGTTTAACAAGCGGTCTTTTACCCTACTCGAAAACCAAATCCTCCGTCCACCATCATTTCCAGAATAGTCGCGTCATTTTTTGCCGTCACCACCTGGCTCCTGCTGACACTACAGATACAAACCAGGCTCTACACCCGAAGCGCTCACAACGAAAACTACTCTTCGAGTGATCTGTGAAATCCTGAATATGCCACGGCTTTGTAACTCTGTAACTCCGGCTGTATGGAGCAGACGCTTCAGCACTGTAGATCAGGCACTCGCACAAATGCGACCACATCAAATTTTAACTTGCACATTTTAAGAAAAAAAATCCAAAATGTGACAGTTTTGATCAGTCTAGAGCCCTGCAATACAAAGGCATTCAACATGGAAAGAAAGTAATAGAAATGTAGTCACTAAGTCATGTTTAATTATAACATGACGCTTTGACAGGGCTGCGGGACAGAACAGGACATAATTATTTTCTACAACTTGTTAATTCGTTCCTACGATTTACTAATTTATTAATTTGTAAAATGAGGGAACCGAATTAAAAAGTCGTATTAACGAATTCTTAATTTATTGCCACGAAATCTTGTATTTCCCACCCGCAGTTTACCACCATAAAAGATACGACAACATGGATTAAAAGTAAATGACAAGAAAATAAACCTGCGAAATTAAAGGGTGAGACGGTGATGATTTGTGAAAAGAAACTATAAATATTATTAAGTTTGTGGCAATTCGTGACCAACCGGGAAAACGGGACACATAGCCACTTATGGCTTTAAATGTATGGGCTCGAACGCCATGAATCCAAAAGCATGGTCGCTACTAACATTTGCCTGCTAACCAATTATTTAACTTATAAAGAATGCTTTGTACCTCACTTGTGCCATAATATTAACGAAAAATGTTTCATATGAGCAACAGTGTGTTTTGCCGTTGCCCCGCCAGAGAAAGAGAATTCACTGACCGCGCGCAGTAATTACTTTTTATTTTAAATGCAGATCATGTCATGTGCAAACATAGCCATTGGGTTTCAAAATACAACAAAGAGCACCATAAAACCATTTAAATTTGCATTTAGCGATCTAGTGACTGGATATGAAACAGGCAACAGTAAATGATCCCAAATGGAACAGCGGCGCGCTTTCTCCTGCTGCCACTGCTGCCACTGCACGTGCTATTGCTACGCATCATTCTGTATGTGCATTCTCAGTTTAAATGCAGCTATCCAAAACAGTGAATCTACTCCTCATTCAGTCAAAACTTTGCTTCAAGAATGAGCCACACTGCTGACATGATCTAATCCCTAGCACACCCTTAGCACATGTGACTTAACATATTCATCTTATCGGCAAGACATATCGGCATAATTTTTCATATCGGGCCGATGCGATATTTACATTTGAAGTCATTATCGGCCGATTCCGATATCAGTCCGATAATATCGTGCATCCCTATTTATTTTATGTTCAGACATTTAAATGCACGTAAGTACAAGTAAAACAATACATTTGGAGTTTGTAAAATACACACGGATGTCTATGGAAGCAGCAATAACAATCTATTCAAGTATAATTTGCCGACGTGTTTGATTCATATCAGATACACATAGTGTAAATAACGATATAATTCACTCTATTTCATTCCCAGTTCACCAGCCACTTACTTGCATGTATTTCGGGAGAAATTGGTGAATTTATGTGCTGTAAATCAAGCTGACAGGACACTCTGAGAGTGGGGGTTCAATATTCAGCTGGCTGGCAGGAGCTGCCACTGACGGGTCACGTGACCTGTCAGTGGTTGGTGGCAGCTGGCAGTCTGAGTCTGACAGGTCACGTGACCTGCCAGTGGGTGGCTTGCTAGCAGCTGGCAGTATGTGCCTCAGCAAGTTTCAGCAACCATAGATTTTCAGCAGATTTTATGTTTTGTGCTTAATTTCTTTTTGTGAACCTGTTCACGTGTTTACTTTTACATGGTTAATGTTTTAGAGAATTTTAGCGCGATTAACTTGTTTAAATGGACGTGATCCCGACCGCTTCAGTCAGCCAGCCACGATCTTGCTCCGAGTCTAACGTGTTCTCTACCACACTCTCTACAAGGAAATATAATATTTCACAATTACTCTTATATTTTTGTGGGTCTTTTTTTTTTTACATGATCGATTTTTAGGGAGGTTTATCCCAAATAAAGTGTTCAAATGGCCATGATTTCAACTAGCAGCTTATTGTCGCTTCCACTGCAGCTGACAGCCGCGAGAGTGCTCCGAGTATAGCGCGTTCTCTACCACTCTTTCTACAAGGAAATATATTATTTCATGATCATTAATATCTTCGTATGGGTTTAGTCTTTTAATTTGCCAACGTTTTATGGAGGTTTCTTACGAATAAAGTGTTCAACTGGCCGCTCAGTCAGTTTAAGCAAAGCGTCAGTAAGCAACCTGGAGGGCCGCAGCCCTGCAGAGTACAGCCCTAACCCTGATAAAATCTCACCTGCCTATAACTTCCTAGTAACCCTTCAAACCTTGATTAGCTTGTTCAGGTGTGTTTGATTAGGGTTACAGCAAAACTCTGCCGGGCTGCAGCTCTCCAGGACCAACATTCTCCACCCCTGGTCTAGCGTAACTACAAAAAAAAACATGACACTTGTTAATAAAAATAATTTCATGTAGGCCTATACATTTAAATAATAGCCTATATAACAAATTTTTCTTTCAAATGGATGAAGAACAGCCTATGTAATTTGCGCAATAAGTGAAATAATGTATGGAAACAATTTTTTGCAATATGTTATGCAACAATTTGTTTCTTTAGGGATGACGTCATCATGCACACCATTTTATCGGTAAAAAGCCAGTTGGATGGAAACAGGCTGGAGTCAGCAAAATTTTGTTATGTTTTTTTTTTTTTTTTACACATATTCTCTTTGTCGATAATAGAACATTGCAAAAACCTGGATAGAAACTTGGTTATTGAAAGATAAAAAGTGCCCAGATGCAAGCACAGATGTAAATCTTACAAAAGGAAAATATTAGTTTTACACCAAGTTGGAGATAAAGCTCTGTAAATATCATTATGGCATGACATGGTTATGCTCACATTGTTGCTAACCCACTGAAACGATGGTCATGCTCCTTAACTGATGTTTCCAAAAACGTTTAATCCGTTGACATTCAGGTAGACACCGTAAGAACTTATAACCCTTTTCAGTGAGGTGCAAAAATCACATTGAGCGAACGCACGCCACAAAGTGCAGGCTGCGTCCTCCACAAAGAGCGCACACACCTGCCAACAGCGGAAATGGAACGCGCTTTATGCAATCACTGATGCGCATTAAGTTTGTATCAAAATAAAAGCCTTCAAGCTACTCAATACAAAAAGATCAATACAATACAAATTTTACAAATTGGCAATCCTTTACACTCCCACCAAATCATGAATCACAATACATGAATGATTTCAAAGTTACAATAACACAGCAATACACTTGTATAAAATGCATAATCAGAAAAAAAAAAAAAAAAAAAAAAAAATTATTTAAAAATTTTCCAATAATAAAACTAACTTCTGAACTGGACGTTCAATTACAGAAGGCTTGCCAAGACATTCTCCATTATTCCCCAAGGTTTTATCACCAAGCTGAACCCTAACTTTCCTCACAAGTCCATCTGAATCTATAGTTGTTTCAAGAATTCTACCCAGAGACCATCTGTACCTAGGTAGGTCATTATCCTTAACAATCACTATGTCCCCTTCTAACAAATTTCTCCTAGGGGTATGCCAGCGTTGTCTAGCAGCAATACTAGAGAGATACTCTTTTCGCCAGCGGCTCCAAAATTGTTCAGCAAGGTATTGAACCTGGCGCCACCTTTTCCTAGCATATACATCTTCTCTGGTAAACTTGCCTGGAGGGGGTAAGGCAATAGTAGATTTCATGGTAAGAAAATGATTAGGCGTTATTGGCTCAAGACTATCTGGATCACTTAAATTGTCAACAGTAAGTGGACGACTGTTCACGATAGACATTTCTTCATAAAGGAATGCTCTTAAAGAGAAATCATCAATTCTTTCTGAAACAGCTGAAAGCGTAGACTGGAGAACACTTTTAACTGTCCTAATCTGTCGTTCCCATACACCTCCTGTATGACTTGCACATGGTGCATTAAAGACAAAGTCACACTGATTCTCAGATAGAAAATAATTCAGCTTCTCA
This sequence comes from Labeo catla, assembly GCA_012976165.1. Classification (NCBI taxonomy): domain Eukaryota; kingdom Metazoa; phylum Chordata; class Actinopteri; order Cypriniformes; family Cyprinidae; genus Labeo; species Labeo catla. The sequence goes on from VONZ01000074.1 coordinate 1,779,022, forward strand.
GTGTCCAGTTCTTTAAAGGCTTCAGTCAACTCATTCCTTGCACCAACAAAGTTGCTTCCCTGATCAGATTTAATTTGCCGGACTGTTCCATGTATGGCAATAAAGCAACGCAAGCCATTAATGAAAGAATCTGTTGATAAAGAATCAAGCATCTCAATGTGAATAGCACGAGAAGAGAGACAAGTAATGATTAATCCATGTCTTTTATACACCTTTCGTCCCTGTTTCACAGAAAACGGGCCGAAACAGTCCATACCACAGTAAGTAAATGGTGGCGAGGGATTCACTCTTTCAGAAGGCAAGTCAGCCATCCTTTGCTCTTCTGTTGGTCGCCTGTGTTTTCTACAGGTAACACAATTACGCACATAAGATGCTACAACACGATTAATGCCTGGGATCCAAAAACCCTTCGAACGAATTTCGTTGATGGTAAACCCTTTACCTTGGTGTTTAACTCTTTCATGACAGTCAGCTATAATTAGTCTTGTAATATGATGGTCTTTAGGGAGAACTGCAGGATGTTTATATAGACTGCAAACAGCAGAATTGCTTAATCGTCCTCCCACCTTAAGCACACCATCATTATCAAGGAATGGATCTAGACTGTACAATTCATTGTGAGATGATAACTGGTTACCTTTGTTTAACACCTTTAATTCATTATGAAACACATGTTTCTGCAGAAGTATAACTATTAGGCACTCTGCCTTTTCTCTTTCCTCAACTGTAGAAAGACTGTTTGATTTATCCTTATTAATTCGTCATTGAATTTGTGCAATTGCTCTAACTACATGGGACCAAGATGAGAACTTGCACAGGCGATTTACAACAGTCCCTTGCTCCACTACCCCAGTGTTAAGAGTTTGAAAACTTCTGACTTCTTCGTCATTTGATAATATTTCAGTAATCTCACTAAAAAAAAGGGGTAATTTCTTTATTCCATAGAAACACTGGTCCTGTAAACCAATTAGACGAAATCAGTTCATCTACAGTGAGACCTCTTGAAACATGATCTGCAGGATTATTTTTTGTTGGAACATATCTCCATTGCTGCAGAACTGTGCTTGAATGAATTCTTTGTACTCTATTAGCAACGAACGTGTGAAATCGTCGAGCCTCATTATTGATGTACCGCAGAACAACTTTGGAGTCGGTCCAGAAGAACTCTTTGATGGCAGTATATTGAAGCTCTTCTTTAAGGATTTTACTAACATCCACAGAAACAACAGCAGCCGTCAACTCTAACCTTGGAATGGTTGTTATCTTTATCGGGGACACACGACATTTTGCCATTGCAAGAGTAACATGCACGTCATCTTTTTCATTTTTCAATCTCAAATATGAGCACTGTCCATATCCACTGGAACTAGCATCCGAAAAATGATGCAACTCCACTTCCTTCAACCTTCCAAAATCAGGAGGAGCATATGTGCAGGAAAGAGTCACCTTCTTCAAGTTGCCCAAATCCTTTTTCCAAAGCTCCCACCTTGGCTGCAACTCATAACTCAGTATGTCATCCCACCCTATACCCTGTCTGCATACTTCCTTTAGTATCTTCTTTCCACGAAGGATAAATGGAGCTAAAAAACCTAGTGGGTCATACAATGATGCAATTGTAGATAAAATTCCACGTCGAGTTGCCGGCTGCTCCTTAAGACAAATATCAAACTTAAAGCAGTCAAGTTCTACATTCCACTGAATCCCCAGTGTTCTCTCTATCAGGGAATCATCAAATAAAAGGTCAGAGTCCCTTACATCATTAGCTCGTTCTGAAGGAGGAATACTCTCGAGGACGGCTTTATCATTGGACACAAATTTATGAAGTCTAAGGCCACCAATAGCACGAAGTTCTCTGGCTTCTTGAGCAAGCTGAATTGCATCCTCTGTTGTTGGTACACTTGTAACACCATCATCCACATAGAAGTTACTCATTACAAACTCAAAACCCAAAGGGTACTGATCCTTGTTACTTTCAGCCAAATACTTCAATCCATAGTTCACACATCCCGGGGAAGAAGACACTCCAAAGAGATGAACTTTCATTCTGTATTCTCGAGGTTCTTCTTGCAAATCTCCATTTCTCCACCACAAGAATCACAGAAAATCTCTGTCTGCTTCACACACATGAAACTGATGAAACATTTTCTCAACATCACATATCAAGGCGACAGGATGTTGACGAAATCTAAGAAGAACACCAATCAAATTGTTCATCAAGTCAGGTCCTTGAAGAAGACAGTCATTCAAACTGATTCCATCATACCTCGCAGAACAATCAAAAACAACTCTCAGCTTGTCCGGTTTCTTAGAGTGGTAAACACCGTGATGAGGAACATACCATTTTTCACCTTCGCATCCACCGTTTTTAACTTCCTCTGCCTCTCTTCTTTCAATGACATCCTCTATGAATTTTACATAATGCTCCTTATACCTTTGATCTTTTAATAGTTTCCTCTTCAAATGATTAAGTCTCACAAGGGCAAGTTGTCTGTTGTTTGGCAGCTTAGGTCTTTCTTTGAAGGGGAGAGGCATTTCGTAGTGTCCAGAACTATTTTTCCTTATACCATCACTTATTTTTTTCAAAAATGTAATGTCATCTTGAGATAAGGTTTTGTTGTCATCATTAACGTCTTTAAAATCAGATTCTAAAACACGTATAGCATCAGCTGGAGTCAATGAAGGAATTTCCTTAACAGAAAGTCTGTGGCAGACACTTGTGACACTGGAAGAATCAATTTGGGGTAATGAAGGTCCAACAATACTCCAACCGAGATCAGTTTTGACAGCATAGGGTTCATCATTCTCTCCTAAGATTACTTGCCTTGGTGCCAGAGCTCTTGCACAATTATAGCCAATCAAAAGCCCAGTCTCACAGTCCTTCAAAGAGGGCACCTCATCAACAATTGCAGAAAGGTGATTCCAAGCTTTAGCCGTTTCGCATGTAGGTATGTGTGCATGGTTAACTGGGATACAATCCTTAGTATAGACAGGAGGAAGTTCAATATAAGTAGCAGAACTGTAACCTCTTACACGAAGCCCTAAAATCCTTTCACTCTTCACTATGGTGTCCCTTCCAGACATAGTAGTTAATTTTAACTTGACAGGAAATCTGTCTGCCTGCAAAACATTGCTCACTTCTTGATCAATAAAGGTTGTATCACTTTGTGAGTCGAGTAAAGCATAGACAAGTTTTTCCCTACCCACATCTTCGCTTGATGAAACCCATACTGGCACAACCATTGAAGTGTAAGATGATCCTCTGCCAGCTACACTTAACGATAAGGCACTTGTTGATTCAACTTCTGATCTTAAAGCAGATGACGTTACAAGAACTGACCTATCTCTTTGGATGTAGTTATCATCATGAAGGCAAGTAGGATGTTTCCCTTTACATATACTGCAGAAAAGACGATGGCGACAGTCTCTCACACTATGGCCAACTTTCAAACATCCATAACAGAGATTACTTTCCTTCACATACTCCCGTCGTTCTGCTAATGTCTTGGCCATCAGTTTGGAACAATCATAAATCTGATGTCTAGGATCAAACAATGAGGTTTAGTAGGCTTCTTCATGACCTTTGATCGATTTAGTCCCAAATCAGTCTGAGTATTAAGAGCATTAGCCTTATTTCCCTTGAACTCTCTGAAATTTCGTTTCTCAGCAGATGTTAAACTAAGGGCATATGATGACGTGACTGGGTTACAAACAATCTCTGCCTCGAAAGAGACAAATGCTGCAAAGGTCTTAAAATCAGGGAAATCCTTATGGTCTTTTAAGGTCTGCGTTACCTGTCGATTCCACCGTGAGGCAACCCATTCAGGGAGTTTTTGAATTAACTTTTGATTTTCCTCACAGTCATTCAAAATTTGTAGACTTGCAACATGAGGCATGGCATCTTGACAGGCATTGAGAAAGTCTGAAAACTCTAAGTCCAGCAGCATCCCTTGACTGAATTTTAGGCCAGTTTGCAAGTTTCTGTCGAAAAGCACGTTGTATCACAAATGGTTGACCATACCTCTGATCTAATTTGGTCCAAGCATCCTTATAAGCTTCATCGTCGCTCCTGTAGAAGGTGCCATCCAAAGTTTTGCGTGCCAATCCACCAACATACCTTTTCAGATAATAAAGTTTGTCAGCAGCAGATATATTTTTTCTATCAATCAACGACATGAAAGAAGCCTTCCACTCAACATACTGAAGGGGATCGCCATTAAACACAAAGGGCTCTGGAGCTGGCAGTCTATTCAAATTTATACTGTCCTGCATGGCTTGCACGAGAGAAGGCAGTTCATTTAAAAGTGGAGAAACTGATTCATTTGCGGGTCGGTTAAAGGGACTCTGAAGCAAGCGAGGTTGTTCTCCGGTAATATAGTTTGTTGAAGGATTAATTTCCTGCACTACCGTTCGATTATAGGCCTCAAACCTAGCCTTTGCTACCTTCAAATCCTTTTCGGCCTGTAACTTCTCTAGTTCACATCGTCGAGCATTCAGATCTTTCTCCTGCTTGTCTTTCAATTCTTGAATTTTTTCCTTCTGTTTATTTTCCTCTATTTGCATCTTATACTCCACTTCCTTTGCCGCCAATTCTGCAGCCGCTTCAGCATGCTTTGAAGCTACAAGTGAAGATGCAGTGAGCTGACTTAACTGGGTAACAGACTTGTGACTAATTCGTGAAACAGTAGAACCATAGATGGAACGAGCATAACTAGATTCAAGCAATTCCTTTAAGCAATGTTTTACTTGTTCTGCATCAAATTCATCAATGCCTGATATTCTTTCATAAGCAACCTTAATTATATCTGTGGTCACTGCCTCACAAGCATCAATACGACGTCTTAACTCAGTAGATGGTGTAACATGGTCTCTAATCTCAACATAAGAATGCATAACATTCTCCTTTCCCTCTTCCAAGATGTCAATAAGAGATGCTAACTGACTCTCATTAAGATCTGACTTAAGTTGATCTCTGGCCTTACGTGCTAACGTTTTCCATTTTTCATACAGGGAGATAAGCTTTCCTTCTTTCTTCTGAATTTCTTCCTTTTGCAATGCAATCATTTTTACAGTGGGATTACGTGGACGAACAGAACGTCTGGGACCTTGAGATTCTCCTAAAGCTCTTTGTAGTTTACCTTTAAGTTCACTCAGAATTTGTTCTTTAGCCTCAATAGTCTCTATTATCTGTTGTCTCTCTAAACTATCTGCTGATGTTTGATACTCATTGTTAAGAATTTCAATATCATGTTGAAGATTATTAATTTGGCTTTCACATTCCACATTATCAAGGGAGGAATTTGCCTCTGTCATTGCCTCTAAAATTAACCAATTAACACACAACTATAAAATATGTCCAGCACTATTAGTTTAAAGTTCCAAAACAACATAAATGACAATCCGAAACACCAACAGTAATTTTTTAAAAAACAACCTTTTGGTCAAAATAATTTTCTTTCTTAAAACACACAAATATATTTCCTTCAAAAAACAACAACAAACGATTTCACGTTCTCTTTTGAAGTCACTGAAATGTTCAAAATCTTGTTTGACCATAAAGAGAAAGTTTCTTGTTTAAATGTTTCACCTCAATATCCGTTTGCTGTAATAGATGTGTGTCAAATAAACGTAACCTGAAGAAGAACACAGCCTTGCAATCCGTTGTGCGTCGATTAATCCTCAGTTCTAACAGTAATTATCCATAGACTAAACATTCGACCATCGGAAATCGATCCCTCTGCCCGTGAACACTCAATCCTTGAAGACCCGTCAGCGTGGACACCGGTCGTTGATGCAGCAGGCTTCGACGACAAATGGATAAGTTCCTACTGTTGCTAACCCACTGAAACGATGATCATGCTCCTTTAACTGATGTTTCCAAAAATGTTTAATCCGTTGACATTCAGGTAGACACCGTAAGAACTTATAACCCTTTTCAGTGAGGTGCAAAAATCCCATTGAGCGAACGCACGCCACAAAGTGCAGGCTGCGTCCTCCACAAAGAGCGCACACACCTGCCAACAGCGGAAATGGAACGCGCTTTATGCAATCACTGATGCGCATTAAGTTTGTATCAAAATAAAAGCCTTCAAGCTACTCAATACAAAAAGATCAATACAATACAAATTTTACAAATTGGCAATCCTTTACACTCCCACCAAATCATGAATCACAATACATGAATGATTTCAAAGTTACAATAACACAGCAATACACTTGTATAAAATGCATAATCAGAAAAAAAAAAAAAAAAAAATTATTTAAAAATTTTCCAATAATAAAACTAACTTCTGAACTGGACGTTCAATTACAGAAGGCTTGCCAAGACATTCTCCATTATTCCCCAAGGTTTTATCACCAAGCTGAACCCTAACTTTCCTCACAAGTCCATCTGAATCTATAGTTGTTTCAAGAATTCTACCCAGAGACCATCTGTACCTAGGTAGGTCATTATCCTTAACAATCACTATGTCCCCTTCTAACAAATTTCTCCTAGGGGTATGCCAGCGTTGTCTAGCAGCAATACTAGAGAGATACTCTTTTCGCCAGCGGCTCCAAAATTGTTCAGCAAGGTATTGAACCTGGCGCCACCTTTTCCTAGCATATACATCTTCTCTGGTAAACTTGCCTGGAGGGGGTAAGGCAATAGTAGATTTCATGGTAAGAAAATGATTAAGCGTTATTGGCTCAAGACTATCTGGATCACTTAAATTGTCAACAGTAAGTGGACGACTGTTCACGATAGACATTTCTTCATAAAGGAATGCTCTTAAAGAGAAATCATCAATTCTTTCTGAAACAGCTGAAAGCGTAGACTGGAGAACACTTTTAACTGTCCTAATCTGTCGTTCCCATACACCTCCTGTATGACTTGCACATGGTGCATTAAAGACAAAGTCACACTGATTCTCAGATAGAAAATAATTCAGCTTCTCAGTGTCCAGTTCTTTAAAGGCTTCAGTCAACTCATTCCTTGCACCAACAAAGTTGCTTCCCTGATCAGATTTAATTTGCCGGACTGTTCCATGTATGGCAATAAAGCAACGCAAGCCATTAATGAAAGAATCTGTTGATAAAGAATCAAGCATCTCAATGTGAATAGCACGAGAAGAGAGACAAGTAATGATTAATCCATGTCTTTTATACACCTTTCGTCCCTGTTTCACAGAAAACGGGCCGAAACAGTCCATACCACAGTAAGTAAATGGTGGCGAGGGATTCACTCTTTCAGAAGGCAAGTCAGCCATCCTTTGCTCTTCTGTTGGTCGCCTGTGTTTTCTACAGGTAACACAATTACGCACATAAGATGCTACAACACGATTAATGCCTGGGATCCAAAAACCCTTCGAACGAATTTCGTTGATGGTAAACCCTTTACCTTGGTGTTTAACTCTTTCATGACAGTCAGCTATAATTAGTCTTGTAATATGATGGTCTTTAGGGAGAACTGCAGGATGTTTATATAGACTGCAAACAGCAGAATTGCTTAATCGTCCTCCCACCTTAAGCACACCATCATTATCAAGGAATGGATCTAGACTGTACAATTCATTGTGAGATGATAACTGGTTACCTTTGTTTAACACCTTTAATTCATTATGAAACACATGTTTCTGCAGAAGTATAACTATTAGGCACTCTGCCTTTTCTCTTTCCTCAACTGTAGAAAGACTGTTTGATTTATCCTTATTAATTCGTCATTGAATTTGTGCAATTGCTCTAACTACATGGGACCAAGATGAGAACTTGCACAGGCGATTTACAACAGTCCCTTGCTCCACTACCCCAGTGTTAAGAGTTTGAAAACTTCTGACTTCTTCGTCATTTGATAATATTTCAGTAATCTCACTAAAAAAAAGGGGTAATTTCTTTATTCCATAGAAACACTGGTCCTGTAAACCAATTAGACGAAATCAGTTCATCTACAGTGAGACCTCTTGAAACATGATCTGCAGGATTATTTTTTGTTGGAACATATCTCCATTGCTGCAGAACTGTGCTTGAATGAATTCTTTGTACTCTATTAGCAACGAACGTGTGAAATCGTCGAGCCTCATTATTGATGTACCGCAGAACAACTTTGGAGTCGGTCCAGAAGAACTCTTTGATGGCAGTATATTGAAGCTCTTCTTTAAGGATTTTACTAACATCCACAGAAACAACAGCAGCCGTCAACTCTAACCTTGGAATGGTTGTTATCTTTATCGGGGACACACGACATTTTGCCATTGCAAGAGTAACATGCACGTCATCTTTTTCATTTTTCAATCTCAAATATGAGCACTGTCCATATCCACTGGAACTAGCATCCGAAAAATGATGCAACTCCACTTCCTTCAACCTTCCAAAATCAGGAGGAGCATATGTGCAGGAAAGAGTCACCTTCTTCAAGTTGCCCAAATCCTTTTTCCAAAGCTCCCACCTTGGCTGCAACTCATAACTCAGTATGTCATCCCACCCTATACCCTGTCTGCATACTTCCTTTAGTATCTTCTTTCCACGAAGGATAAATGGAGCTAAAAAACCTAGTGGGTCATACAATGATGCAATTGTAGATAAAATTCCACGTCGAGTTGCCGGCTGCTCCTTAAGACAAATATCAAACTTAAAGCAGTCAAGTTCTACATTCCACTGAATCCCCAGTGTTCTCTCTATCAGGGAATCATCAAATAAAAGGTCAGAGTCCCTTACATCATTAGCTCGTTCTGAAGGAGGAATACTCTCGAGGACGGCTTTATCATTGGACACAAATTTATGAAGTCTAAGGCCACCAATAGCACGAAGTTCTCTGGCTTCTTGAGCAAGCTGAATTGCATCCTCTGTTGTTGGTACACTTGTAACACCATCATCCACATAGAAGTTACTCATTACAAACTCAAAACCCAAAGGGTACTGATCCTTGTTACTTTCAGCCAAATACTTCAATCCATAGTTCACACATCCCGGGGAAGAAGACACTCCAAAGAGATGAACTTTCATTCTGTATTCTCGAGGTTCTTCTTGCAAATCTCCATTTCTCCACCACAAGAATCACAGAAAATCTCTGTCTGCTTCACACACATGAAACTGATGAAACATTTTCTCAACATCACATATCAAGGCGACAGGATGTTGACGAAATCTAAGAAGAACACCAATCAAATTGTTCATCAAGTCAGGTCCTTGAAGAAGACAGTCATTCAAACTGATTCCATCATACCTCGCAGAACAATCAAAAACAACTCTCAGCTTGTCCGGTTTCTTAGAGTGGTAAACACCGTGATGAGGAACATACCATTTTTCACCTTCGCATCCACCGTTTTTAACTTCCTCTGCCTCTCTTCTTTCAATGACATCCTCTATGAATTTTACATAATGCTCCTTATACCTTTGATCTTTTAATAGTTTCCTCTTCAAATGATTAAGTCTCACAAGGGCAAGTTGTCTGTTGTTTGGCAGCTTAGGTCTTTCTTTGAAGGGGAGAGGCATTTCGTAGTGTCCAGAACTATTTTTCCTTATACCATCACTTATTTTTTTCAAAAATGTAATGTCATCTTGAGATAAGGTTTTGTTGTCATCATTAACGTCTTTAAAATCAGATTCTAAAACACGTATAGCATCAGCTGGAGTCAATGAAGGAATTTCCTTAACAGAAAGTCTGTGGCAGACACTTGTGACACTGGAAGAATCAATTTGGGGTAATGAAGGTCCAACAATACTCCAACCGAGATCAGTTTTGACAGCATAGGGTTCATCATTCTCTCCTAAGATTACTTGCCTTGGTGCCAGAGCTCTTGCACAATTATAGCCAATCAAAAGCCCAGTCTCACAGTCCTTCAAAGAGGGCACCTCATCAACAATTGCAGAAAGGTGATTCCAAGCTTTAGCCGTTTCGCATGTAGGTATGTGTGCATGGTTAACTGGGATACAATCCTTAGTATAGACAGGAGGAAGTTCAATATAAGTAGCAGAACTGTAACCTCTTACACGAAGCCCTAAAATCCTTTCACTCTTCACTATGGTGTCCCTTCCAGACATAGTAGTTAATTTTAACTTGACAGGAAATCTGTCTGCCTGCAAAACATTGCTCACTTCTTGATCAATAAAGGTTGTATCACTTTGTGAGTCGAGTAAAGCATAGACAAGTTTTTCCCTACCCACATCTTCGCTTGATGAAACCCATACTGGCACAACCATTGAAGTGTAAGATGATCCTCTGCCAGCTACACTTAACGATAAGGCACTTGTTGATTCAACTTCTGATCTTAAAGCAGATGACGTTACAAGAACTGACCTATCTCTTTGGATGTAGTTATCATCATGAAGGCAAGTAGGATGTTTCCCTTTACATATACTGCAGAAAAGACGATGGCGACAGTCTCTCACACTATGGCCAACTTTCAAACATCCATAACAGAGATTACTTTCCTTCACATACTCCCGTCGTTCTGCTAATGTCTTGGCCATCAGTTTGGAACAATCATAAATCTGATGTCTAGGATCAAACAATGAGGTTTAGTAGGCTTCTTCATGACCTTTGATCGATTTAGTCCCAAATCAGTCTGAGTATTAAGAGCATTAGCCTTATTTCCCTTGAACTCTCTGAAATTTCGTTTCTCAGCAGATGTTAAACTAAGGGCATATGATGACGTGACTGGGTTACAAACAATCTCTGCCTCGAAAGAGACAAATGCTGCAAAGGTCTTAAAATCAGGGAAATCCTTATGGTCTTTTAAGGTCTGCGTTACCTGTCGATTCCACCGTGAGGCAACCCATTCAGGGAGTTTTTGAATTAACTTTTGATTTTCCTCACAGTCATTCAAAATTTGTAGACTTGCAACATGAGGCATGGCATCTTGACAGGCATTGAGAAAGTCTGAAAACTCTAAGTCCAGCAGCATCCCTTGACTGAATTTTAGGCCAGTTTGCAAGTTTCTGTCGAAAAGCACGTTGTATCACAAATGGTTGACCATACCTCTGATCTAATTTGGTCCAAGCATCCTTATAAGCTTCATCGTCGCTCCTGTAGAAGGTGCCATCCAAAGTTTTGCGTGCCAATCCACCAACATACCTTTTCAGATAATAAAGTTTGTCAGCAGCAGATATATTTTTTCTATCAATCAACGACATGAAAGAAGCCTTCCACTCAACATACTGAAGGGGATCGCCATTAAACACAAAGGGCTCTGGAGCTGGCAGTCTATTCAAATTTATACTGTCCTGCATGGCTTGCACGAGAGAAGGCAGTTCATTTAAAAGTGGAGAAACTGATTCATTTGCGGGTCGGTTAAAGGGACTCTGAAGCAAGCGAGGTTGTTCTCCGGTAATATAGTTTGTTGAAGGATTAATTTCCTGCACTACCGTTCGATTATAGGCCTCAAACCTAGCCTTTGCTACCTTCAAATCCTTTTCGGCCTGTAACTTCTCTAGTTCACATCGTCGAGCATTCAGATCTTTCTCCTGCTTGTCTTTCAATTCTTGAATTTTTTCCTTCTGTTTATTTTCCTCTATTTGCATCTTATACTCCACTTCCTTTGCCGCCAATTCTGCAGCCGCTTCAGCATGCTTTGAAGCTACAAGTGAAGATGCAGTGAGCTGACTTAACTGGGTAACAGACTTGTGACTAATTCGTGAAACAGTAGAACCATAGATGGAACGAGCATAACTAGATTCAAGCAATTCCTTTAAGCAATGTTTTACTTGTTCTGCATCAAATTCATCAATGCCTGATATTCTTTCATAAGCAACCTTAATTATATCTGTGGTCACTGCCTCACAAGCATCAATACGACGTCTTAACTCAGTAGATGGTGTAACATGGTCTCTAATCTCAACATAAGAATGCATAACATTCTCCTTTCCCTCTTCCAAGATGTCAATAAGAGATGCTAACTGACTCTCATTAAGATCTGACTTAAGTTGATCTCTGGCCTTACGTGCTAACGTTTTCCATTTTTCATACAGGGAGATAAGCTTTCCTTCTTTCTTCTGAATTTCTTCCTTTTGCAATGCAATCATTTTTACAGTGGGATTACGTGGACGAACAGAACGTCTGGGACCTTGAGATTCTCCTAAAGCTCTTTGTAGTTTACCTTTAAGTTCACTCAGAATTTGTTCTTTAGCCTCAATAGTCTCTATTATCTGTTGTCTCTCTAAACTATCTGCTGATGTTTGATACTCATTGTTAAGAATTTCAATATCATGTTGAAGATTATTAATTTGGCTTTCACATTCCACATTATCAAGGGAGGAATTTGCCTCTGTCATTGCCTCTAAAATTAACCAATTAACACACAACTATAAAATATGTCCAGCACTATTAGTTTAAAGTTCCAAAACAACATAAATGACAATCCGAAACACCAACAGTAATTTTTTAAAAAACAACCTTTTGGTCAAAATAATTTTCTTTCTTAAAACACACAAATATATTTCCTTCAAAAAACAACAACAAACGATTTCACGTTCTCTTTTGAAGTCACTGAAATGTTCAAAATCTTGTTTGACCATAAAGAGAAAGTTTCTTGTTTAAATGTTTCACCTCAATATCCGTTTGCTGTAATAGATGTGTGTCAAATAAACGTAACCTGAAGAAGAACACAGCCTTGCAATCCGTTGTGCGTCGATTAATCCTCAGTTCTAACAGTAATTATCCATAGACTAAACATTCGACCATCGGAAATCGATCCCTCTGCCCGTGAACACTCAATCCTTGAAGACCCGTCAGCGTGGACACCGGTCGTTGATGCAGCAGGCTTCGACGACAAATGGATAAGTTCCTACTGTTGCTAACCCACTGAAACGATGATCATGCTCCTTTAACTGATGTTTCCAAAAATGTTTAATCCGTTGACATTCAGGTAGACACCGTAAGAACTTATAACCCTTTTCAGTGAGGTGCAAAAATCCCATTGAGCGAACGCACGCCACAAAGTGCAGGCTGCGTCCTCCACAAAGAGCGCACACACCTGCCAACAGCGGAAATGGAACGCGCTTTATGCAATCACTGATGCGTTTGTATCAAAATAAAAGCCTTCAAGCTACTCAATACAAAAAGATCAATACAATACAAATTTCACAAATTGGCAATCCTTTACACACATGGTTATTAGTTCCACACACAGTTGATCCACATCCTTATCACAAGACTAGAATTAAATAAACACTCCTCTTGGCAAATAGTCAGTTTTGTATGTTCAAAAAAAAAAAGAAAAGTAGGAATTTCTTAACTCTATGAACTGGAAACAGTGAACAATGTATGCTGTGGCAATTCCAGGCATTGACCATTTCATCAAGCCCTTCATCAAAATTTAAAACACAAATATGTGTGCCAAATGCATGCCAATAAATATTATTAAAAAATTATTTAATCCAAACTCTTTAAAGGGGTCATCAGATGCCCATTTTCCACAAGTCGATATGATTCTTTAGGGTCTTAATGAAAAATCTATAATATACTTTGGTTAAAAATCCTCAATGGTTGTGTAAAACGATACCCTTTTTACCTTGTCAAAATGAGCTCTGCAAAAATCATCCCATTCTGATGGATTGCTCCTTTAAATGCAAATGAGCTCTGCTCACACCGCCCCTCTCTTCTCTCTGTGGAGTGACTTGCTGCTTTGAGAGATTGTTTACTTTAGCCGCATGTAGCGCATTTAGCCGTGAAACTTGCTAACTAGCATGTTATTAGGAAAGGTGATTGCAGAGATTCATAAAAAAAAAACAAAAAAACTTATACTCACTTCTGCTGTAAGTGAAGCTGGATCACAAATGATTTGCGCGATTCTTATTTCTGTGCCCCTGGGAGTACGGTCCCACATATGGGATTTAGAACGTTCGGTGACGTCACGCAACTGCTAAATTCAAACTACATTTTAGCGCGTTGGCTGGTGCTGAGCTAGAGAGAGCCGCGCGCTGCGATTGTCATATTAGGTGTGTTCGACTTCATCTACGGCTACAGAAGGCGATCAACGAGAGTAGCCGAGAGCAGTCGGGGGCGGAGTTGAAAACGGAGGCATCAAGAGGGACACTTTTTACTCTCGTTAGTGAAGCTCTGGCGGTGTTTGCATGCTCTATCACACAAGAAGTGAATTAAATGCAATATTTATCAAATACACAGACTTTTCAAAAGCGTTTCCATGAGCAACAGAAACACGTTTCATATACTTAATACAGCGTGGTCTGAACAAGAATAATGATCAACATAAACATATACTGTTTAAATACTAATAAAGTGGGGTTATTTATGCTTTTATCAGTGTTTTATGATAAATCTGACTTAATATAACATTGTGACTGTTGTGTCTTTGCTTACCCGAGCTAAAGACGCTGAATTTAATCAGACACCAGACAGACCATTTGTGTTCTTCGCTTTTACTGTTTTCCCTGCCATCTTGTACGTGATGACATCACCCGTATTGAACGTGATACACGACATCTCCCCTCTACTTAGAATTAAACATGTATTCTAGAACTATCAAGGATGCATTGTGAACATGTTCTATCCTCTTACTCAACATGACAATTTAAAGTGTCATTAAACACTCCTAAAGGCCTGAACATATACATGTCTATGTATATATATATATATATATATATATATATATATATCCGATAACCCATTAAACATGCTTTATGAACATAACAAGAATGTTTGTATTACACCATTCCAACACACGTCATTTCTTTAGCAACATCACTCAACAATAAAGTCTTTGAGCTTCTCAGGTAATTTAATTTGTCTCTTTGGCCTTGTTTGTGGTGTTATATCCCCATCTAGTGGTGCCCTCTGGTTTGGCTTTTTGTCAGACATCAATTTCTCATTTTTGTCCAGCACAGGTTCGGTTTGTTCTGTTTCCATTCCGGTTTTGTTTTCCACTGGAGTGTCCTTAGTGTTCTCACTGAAGAATTTCTTCACGAATGTGGTATTCCTTTTATATTGGGTTCCACCTGGGTCTTCAATTGTCACGGAATTCCCTTTTCTGGATACAACAGTGAATGGGACTGGGTTGAATGTGGTTGTTAGTTTGTCTGTCTTTTCCTGTCTCACCAAGACTTGATCTCCCACTTCTAGCTGTGAGTATTTTGCACCACGGCGGTGATCAGCATACAACTTGTTTTTTCCTTTTTGCTCAGCATCACGATCCCTTATCTCTTGATCGTTGCGTGGCATGGTAAAGTCAGGCAGCTTTCCTCTGATTTTCCGATTGAAAAGTAGCTCTGCAGGACTCTTCCCTGTAGTGTTGTGGTCAATAACTCTGTACATTGCCACATATTTACGGAGTTCCTTTCTCCAGTCTAAACCTTCTGCCTGAGCGATCCGTATGCGTTTCAGTATCGATGCGTTCTGCCTTTCTACCTCACCGTTAGCCTGTGCCCACCTGGGCGTGGTCTTCACATGCTGGATACCGTTGGTCTCACAAAATTGCTGGAACTGGGTAGACATAAACTGTGGACCACAGTCTGATCTGATGGTGCACGGTAGTCCATGACGACTAAAAACCTCTTCCAGACAATCAATGACTT
Organism: Labeo catla; assembly: GCA_012976165.1. Taxonomy (NCBI): domain Eukaryota; kingdom Metazoa; phylum Chordata; class Actinopteri; order Cypriniformes; family Cyprinidae; genus Labeo; species Labeo catla. The sequence continues at coordinate 1,794,523 of VONZ01000074.1, forward strand.
TATCGGCTGTGGTGGACTTGAGTATTCCATATTCATAATAGCGACTGTAGTAGTCAACTACCACCATTATGGATTCTCCAGTTGGCAGTGGGCCTAGTAAATCAGTGGCTAGATCCTGCCAAGGCATTTCAGGTAACTGTGTCATTCTCAGTGGTTCTGGTTTATCTGGTTTCATAACCAGTTGACATCCGTGACATGATCTTACATGCCTCTCTGCATCCTTATCCATAGCAGGCCACCAGACCTTACTTCTGAGGTTCTGTTTGGTGCCCACTATGCCCAGATGACCTTCATGGGCTAAGTTTAAAGTTCTCGCCCTGAGTGTCTGTGGTATTACAATGCGTGTACCCCTCAACACTAGCTGTCCGATCACACTTAACTGGTTAGCAATAGGGGTATACAATTTGCATTCGCTGAAATCACCAGTCTGTATGGCCTGTCTGACTCTCCTCAATTCGTTGTCTGTTGCTGATGCTTCTTCCACAGTTCTCGTTGTAAGCGCACTTGGCGTAGCATTCACAGCCACAAATTTTATATATTCCTCCGCTTCGTGTTCATGTGTTTGTTGTCCCTTTCTTTTACAGATGAGACGTGAAAGCGAATCTGCTATGTTTTGCTCGCCAGGAATGTAAACAATACGAAAGTCATATGGTTGCAGTCTTAGCACCCACCTCTCGATGCGAGCGCATGGTTTTGACCGCAAGCCATATATCACTTCCAGCGGACGCAAATTGTGGGATAAAACGGCTGCTATATCCCACTAATCCCAGGAAACTTCGTACTTCCGATGCAGTCTCTGGTTCTCTCGCATTAACCACAGCCTGAACCCTTTCAGCCGTGGGACCGATCCCTTTTTCTGAGAGCAGCATTCCCATGAACACCAGCTTATTCATGTTGTATTGACACTTTTCTCCGTTTAGTGTCAAACCGCAATTCGCAAGCCTCTGTAGGACTGCATGTAGTCTCTGGTCATGTATCTCTTGCGTAGGAGCATGTATGATAATATCGTCTGATATATTCTCCACTCCCTCAATTCCTGCGAGGGCTGAACCAACTTCGTGCTGATACTGTTCACTGGCCGATGATACTCCGAAAACCAGTCTCTTGTATCGGTATGTACCGTTGTGCACAGCAAATGTGGTGATACCTCTGGACTGTGGAGTAAGCTCTAGTTGGTGGTATCCCCACTTAAGATCAAGTTTGCTGAAGACTGAGGAGCCATTCATGTTCTGCAGGAGCTCGTCTACAGTCGGAATTGGATATCGGCCCCGGATTATTGCTTTATTTGCTTGCCTCATATCCAAACATAGCCTGATATCTTTGTCAGTCTTTGGAACAATCACTACCGGGTTCACCCATGGGGTGGCAGTAGTCACTGGTTCAGTGATGTCCAATTCTAGAAGCTGCTGAATTTTTCGTTCTACTGCTTCTCTCAGATGGAATGGAATTCGGCGTATTGGTTGAGCTATTGGAGTCACAGTCTCATCAATGTATAAACCAATCTGTTTGGTGTTGAGTTTTCCAACTCCTCTAAACAGAACTGGGTACTGTTCCTGAATTTGGTTTGCCATGTCACTGATTGTGGCTATGTTGAGCCCAATTCTCAGTGCTCCAAGTTTAGTTGCTGTCTCTTTACCCAATAGGGACTCTCCTTTTCCTTTAATTACCACAAATTCAGCCTCTGTGCTACGTTTCCCGCATTTTACTTCACATGTGAAGGCTCCTTTTATGGATAAGGGTTCTTTACAGGCGTATGCATATAGTTTTTTGTCAGATTTGTATGAATGGCACGCAATTCTTTTGCTTTTTAGTGTCTCCCATGTCTCTTCGTCTATAATATTGCTTGTGGCCCCAGAATCAATCAACATGGCTAAGTTAACTCCACCAACAGTAAATGTGTATCTGTTTGAGTTACAGTCTTTCACCACAAATGCATATTGATCTTCATAAGCTTTGCTTGTTTCTCCACCAACATATTTAGTTGTCTGCCTTGTCACATTTTTGGTTTTACACATTTTGGCAAAATGGTTAATACCTCTGCATTTTCGGCATTGTTGGCCTCTTGCTGGACATGTTGGGTCTTTGGCAAAATGATCCTGTCGTCCGCATCTGTAACACAGTTTCTCATTTTTTTCTCCTGATTGTCTTGTGACTGTTTTTTTGTAGTTTCTTCTTTTCTTTACAACTCGATGTACTGCTTCTTTCCCATTTCCAGGCTGACTGATATGCATTGCAGACATTTGTAACTCCACACGTTCACACTGTGTGGCAATTTCAAGTGTACGCGTTAGTGTTAGTTCAGTTCCTTCCTCTAATAATTTTCTCTTTACGTAATCCGAAGCACATTTGCTTAAAACAGCATCACGCAGCTGGTTATCTCTGTCTACACCGAAACCACAGTCTTTAGCAGCTTGCCTAAGTCGTGTGACAAATTGTTGTACGGTCTCACCTGTATTTTGTGTGATTTGATAAAAGGATTGTCTTGCCAACGCAGTATTAACTCGGGGAACGAAGTAAGCGTTCAGAGCATCCACCGCGGCGTCGTATTCTGTTACACTCCCGGTGTTTTCCAGCGTGGAAAATATATCCTGCACGTCCGTGCCAGCGTGATGAAGCAATAGTGCTCTTCTCCGTTGTTTAGTGGCATCATTTGCATTTTGTCCCAACAGTAATCCTTTACCGTCCGCGAACAATTCAAACGCCGACAGCCATCTCGTCCAGCGTGGTCCCAAAGTTGCCGGATCATTGTAACAGTCGAATTTCGGCACTGTTGCGGTGGGGTCCATCCTTCGAGGTTAAACTTACTCTCTCTCAAATTTAAGTTTCTAACATCTACTAACTGTCCTCGTCGCCATTGTTGTGTCTTTGCTTACCCGAGCTAAAGACGCTGAATTTAATCAGACACGAGACAGACCATTTGTGTTCTTCGCTTTTACTGTTTTCCCTGCCATCTTGTACGTGATGACATCACCCGTATTGAACGTGATACACGACAGTGACTACAATAAAAACACTTTTACTGTTCTAAAAACACAGATTTGTCAGAATTATCGGAATTGAGGATGTTAGAATAAACCCAAAACACACATGATCGTTGTCATGCCGTGAATCTGGCCAATGGTGAAACAGCCATGTGGTCATCAGAGCTCCTACAGTCGCTCTGAAGAAACTGCGCCGGCTGAGTCAGTCGGCTGCTCTTGAATCGCTATCGCGGTACTTTGATGGCACACGTGACAGTCAAGAGGCGTCGGCGCCGCCTCAGGTCGGACAAAATTTCTAACTGGCATGCACTGCTTCAAGTCAGAATTTGATCAAGCTGCGTTAAGCCGAACACACCTTAAGCCTCAGCAAGTTTCAGCAACCATACATTTTCGGCAGATTATGTGTTTTGTGCTTAATTTCTTATTGTGAACCTGTTCACGTCCTTACTTTTACATGGTTAGTGTTTTAGAGAATTTTAGCACGATTAACGTGTTTAAATTGCCGTGATCCCGACTGTTTCTGTCAGCCAGCCACATATAGCGCTCCGAGTTTAACGCGTTCTCTACCACTCTCTCTGCAAGGAAATATATTATTTCATGATGATTAATATATTCTTATGTGACACTGTATGAAGGTTTATTATGAATAAAGTGTTCAAATGGCGGTGTTCTCCACTGGCCGCATAGTCAGACAGCCGCGACAACGCTCCAAGTTCAACGTGTTCTCTACCACTCAGCATATTATTTCATGATCATTATTATATTCTTATGGGTCTAGTCTTTTAAACTGTCGACATATTATGGAGGTTTATTATAAATAAAGTGTAAAAATGGTCGTGTTCTCAACTGCCCGTTTGTCGCTTCCACACTGTAAAAACTAATCTATAGAATTTACCCAATAAATGTGAGGTAACAATTTGCATCGACTGTGGTGGGGTAGATTTAATCCCATATATTGGGTATAAACTATCTGAAGTAAAAAGCTATTAAATACTTGCATAAATTGGGTAACAATACCTCACATTTATGTATATATTCAACAGCTACTTACTCACTAAAATTAGGTAAAAATTATCCCTTCAAATCAAAGTTAATTTATATCAGTTAATAACAATTACTTATTCAGAGAAGGTAAAATGTACCCCCCACAATAAAGACATTCAGATGGTTCATCAGATCAATGTTTTTAATTCAAAAAAATCCTATGAAACACTCAAAATATAGTGCAGCACAACAGCTTTACACAACATTTCAAGTAATGAACCTGTTTTATAACTCACTTATCTATCAAATGTTGTTTCAATAATGTTGGATAATAAAACATATCCCTGTTTTAGGACATCCAGATCAGAGTGGAAAAGAGAAGTGAGGAGAGAAGGGAGCAGAGAACAGAAAATGAAAGGAGAAGTGAGGAGATCAGAGCAGTGCTGGATGTCCAATCACATTAAGATTTTCTTGTATCTAAACTCTTAGACTAAACTCTTTGTGTCTCTTCAGATTTACACAACAGTGACTGACCAAATCTGTGGTTCAGGTACATTCATATAACAAACAACCGAACAGCCTTGTTTACATGCAGCAATGATGCACCAAATTATCAAAAAACACAGAATAAAGTGCTAAATAAAGTACAACAGCTTCACACAACAATGAACGAATTGACTTGTTTTGTAACTCACTAAGATAACAGTTTCAAATGTTGTTTCTGGATAATTGGCTACTGCAAACAACACATGCCACTTATTCTATTTTAAAAATCAAAAGCACACACAAACTCCACATGGTTGTTTCTGTGCATGTACAGTATCAAATATCTGGATAAAGAAAACAGAACACCAACATTCTTTAGTTTTTGAGCTTGCTCTCACTCTCAAAGATAGGATGAGAATAAAAGAAACAAACAAATGGGGAGGGAAAGAGGGTAGGAGGAGAGATCAAAATTCTTCAGGCCACTTTCTATTGGTATTCCTTTTCTGTCAATCTGGGGGAAATCACAGAGCAATGGAGTGGGCTGAGAGAGAGTGGATGGATCTGTGTCTGTGTTTGGAGCAAATAAGAGAAAAGAAAAAAAATATAAAACTACACTCCATTACAACTCCATTAAAAGTATGTCCAGACAAAAGATCCTCTTCGAACAAGACGGGAAATGTGTGTCTACTGCATGAGCTTATTTTTGAGGCTGTGGACCTTTTTCAGTAGTTTTGCCCTGTCAATTTCCAAAAAAAAGTTTTTGAAAAGCTTCAAACATGTTCTTCAGCTCCTTTGGATATTCGATGTTGATTGCATAAATGAGTCCCATCAGCATTATGCATGCCTTTGTTCGGCTTCCACATCCTTCCATCACTTGGTTTCCCTCGATCACAATAGACAAATCTGATGAATCCTTCTCAGCCATGACATTGTGCTTCACAATCACCTTCATCGTTTTGTCTGTGTAGTCCACACATTCCTATATGTTAAAAAGAAACAAACAAAAATCATACACATTTTTATTTTATTTAAGATGCTGTTTCAATATATTTTAGTTTATCTAAAAAGAGAGCAGAGGGGGAGTGGAAGGCAAAAGGAGAAGGTGGATACGAGAGGAGAGGAGAGGAGAGGAGAGCATTAAAGAACATTAGTCATTAAAACATTAAAGAACATTAGTCTTGAAATCTTCCAACAAATGTGGGTTGTGTTTTCTACTCTTGTGGCTGTGGAATGTTGTATATTTGTTGGTCTTATAATCACAACCCTCAAAAACACATGGCACAGTTTCAAACTTTTTTAGATGGCCACCAAGATGTTCAAAAAAATGCCTCTCATTGTCAAAAGAGCATGAAGTACAGACAATGCATGTAAACGAAATGATGTTTCCTGGCTGGGTTGACTGAGAATGATGCCTTGACAAATGTGTCCTTAATGCACCCCATGTCTTGACTGTGCAAGGACAATCTGCATAGAGGCAGGGTATGGAGTGGACTCGACCTAAATGCTCATGTATTAGTCTGCTGTGTTTCAGCAGGTCCAATCTTTTTGATGTTGTGAATTCGCACAACTTGCATTTCCAGTTCATTTTCCCATAACTGAGGACTTTAGTTAAGGTAACTATACCTTTAAGGACAATGTGATTTATTTTATTTGGAAAACTTGCATACCTGTACAGGATACACTTGTGGTGGGGACGTGGGTGGATGTGTCAACACTAGAACTGGTAACAGTGGTCTATCAGTGAGTCTCTGCTTGTGGAGGACAGACAAGAGGAACTGAAGAGAGGGCAAATAGTGAGTGTCCACATACACAGACTCTGCCTGCAACAGAAATAAAAACAAAAATTACACAAAACAAATTATCAGACATGTACCTGGGTTAGATTTTGTACAGATGATTTTGGGTTTACCTCAATATAATGCAAATAATTACCCCCTTTGGTTATTCGGGTGGGTGTTTAATACGCAAAATGGATTATAACCCCAGACGTTTAAAAGAACCAGGCGGCTATTTGCAGACCGGTGATTGATTGGGGAAATATGGTAGTTTATCAGTGCTCCTCTGATCTGGGCAGTCTGTCTGTCTGACAAGGGCCGGTCATGCAGAAATAACAGACTGTGTACTCACTTAAATAAAGGCATTGCAATTACATATATTAATATTCATGCTTCATATAATTAGCTTCATAGATGTAATGTGCTTCATAGAACATATTACAAAATTATGAAAACATTTTTTAAGCACTGATGTTCTAACAATAACAAATATAAAATAAATTCTAAAATGTTGTACGTGATCCCACAATTCCTTAAAAAACTTAGGTGCAGCAACAGTTGGTGTTTTCACACACACTCGTGGGATACAGTGGTAACGTTACTATGTTTTTATTTTTAATCCTGCGCCCATTCAATATATTAGAAAAAGATGGCGTTGACTAGTTTCTAACCTTAAAACCAGCGGTCAGACACAGTCATGCATGCTGACTAATCTTGTAAAAAGCACACCACGACGGCATTTCAACTTACCGGCAGTTGTGCAGACGGTGAAAGCCCGGGACACAACAAACCGATGGCAAAGAACTAGCAGCGACGAAAGCAGACGTGCCGTTACCTTGCGTTGGCCTGGGGTCAATTTGTTTATTTGAACACATCAAACCGACGCGTGGAACACAATAAACCAAGTTGCCTGACCGACGGACCGACGGTCCGACGTTGCCCAACGGCCGACCGTCGGCTTGATGTGTCTCAGGCCATGGTGACGCCAGCGACAGATTCAAACTTTAATTTCAAGTAATGTCATGTTAAACAAACGAACGCCGAATACAAGTGAAGTGTAATATCTCATAATTAAAAAAAATATATACAGCACTCCTACCCTGTCAACACACCCATGTGGGGCCCATAAGGGATGGATATGGGCTGGTGAGTGGGCCCCATGTGGGCTGCCCAGATGGGGCCCAGTTAATTTTGTCCGGGGGTTCCATGGTGGCCCCATGTGGGCAAGCCCAGATGGGCTGAAGGTGGGCTTCACATGGGCCCTAGCTAAAACCCACATGGGCAACCCAGGTTTCTCCCATCTGCATGGGGCCCACTCTAACTGGGCCCCATATGGGCTGATTATGGGTCCCTGCTTCTACCCATATGGGTAATAACCATTATTGTTATAAGCTAACAAATTCATTTTTGGGGCCTATTTTACAGTCAGACCATACAGTTCTTTAACAGTTGTACGATGTTAATATTTTTCTTATACAGCCAATATTCCCGGGTCTGGTGGACCCACCATATTATTAGGCTTTTAAATCAATACAACCATAACAATTTATGTAAAAATACTTAATAGATGTTTACTTTAGCTCAATATTACCAATGGCATATACATAATTTATGGCTCTTATTTGCCATTTACCCCTGTAAGATCACAATTATGATCATATGAGTGTTTTTTTCTTGTGAGAAAACAATGAAATTCACTTATTAAAAAAAAAAAAAACTAGTTTTTTGATCATTATTGGTGCTCATTTCTTAGAACTTAATCAGAACAGGTTAAAGTGCTTGAAATGTAACAATTTTGTAAATTAATGTGGGAATAGCAGGTGCAGAAAGTCAATATTCGCGCACACAGACAAGACACACACAGCAGGTCCAGTTATGAAGACGACACAGTTAAGTTTCATAGCACCTACAATTATTACACTCGGGTCCAGTAGACCCGAATACCTCATATGTAATAGTTATGTGTTGGAGGGTGTACCATGTGCAGTCATTGAAAATAAGTTGTTTGTTCTTCACAGAAAATGAGCCACGGCCAATGCTTGAGTTAGAAGAAATAATAAATAGCATAACCTTTTCTGTTAGCAAACACTGAAAACGGGTCCCACAGACCCGAAAACCTTTGGTTAAACAAGCTACAATAAAGAGACCAGTAATACAATTAATTATGTTTTTATTTAAGTAAAATTTATTACAACATGCATTTGTAGTGTTCCCTCACTGTCACAGACAGAATTAGTTTCTTTCCACCTCAAATGGGCCTGAAGTCTGAAGTCCTTGTTGAGGGGTTGCCTGTCGGGCCTGTCTATTACCCCCACGGTCCCTAGCACCAATGAGCCACTTGGAGACTGCCTTCTCGGCATCTTTACGGGTGATTTGGCTGGTCATGGCATTTTTCTTTAAGCCTCCTTCAAGAAACAAATATAACGGTCACTTATTTCATATGTGCCAACACAACTCTTAGCCAGGACTGTAAAGAAAACTATGTTAAGAAAAAAGCTATATAAATTAAGATTATTAGAAATAAACAACATTCTCTTGAACACACAAGCTAAGCAACTGAGAGACATGTGCGAGCCAGGACAACAAAAGCAACATTCACAATAATTAAAATCGACATGTTTATAACGTTAGGGAGAATGTTAGGGAAACTCTATCCTGCAGAGTTTAGTTCCAGCCTGCTTCATCACACCTGCCTTTGAATATTCAAGTGATTCTGAAGAGCTTGACGAGCTGATTCAGGTGTGTTTGATTAGGCTTGGAACTAAACTTTGCAGGACAGTGGCCCTCCAGGAGCAGGATTGAAGACCTCTGCGTTAGGGTATAGTGACACCTTTCTATTATCGGTACAACTTAAAACATTATCCACATTATGCACACCTACCGTATATTACTTCATACAGTTTTAAGGCCTTGAACTCTCTCTTCCCATTTCGGCCCAGAAAGTTATACTGCCTGGATAGGGCACGGTCTAGGAGGAAGGTCATCATCCTTTTTGTGGCCTCGTCAACAGTCGCCCCCCCTATGTCAGTCACAGCTGCAACCTGAGGGAGAACAAAGGCAATACAAAGCAAATTTATCTACAGTATATTGCTCACTTGAGTAAACCACTCAACATGAAAGAACTGCCAGAAGCATGGGTGTGAGCTAGGGGTGGAACGGTACATGTATTCGTATTGAACCGAAATGGTACGGGTGTCACGGTACGGTGCATGAATATACACAGAGAATACACAGTATAAAAATAAATAAAACTTGCGTGCAAATTAATGTAATGTGGAACTACTGCTAGATACGCGGGTACTCTAGGGACACCTAATCTGTAGCCCTGCCTTAGCTCTGAAGCTCCGTGGCTAATAAACATGCTGCGATGTCAACATTGCAATGCTGGAAAATGTTGTGTGTGTGTGTGTGTGTGTGTGTGTGAGAGAGAGAGAGAGAGGCACGGGCGCGATCGAACAATGGAAACATAAAAACATACTCTGTCATTTTCTTCATACAGGACATCATTCAAACTGCAAAGTGTCAACTTATATTTCTATACATTTGCAATAAAAATATAATACTTGTGCTTTTGTCAAACTGTAACCTACAATTGTCACCCAATCAAAATCAGTTTAAAAAGGTAAAAATATTTATCCAACCCCATTTAAAAACAGTCTGTCGGTGCCATCTTTTTGACATTTATCATATTGCATTGGTTTTAATTTCTTGAACAGAGCACTAATCTGTTTATTTTTAAGTTACACATTCTACATTGATTAAAAAAGAAAAATCTAATGTTTTTAATGGCAGTATTATTTTATACAGAAATAAAGTATTTATAATTTAGATGAGAATAAAGTTAGTGTTAATTAAAATGAAGAAAAACAAATATATTAATCTGAAATATAGCAAATTAATTTTAAATTCATTCAGGTACAATTACCAAACATATCTCAAGGTCTTTTTGCCTTTTTATTAATTTAATTAATAAACTAATTATATAAAACTACTGTCAGTACACTACAAATAAACTGGTTCTATGCCTTTATTAATAAAACTTATTTAAAAAATACAAGGTTTAAGACATTTATTTTACTTTGGTGGTAAAGCCTGAGACACACACAAAAAAAAAAAAAAAAAGCCTTGTAGATTTTTAGACTTAACATACATACCAGTTTGGCCATGAAGTTTGGGTTTGCCAGTTTTTCTTCCATTAATTCCACATCTCTAACTGTCTTTAGGGGGAAACCCTCTGGGGTAGAAGAGACAGTGGTGCTGATGTTCCCACGCTGTTGTAGAAGCGTTTGGAGCATCCTCCCTTGGATTTTTTGAGTCTCTTTCATCTCCTCAAGCAGTGTTAAGATGCGAACAAACATGTTGTCCCTGATTTGTCTACGAGGGGCTTCTGGTGACATGGTGACGTGGTGATGGGTTGAAACATCGGGCCATCTAAGGTTACCCAGAGGTGGTGGAAGTGTTGGCCTAGCAGATGGAGTTGAAGACCTGAGGGTGGATGGACCTGAGGGTGGATGGAGGCGGTGCAGGTGTCTGCACAGACCTGAGGGTGGATGCACTGTACAGAAATCCACACTGTAAAAAGTCTTGTACAACAAAAAAAATCTTAATACCAATTTCGCAACTTGACATTATTTCTTGATGTGCCACTATTCTGCAATAAATCTTTTGTAGTTGAGCCAATTCAACATTTTGTAAGAAGTTCTTAAGAATAAACAGGTTCAGATGTTCAAATTTTTTAGTGATTAGTGATTTATTCTAGTTCAAGAGGCTGAAAACTTGATTATCTTGGTTTCTGGGATTTTGCTAAACACTGTTCAAAGACCAAACCACCCAAGAATCAAACCACCCAACCAAAGGAAAATATCATCGCTAAAATGGTATTTTTTTTTTTACAGTGTGGAGGTGATTACCTGAGGGTGGATGGAGGTGTAGGCCTGATTTGACTGCCGGACCAATTGTCATCATCCTCATCCTCACTGGACAAAATCACTCGCCTAGAAATTTATAATATACAAGCACAATCAATGAGTTAAAGCATTTTAAAAACAGGTGGTTAAAAATATATATAAAACAAGTGATACCACTATACACAGGGTTCGTACACATTTCCACCAGAGAATTTCCATGACTGATCTATATACATTAACACGTCGCCTTAATGTAACAGACAAATAAACATATTTATGTAGATAATTTTCCCTTATTACTATGGAAAACCCTTCCACGACGCTATTTGTTCCATTTAAGAGGTGAATTCGTAGTGCAGCAGTTAAACTCTGCTTCTCTGTGTGCTCCCGCGGCCACGGGATTCAAATCCTGGCGGGAGTGCCTTAGCCGATAAAACATTGCTGACATTCAAATGGACTTTCATCAGCGTTTTTGCTTTAACGTTAAATGTAAATGCAACAAGTGCAAACATTAAAACCTCACCAGCTGGTAAAAGCGGAGAAATTTGTATTTTACAGCTTGATATTAACTATGCCTGTTCATCTGCCTTTGCTAACAAGTTCACAACCAAATTCTTCTAAATATATTCAATTCAACAACTCAAAATAAGCTCAACATATGCATGATATTGACTTAATAAATTAAACTCGTCTGTTCAACGCCATGCTTTAAGGTTTAAGTTACCAAAGCTAACGTTACACAGCTACCTCACTAAAAGGTAGTTCCAGATCTCTTAACTAACTTAATACTTTCCAAAAAAAGGTTTTGGTTAACATACATCATACGGTAAAATCATCCCCTGTTTATTATACATTGAGTTTCTTACCTGTCTTTTGTCCACGCGACACTGTAATGAATCCTTAAGACTCAAAGGCGGCAAAGTTGTGATGGGGGTGGAGCTTTCCGGATGAGCGCTGCACAGAGTGCACTGCACAAAGTGCGCACTGCTTACTTTAGGGTTTGAACCATATTTGAATATTTTGTGGAAAAACCTGATGTGCCAAACTTGTCTGTTGAAAGTCATATAGTACTTAAGACCACTAAATTGCTGTGGCTTCTAAATAGCTTAATAGTCTAATAAAATTTGTATAAAAAAATGGACCTAGCCCAGTGGCTATTGTTAGAAAATAGCATACATGTCTGACATAATCAAATTTGAATTGGTAATATCTTAGGAGTGGAGCCCAACTGGAGCCCATAATTAATTTAGCCCACCTACTGCCCATGTGGGGCCCAACGACAAAGCCCACTCTGAGCCCATGCCCAGCTAAAGCCCAACTAGCCCAAGTGAGGCCCATGTGGGCCCCAAGTGGACGTGTTTGCAGGGTATGTAAATAGCTTACCTTCACTTCTGCTGTTCGATGGCATCCAGAGAGAGGATCCAGCGTCGCCCACATTCACTCAAAAACGCGGGCTGACGCATGCGCAATTTAAAGCAAAAAAAAAACCTCACGGTTTGGGGGTATATTTTACTGCATTTTTCTATGTGATGGTTCTTACTGTTGACGAATGGGTAGCATATGTAGAATTTACCCATTACTTTAGAATTCGTTGGCTGGCTGCAATAATCATGTAAATTTTATATGGTTTCCACAGATTATATTTACCACTCTCTAAAATCACTTTTTTCAGTGCACTGGCCGCTCAATCAGACAGCCGCGGGAGCGCTCCAAGTTTAACGCCTTCTCTACCACTCTTGCTACAAGGAAGTGTATTATTTCATGATCATTAATATCTTTTTATGGGTCTAGTCTTTTAATTTGTCGACATTTTATTAAGGTTTATCACGAATAAAGTAAATGGCCGTGATTTCAACTGGCAGCTTACCCACCCAGCAAAAACTCGTCGAAAAGACGTCGAAAGGACGACAATGCCAGACGTCTAAACAACGTGAAAATTTGGTTGAAAAGTGAAAGACGAAAAGACGTCTACAAAAAGACGTCCAAATTACGTCTAAATGTGGTTGTAAAGTAAAAGTTAAAAAGACGTCTTTTTCAGGCCGAATTTCAACCGTAAATTCATGATTATATTTATCTCATATTCAATATAAGACAATTCACAAAAGAGTACTAAAACATTTACTGACACATTAAATCCATCTTTCAAGTAAAAACACTTTCCTGATAACAAATTAAGCCTGCATTTCATTAAACATAGCGTAAAAACAGTAAAATTATAAAATATAACTATGTGTTTTCTATATGAATACATTGTGAAAGGTAATTTATTCATGTGAACATTTTCATCATAATTACTCCAGTATTCAGTGTCACATGACCCTTCAGAAAACATTTTAATATGATTTGCTGCTCAAGAAACATTTCTGATTATCATCAATGTGGAAAACAGTTGTGCTGCACAATATTTTTTGTGGAAAACATATTTTCAGTATTCTTCAGATACAACTTTCAAAAGAGCAGTACTTATTTTAAACTGATTTTTCAAAAGAATAATCTTTGAAATACTGAAAATGTTTATAAAACAGAACAATGACCAATTCTAACCACATTAGAACATATTTCACCCAGAAAATGCTCATTTTGCCATTAATTACTTACTTTCATGTCACTCCAAACCCATAAGAAACTTCTGTGCAGAATGCAAATAAAGATATTTTTAACAGATGCCTTGTGTATGCAAAAAACAGCAACAACAACAAAATTATGTCTTTATTCCTACATTAGGTATCTCCAACGCATTTTCACTTCATAAACTTAAGGTTAAACAACTGGAGTCACATGGCTTACTTTAATGCTGTCTTTACTACCTTTCTGAGGCTCGAAAGTGGTAGTTGCATAAATGTGAAATAGAGAGACAGAAATTTCTCAGATTTAATTAAAAAGATCTACATTTATGTTTCAAAGATGACCAAACGTTTGACAGGTTTGGAAATACATGAAGGTGAGTGCTGAAAAAGTTTGGTTTAACTAACACATTAGTTAAATGGTTCCCTCAGAAGAATCAGTAGATCTCTGCCTGATCTCTGATCTTCTGCTTCTTCTGGTTCTTCTGCTCCTTCCACCATTCCAATCCTGGATTGTTGAGCCACGACAAAAGTTTCCACTGTAAATGCTTTAGCCTGGCTGCTTTTTCTCCAGCACCTAAAAATGAGAAAGAAAACAAGAACCAAAATGTAAATGTTAAAAACAAACAAATAAACAAAAGAGTGGGAACTGACTTAGAGCATGAGAACAATTTTCTAGAATTTTCAACACAGTTTTATGTCACTTCCTATATATGCATCACAAATGTGGTACAATTAAAATTACTATGCAAGTACTAAAAAAAATTCAGCTGCTGAAATGTTTAATGGACAGTACATAAGAACTGTACTGAAACAGTGATCCCTAAAAAGGTTATAAAAGCCGAAACACATATAAATACTGAGAATGTGTTTGACATTAAAAAAAGAAGAAAAAAAGTACTTACACAGCAAAAGATGCAGTGACCTGTGGCTGAATGGCCTTTGGTTTTATTTAGCTGTGATTGACACACAAACAAAATGGAATAGAAAATAATAATATCACCGAATATGAGTCAAATATTGCATATTTCTGTTCAAATGAAAGTGTCCTCATTCTTCATGAGTGATTAACTAATTAGTGTGTCAGGGGTTCTTCTCAACTCTGGCCCTCAATGTCCACTGCCATACAGAGGGTGCTTCTCAATCACCTTAATAGTTTGCTAGGATGTGAATTGATAAATTGTGTTCACAAATTCAGACACTGATAAGGACAGTGGCTCACTACACACTGGTGATTATTTCCGTCCTCACTGTACAGCATCACTACTGAAATTTACACACAGCATTAAAATGAATATCTCTTTTAATGCTATTTACCGTACATTATGATAAATACTTTGTTACATGAATGTGCAAGATTTCAGCCATAAATAAATTGTAAATGTTTGCTACATTAGACGTTACCTGTCTAGTGATGTATGTTTATGCTGAAATATGATATTGGTTTGTGTTTTAAAATCGGTCACATGTCATTTTGTAGTGAATTATCTCTTAAGTTTTGAGCTTCAGAACCTCCTTTGAGCCTCCTGGTTTTCACAGCTATTTAGGGAGCACACATTTCAGTGCACAGTAAAAATTGTGATTAAGTCCTCCCTTAAAGGAGAAGTCCACTTCCAAAACAAAGATTCACAGATAATGTACTCACCGCCTTGTCATCCAAGATGTTCATGTCTTTGTTTCTTCACTCGTTATGTTTTTTGAGGAAAACATTTCAGGATTTTTCTCAATATAATGGACTGATATGGTGCCCCGATTTTGAACTTCCAAAATGTAGTTTAAATGCAGCTTCAAACGATCACAAATGCAGTTGTAAATGATTCCAGTCAAGGAAGAAGGGTCTTATCTAGCGAACCAATCAGCTATTTTAATTAAAAGAATACAATTTAAAATACTTTTTGATCTCAAACGCTCGTCTTGTCTTTCTCTCCCTGAACTCTGTGTATTCTGGCTCAAGACAGTTAGGGTATGTGGAAAAACTCCAATTGTATTTTCTCCCTCAACTTGAGAAATAATTTCAAAATCATCCTACATCGCTGCAGAAGTACCGACACAGTCTTTGCAAAGTGAACATGCAAAGAAGATCAAACACCCTTAACAAAAAAGGTAAAACAGTGATATAGGACGATTTTGAAGTTTAGGGAGAACATGAGATGGGAGTTTTTCAACATACACTAACTGTCACGAACCAGAACAAAAACAGTTCAGGCAGAGTAAGACAAGACGAGCGTTTGGCATTAAAAAGTAAATAGTATTCTTTTTATTAAAATAACCATTCGTTTCACTAGATAAGACCCTTCTTCCTCGGCTGTGATCGCTTACAACCACATTTGTGATCATTTGAAGCTGCATTTAAACTGCATTTTGGAAGTTCAAAATCGGGGCACTATATCAGTCCATTATATGGAGAAAAATGCTGAAATGTTTTCCTCAAAAAACATAATTTCTTTACGACTGAAGAAAGACAGACATGAACATCTTGAATGACAAGGGGGTGAGTACAATATTTGTAAATTGTTGTTCTGGAAGTGGATTTCTCCTTTAACCACTGACTAATGATCAAGGGACCTGAGAGATACACACCCATAGTTTAGTTAACTTTAAAGTTATTAAAACTGAAGACCTTGTTTAGTTTGTTCAGGCGCACTGGACTAGGTTGGAGCAAAACGCTGCATGTAAGTGGACCTCGAGAGACAATGTTGAGATCTCCTGCAATATGTTCTAAACATGACAATTCAGAGAGGCAGGATGACTGCTAGTTCCCCTTCAGTCGTTCTCTACGACGTTACGTCATAACTAACGTATTTGGGGTCTCCCTTGGGAGGCCAATCACCTCTGAGTTAACTGGAGGTCAGGAGGTCGTTAAGATGTCTATCGTCACATCAGCGGAGCGGTTCGTCTTCTGACGCCGGGGATTCTCCCGAGTCCCAGGCTAGGTTGACTGCCGTGTTCCTCCGGGCTGCCTCGCGGTCTGACGATTGGTTGTCAGCGACGGACGCGGCTTTTGCCGCGCCCTCCCTGGGGCCTTTCTTCCCGGAGGTTCAGGAAGAGCTTAACTACGTGTTCGGCTTTTTCAGACTCGGAGCCTGTCTTCGCGGGAACCAGGGGTGAAGGTAAGAGCTGTTACTGCAGCGTCACTCTTCTTCAGAGCGCTTTGTCTTCTGGGTTGGGTCACCTTCCCCCCCCCCAGGCTGTCCCACCAGGGGTACGTCAGTGACTGTTCCGTTGATCCCGCTTGCTCGGAGTCTGGCAGCGTGGTTATCGCTCCCCAGCCCGTCTCGCTGATTGATCCGGACAGTCCGGCTCGGCTATGCGATCCAATTCAAACGCCGCCCGCCCAGATTCGGAGGCACCTTTTCACCTGTCCGTTCGGACACAGATGCCTCTGTGCTGTGTGCGGAGATTGCGGTTCTTCTGGCGAAGAACGCGATCGAGCCGGTCCCTCCAGCCGAGATGAATTCGGGGTTTTACAGCCCCTATTTCATCGTACCCAAGAAGTCTGGCGGGTTACGACCTAACCTGGACTTTTGGGTTCTGAATCGGTCCCTTCACAGGCTACCGTTCAGGATGCTGACAGCGAAGCGCATTTTGTCGGGCATGGAGTTGGATTCGGTCAATATGTCAGCACGCCTCACGAACGAGCGCACTCAGTCAGTGCTGAGTTGTCTGAACCTTTTCAGACACAGGATAGTGGTTCCTCTCAACCTTTTCAGAGGCTCCTGGGGCATATGGCAGCCGCAGCCGCAGTTACGCTGCTCGGACTGCTCCATATGAGACTGCTTCAGCACTGGCTCTATGGCCGAATCCTGAGATAGGCATGGCACCGCGGCACGTTCCGGGTCGGCGTTACCCCGGAATGTCGCCGCCTTTTCAGCCCTTGGTGAGACCCTGCCTTCCTACAGGCCGGTGTGCCCCTGGGTCAGGTGTCGAGGCACATGGTTGTGAATACAGATGCCTCCAAGACGGGCTGGGGTGCTGTTTGCAATGGGCAGACAGCTTCGGGCTCCTGGTCAGGACCTCGACTGCAGTGGCACATCAGTTGCCTCGAGTTGCTCGCAGTGCTTCTAGTGCTGCGTCGTTTTTTTCCGATGCTGCGCGACAAGCATGTGCTGATTCGAACAGACAATGTTCCGACGGTAGCGTATATCAACCGATAGGGTGGTTTGCGCTCCCGTCGCATGTCGCAACTCGCAACTGGCACACAGCTGGCCCCAGCAGATGGGGAATGCTGTCTCCAAGCAGAGGTTGGCTCATTGGGTGGTTGATGCCATCACCCTGGCTTACCAGTGTCAGGGTGAGCCGTGCCCCCTGGGAGTTCGAGCCCACTCCACCCGGAGTGTCGCCTCCCCCTATGCGTTGGTGCACGGCGCCTCTCTAGCAGACATCTGTAGAGCTACGGGCTGGGCGACACCAAACACCTTGCGGGTTTACAGCCTCCGCGTTGAGCCGGTTCCTCCCGTGTATTAGGTAACATCAGGTAATTTGCGGGTGGACGGCTCGGTGTCGGCTTGCTGCGCCATTCCTACTGGGTCCGTGCGCTATTCCCAGTTGTTCCCTTGTGAACTCTGGGTCCTCCTGGCCCCCTCAGTTCGGATTAGTGCGGAGTTTCTGGACTGTGTCCGGTAGGGGGCTCCTTCACCCCTCCCAGCTGTGGCCTTATCTTTCTATAAGTTCCCCATATTCTCTCTTCTATTCAATCTCTTCCACTTGACCTTATCAAGTTTCTCCGCCCCCCCCCAATGCTTGCTTCAGTTACCTGGCACCCCTGGTAGGCCCGGTTTCTGGCCTTCAGGGAGTTGGGAAGTTTACGTGTTGAGATTCATTTGTTCTGACTCGCTTGCTTGTCAGCATTTGTATCTCAAATCACGTAACGCAGTTCAGAATTGTGGCGTTTTCCAGAGGAGACCCCAAATACGTCAGTTATGACGTAACGTCATAGAGAACGACTGAAGGGGAACGTCTCGGTTACATCTGTAACCCTCGTTCCCTGAAGGAGGGAACGGAGACGTTACGTCTTCTTGCCACAATTCGGGACTGCGCTGGGGGGCTCAGTTTTTGCTCAGCTCCTCAGCTTAAATCTGAATGAGTGGATGCACGCCGCCATCTTATATACCCGTATGTACGGGGGAGTGGCTTGGCATGCAAAATCCACTCGCCAATTTTCATTGGCTTTTTCCAATTAACTCAGAGGTGATTGGCCTCCCAAGGGAGACCCCAAATACGTCAGTTATGACGTAACATCTCCGTTTCCTCCTTCAGGGAACGAGGGTTACAGATGTAACCGAGACGATTGATGACTTACAACTCTGGTTTCCAGTCCTGGGCATTGAGGACCAAAGTTCTGCAGAGGTTCTGGTGATCAAGATCAGCTGCTCAGGTCTGATTAATTGGTGTTGGAGCTATCAATCCACTGAAAAATAAGAAGCAATATAAAGTCACAGATGCATTTTTATTTATTCTTGCTAGTCTTACTATATTCTTAAAATAAGTTATCATTACCTTGTGTTTTATTGATGATTTTCAGTCTCTGAAATAGAAAAGTTCTATTAGTTATGAATGGCATCATACCAGTTTTAACACCGTGAGCAAAATGCATACAACATACGACACAATACGATAGAACCTATTATAATCAGTGATGCTGTCTACACTGGATGAGGCACAGCGCAACACTACAAATCCCTGACAGCAAACAGATGCTGCGTTCTATTTATCATGTACTGACACAAAGTTCAAATGATTTTCAATGGTCGCTCTGGTTTACATCCTGCATAGACAATCTACATCATTGTGCATTGCATTCTTGGTATACAATACAAATCACCAAAGAAAAAAAATCTGTTTATGTTAATATTTTTAAGAGCTTCTTGCACTTTATTAGAATAAATGGACTAATATTTGTATCCCTTATGTTATTAACATTTGTGGTCAGTTTTGTTTATGTTTTTGAAATAAGTGTCTTATGTTCACCAAGAAAACTGCATTTATTTGATCATAAATAAAAACAGTAATGTTTATTATTACAATTTAAAATAACTGTTTTCTATACGAATACATTGTAAAATGTAATTTATTCCTGTTTTCGCAAAGCTGAATTTCAGCATGATTTCTGAAGGATCATGTGACACTGAAAATAACACCGTGTCTACACTGGACGCGACACAGTGACCGTTGCAAATCATCTGAACTGTGTGTGAGCACGTCATCAATAGAATGCGGTAGCAGTTTACTGTAGTGGATTTGTCGTGTCGCCCCTCGCCGCATCCAGTGTAGACAGCATCAATGATTATAATGGGTTCTACTGTATTTTGTCACGCTGCTCGCGTCCAGTGTAGACACAGTGTAAGCATAATGATGCTGCAAAATCAGGTTAGATCACTTTTTAAAACATACTGAAATAGAAAAGTTATTTAAAACTGGTAATTTCACAATATTACTGTTTTTCTGTATTTTAATCAAATAAATGCAGCAGTTGTTGCCATAAAAGACTTATTTCAAATACATGTCAAATCTGACCCTTAACCTTTTGAATGGTAGTGTATGTTTAAGATATTACTTACTAGTCATATGGTTCATAATGTCTAAAGATGTTCTTCGACAGGAGATACGCTCTAACTACCATTCTAGGAAGAAACATAAACAATCTGTCGCAGGGCCAACAATATTTATTATACGATGTCAGGTTTATCAGAAGTAAACTATAGCAAAGGTAAAATGCAGAAAAGAAAAATAAATAATATGTAGAATACACAAAACAAAACAATTTAATAACAGAATTTACATTTTTAGGTTGACTTATTTAATGCTCATATACAGTGTTACTTATGTTTGTACCTTAAAGTCCTTTTAAAATATCTAACAAAAGAGTTTAAAGTACTTTCAGCCCATTTTCACGCTCCATGTTAATTTTGTATCTGATTAACCATATATTGCATACTTCTAGGTTAAATAAATTAGCTTACTTCCTTTCATCCAATGACAAATTGCCTGCAAAACCTTTATTAAAAAAAGCAAGACAGCAAGTAACATTAATTAAGATGACATTAAAAGCCCAGACTTTCATAAACAAGAGCTCAAGTCAATAGTTAACCTAACTTACCTCTTATAGTTAGCATTACAGTTCAGATGCTAACAGACTTTTTCTGAAGACAATAAACCATTTCTATAAAGTAAATATTCAACAGAAGTGTGTCATTTACATGAAAGAAAGTGTCAGGAACACATGTATGTACTATTTGTGTAATATTAGAGACTAAACTTACCTGAAATTTGTGAAAACAACAGTGGGAGACGTGTTTTGCTGCTTGTTGAGTTTCCGCCCCATTTCCATGGTAACTCCTTCCGCTCCAGACTTGAATGTTCAGTGTGTGCGCCCATTAAAGCAAGCAGATGTCACGCAGAATGTATAAATGTCATCATAAAGTAATATTATCTTATAAAATACATAATGTAAATGAAGTAAGACACTTACTTAAATACATATTTTAAATGAGATAAAACACTTACTTCTAGTGTTTCCCTTTTAAAAGCGACCTCCACCTCAGCACTGCATAGCAATTCAGATCTATGAGAAATGTTTAGGTGCACACAGCATATTAATATCATCATGAAGTAATATTAAACATAATGTAAACGAAGTAAAACACTTACTTTTGGCATTTTCCTTGATAAAACCAACTTTCCTGTCTGTTCCGCATTGTGGTTGAAAGAAAATATCTTTCTGAGAAAAAGTTCAGTAGAGCACAGCACATAAATATTACTATAAATCCATATTATGTTATAAAACACAAATTTTAAATGAGATAAAACACTTACTTCAAGTGTTTCCCTGTTGAAAGTGACCTCCACGTCAGCACTGGATAGTAATTAATATCTGTGATAAAAAATTTTTCATTTAGGGCGCACATCATATAAATATCATCAAGTAATAAAATACATAATGTAAATGAAGTAAAACATTTACTTTAGTGTTTCCCTGTTAAAAGCGACCTTTACCTCAGCACTGCATAGCAATTCAGATCTATGAGAAATGTTTAGGTGCACACAGCATATTAATATCATCAAAAAGTAATATTACACATAATGTAAACGAAGTAAAACACTTACTTTTTTACAACTTTCCCGTCTGCTCCACGTTGTGATTGAAAGAAAATACCTCTCTGAGAAAAAGTTCAGGAGAGTACAGCACATAAACATCACTGTGAGAAACGTTTAGGTGCATACAACATATTAATGTGGTCATAAAGATATACATAATGTAAATAAGGTAAAACACTTACTTTCTGTGTTTTCCTTGATAAAACCAACCTCCCTGTCTGCTCCGCATCGTGAGTGAAAGAAAATATCGCTCTGCGAAAAGGTTTAAATACATAAATACACATTTCGCTATAAATCAATATGACGTTATAAAATGCATATTTTAAATGAGATAAAACACTTACTTTCCATGTTAAAAACAAATTCTACGTCAACACTGCATAGCAATTGAGATTTTACACTTACTTTCGGTGTTTCCTTGATAAAACGAACTGCCCTGTCCGCGCATGCCGAGTGAAAGGAAATACCGTTATCTCTCAAAGAAAAGGTTTAAGGCTAACCTTAACCTTAACGCCTTCTCTGCCACTCTTTCTACAAGGAAGTATATTATTTCATGATCATTAATATCTTCTTATGGGCCTAGTCTTTTAATTTGTCGACATTTTATGAAGGTTTATTACGAATAAAGTGTTCAAATGGCCGTGATTTCAACTGGCAGCTTATTGTCGCTTCCACTGGCAGCTCAGTCAGACAGCCGCAAGAGCGCTCTGAGCATAACGCGTTCTCTACCACTCGTGCTACAAGGAAATATATTATTTCATGATCATTAATATCTTCGTATGGGTCTAGTCTTTTAATCTGCCAGCCGAAAGATTGGTGCCCTACTGTTAGTTGTTTAATGTCGGGAATTCTCTCTGCTTGTTAAAAAATTGTTAATATAGCCTACATTACAGTCAGGTACATTAGATGAACATGATAAACATTGGACGTTCAACATATGTTTACAAATGACAAAGTGCTAATTCAGAAGTCTGAATGAAGATTTATGATTTGTATACATATACTTTAATTCGCATTGTACAGTTATTCACTGTTTATGTAATTTTGTTATAGTTTTTATTTGTACAGACGTCTAACTGCATCAACAATGATTTCGTTAACAGTATTCATTTTGAAGCAGGTAATAATTTGTTCGTTAAATAAATAATTAGTTCAACATATGCACTGTAAAAAATGAATCATGAGGCTTGTAATTTTCATTAAAAAAATTGATGTAATCATTAAAAATAATGTGCATATTTAATTTAAAAAATAGGTTTTCCGTGTTTTTTATAATATATTGCGAATATTTCACTAATAAAATTAAGAAATAAATTTTACCTATTTTTTTAAGGAAATGAGCGCAATTTTTAGGCTTAATTTGAGGAACCATTTAGGCTAAAATTTTGAGGAAAAAAGCTTCATATTTATTTTAAGAGAATTGGTCCAATTATCCGGGTTTGATTGAGTCACCTTCATTTGAATCTCAACAACGGCAGTGATCGGACGGCATTTTGAAGGAGCAGACGAACAGTGTAAAATGTTAAGAGGTAAGTTAAGCCCCTTACTAATTTTTACATTTTATTTTGATTTCTTAAATAAGCTCCTCAGGACGCTGCTTATTCACGCTAGTACAGGAATTGTTTTACACTGATTTTTGAATCTGAACGACAGGGATCATTTCGGCATGTGGAACAGTGACTATATGTTGAACCAGGTGTTTTAAAATAAAGGTTTACAATTATGCGATGTGATTTGATGTGAAAATCTGAACTCGAGCTCGTTAGTCATAACTCCTCACATGCACGTGCTGAGGCTAGAATGCACATGTTGATCGCTAAAGCAAAATAATTATGGCCATGCATCGAGCTTCACAGATGGGGCAGTTTCTATGATTATACTTAAAAACTTGTAAGAGTGTTGATGTGTTTATATATTCGCTTCAAATTGTAAATATGTATTAAATTAGCGTTTAACCATTTCACGCAATACATGCATTTTTTTCATTCATACTCGACGTTAGAGGGCGCACTCTTAAAGAAAACAAGTCACAAACGCCATAGAAGCAACACGATGACGTTCCAGGAATTGATATGGACATAACCATGCTGATATGACTTTATGCATTCTGCAACTAGACGTTTTGACTAGTTGAAGAATACAAACATCTTTGCAATAATTAAGGCATTATCAGTCTCCACAAAGAATAAGATATATCTATAGCAATGTACATTTTCTCTTTGATTAATCCATTTAAAATTCGACCTGAGTGAAGGTATTTGAAAACATTTGAGATTTACTATAATGCAAATGTATTTAAAATTAGTCTTTAACGATATTTAAAAATGTTTAGACTTGTTTAGCAGTATTGAGTTTATAGGCTTAAACCATTCCAATTTCATTATTTTGGTGATTAAAAATATGTAATAAAAAATATTCCACAAACCTTACATTAAATGTAAACTCTTATAACTACTTTTCCTTATGAATAATAATTTTAACAGCAACTTCTGAGATGACAATGAAGCTTGTGGTGCAAGTAACTACTTAAACTAAATTATGTCAGTGTTTGTGTTAAATTTAAGTTCACTTTAAACTATGCTTAAAACTTTAAAATATACAACTGATTTTATTTGATGCAGTTTTGTCAAGTGAATGATTTTTTTTTACAAATCTGATTGAGTTTTTTATTTTTTATTTTTTTTTTACAGATCATCGTGAGAGTCGTTGAAGCACCATCTTTAAAAGCATTTGAGTTTTCAACGGAAGTGGTATTTTTCTACTACCTTATAGCTACATTTTCAGTTTAAGCATGCTGCATTTAAGAATTTGAAAAGGTAGCTTGAGATCATGCTATGGCGGTGTAAGGTTTGCCCATGGACATCATCTTCAAAAGCGGGTCTTTTAAGGCACTATCGACTACAGCATGGGCCATTTACACACAGCCATACTATACCTTGTCCACATTACAGATGTCCATGCTCTTTCAAAACACATGGTGCCCTTCGCACACATATGAGTAGATATCATTTAGCTGAGGAAACTCTGGAGTCAGGAACAGTGCTTTCCTTTAACTGTAAAATTTGTAATACACCACATTCTTCCGAAAAGGACTATTTTCAACATTTAGGTCAACATCTTAGGAGTTATGAAACGGTAGAATGTGTTTTTTCTGGATGTGATTTTAAGACAAATGTTTATGGGACATTTGTGACTCATAAAAGTAGAAAACACAATCCCCATTCCTCCAATGACTTTAAGGCAGAGGTGCTTGTGATAAGCAAGTCCACACAGCATTCGTTTGCCCCTGATCCACACTGCGAGGATTCAGAAGAAGTCCAAGGAGAAACTGATGACCAGATTCAAGATGTGCCAGAAACAGTTGTTAATAAACTAGCTTTGCTGCTTTTGAAGCTGGAGAGTGTTTATAATGTTTCTTCTAGGTGTATAGATGACTTGGCGGGAGAGCTCCAGTTTATTTCTTCCCTGCCAGCGCGACAAGATGTACGAAACACTGTTGAGTCAAATTTAAGGAAGAATAACTGTGTTCTCAGTGAAGACAGTATTAATGAGTTTGTCAGTGAACTTTGTAAGATCAACCCCATAAAATCAGCACTAGAGGTAGGAGGTCCTCTTGGTTCTTCTTTTAAAAGAAGATTATATTTTAAAGACAATTTGAAAGTTGTTGAACCTGTGGAATATATTTTGGATGCCGCTGAGCGTAGACACTATCAGTATGTACCTATTCTCCAGACATTACAGCAAGTGTTGAATAGCCAGCACATGAACTTGGAAAGGTCTCAACAGAGTTCAGAAGTCCCTTTAACATTTACATCCTTTGTTAATGGCAGATATTTCAGAGAAAATGAATTTTTTGCTGGAGATGAGACAAAAATCTCTTTGATACTATATGTTGATGACTTTGAAGTGTGCAATCCGCTTGGAACATCCAAGAAAAAGCACAAAATCACAGCGGTTTATTGGGTTTTGGCAAATTTGCCACCTGAATTACGATCTGCTCTTACATCAATACATTTAGCTGTTCTCAGTAAAGCTGATGATGTAAAAAAGTTTGGATATGAAGTCATTTTAGAACCACTTTTGAATGATCTTTCTACATTGGAGCAGGAAGGAGTTTTCATTGCTAATTATGGAAAAAACATCAAAGGGACTGTGATCAGTGTGGTAGCAGATAACCTTGGTGCCCATGCAATTGGTGGTTTAGTTGAAAATTTTACTGGGGATTACATCTGTCGATTCTGTCTTGGCCGCCATGCTGAATTCCAGGAAAAGGAAGTGAGATTAGGTGCTTTTCCTCCAAGAACAAAGATGTCTTATGCAGTCCATGTTCAGACTGTAAAGGATAATCCTACACTCACCCACTCCTTTGGTGTCAAAAAGGTTTGTCCATTTACTAACAAACTGAAGCATTTTCATTTCATATATCATAAATATTTCACATTGAGTGAACTCAATGAGGCAATTGCACTCTTTCCCTACAAATGGACAGATAAAACGAACAGTCCTCATGCAATCCCCAAAAATTTTGCTGCACGTCGAAGTGTAGGCGGGAATATGCATGAGAACTGGGCTCTTATCAGACTTGAACCTGCCTGGCAAATTCTCATGAATTTGAAAGATATTGTTGAGCTGGTTGTGTCACCTGTCCACACTGCAGAAAGTATTGGTTTTCTTGATTCCAAGATATCAGAACATCGACATCAATTTCTTGAGCTTTTCCCACACGAAAGACTGCTCCCAAAACACCATTACTTGGAGCATTATTCTGAGTTGATTGCGTCTTTTGGTCCAGTTGTTGGACTTTGGACCATACGCTTTGAATCTAAGCATAGCTTTTTCAAGCGTGTAGTGAGACATACTACAAATTTCAAAAATGTCTTGCTGTCTCTTGCTACAAGGCATCAGCTAATGATGGCTTACCACTTACATGCCACTTCTGAAAACACTTCATTGCATGTGAGTAAAGTTTCCAATATGCCATTGGAACTTCTGCATGAAGAGGTACAGCAGGCCATAAGAAACATTTCAGATCAAACAAGTGTCTCTTTGACCACTTCAGTGTCTTACCTAGGTACAACATACAGAGTGGGCATGATTCTGCCTTATGGTTGCACTGGAGGTTTACCTGACTTTGCTGAAATTATGCAGATTGTTGTTTTGGACAAAAGTCTTAGTTTCATTGTCAAGACTTTTAGCTCTTGGTACAATGAACATTTGAGATCTTACTGTCTTCAGTCAAGTGGGGATGTACAACTTGTTGAGCACAAAGCACTTGTTGATTGGTATCCTCTGGCAGCATATTGTTTGGGTAAAAACCGCTTTGTCACCCTGAAACATCATATCTGCTGTTCTTATTAGATGATGGTAGTATGATTTGTACAAGAGGCTGCCAGTCCTTACAAGGATAATTCATATGAAAAGTCTTATGGGTTTAAACGGGAGTTCTTATGGGAGTAAAAGATAAGGAATTTTCTTTTTTTGGATGAAATATCCTATCCTTTTAACATTCAGTCCAGCATCCGTGGATGCATGTTTAGAATGACAATGTCAGTAAAATAGTAGTATTTAAGTTTTTTTTTGCTATTAGTGACTTTAGGTTTATGTCAATTTTTTCATAACTGTTAATCTGAACTGTTACAGACTTGATGTTCATCAGACTTGTACTTTGTATTATTTTTTTTTTTAGGCATTCAGATGACAACATGGACCCTGCAGCATTAAGAGTACTTCTTGAACAAGAAATCAGGAAGTTAATCCTTCCCTCAGGAATCCCAAAAACTTTAGATGACCTTATGTTAGCAGTTAAGGAGGCATTTGATATCCATGAGGATTTTTCTCTCCAGTATAAAGATTCTGAATTTGATGACTTTTTTACCCTTACATCCACTGACCAAATTCAGCACAAGGATACTATAAAAGTTGTTTTCCCTACACCAGTTGTTCTTACACTCTTTGCTGAAAATGAAGGAAACCCCAGTGCCAGTACGTCAGTTTCAGTAGATGAAGTGTCCTCTGTTTCTTGCACTACATGTCCACTTGATGATGTTGGCCAACATCTATCCACATCCACTTCCTCTGGAGATACAGTCATCCTTTCTCCCCAAAGTAGCCCAGATAGGTTGCCGTGGCCTCAGGAGTTTCCAATTCCATCTTTTTCTCCAGAAGTAGAGATGGTTCTCAAAAAGGGCATGGAGGCTTACAAGAAAGACGGCAGCCTTCTAAATGTTCAAACTGTGAAGAGGGATGTAAATGAGCATTTAGTAAAGGCTATTCATACCTACACATCATATCCTTCTGGGATTCAGGTTGCCAGTGTTGCTGAAGCACTTATCCGAAAATATCCATGTCTGAAGGAACCAGGCAGTTTTTCTGGCTTTTATGGTTGGCAGATGAGCCTAAAGTACAAGATGGCAGATTATAGAAGACGACTCAGTAAGTTTGGTTTTCCTGAGGTTGCATGTAACACTGCAAAAGAAGAACCCTGAAGACAGGAAACCTGCAAAAAATGTCAAAAAACCTCGTAAAGCGGAAGTGAATTACTTACCACCATACCCAGCAGGTGAAAATCAGGACAGTTTAGATCAAGAGAGGGTTCAACTCCTGACTGAAGTGAAAAAGCGGGACAATGCAGTTGTGGTAAAAGAAAAAATGTCAAAAACCTTTGCTCTCCGAAGACATGAGGTGGTTGAATTGTGCCCGACTGTTGCAGAATTTAAAGATCGCTGGCCTGCCCTGTTTGACATTCTCCAGGTAGGGATTTTACATTTTGTCATTAAATACCATCACAGATAATAATGTGGTTGTCAACTGAACATAATTATAATCTGTGTTTGTGTGTTTCATTTTTTTAGATTAATGAAGAGTTTAGGAGAATTACTACTCTGCACCTTGAGCCAACATTTATTAAGATGTTGGATTACTACACTCCTAAACTTTTCACAATATTTTCCTGCAAAGGAGGAGCACTCGGACAGATTTTGAAGAAGAAAATGGGTGCCATACAGCAGGTAATTTAATTGGTATTTTTATTATTATTTGATTGATATTCGCTTCATTATTATTGGGTACTATTACTAATTTCTACACTTTTGGTGCCTTAGACCTCACATCAAAACATAGAAGAGACAAGAGATGTTGTCCTTCGTTGCTTGGTCAATTACTTGGGTGAAAAGGAGGAAGACCTCATCCAGGAGTACAATGTAAGTGTCTAAAACTATTTCAGATATTTATTGTTAAACATCCTGTCCGCCATTAGCCATAGTATACTTGAGTTTGTTGTAGTGTCAGTCTCCACAGTTCACTAAAACCAGTTTTGGGGAGTTAGTGTTTTACAATGTTACAAAGATATGAACCTAGAAATGGTTTACTGTACTTCCTTGATGTATCTGCATTTTAAGTTCTTATGAGGAAAAACTTGTTTGAACATCTTACACAAATTAACTGCATAAATAACAGATCTTCATAATAAAATGTTATGTTTGTTTTACAGTGTGACAATGAGGATGTGCAGCAAAGTCTACTGCAGCATGTAATGAAAATTGCTGTCTGCAAGAAGGATGACCAGGAGGACTTTAGCATTGTCTTGGAGGGTGTGCAAGTCATGACTGGCTTGGGAAATCTGACTAGAGCCTGCGCAATTCTTCTTGGATTTACATATGCACTAAACCTCACCTATCCCAAACAACTGAGGAATACGTTTGAGGCCTTTCAGAAGCTCTTCCTGGAACTGGATGTTTGCAGGCTTTCCCCCAAATTACAATCTCTCAAAAACAAACTTGTGTGTTAGATTGTGAGAGACACATTCCATTGTTACCAAGTTTTGGTGAAAATGCCCAGCACTGGTTGAGGTATTGAGATTGTTCTACAGCTTGTTCTACAACAGGTTATCTTGTTTTATGCTATCTATGCACATGTTATCTCAGGTTTTAGTACAGAATGTGACTATTCCCACAAAAAAAAAGATGTTAGCATATAATGCTAAACAGTTGATTTCAATGACATATAAATTGTCAGTTACAAACTGTTACACAGATCTTAAAACTGCTGTAAATGTTATATACACTAATTTACAAAGTGTTTAATGTTTTGGTACCAGTGAAACATGGAATAAAAGCATGTTTAACAACAAAATGCATTATGTATTCATTTCATTATAAAATGTTTTTTATATTATTAAGTAATTTTCCTTAATACATATGAGTAAATTTTGTTTTATCTGCTTAAACTAAAAAAGATTATTCCACTAATAATGTTAAAATCATCATGTGTCTGGCTAAATAATTTAGGACGTTTTACATGATTTATTCAAGTAGATTCTGCTAGGGAAAAAAAATCAAGCCGTAAATACTACTTAAAAATAATATGCGTCTGGCTAAATAATTTAGGATTTTTTACATGATTTATTTGAGTAAATTCTTTTTAAAAAATCAAGCCTTAAAAACTGCTTAAAAATAATATGTGTAATATTGTTACCACATTTTTTTTAAGTAGATAGCACATAAGATTTTTTACAGTGTGTACCTAACATTTTAGTCACATGGAAACGGCAATGTTAGTAAATCATTACAGAATTTACGTGATCTTTAAGAGTCTGAAATAAATGTTGCTCAATCAGGCACATTAAAAATATACTCATCATAATATATACAATGTGAACTTAAAGACATTAAGCTTTATTTCAAAGATTTGAAATAAAAGAAGGAGCAATATAGTAACAGAGGCTTGTATTGTTCATTATGTATTCGAATCAATTTCAGATAGTAATACCAGATATACAGTCATGTTTATTATTTCCTGCATAATTAGGCAGTGTTCGAACTGAGGGGGGTAGGGGGGTGGGGGGGTGGGTGGGTGCCGGACCTCCCTTAAGCATTAAGGGACCCCCATAACACCCCAAAAATTCATATATTGGTTTTTCAATAAAAATATAATACTTTTGTAACCCACTAGAATATAATTCTAGAAAGTCGTGGGTTATATTGTTCATTTACTGTTTGATAATTTGTGTTCTCATCCAGAGATGATATAGTAATGGAGTCTAACGCTTTATTTTCAGGTCACAATATATGTGTGCGTGTGCCTTTAAGAATGCCGTATTGGTAGCAAGGTTGATGGGTGTGTACAGGTTGAAAAACGTGGTTTTGCACTACAAGTTAGATTGTCTTCATTTTTATTAGTTGATATGTGTTAAGGCCCTCCCTCCGAGGATAATGGAAAATTGCGAGTGGTTAACAGGGAGGAGGGGAGAGACAGAAAAAGGGGCAGCTGTGAGCTGTGAGTTGATTCAGCACGATTGCGATACAGATTGGAGCAATTACAGTGATTTAATCGATAAAACATCGTATTAACACGTTGCAGTGTATATAGTGAGTGTGTATACTCAGGTCGTGGCGTTTATTTTTGTTGTTTATATCCGAGTTCTCCGGGTATTGTTTTTCCGCCATTGCGGTTACGTCATTCGCTCGTAAATAGCGTTGATTCAGATTAAGCTTTAAGTTATCCTAAAAAGTAACGTAAAAAGAAGAACACAAGGACTGAATTCAACAAGAGTTCGTCGTGGGATTTGATCGAGGGAAACCAGATAGCGCCCCAGATCACCGTGCGGTCTGGGGTTCCTCTGGCTGCGTTGGAGGGTGACCCACAACAGCGGCCCAGGACAGCGCAGAACGAGGATCTGCAGGAGGCCTAACACAGGAATCCCGATCGCGGTCGGCATCGTACCTAAAATTGAGGTATTGTTGTTGATTTAGTTGTGCTCAGGAGAGTGAAGGGGCCAATTTTCTGTTTCTCTGGCCACAACGAACACAAGCTACGTTCCAGGCCTGCAACGGGGTGGGTTGTGAATGACTGGTTTGTGTGTGTGTGGGCCCACAAGTGTTTAATAGCAGTTATACAGTGTTATTCAGCGCGCGTAGGATCCGTGAGTATTTAATGTGATACTTTACACTCAAAGTGAGTCCGTTGTGCAGTTTGTTCGAAGTGTATTTGACATTGTTGTCAATTTAGTAACTCAGTCTGTGACATTCCCCCTTTGGGGCTACATTTCTGTCAAAAGTGAGATCTTTTTGAGTGTGTGATTACATCACCACGTAAAACTTGTTTCTTTGACCAATTTCTACTTTCTTGTTTTGCTTTAATTAAATTCTGTACTTTTTTCTACTTATTCAAGTGTTTCATTAATTTAAAAGAGTTTATTCTTGACACAGTGAAGTCACGTTAACATAGATTTTATTCAACATAATTTCTGAAAGGTAAATACTTCATTTAGTGACACCAGAGGGGCCTTATTACAACATCTCTTAGGCACTAGATTATTTGAACCTGGTGCTGCCCCTTACTATACGGGTTTAAAAAAGAAGGTAGGGGGCGCTACACTTTAAACATAAAACTAGTGAAAATGAAAGTGAAATGAAAAGATTCGATTGCTGTATTAAATTTAGCCCTGCTCACGTTAAATCGTATGTTATTTTTACGCGTTTTTGCAGCGTTGTGCAGTATAACCAATCACATACGACTCTGTTGAGTTTAGAATGCAGTGGACAATCAGAGGCGTTAAGAACAGTCATTGCTGAAACCTGGAGTTTTGTTCAGATTGAACTCGCGAATAGACTCTATGCACGAACGCTGCTGACGTATTTCCGGTAGAATCTCGACCAGCCCATTTACTTCCGCATAGCGCATTCTATAGCGAAGTATACTAGCGGCAAAACTCTTTCATAAGATTAATTTGACAGCGATTTATAATTTAAGTATTACAATATAGTATTATATAGTTATACATTATAGTAATTACCAGAATGGCCCATTAGTGAAAGCTTGGGCAAAGGATTAAAGACAAGAGAACATTTGTTGAAAATTGATGATTTTAGATTTATTTTCGTAATAAATAATATAAACGTAAATTTTATACAGTGTTGCCTGCACTGCAGGAATGTAAACTTTTAAATATAATAAATAGTTTCAATACAATACTGTAAACATGTAAATATATATAACATTGAACAGATGCAATGCAGTAATGTAAACATATAAATATAACTGAACATTTATAATGCAGAAATGTAAATATAAATAACTTTGGTACAGTGTTAAACGTCATGTACAGTGATGTTGTGTAAATACAATATTAAATGATTATTTGTGTTCGTTTTTTTATTATTATTATTATTTTTTGTGTGTGTGTGTGTTTTCTACACCTGTAGGCAATGAAATGAAAATGAAGTGAAACCAAACCAGTAGGTGGCAGCAAAAGGCTGTTTGAATAAGTGAGTTCAACAGATTCGTTCAAATAGCTGATTCATTCAGAAACGAGGCAAGCAACTGTCTTAATGAATGGATTACTGAATCACTGACTCATTTGATTCGTTAAAAACGTGGATTTATTCAGTAAGGAAACGCTGTGTTGCTAGGAGACACAAAACACTTCTGCTGTTTCAGCGCAGGCTGCACAAGCAACATCTGGCACAACCCAGCAAACACAACAACTTTATAAAAACGATTTTTTCACGTTGTAAAAAGGTTGTAATAACGTTTTTTCCCGACGTATTTAATACGACAAATGTCGGGTTTTTTAAACGTTATGAATACGTTTTTTCACAACGTTGCAAAAACGTTTTTATAACGTTTTTAAAACGTTGGAAGGAGACGTTGTAAAAACGTTTTTGCAACGTTGTGAAAAAACGTATTTATAACGTACTTACCACGTCCAAACTGGTACTTTACATGCTGCCATCAAAATGTTTTCTTTACAGTGTTAAATCTGACTATTGATCCTAAAAGCACTTATTTACATTTCACCTTACCTTGTAGCATTGCTGACTTTGTTGTTTTATAAGGCTAGGTTAACATATGTAGGCCTAATACTTTATACTACACAAAAATTAGCACTCGTCGTATTTATTCACAAAATATAAAAAGTAATGTGATATGGGTAGTTCACAAAAATAAATAAATAAGCCAATAAACAAGACAAATGCATGAATATACACCAATAAAGCATAATGTGTCACACGCACCAGATCACGTGAGGTCATGAGGTCCCGGAAGTAATCTCCGTGGCTATATAAACAGGAAGTAAAGGTTGGTTCGGCACCAGACATTGAGTTCATGTGGGACTCTTTTGAAGGTCGTCTTCTCATCCATCGTCTCTACTCACGTGAGTACCGCTCTCCGGAGCTTTTGTGTGTTTGTCTGTGTGCGTGTGAGAACGCGGATTTCCTGGTGGGAATCTCAACTCCTTTGTCGGAGCGTTCTCAGATAAACTGCGTGGTTAACCTGCTTGTTCGTGTACATCCGCGTTCGAGCTCTCCGCCATGCTACACAGGGACCTTTCCTCGATCTTTCATTTCCTGTCTTGCCTCCGTGACATAATGGTTTCAAGTAAAGTACAACATATGAAAATTATGTAATGACTGGCAAAGTTGAATATGACTACAAAGTCCAAGAAATTTCAATGCATATTTTAACAGAAAAAAGCAACATTTCATTTGTAAAATGTATTCAATTTCAGCTAGTTAGAAATTATTTTATTGCAGTTATAATAATAATCACACTGCAATCTTATTACTCGTTTGCACTAACACTAATTTTTATATTGTTAGAGATTTATTAGCACAAATTACAGGTATATGGCATCCAATTTAGAACTTGTTCAAATAATATATAATACATACAGTTTATAATGGCTATTGTTGTTCAATTAATAATATTTTATAATACTGGAATACCTGAGATTTTGAAAAATGTATTTAGGTAGCGATTATTCAGTGCTTTAATTGTAAGTTACATTATTATGCCACTAGGTGGCAGCAAGAGACCGTCTTAATGACTTAGTTAGAAAACCATTCTTTTAGTGCTGATTCATTCAGTTGCTTCTGTGACACACCAAATTATATGACTCTTGTGCCAAGGGTAGTTTAGAAACATTTAAAATATTTTATGGTAACCACAAATTAATAATGGTTTAGCTACAAAACCATAGTTTTAACTATGGTTATACAAATGGTAATCAATATGGCAAAAAATGGTAGGACTAGAGGGTTGGGTTTAGTAGTAGGTCAGATTAGCTCACTGCAGTGCCTAGGTTCACAAAATTAGGTGGGTCACAGAATTCAGTACAACCCCAAAAAGAAACAAGGTTGTAAAGAAGTGAATTATCTAAACCAGGGGTTTTCAGCTCTGACTCGTGAGATCCAGTGTGAATTGGTTTATAGGTGCTTTGGGAAAAAAAAAAAAAAACAGTAAAAATAATTTTTTTAATGCTTAAGAGCAATTAACCTTCATATCTGAAATACGGCACATTCCCTATTCTTGCAATATTTGTGTTCATGTTCCTGAGTAATGTCTGCATGCATTAAATTCTGAGGAGAACAAATAATATGCTAGTAGACAGCAATCCATATTAGAAGTCTGGTGTGGAAGGTGGATCTGAAACTGACTTCTGTCCAGGTTGACACAGCATCTCGTCTTCACAAACTGCCCTGAAATACAATTTTAACATCAACAATGATTGTTATAAATATAACATGAGTCTCTTACATTCACAGTGCTCAGTACTTTTTGTTGTTGTTATTATTATCTGCGTCTTGTTTTCTCATTACATTGGGCCCCTCTGTAGGTTGCTGTATACCAAGTATCCTTAATGAGTTAAACGAGATGGCCTTGTAGGACATACAAAATAAAAAAGTATATTTAATTGATATATACTTTAAAAAAAAACGTAATAAATGGTAATGTATGTTTGAGGTTTTACTTTCTAGTCAGATGGTTCATAGCACAATGGAGATGCTCTTTAACAGGAGGTCTGCTCCAACTCTACTGCAGTACTGCCATCAGCATGGAAGAATCTAATGTTAGAAACATGAACAATTTGTCACAGAGCCAACAATATGTAATATACAAGGTCAGCATTATTAGAAATAAACTGGAATATGTGAAATAGGTGAAATGCAGAAAATAATCCTCATACAGTATCACATTACAGTTTGTTTGGAAGTCAAATCCTTCTTACATAATACATAACTTACTGACGCTCCTGAAATCACAGTATCAATATTTGTTTAGTGTGATCAAAACCTGTTTAAAATTATTTGAGCTTATATTCACCTCCATGTAAGTGACGTCGCCGATTAACAGTACAGCCCATACATTTTGGTTAAATAGTTTACTTCCGTTCATCCACTGACAAATTGCCAGCAATGTTTACAAAACTATTAAAAAAAAACTGTCTTCTACACATAATATGTGACTAAAAGCGAAAACTTTATGAAATAAGAGCTAAACTCTACAGTTAGCCTACATCTTATAGTTAGCCTAACGGTTGATATGCTAACGGACTTTTCCCGAAGACACTAAACCATTTCTATAAAGTAAATATTCAACAGAAACGTGTCTATTACATGTAAGAAAGTGTTAGGAACCGTTGTATGTATTATTTTTGTCTTATTAGGGACAAAACTTACCGTAAAGCACTGTGACAGACGGAGACTCACGCTTGTCAGTTAAGCTGCTTCCCCGTTTCCATGGTAACTCTCTCTCCGCTGCAGTTTAAATACAACTCGAACGTTCAAAGCGCGTGCCCGTTTAAAATGCAGCGTTTACATAAATACATACATGAAGTACAGCGTACAGATGTCAGAATGACAGATAAAATGTCCTGAAACTTGATAACGTATTGTGTAAGTGGATAGTGTAGGCCTAATGTAGGTAATCAAACTGTAAGTGGAATGAGAATATAAAAGCATATTAGCAGAGAATATAAAACTATTTTTGAAGTCAGTTTATAACAGGTTATAATATAATATAATATAATATAATATAATATAATATAATATAATAATAGCTTTAGAAATTCTATTTATTTACTTATTTAACTACCTAACGAAAAACATACCAGAAATTGTAAACAGAGTGTAGAATAAAAGTAGGCTATCTATAGCAAAACACATTAAAAACAAACATCACGTACAAATGGAGTTTTGGCCCGGTTGCATACTGTCATGACGTTTGTAAAAAATAAATATTTTTTAACCAACCAATCATTTCTGTTCATGTGTTAATACCGCTCTCCCACCTCTCCATAGACTGGTTTACACACTGAGCTGTTAGCTCGTGATATATGAATATACGGTATTATTAAATGAGCAAAGACAACTGAAAGTAAGGATTCACATTTTACTTTTAAGTGCTTTTGATATTGCTCAAACTATCTGGTACTCAGTCACTAAATCGAGTTAATGTTAAAATATCACTTATTTTACTGATATTTTTACACAAACAGAACAGTTTTGCAAGGTTGTATTTTGGGTACTTTTATGACGTTTTTAAAACGTCTTATTCCAACGTGCATATTACGTTAATTTAACACCTGAATAAAACGTCCCCTGAAAGTTGTAGTTTGGTCTGGTTTCATTTTCGTAGTAGACGAACGTGATATTATTAAACGAGCAAATACAACTGAAAGTAAGGATTCACCTATTACTTTTAAATCATTTCAAATACCTTTTTCAAGTACATTTAAGAACGTAGTTTTTGCAAGGTTGTATTTTGGGTACTTTCATGACGTTTTTAAAACGTTTTATTCCAACGTGCATATTACGTTATTTTAACACCTAAATAAAACGTCCCCCGAAAGTTGTAGTTTGGTCTGGTTTCATTTTCGTAGTAGACGAACGTGATATTTACGTTTTTTGACTACTTAAAGAAAACGTTGTATTTTTACAACGTTTCTAAAACGTTTTATTTTGGTTACATATTTTTTTATTTAAAAAAAAAACGTTTTTAAAACGTTGTACTAAAACATTACCTAATTGCAACCAAAATACAACGTTGTGAAAAGTTGTAAAAACGTTTTGTGTTTGCTGGGAACACAGGTCGATCAGTGCATCTCTATTTAAAACGTTAACTTTGCTTAGCTAAAGTCTTGATTGTGTCCTCCTACTCCCAAACTATGCGGCTTCTCTGACTTCCTCATCGACCTGAAACATGTCGCCCTCACGCAGATCTCTCCTGTCACCTGATCCTTACTAGAAACTGAGATATTACTTATGGTTAGTAACGTTCGTAAAGTAAAATCCAAAATGTATATTAATAAAAAAAAAATCACATAAGATGCAAACAATGTACATAAAATGTAACTAGATAGACATATAAATAAATAAATACATACATGCATGCAAAGACATAAACTGTGAGAAACGAAGATGGCTAGAATCGATATTCGTATAACATTATAGTATGAAAATACTCGCCCTCAAAATTGTCGATGTAACTCTAAATATATCATTTTAAGCCCTTCTCTTTTTACTGTTGAGCTGATTGCCTCACCATACGATTAACGTCATTTACAGTTATCCAGGGAAGCTCATGTAAACAGCGAGTGTAGTATGTCATCCTCTCCTGCTCCAGTTTCACACAGTTATAACCAATAGCAAAAACGGCTTCCGGTGCTGCACCGGATGTAACTGAGCGGACTGAGACCAAACGCGGAAGTGATCGTGCATAGAGTCAATTCCCTCATTATAAGCAACAAAGTGCAGATGTACGAGCTATGTAAGTAAGAGATTTATTTATCAAACAGTGTATGGACCGCTTCATTTATCTGTGCTTAAACACTAGCTAGACTGACTGTGCTCATTTAGAGTGCGTTTTTTCACTGCCTGATTCAGTCTAAAATGCATTTTTCCAAAATTCAGGATATGGGTGCAGAAAATGTATATTTATATCATTTCATATAGTTAATCAATATCACACGAAGAGTGCCTCTTTTTTTTCACAAATGTGATATTGATTTTATACAACAGTTCAATAAACTATAAGTTAATATTAAGAAACTTACGTTTTAGACACCATATTACCTATTTTGGCTCTGTTTCGCCAACAAAAATCATTCCAAACACAGCCAAAGCGCTGTTTTACGTCTCTAAACAACATGACCGTGTTTCATTCCTGAATTAATCAACCGTTTAAATGATTCGGTTCAGTCGCAATGACTCATTAACTGACTTACTGACACCTACTGGCGGTTGTAATTCCACATTTAAATTACCTTTTAATTTTTGTTAAAGTATTAGCATTCAACGTTTTAGGATTAAAGAAAAACAGTTTTCATGCATTTGTAACTGTAGGTTAAATGCATTCATGTCCTGCATTAAACAGTCATTATATAGATCAGTGGGGAAAAAGCGAAATAAAAGGCAAAAGTCTGTCATATAGTGGCTGCGGTGTGACAATCATGAGGCGTCGCCATGGAAACAATAAAGGGAACGTTCTAAAATAACGGTCGCCTAAAAAAAAAAACTCACTCTGGGGGGTCAGATAAAATATTTTTAACTCCCCAGTGAAAGGGTTAAAAGACTCAATAAGTGTGACAATGCAACAATGACACGATTACACAAGTGTCAATTCTGTCAACTGTCCCGAAACACGAGTTAAAGTCTAGTATCTCAGATGAGATGCACCGATGTGAAGCCGCTTTGAGACAGTAAAAGAGAGTACAGATGTACAGAGTTGCTGATGCGATACAGATAATCCTTTACACTGTTGTCAAATGACTGATTTAATCTGCTAGTCTGTGTGGATTTATTTACTCATCCAACCTGCATGCTATAATAAATAAATGTTTGCAGCAATTTCACTCAATTTAATCTCGAAAGCTGTGAGAAAGAGTAAAACTATACGCGAACTATGCCATATATGGACAATCCTGCACCGAAATTCGGGACTTGATTAACTCTATTATACGAAGATTTGTGAAATAAATTTTCACGACTTTTCTAAATTTTTTGGGGTTTCTTTATTTTTCCAAATTTTTTCAAGGCCAGGAAATTGCTTTTTAAAATTCCATGACGTACGAACCCACACAGTGGAGCTCTCCGGGTAGAACATGGGGAGAAGCAGGTCCAACAGTTTTTGGAAGGAACATCTTGCAGCTGCCATTACAATTCATCAGGGACAGCAGGGCTGAAAGGGAGACGTCTCGGCACTGGAGGAGCTGCTGCCGAACAGGAGAACATTTACCTGTCAAACAATGAGAGCGTTTTAAATCGAAACAAGGACTTTTTGACTTAAAAGGCTTACTTTTTCAGTTTCTTTATCCTTCATTCACTGTGGAGGCTTCTTTAAACCAGGCATGATCTAAGATCTTCTCTAAGGTACTCCATTGCTTGCGCTTGTTCTTAAGATTCCAAATAAGATCTATGCATTCTGTGAAAGTTTTCAGAAGAGAGCTGATTTGTCATGTTTGACCTGACACTCATGAACACATTTTGAGGTCTGCAGATCATGTAAGGTAATGTGACTATGAATTACAATGCATTTGTTACTGTCACATTCTCCGGATGCCCATGAACATTTAATCACTGCTAAATATTCATATTCCATAATATTCATAAATATTCCAAAGCGGAATTCCTTTGATGAGTGCACACAGCACTCCATAACCATTTACATCATGATTGTACAGCTGTCCTTCTGCACACTGCCCCTAAAGTACGTACTTCACTTGCTGTAAACAACACTTTTCCAGAGTTTCGTAAAGCATCATCAGTGAACTAGTGTAAATATCAGAGATCTTTACCAAAAAAAAAAATGCCATGAGCTGTGCACCTCCAAAGTTTATCAGCTTTATCTGCAGGGTGTCTCTGTTTATGAGGATGTTTCTCAAATTTGTGCGATTATGATGAACGGCACGTTACAATGATGTAACGCGACCACAAGTTGGCACAAGATTACTTTGGCTGCTCTTTCAGTTGGGTGACCTTTGTTTGATGAACTCGCACAAAGTCACGCTGTTAGGTGGACGCTCCATAATTAAAATTACTTGATCGTCCGTGTAAAACCAATCATATAATCTTATGATATGGTCAAAGGGTTTACTTTGCACTCTTCTCATTGTGGATAACTCCAGACGCAAGGGACACAGAGGCTAAAGAAAAGAAGTAGACAAAAGGTTAGATGACTCCCAATTAATTTCAAATCTCCTAACTAAAGAGTGAGAGAAATTAAAGATGAAGGCGATGAACTTTACATGCACTTTATAGCTGATGATTCTAGGCTTTAGTATCTACAAACAGAATTTAATGAAACAATTCTTAATAAAGAATTTCATGAGTGTTGCAGCCCTTGGCTTTGTGAATATGAGGCAGAGAGTCTCTAACGGGTGCAATTGGGTTTATTATCCTGCAACCAGCATAAGCACTGTGAAAACTAAAAGTAAACACACAAATAGCTGGTTAAATAAGCCTTTGGCATAACACAAATTTACAAATAAATCCTCACATCTTTCACAGTGCATCATCATGCATTTGTACATATGCCATGCACATTAAATGACCCTTAAAGGTATTTAAAACTAAGACATTAAACTTTTCTGGTAAAAGATACACAACAAAACTAAATTCCAGAAACAGTCAATGTAGAAATGTTACATCATTAATGATTTTCCATCTCTTAAACATGGAACCAAAAAAAAAAAAAACAATTAAATAAATAAATACACACCTCGCTCTGCTCACCAAGGGTGCAAACTTTAAACTCTCATCTTCCTGATGTAGATGTAAGCTTTAAGGTCTCTGGGCTAAACAGCACACAAATGTGACATAAGGCAAAGCAACTTGAACAATGTTACGGTGCACAGCACCAGAATTACACAAACTGAGTTTACTTACATATGTACTGAGCTTCTTGGACAAGAGAAATCTGAACAGTGAAACTGTTGATGGGCTATACAGGTTCCTGGGCTCACAGCCTCAAACCCAGTCACATGAATGACCTGACTGTGAAAGAATTACCTCTAGGGACCTCTAGTGGCCACTTACAATGAGGAATAAAGTCTTGTCAACTTACCAACTCCTTTCTGTTCAGGTACTGGTGCTCCATAAGAAAGCTGATTGGCACCTAAAAAGACAATTTTTGCAAATGTGAGTAAACTGATCCTTTTAGTTTGTGTACATGACCATCTTTACGTTATTTATACATGTTTTGATCAAAAGTATAAACACTGATGTTTACGTCAGGACTCAAATTCTCACAGAAAGAAACAAGATGCAAAGTTTATGCAGAAACAGCAAAATACTATTTGGCCATCCGATTTTCTAGTAGCTTCGTAGACAGAGCCATGGTTGCCTGATCCAAGCTTCCCTCCTCTAACAGGTCCTTGGAAAAAACACACAACAACATGTTAATATACAACATGAGGCTGAACTCCAGCAGCAGCTGCTTGTGACTAAATTGTGCCTGTACCTGTGCAGATCAGGTGAGGAGACAGTAGGATTGGAGAATAAAAATAAAACCAGAAACAGGCTAGAATTGACATGAATCAAAGTAATATTACCTGGCAGGTCAATGTTTTGTTGAAGAGTCGCTGTCAGTGCTGTCTAGTGTACTTCGATTGACTTGGAAGAGATGCTTTAAAGTGTTCCAAAACATCCGGAATAATACACAGATGTTTCTCCCTATTGTACATTTCAAAATTAACCAAAACAAAAGAAAAGAAAAACAAGGAAGATTAATTATAAACATCTCTGATTAGATTAAAGCTCTGTGATCGACTTGTAAAGCTGTATAGTTGCTTTATGTTGCTGACTTTAGTTTACTAAAATTAAATTACAAGCACAGTGCTGATCCTGTGCTACACAGAAGTCACACAGTAATCGTATTCTGTTTATTTCTATATGTCAGTATTGATTTGTACTGACGTCGTCTTTTATCTGTCGGGTTGTTTTGTTGTTCAGGTGCTCTGCTGGGCTGCTGCAGGGATTTCTCTCAGTTGACTCGCTACTTAACGTCGCATGAGGCTCCCGGTTAAGCACACGAGGACATACTTTGTTTTTTGAGTGTTTGGAAGTGGCCTTTTACAGACTTCCGTATTGTCCAGAAACAAGTACAGCCTGTTCTCCCTTTTTTGCTTTTTTCTGCAAAAATTATTGATTAGAAATATCTTTTTTAATAGCACAGATTACAACTGAAACATTAACTTGTAAAACTGTCCTAATGTAGAGCTGCTTTATGTTGTTCATGTGAATAATAAGCAGGTTACTCGTTCATGTTTTTGGAAGAGGCTCAGCCAAATTACAAGCACAATGCTGATGCTGTGCTACACAGAAGTTACACAATAATTGTCTTGTACTATTTATTTCTCTATATATGTCAGTATTGATTTGTATTAATGTTGTCAGTTACCTGTTGGGTTGTTTTGGTGTTCAGGCCCATCTGCTGGGCCGCTGCTGGGATTTCTGCCAGCTGACACAACAGTGCT
The DNA here is from genome assembly GCA_012976165.1 of Labeo catla. Lineage (NCBI taxonomy): Eukaryota > Metazoa > Chordata > Actinopteri > Cypriniformes > Cyprinidae > Labeo > Labeo catla. Next base: position 1,837,567 of record VONZ01000074.1, read on the forward strand.
ACTTGACGGTTCAGCTCTGCTGCTCTCCGGCTCCACTGGTAAGTATTCAAAGGCATCTTGAAACACTTCACTGTTGCTGCTCTCCGTCTCCATTTGTAGGTATTCAAACGCATCCTCGAACACTTCACTTCTGCTGCTCTCCATCTCCACTGCTAAGATTTCGAACACATCCTCAATGTTTTGTTGCTGCCTCTCTCCATCTCCTCTAATGAGTTTGCATTTATGATATTCGCTTTCTGCATCTTTCCTATTGTTTGTTTCTCTAGACTGCGAATGTACTCTCTATTTAAATACAGTGTCTACAGACTGTGTGTTTGTAACACTTTCTGTCTAGTTCAATCTCAAGGAACTACAGGAGCTTCTACTCTAAAAACCACTGCATGGATTTTTATCATTGTAAGCTTGCCAAATAATTAATTTAATATAATATTATATATTAACATTCATTAATATATGCACATTAAGGGCATATATTATTCAACCACCTGTTTATCAAAAAAGAATACTGATTTCCTGATTTTTGGGCTGGCATGAAAAGTACCCCTAAATGACTTTCTAATGAGACATATAGTTACTTATAGTTAGAATTTCAAAAGTGAACTACCACATCTACTCTCTGGAAGGAGGTATAGGATGCTACAGAAGTTGTTTAAATTCCTTGTGTATTAGAGGGCGTAATGGAATGATGTGATATACAAACAAAATATTATTTATATTTATAATTTTTTTTTTTTTTTTATTGTCATTATAATTATTATTATCAGCATACTGTAACAATACAACTGTCAATACATGTCATTATTTATTGAGGTAACATTGTTTTGCTTGGAAGATACTTAAAGGCTCCAAAATAAATTTACCTGTTGTCAGCAGTGTGTATAACACACATAACACACAGCAAAACAGCTCTCAAAACACTTACAGGATTAAATGTATTCAAATTAAACAGAAAATCAAAACTTGTGGGAAAAAAAAAACATCAAAAATATTAGAGAGTAACATTTAGAGCATTACAAATGTAGAGCATTACAAATCTACAAATGTAACACACACACTCGAAACAAAATGAAAATAACATTATCAGTATAAGGACTTCTAGAAATCAAACCATGAATATATAGGTAAAATAATTTTGTTTCACCTAGAGTATTTTACATTTGAATTATGCTGTTAATTATGCTTAACAGTTTTGTTTTTTTTTTTTGATTCTTTAATGACAAGATCAAGTGCAAGCTGCAGTCTGCCTACATCAGTTCACAAAATTGTTACTTTGTTAAATGTGAACATTTTGTGTAGTGGCACTCCAGTGTTCTCTGTTTTATGATATGTGATATTTGATACATATTTCAAGGAAAATTGTAAAGTTATATTACCAAAGTACCAAATTAATTTGAACAGAGGCCAGCCAGACACTTATTTGATGTTTACTTTAGGCTTTCATCTGCCTGGATCTTTGTAATGTCTTTCCAAGATGAAGGTATATCTGCAGACTTTGCATTGTACTTCTCCGCAAACCGCTGATTAAATTGTGCCATCACATATTTCCAGTATGCTGAGGCCTCTGTGCTGGGGTCTGGATCAATTTGCCAGTCTGGATAGATTTTACTGTATTCCTTATATGGACGCCAGTGATCATTGGTGTCATGGCACTTAAAACTTGTGTTGCTGTAAACCGATGATGTACAGATGTTTGTCACTAGTTTTTTAGAATTAACAAATCTGTAGCGACCGAGACCTTTTGGTCTGTGAATTGAGACAAAGTGTTTAGTGTGGGCTTCTCCTCCAGCCTCACATGGTGCTTTACAGAATGGACACTGTTTCCCACAGCCATGCACCCGTTTGAACAGCACATCCTGTGGTTTGGTTTCAAGACAATCTATTTTGCTTTGAAAATCTCTTGCTTGGAAACTTTCTTTCAGAGATGTATCCATATTGTTTACATAACACTTTAGACATTCAATGAATTTTTTCTGATTTACATTGTTGAGTCTGCTGATTTTATCCACATCATCCTTGGAAAAAACAAGCTTATTTTCAAGTTTCTTGCAAATTGTTTTGATGAATCCCTTGATCTCATTTATCTTTGGGTCTTGCTCTGCCTCTTCAATGGCCTGTTTCATTTCATTGATGCCTTCATTGAGGAGCTTTTCCTCTAATTTGATCATTCTGTTCTCAGCTGAAAATTGCTTTTTAATTTTGTCAAAAATAAAGTCTTTAACAAATGTTTCATACGACTTAATGAAACAGAAATATGTTTCAAATTTAAATTCATCAAGAAGATTTTTCAAGACTGAAATTTGAAATGTCGTCCTTGATCTGAAAATTGCTGAGTTTTCACCAATCACCATCTTGTCTGCCATTTCCATGCCCAAGTTCTCAGTAACATATCTTTCCAAGGCAGGTTTTAGGCATTTTCTCATGAATTCATCAGCTTTTTTTGAACATTGGTCTTGTTCGTGGTAAAGGTCAATGAAGTCAGAACGGTATGACTGTTTGAAGTTCTCCAAGGCTGTTTGTGGGTTGTTTTCCTGGATATATTGATTGTGAATCTTTTGAAATTCTCTGCTTGCAAAGCCACAGATGTGTAATTTAAGTGACAGTTTAAAATCTTCCTTTAGCTTAAGGTCTTCATGAGTCTTAAGTTTCTTATCAATAATTTTAAGAATTTCGCTGATGTATGTGTCATCATAATCATCCTTACTTTCACTCTTTGCTTTAACAAATTCCCAACAGATATTGATAATGTTGTCTGACATTTCTTCAACTCTCTTGGTCTTCTGAGCATTCCAGTTTTTGGATATAAGGTTACTTCTGTGGACAACAAATTTTCTGTGGCCTTGATTTTGAAGATCCTTCACTTTGTCAAAGCTTTCAGTCATTGAATTTCCTTTAGATTGAAGATTATTCCTTAAACTATGCAAAACTCTTGTCATGATATCTTGTGGTTGAAGCACTGTGTATGACAATGTGCTGACAGTCTCCTGCCACATCTTTTCAAACGCTTCATCCAGCATGGAGTCTGTCATGTCTGACCTGTTCTCACGACAGTCTTTCAGCAGGTCCAGGACTTTTTTCTCCATTGTGTCCATGTACATCTTTTTGATTCCTTCAACCTTCATCATTCCATTTTGACGTGAAAGAGCTGCATCCAGTTTGTTTGTGATAGAATTTAAAAGCTCTGTCTTTAAAGACTTGGCAGAGTTTATAAAGTCTTGTTGAAAACTTTCCACTAATTCAACATGACCTTCTTCTTGTTCATAGTATGATTTGATCTTGCCAATAATTTCATCTTGTCCTTTTGAAAGCTCAACATCTGCTTTTTGTAGTAAATCGCAACGAACATCTTCAGTGGTGCATTTCTGAGAGTTTTCAAATTTTCCATGGTTTAAGATCTTTGTTTCAGCCTCTAAAGCCCATGTGTGCATTTGCTTTCTCAGTGTCCAGTCCCATCTGTTGTACTCTGTGCACAGTTTGATGTATGCATCAGCCACCAAACTGTTTCTGAAGCTAAAGATAAATTTCTCATATTTCACAGCAGTCCACAAGTCTTTGGTCCATTTAAAAAAATCATTGATGTCACTGGGCTTGCAACCTCTGAAGATCTCCATTATATGCTTTTTGAGAGCATACACAGACTCACTATAGCCAATATTCACTGGTGCCATGGGGGGGTGTCCATGCCACAGTCCCGGGATGTAGTGGTTATCTTTTTCAGTGTCATAATTCATTACATCTGTAAATTTATTTAACTCCATTTTGTTCTCCATTTTGGCTGCAGCTTCTGTCATTTCGTTCAGTTGCTCCAACAAAAATCTACAGTCTCTCATTTTTGAATTATGAGCTGAGACATCGGCAACATTCTGGTGCACAAACAAACACGTGTGTTTCTTACCTATTTCCTTCATCCTGAGGAAGGCATGAACAATAATCTGTAAAATGTCTTTCATCTCTGTTGAATTCTCCATGGTGATGTTGACAATTGTTACATCACTCAGTCCAACAACAAGAGTTGCCAACTCATTGTCATGTTCATAGCTGTTGTCCAGTTGTGCGAGCTCAGGTGATTTCAGTCCTTGAGTGTCAATTATTATTATATAATCACAATTGAGTTCTGTGTTACAATCTTCTGTTACTTTAATGAGCTGCATAAAGGCTCCTCTGGTGCATCTTCCACTGCTCACTGCAAACTGAACTCCAAACATGGTGTTCAGCAGCGTTGACTTTCCTGAACTCTGAACACCCAAAACAGTGACGACCATAATCTTGTTTTTGGGCTCCACCAGTGAGTTTAATTCAGAAAACACACTAGTAATCCATTTCACATGGATATTTAACGAATCTCCATCCACAAGTTCAAGTGGGAATCCATCCAGCAGTAGTTGAGCACAGAGTTTAGGTAAATGTTCCAGTTGTTTTTGGTAAAGTGCATTTTCTGAGAGTGAAACTGCAGCCTCGTAAAGCTGGCTCATCTCTCGAATGAAGTGCTCCACTCCTAAAGAACAGTTTGAAATCTTTTTATCAAGCTCAGCAATTTCTGTCTTGTTCCCACAAACATCTTGACATTTCTGTTTGTACAGTTCTCTGAATTGATGCAGTACTTCATGTGAGCGATTCTCCAAATTGATTCTCATCCATTTTAAGCAGTAGGCCCTTTCCGGTTTTGACATTGCACTGATAAAGCAGTTCATAGTAGAAGACATATCTGTTCTGTACTGCTCTTCTCTGAGTTTCTTTTTCTGCATCAGAAGTTCATTTTTATAGTCCTCAATATCCTGAACCCCAGCTTTCTTCAGTTGGCATTCCTCCTTCTCCAAATTGGCCAGTTTCTTCAAGATTTCCCCTTGCAAGGGCAGCTCCTCCTCCTTGAACTGGATTATATCATTAATTTTTGATGTGATTTCATTTGCACTTGCTTTGGCACGCTGACATTCTTCAGCATCCTCATCCACCAAAATTCCAAGATTTTGTGCAATTTCAGCTAAATGAGCAACTGAAATTTTGCGGTTGTTGTTTTTAATTGAATATTGCAACTTGGTCCGAATTTTGTCAACGAAATCTGAATCATGATGACTGGCCAAGATGAAATTGCTTTCCTTCAGATTGAGCTTGTTGATTGCTGCATTAATTTTCAAATTGATAGAGCTCCCCACAAAAAATAGCTGAGGCATAGATTTCTGACTGGCAACTGAAATGAAATGTGTATTTACAATTTGTGATTCAAAGAACACAAACACAGCAGTCGAAGCCTCACACAGAAAAGTGTACTGTGTTTCAAAGTCCTGGATGTCACCTCTCAAGTTTGCAATCGCTACAGGTTCAGGAAAGACATCAATGTTCTTGTTTCCACAAGGAAGATACCAGGACATCTCAACTAAGCCATTTGATACTTTCTTACTGATGTTTCCACAATCCATGTTAAAGTGCACAAATGTATCAATGTGCTGCCCTGGATTGCTGAGCAGCTTATTCAGAATTTCTGATTTGGAAATGTTGCACCTTCCAAGTCTCACAAAAGACACTAAAGGTATTTCTGACAGAGCAATCCTTTCTTCCACAAATGCACTTGTATCTGATAAGGAGTGCGGTCTGTATTTTTTCACAAGGTCTCTCATTGCCCAAAGCATAAGAGTGATCTGATTGTTATCACAGTTTGGAAGCAGCAGAGGAACAGCAAACTGACACATTGACATCTTCACAATCATTTCCTGCTGAAGAAAACTGTCAGAACAAAGGAACAAAGCAGTCGAAATGTCTAAATGATTTATTGACTGAGGACAGTCTGGTTCAGTCTCTTGATTATTATCACATTCTGAAGCTTCTGCCCCGTCTGATGAGGAACACTTAACACTCCTTGCTGTTCTTTGTAGCATCATCAGTCTCTTTAAGAAAAGCCATGGCAGATCTGAAAGGGACTGAACAGGCACATCTGTGATACTGGTTTTGTCAATCTGGAGCACTCTGTGTAGAGTGAGCTTCTTATAATAGTACTCTGCCAAACCCAAATTTTCCAGGATATTTTTAGTGTTGTTTCCTGTAAATAAGAAGAAAAAAAGAATGAATTTGTTCGCATAATTTTTGCATGATCAATTATAAAATGAAATCACAAAGTTTACCCATGATCAGATGCCATGTGCATCCTGTTACAGTGTTGACTGAACGTGATATCTTTTAATATGTCTTTATATCAGTTAATATCAGGCGTGTGAAGTAACGTATTACAAACACTCATGATACAGTAATTATGCACATAAGTTGCCTCCATAAAAACTGTTGGTAACAGTTTAAAATAAGTTCTCTTTTGTTAACATTAGTTTACAGTTAGTTCATTAACGAACATGAACTAACAATGAACAATATATTTTTACAACATTTATTAATATTTTTTATATTAAACACATTCATGTTCATGTTAATTCACAGCACATAAACTAATGTTAAAAGATACAACTTTACAATTTAATAATGCATATTATTGTTCATCTTAACTAATATAATGTTAACAAATGAAACTGCAAGGTAAAGTATTGCCAAAGTGTTATATATTGATCTCTCCCTGTGTGTGTGTGTTTGTGTGTTGATCTTATAGTGTAACCCTTTCATTGCTGTAACCTTTAAATCCAGACTGCCAGAGGGTTACTGTAAGAGCCATATTTCGTAATTCATTATTTAAACATTCATTTATGATTATCATAATTTGTGTTCTATTATGCTGTATATTTTTCAGTTCATATTAGTTTTTTACAGCGCATGTCTAGTGATGTCATTCCTAAATTGCGTTGTTGCATGATTATTGACACACGGGAGAAGTTTTTAAGATGCGCAAGTTTTGGAGGACACAAGCTTTTGACCGTAATCTAAAACAGTCATAACTGGAATAACAGTTCGTCAAGATACAGCAAATAAGTTGTTGTAAACCAAGTGGATTTATACAAGAAGACTGTAAGAAGTGTTGAACGTTTGATGTTGAAAATAAACAAAGAAACATAAGGAATTCATGGACTTCCGAGTCGTGAGTAAACGAGTTCAATAAGAAAGATACGCGTCAGAACTTGTGGACTAACTGTAAGAAAATTGCATGTCCCAACATGTAAAGTCAAAAGCTTTCTCCGTCGTTCAAGCGAAGATAAATGACTTAAGAGTGCACTTTCCCTGCACGTGAATCTAGACGGAAGAACGCGCGTGCGATCTCAGAAGAATGTTGCATGTTGGAGTCATGAATGAAGGAAGATTGGTCGTCTTTAATCGCTTGCAGTAAATGTTGATAAGTAATTGATATCGTAAGAGAATTTGCTCGCTTTGAAGTTCACTATGGCAGACGACGATGACGACGCTGCTATTACCGAGTCTGAGCGTGTGAGGGCGCTCACCGACAAGGGTTTGGAAGAGAAGCTTCACAATACGATAAACGCCAGAAGAGGCAAGTTGAGGCAATTAACTGCAAAATCCGACGAAATTGAATTGCTTATGGAAAATGCTTGCAATTTGAATGATGTTGAAACTAAGTATTGTAAGAACTACAAAAGGCTGTTTGAAGAATTTGTTGAAAGCAATGCTGCAGTGTTGTTGTACTTAAAAGAGGAAGAGCATGAACCTGATCAGGACTTCTGGTATCAGCCTAAATTGCTGTGCTGCAAAAAATTCATAGAAAAAGTGGAGTTGTGGATTGAGGAAACTAAGAACAGCATTAAGATGTCTCAGATATGTGACAAAGAAGTTTCGCCAATGGACAGTGTGTCAATGGTGGCGTCTAAGACACTCGCTTCTAATAAGTCTGGAAGTGGAGTGACGTCTGTATCCAAAAGGTCCTCAACGTCTACAGCATCCTCAGCTCGTCTTAAGGAAGAAGCTAACAGAGCAGCTTTGTTGGCTAAAGCAGCAGCCTTAAAAGAACGGCAGGCATTAGAAATGAAGGAAGCACAGTTAAAGGCTGAAATGGAAAAGCTGGAAATCGAAACGGCTCTTGCAATGTCCGATGCTAAAAGGCAAAAGGCATTCAAATGGCCTGAAATAAAGTCAGAGGATGGAAAGTCTTTAAGCGCTTTCTCCTTGTTCTTGGTAACTTGCCGCAATGTTATGGAAGACGTTGAATACATGGATGAGTTAGATAATCCTACTAACATGAGGATTATTATCTCAAAACTGCCCTACAAATTACGTGAAAGATGGAGGGCCCACGCCTACGAGTACGAGGAGCACAGTCGGAAAAGAGCCAAGTTCGTACAGTTGGTGGAATTTGTTGACCGACAAGCAAAAGTAATATCAAACCCACTCTTTGGAGACCTGGATGTTTTGGCCGGTGATAAGAAACACTCTAACAAATCTCTTCAAGGATCCAAGTTGGAGAAAGAAGGAAAAAGAGGTAGCAGCTTTGTAACTGGTGTGAAACAGGTGGGTGAAAATCACAAAGACTTGATTACAGCAAAGAATAATGGTGCATCAGTTATCAGTGCTTTCACTAAACCTTGTGCATTCTGTGAAAAAAGTCATACCTTAGATGAATGCTACCAGTTCAATGCTAAGGCATATAAAGACAAATTGGACTTTTTGAGAAAGAATGGATTTTGCTTTGGATGTTTAGTGAAAGGACACTTAAGCAAAGACTGCACAAGAAGAATCACGTGTCAGTTGTGCTCAAAGAAACATCCGTGCATGCTACACGTCGCCGCACAAGACACAGCTCATGGAAAGGTAATGGAAAAAGTTGATGAAACTGAAACAGTTAATACCTTGCCTGCTACAGTGAATCATGAAACAAGTGCCTGTACTGGGGCTGGAGACAATTGTGTTCTTGCCATAGTACCTATTAAAATAAAGTCCAAGAAAAGTGACAAGACAGTGGAAGTGTATGCATTTATGGACCCAGGCAGTTCTGTAACTTTCTGTACGGAGTCATTAGCAAGGCGGTTAAATGTCCAAGGCAGAAAAGTTGACATGATGTTAAGCACCATGAACTCGAAGAAACGAGTAGAAAGCTATGTGCTCACTGACTTGGAGGTTAGTGGTCTGGAAGAAAACACCTTTGTCGAACTTTCCAAAGTGTTTACACAAAAAAGCATCCCAGTCTCAATGGAAAACATTCCACAACAACACGACGTTGATAAGTGGCCATACCTCAGTGAAGTGAAATTGCCTCAGATTGATGCTGGAGTTGAAATCCTTATAGGCAACAAAGAGTACATGCTTCTAGAACCATGGCAAGTAATTAACAGTAAGCACAATGGGCCATATGCAGTAAAGACCGCTCTTGGATGGATTCTGAATGGACCTCTTCGAGAACCTGTCGAGGAGAGCATGTACAACAACGAGCAGGCAAGTGTTACAGTCAACAGAATTTCCATTGAAAGTGTGGAACAAATGCTGATACAACAGTACAACCACGATTTTCCTGAACGGAATTGTGATGATAAAGCCGAGCTGTCACAAGAGGATTATCAGTTTTTGGATTCTGTGTCTAACTCTCTGCAGTTTACCGACAATCACTACTACATCGGCCTTCCATTTAGGAAAGCAGTTATTCAAATGCCCAACAACCGAAGTGCAGCCATGCAGCGCGCACTAAATCTCAAAAAGAAATTCAAGAAAAACCGCTCTCTTCATGAGGAGTATTCAAACTTCATGAATGACATGTTCGAAAAAGGTCATGCAGTCAAGGTCCCTACACCTCACCTAAGTCGACAAGATGGTCAAGTGTGGTATATACCTCACCATGGGGTATATCATCCTCAGAAGAAAAAGCTAAGAGTGGTTTTTGATTGTGCTGCCAGCTACCAGGGAGTATCATTGAATAGCGAGCTCCTACAAGGACCAGACATGACGAATTCACTCATTGGAGTGCTTACACATTTCAGGCAAGAGGAAGTTGCCATGATGGCAGATGTGGAAGCCATGTATTATCAGGTGAAAGTTCCAGAAAAAGACACAGATTTGCTGCGCTTCCTTTGGTGGCCGAATGGAGATGTAAATCAAAACTTGGTTGAGTACAAGATGGTCGTTCATCTGTTTGGTGCAAAATCATCTCCAAGTGTTGCTAACTTTGCCCTTAGGAAAACAGCAGAAGAAAACCGCAGCAATGCATCTGTTGAGGCAGTCAACACAGTACTTAGGAACTTTTATGTAGACGACTGTTTGAAGTCTGTTTCGAGTCATGATCAAGCAGTTGCCTTATATAACAATCTCACCAACCTTTGTGCAAGTGGAGGGTTTCACCTCACCAAGTGGGCAAGTAATAGTCGTGCCTTACTGACTTCTATTCCTGAGAGTGAAAGAGTCAAAGACGTGAGAGACTTGGATTTGAGTAAAGATGCCCTTCCTGTCGAGAGAGCTCTAGGGGTGCTGTGGTGCGTCAACTCAGACATGTTCAAGTTTAAGGTCAGTTTGAAAGAACAACCTGTAACTAGAAGAGGAATCCTGTCAATTGCAAGTTCAATCTACGACCCCTTGGGTTTCATTGCACCCGTTATACTGCCAGCCAAGATCTTAATGCAGCAGTTGTGCAAAGAAAAACTCACATGGGATGACGACATTCCTGAACAGTTTGCAAAAAGATGGAAAGCCTGGTTACAAGAGTTGCATCAATTGTCTGAGTTCAGTGTGGCAAGATGCATAAAACCAGTTGACTTTGGAGTTACAACAACAGCACAACTTCATCACTTCTCAGACGCAAGTGAGATGGGATATGGAGTTGTCTCATACCTCAAGCTGGTAAATGCTGATGGACTCACACATTGTGCTTTCATGATGGGGAAGTCTCGTGTAGCACCTCTGAAACAAACCACTATTCCGCGTATGGAATTGACTGCAGCAGTAGTTGCTGTGAACACTGACAAGATGTTGAAAAGTGAACTGGAAATGGAGTTACTGGACTCTATATTTTGGACTGACAGTACAACTGTTTTGAGATATATTGACAATGAAAAACTTTGTTTCAAAACTTTTGTTGCCAATAGAATTGCCATTATAAGAGAGTCAACCAAGCCGCAGCAGTGGAGGTATGTCAGTACTTCACAAAATCCAGCTGATTGTGCATCCAGGGGAGTTTCTTGCGAAAAATTCATGAAAAACATCAACTGGATCCATGGTCCCTCTTTTCTCAAAGAACCAGAATGTAGATGGCCTGAGAACATTCATGACCTGTCGATAAAAGAGGATGACAATGAGATTAAACATTCAGCTTCAGTGAATCTCGTGAGTGCTACAGAGAGCACAGATGCTGTGAGCAAACTGATCAATTATCACTCTGATTGGTACAAGTTGAAAAGATCTGTTGCCTGGATTCTTCGTGTCAAGGACATGCTTAAACAAAAAACAAAAAAAGTTGAAAGATGTGTAGATGACCCTATGGCGGAAAACCACAAGTCTCTGACAATTCAGGACTTTAACAAGAGCAGAAAACGAAGTTATCAAGTTCATTCAAAGCCAAAAATTCAAAGAAGAAATTTCCATGTTGCAAAAAGGTAATGCATCTGTAAAAAGGAACAGTTGCCTTTCCAAACTGGATCCAGTACTGCGGGATGGAGTGCTAAGGGTTGGAGGACGTCTTGTTAGGTCTGCAATGCCTGAGCATGTAAAACACCCAGTCATTATACCTAAAGATTCACATATCACAACTTTAATCTTAAGAGACATTCATGAAAAAGTTGGACATTGCGGAAGGAATTATATGCTTTAAAATTGCGGCAAAAATTCTGGATTACGACTGCTAACTCCCTTGTGAGAAAGTTTCTTTCCAGTTGTGTAACATGTAGAAAGATCAGAGCAAAGGCTGGTGAACAAAAGATGTCTGAACTACCATATGACAGAGTAACACCAGATCATCCACCCTTCACAAACGTAGGAGTAGACTATTTTGGACCCTTTGATGTCAGACAAGGTAGAAGTAATGTTAAAAGGTACGGTGTATTGTTTACTTGTTTGACAACAAGAGCTGTGCATATTGAAGTTGCACATTCATTGGACACAGACTCCTGTTTGAATGCCATTCGACGCTTTGTGTGCAGGAGAGGTCAGGTGTCAATCATGAGAAGTGACAATGGAACTAACTTCATAGGTGCTGAGGTTGAACTGCGTAAAGCTATCCAACAGTGGAATCAGTCAAAAATTGAATGCACTCTCATGCAAAAAGGGATACAGTGGATATTCAACCCACCTTCTGGGTCTCATTTCGGTGGAATATGGGAAAGGCAGATAAGATCAGTCAGAAAGATCTTGAGATCTGTACTGAAAGAGCAAACACTAACTGATGAGAGCTTGCATACATTCCTGTGTGAAGTGGAAGCAATAATGAATGACCGACCCCTTACCACTGCTATGGATGATCCCACAGATCTGGAACCCTTGACACCTAACCACCTGCTGTTGATGAAAAGGCAATCAAACTTGCCTCCTGGACTTTTCAAAAAAGAGGACATTTATGCACGTCGCAAATGGAAGCAAATTCAGTACCTTGCTGACTTGTTCTGGAAGCGGTGGGTGCGTGAATATTTGCCCTTGCTTCAGGAGCGTCAAAAATGGTTTCAAGTGAGAAAAAACCTTTCGATTGGAGATGTAGTTCTAATAATTGATGAGTCTTCTCCAAGAAATTCATGGGTCTTCGGACGAATCATGAAAGTGTTTCCTGATAAAAAAGGACTTGTGAGACGTGTGTTGGTTAAAACTAAGACCAATACTCTGGAAAGACCCATCGACAAATTGTGCCTCATAAGTGAAATGGACTGTTAATTATGTCATAATTATCTGTGACTGTTTCTTTGGTACGCAAAGATATGGACACTTTAAAGCAAATAGTGGACATTCAAAAAGTTTAAAGTGACGATTAATGTGAATGGTAAAACTGCATGGCTCTGTTGTTGTAAAAAAAAAAAAAAAGGTAATTGTCAGTCTCCTTGCCTGTCAATTAGGGGCTGGAAATGTAAGAGCCATATTTCGTAATTCATTATTTAAACATTCATTTATGATTATCATAATGTGTTCTATTATGCTGTATATTTTTCAGTTCATATTAGTTTTTTACAGCGCATGTCTAGTGATGTCATTCCGTAATTGCGTTGTTGCATGATTATTGACACACGGGAGAAGTTTTTAAGATGCGCAAGTTTTGGAGGACACAAGCTTTTGACCGTAATCTAAAACAGTCATAACTGGAATAACAGTTCGTCAAGATACGGCAAATAAGTTGTTGTAAACCAAGTGGATTTATACAAGAAGACTGTAAGAAGTGTTGAACGTTTGATGTTGAAAATAAACGAAGAAACATAAGGAATTCATGGACTTCCGAGTAGTGAGTAAACAAGTTCAATAAGAAAGATACGCGTCAGAACTTGTGGACTAACTGTAAGAAAATTGCATGTCCCAAACAGTTACTGTAAATGCATGTGCCCGCTGGGCACCATTTTCCTAATGCCATCGGGGTGGCTTTTGAGCTGATGGCTTGGCAATCAGCGCTGCTTGCAGTTTTAATTATTCTATTGTTTTTGTTGTTGTTGTTGTTGTTTTTTTTTGATAATTTGTTAATTATATAAAAAGTGTATTTGAATCACAAATCACAATTTTAACTAGAAAATCAAGTATTTCCCTAAATCACACCTGTCAATGCTTTCCCTGTCAAAGCCGCATGTGAGCAGTTGATCAGAATTTAACAGCCTATTATTTCTTGCTATAATAGAGCTATCTGTCACACAGTATTTTCTTAGAGTTACATAAAAAAATTGTTATTGCAATGCTAAATTTGTTGCAGTTTTGCGCTTTGGCTTTTAACAGTCTGAGATATTTTAATATTTTGTATAATAACAAAATATCTTCGACATCATAATTGTATAGTATTGTTGTTTTAAATTTCACATATTTTACTTAAAACAGTCCTCATGAACACTTATTCAGTTGTTTGTAATATATGTCATTGGTGAAAAAAGTTAGGAGCTAGCTACTTTTGGTAGTAACTTTTACTGTAGCTATAGCTACTTTTTCAAAAGGGTAGGTTGACTCACTTATGTATATTGCAAAGACTTTAAGGGACTGTGAACTCATGTATTATTAGAGTTTTCTTGTTTATGTGTGTAAATTAATTGAAAAGTGTCATTGTGAGTTTCTCATTATTCCAAGTTTTAGTATTCAGTATTCAGTATTTCAATCATAATAAAACGACTGTTTATTGGAGACTTTTATTTTTCCTTAAAGAGCTCCATATTAGTGACAAATTAATACATCTTTGTTATTCTTTTTCCCATAAGTGTTTTTTTTCCCCCTGTTTTGATTTGTTATTTTGTTTTGAGTGGCAAATTCATTTTACTAATATAATAATTCTGGGTAGTATAAAATTAAACTATTTTGCTTAATCATAATCCCTTTAGAAGGCACAGTGTGCTTATTAATAATTATTCTTGGTCACAAAAGGGAAAAAACAACATTGCTTACACAACAATAATGATAAATCTGAAATATAAAGAACAACTATTGTACAAAGTGTGAACTAAAACTGTTTCTACCTTGAATTAGAGGAGACTGTTCGGTTTCTGTTGTCTCCTTGGTCCTTAATGTGCTTGTCTGTGGAGCTTCGTCTATCTGGTGAGATTTGTCTCCCTGGGGATATCTATTTGTCTGTGAAGAGTTGCCTGTCTGTGGGGATCCATCTATGCATGGAGATTCATCTGTCTGTAGAGGTTCATGGATGCTGGGGTGAGTTTCCTGCATTAGAAACAAGCAGCTCAGAAGTAAAATTTTTGATCACTTCAGACTGCATTTTTTACCACTGATTGTTTTCTAAATCATAGACCAAAATGTGATGCAGAGGCTGTTACTGAAGGGAGGAGTAGGTAAAAACTATATTTGACAAAAACACACCTTATGCGTTAAAGTGTAATAAAGTTCAGTTGTGTATTGGCACAAAAAATAGCCAGAGATGTGGGAAATTATCATAAAAATAAATGTAAAAATATTGGCTTTGCAGCTCTGCCAACTTATAGATAGTTTTAAAATGATGTCATAATGTGATGCCAGTTGCCAGTCATTTTGAAGATTAATATAAATGTAATAATGAATAGAAAGAAGTTATTTATGATAAAATCTGAACTCTTACCATCAGTGCTACTTGTGTCTGTTTTCCATGTTGTGATCTAGAAATGTCTGATTGTGCTCCTGCTCCCCTTCTTCTTCTCTGTAGCCTTCCAAATAATCCTAGTAATTTACTGATTAATCCAGCTCCTGCTATTCCTGCTGCTGCTATTCCTGTTGCTGCTGTTCCTTCTGGTGCTGCTGAACATATAAAAATTCCAGTAAGAGGATGCGACGGTAATCTAAGAGAGGTATTTTGGATTTTTAATTAAAAAGTTATTAACCCTGGATGAATGAAGAACGTATCGGTTACGTATGTAACTCTCATTCCCTGAAAGAGGGAGCGGAGACTTTATGTCGTGATGACATTAGGGGTCTAACTGGGGAGCCCCAATCACCTCTGAATTCAGGAGAAAACGCATCCACTCATTCAGGTTTTATGCTGAGGATCTGAAAATGAGTCCCGGCCATCAGCGAGTGGTTCAGGGTTGTGGCATGGGTACATAATGTCTCCGTTCCCTCCATCAGGGAATATCTCGGTTACGTATGAAACCCTTGTTCCCTGACAGAGGGAACACAGACGTTATGTCATGACTACATTAGGGGTCTAACTTTGGAGCCTGATCCACTTTGACTTGAAGAGAAAATGGCAATCAAATTTGGCTAGTGGATTTTGCATGCTGAGCCACTACCCATGCATACATACATACAGCTGCATCCACTCATTCAGGTTTTACTCTGAGGAGCTGAGACCTCGTCCCTGGCAACACTGATGCAACATGGTTGTGGCCTGGGGGCATAATTTCTCCATTCTTTCCATTACAGAGAGCAGTGTATATATATATATATATATATATATATATACACAAATACATATACATACATATATATATATATATATATATATATTATTTTTATTTTTGAGATGTGAATTGGTATATATATATATATATATATATATATATATATATATATATATACCGGTGCATCTAAAAAAATTAGAATATTGTGAAAAAGTTCATTTTTTTTAAAGTATGTTAATTTATGCACTCAATTCTTGGTTGGCAGCACATATTACAGCAAATTACTTGCTTGAGCACAAATTACAGCATCAGTAAAGTAAGTGATCAGCCTGTGGCACTATTGAGCCTTCAGATCATCTGTATATTGTTGGATCGACTGTTTCTCATCTTTCTCTTGAAAATATCCCATAGATTCTCAATGGGGTTCAGGTCAGACATGTTGGCTGGCCAATAAGCACAGTAATATCAACTTGGAAGTGGTTTTGGCACTGTGGGAAGGTGCTAAAGTCCTGCAGGAAAAGGAAATCAGCATCTCCATAAAGCTTGTCAGCAGATGGAAGCATAAAATGCTCCAAAATCTCCTGTTAGACGGCTGCATTGACTTTGGACTTGATAAAACACAATGGACCAACTCCAGCAGACGTCACGACACCCAAAATCATTACTGACTACAGAAACTTCACACTAGACTTCAAGCAGCTTGGATTCTGTGCCTCTCCAGTCTTCCTCTAGACTCTGGGACTATGATTTCAACATGATAATGAAATCAACATCCATGTCGATAATGAAATCGATGCACTGGGAGCAGCATTTACAGACATTTTAAATTCTATTGGAGTTAGACAGCATGTGTTAGGTCCCACTCATTGTCGAAATCATACTCTAGACTTAATACTCTCACATGGAATTGATGTCAATGCCGTTGAGATTCTGCAGCAAAGTGTTGATATCTCTGATTATTTTCTAGTCTCGTGTATGCTCCAGATAAATAAAACTGTAAATTCAACTCCTTATTACAAGTATGGTAGAACCATCACTTCTACTACAAAAGATTGCTTTCTGAGTAATCTTCCTGATTTATCTGAATTCCTCAGCACGTCCAATAGCTCAGAAAAACTTGATGATGTAACAGAAACAATTGACTCTCTCTTTTCCAGGACTCTAGATACGGTCGCTCCTCTGCACCTAAGAAAGTTTAAAGAAAACAGTCCGACCCCGTGGTATAACGAGCACACTCGCGCCCTAAAGAGAGCAGCCCGGAAAATGGAGCGCAGCTGAAGGAAAACAAAATTAGAGGTTTTTCGTACTGCTTGGCGTGAATGTACCCTATCGTATAGAAAAGCATTAAAATCGGCAAGATCTGATTACTTTTCAACTCTTTTAGAAGATAACAAACATAACCCTAGGTATTTATTCAATACAGTGGCTAAGTTAACAAAAAATAAAGAACCAACAGGCACTGACTATGCCCATCAGCATAGCAGTAATGACTTTATGAACTACTTTACTTCCAAGATCGATACTATTAGAGACAAAATTGTCACCATGCAGCCGTCAATTACAGTATCGCATCAGATGTGCTATAGATCTCCTGGGGAAAAATTCCACTCATTCTCTACTATAGGTCAGGATGAATTGTATAAACTTATTAAAGCATCTAAACCAACAACTTGTGTGCTAGACCCTATTCCATCTAGGCTACTAAAAGACTTGCTTCCAGATCTCATAGATCCTCTGCTAAATATTATTAATTTATCACTGTCATTAGGATATGTCCCCAAAACCTTCAAACTGGCTGCTATTAAGCCTCTCATTAAAAAAACACAACTCGACCCCAACAAATTTATTAATTACAGACCTATCTCGAATCTCCCATTTCTGTCGAAGATATTAGAAAAGGTTGTATCCTCACAATTATCTTCCTTTCTACAGAAAAATGATATCTGTGAGGATTTCCAGTCAGGTTTTAGACCGTACCATAGTACTGAGACTGCTCTTATTAGAGTTACAAATGATCTGCTCCTATCATCCGATCGTGGTTGTATCTCTCTGTTAGTGCTACTGGATCTTAGTGCCGTGTTCGATACGGTTGACCACAACATTCTCTTGAACAGACTTGAAAATTATGTTGGCATTAGTGGTAGTGCATTGGCATGGTTCAAATCGTACTTATCTGACTGCTATCAATTCGTGGCAGTAAATGAAGAGCTATCATATCGATCACAAGTGCAGTATGGAGTACCGCAAGGCTCAGTGCTAGGGCCTTACTTTTTACGCTTTACATGTTACCCTTGGGTGATATCATCAGGAAATATGGTGTTAGCTTTCACTGTTACGCTGATGATACTCAGCTCTATATTTCTTCGCGGCTGTAGCGTCTGGACCAATCAGACATACATTAATTGTTACATTTAACAAATAGTCTTTAAACACAACAGGCCAGCTACATGCTGGAGCTCTGGAGACAAACCCCCCCAAAGCAACTAACACCCCAAAAGGGCTCAGTTGCCAGGACAACGATCTGATACCACAGGTTTTATTGATCAAGGAATGCACATCTGCCCATGCTACATTTGCCATAGGAAAGACACAATGCCTATAGACTCTTTCCTATTCATTCACAGACAAACCTTTCTTTGACCTTCCTATCACACATAGCCCAGGTCATTGTGTACAGTATTACTGCATTGTATTTAAATTTTGTCTGTTGTATTTGTATTCGTCTTTCTACTGTTTTATGCATGTATTATGATAGATGACTAGTAGTATAACCCACCTATGTCATGCTTGGACTCTTTGAGTTCGTATTTTAATGATCTAAAAGATGGTGTAAATTAGATGTTGATACCTTTGCAACATGTTAGTGTTTTTAGAACCCTTAGTAGTTTTGCATGAACACCCAATCGAATTACATATGCAAATTACCATGCTCACAGACAAAGAGTCGTAAACTTTCTCTCCAAAGGTGAAAGTTACCATTGGTTCATGGACCTCCAGGAGGCGCAGCCTCCAGAGAGCTTAAAGGCAAATGGTTGACCACCTCCTACTTTTTCCTTCTTCTTCTCCCTCTTCACTTTCTCCTTCGTCTGCAACATCTTCTGATTGCTGCCCGTGTGGAGGAACCCACGGGGAGCCTGAGCCGGCACAGGGCGTGCCCGGCGGGCCCGACAGGCCCAACATACAGGGCTGTGGCTCTCGACCACAAAGAGCCAGACAGTTCTACTCAACCCTGGAATTCGTCTTCATGACTCGCCTCAGCCAGTCAGCGGTTCTTGGAGAACCTAAGAAGATGAGCTAGAACTCTTCAGGACTTCCCTAAGCGTGCGCCAGGCCTTGCGGCCTTGTCTTTCCATTCCCCAAAGATCACAGGACTTCAGCTGGGTCCCTCTCAGCTCTTGGTGCTTCTTCACTTTTCACAGGGGAAGAAACTCCCAGTCACCAACGAGTCAGGACATCTTTGGAATTCATCACCCTTCGGACCCGGAAGAACGTGATTGCAAATTCCAAAACCACCACTTCTCCAAACCATCAAGACCTTCACCAGAGACTGCATTTGGACACTTGTTCAACGACCAAGGCAATGCAAGTATCGTACATTTAACTAAACAAACAGAGGGTTAGTATAAGCTGTAGACAGCACTGATGGTTTCACAGCAGGTGGTTAACTGACTCTTTCCATAGCTTCATTCTCTTGTCTCTCTCTAACTGCTTCTCACTGACCATTCCCCCATGTATGAGTGATTTCATGTTTGTTTGTTTAGATTAGTTATGTGTTAGTCCTTCGTTAATAAAACTCTTGTGCACAAATTACATGAGTGTTGATTCTGATTCTGCTTTGCAAATTAATGTCCCTTTACGATTCCGATTCGAGCTACATGCTCTAATGCAATGGTATTTTAAGAAAGTTATTTTCTGTGGCTAAGAAAATATCACTTCTTATAGTTGATATAAAGATTATACTGAATGTTCGCTGAGTGAACAGATTAGTTGATGGAAAATTGATTCTGCTACAGTTACTACTGGCAGCTGATATAAGTAATTGTAATTAATCATAATTAATTGTAATTATTTATATACATTTCCCTTTGAGCTAAATTCGCTACACGGCCCGGCGAAACATACCAATTTGATAAACTAACTGATTGTGTAGTTGAGTTAAAAAATTGGATGACAAGTAATTTCTTACTGCTAAATTCTGAAAAAACAGAGGTGTTAATTATTGGACCTAAAACCTCAGCGTGTAATAACCTTAAACACTGTCTAATACTTGATGGCTGCTCTGTCAATTCTTCGTCATCAGTTAGGAACCTAGGTGTGCCATTTGATGGCAATCTTTCCTTTGAAAACCACATCTCTAGTATTTGCAAAACTGCATTTTTCCAACTCAAAAATATATCTAAATTACGACCTATGCTCTCAATGTCAAATGCTGAAACATTAATTCATGCGTTTATGACCTCTGTCAGGCGTTCACCTCAACCACCCTCACAAGCCACTGCACAGGAAGCTCCACCTACCCGGTCCTCATCACCTGAATACTAATTACATTCACCTGTTATCCACTCCCTATAAAAGGAACTGTTTGCCAGTCAAGCTTTGTCTGGTCTCAGATGCACACCAGATCACCCTGCTCCCTGAAAGACTTGACTTTTATGTGGATTACTCTCTGGTTCCTGTGTTCATCCCTGGCTTGTTGTGTTTGGACTCTATTCACGTACCACTTCAGGAAAGTCTGCCATACTTACAAGTTCATCTGTTTAACCCTGCCTAATCCTTCATTAAACATTGTATCCAGTTTCACTTACTTGTTGTCTCCTCCTGTGTGTTCGTCTGTGTGTGTGTAGCGTGACAGAAGACCAGACCTCTCACAAAGATGAGCACCGAGACGCCAGCTGCAAGCGATCCATTCACGGAGTTGGTGAACGCCTTCAAAGCGGCCTTAATTCCACCTGCACCGCCATCTGCCTCAGGAAGTCCCATGGCCATACCCGCTAAATATGCGGGTGAGGCAGCTGAGTGTAGCGGTTTCCTATTGCAAGTAAATCTATACATCCAAATGCAACCGCAACAGTTTCCCACGGAACAGACGAAGGTGGCTTTCCTCACATCACTCCTTTCCGGTAAGGCCCTGAAGTGGGCAGAGGCCATATGGGACTCCAACAACCCGATTATCAACTCATACGATCAGTTTGTCTCTCATTTTTCCGAAGTTTTCAGTACAGCCACCGGTGCATTATCCACATCAGACCAACTCTTCCGCTTACGTCAAGGCTCTTCTTCGATCCACGACTACACTCTTCACTTCCGCACGCTGGCGGCGGCTAGCGGTTGGAACGAAATCTCCTTGCTGGGTGCGTACCACCAGGGATTGAATCCCGAAATTAGATCTGCGATGGCGATTTATGATGATAATATCGGACTGGAGGCATTTTTGTTGCGCACCACGCGCGTTTCTCAGCAGCTAGCCGCCTGCCAGCCTCCCATTACCGCTCCTCAGGTTGCCTCGGTGGCTGCTAGCCCTCCAGTACCAGAACCCATGCAAGTGGATTCCACCCGCCTTTCTCGCACGGAACGTAATCGCCGTATCAGCCAGGGACTATGCATTTACTGCGGACAATCCGGACATATTCTCCGTACTTGCCCCATCCGACCCCCACGCCCGTTGGTGAGTACGATTACCTCTGAAGTCGAACCTACTTTGCTCACGTTAATACCGGTAACCTTGCATACTTCTGATCATATGATTTCCATATCTGCTTTGATTGATTCAGGCTCCTCAGGCAACTTCATCTCCTCGGACTGTTTAAAGGAATTACAACTCTCTCGCCTACGCCATCATCAGGAATATGCAGTCACTACAATACAAGGAAAACCACTCGGGCGTGGGAAGGTACAATATTCTACACCATACGTCACCTTGCAAATCGGACTGTTTCATTTTGAAAGAATCAAACTACTGGTACTGGAGGGATCCACCGCTAGCATCATCCTGGGACGCCCCTGGCTGAAAATCCATAACCCGGAGCTCCGCTGGGATACCTGTGACGTCACCCACTGGAGTAAGCACTGTTTCACCCACTGTTTGTCTGGAATTCCTTCTCATCACGCAACTTCTGTTCAGTTAGCATCCACCCTGGTTGAAAGTCCAGAACCATCCAGCACTCAAGAAATACCGGCTGACTACAGGGCGTTCCAGGATGTGTTTAGCAAGCAAGCAGCCACCAAATTACCACCGCATCGGCCATGGGACTGTACCATCGATCTGCTGCCTGGGGCTCAATTACCTAAAGGTAAAGTCTATCCATTGTCCATCCCGGAGCGCCAGGCGATGGAGGCTTACATCTCAGAGGCCCTCAACCAAGGATTCATTCGTCCATCTACCTCACCGGCCGCTTCAAGTTTCTTCTTCGTGGGCAAGAAGGATGGAGGTCTCCGGCCCTATATTGACTACAGAATCCTCAACTCCCAGATCATTCAACAGCCCTACCCGCTCCCTCTGGTCCCAGCCGCCCTCGAAGAGCTTCGTGGGTCCCAGGTGTTCACGAAGTTGGACCTGCGGAGTGCTTATAACCTCGTTCGTATTCGTGAGGGAGACGAATGGAAGACCGCCTTTGTAACACCTACAGGGCACTACGAATATCTGGTCATGCCTTATGGCTTATCTATCAGTCCATCCGTCTTCCAAACGTTTATGAACGAGGTGTTCCGGGAGTTCCTTCATCAGTTTGTCTTAGTCTACATTGACGATATCTTGATTTACTCCCGGAACATGGCCGAACATCGCCAGCACGTCCAGCAGGTCCTCCACAAACTTCGCCAATATCAGCTATACCTCAAACTGGAAAAATGTGAGTTTCATCAGTCTTCT